>CM070549.1:68355911-68985208 GCA_036346405.1 Phyllostachys edulis
GTGCTTCTACCGTACCGTCCCGGCCGTGCCGTGGCCCGACCCGCAAAAGTCCTGGCTCATGCCAGGTCTAGCTAGGACGACGTACGTCGCTGCAGGTGGCTGTTGCATGCTGGGCACTCGGAAATTATTGGAACAAGACTGCCAGCCCGTGCAGCACGTCGTCGTCCTTGCAAGGGGGGAAATCACGTACAGTACATGCATATATAAGTCAATGATCGCGAAAAGGTTACTGGTGACGTGTTACTAACGAAAACTGTACTAGATCCAGTACGTGTCTCCAGTCCTGGAGGGAGTACTTTCAATGATTCTCGCGTGACTCTAGACACTGTACGTTAAGTTCAGGGGATTAAAATTAGTTAAAACCCCAGAGTTGAGAAGCCATTTCCAAAAGTAATTCATAGCCAAGACAGGTCGAGTGCTGCTTTTCTGGCTCATCATTTTGTCAACATTCTACACTTCACTGATGCAGACCATAGTATAGTACTCGCAATAATATACGACGTTTTGGACGGCTTTCAACATGCAATTTTAATCATTATTTTTTATATAAACATGTATATAAAATAATACGAAATATTATATTATGAAAATATTTTTCACGACTAATCTAATGATATTATTTTCATTTGACCAATATAAATAGTTCTTTATATATTAGTGATCAAAGTGAAGAAAGTTTGATTGCACGTTTTTCTAAAATATCGTATATTTCAACTGAAAGGAGGGAATACAATGCATGTGTAATATTGTAAGAAAAATCATATACTCGTGGAACGCATGACGCTGACTGGACGGGCGACGAAAGCACAATTCCATGGCACTTTTTCGCCGGAGAGGGGCCATGAACAGTGGCCATTGGTGTGCCACCACCCAGCACAACGCCACTTCAGCTCCACTTTGCACTGCATCCTTTTCACCCTGATCTCTAGTCTAATCGCAACTAACACTCTGCAACAGGATGCTGATAAGGGAAGGAAACATGGTTAGTTATACAGGTGTACTACGCGCGCATATATACTATTTATATCCAAGTAATTAGTTAGCAAGGTTTTCGGTGAGGACATCGATCTCTTTGCACGTACTGCGTAAGTTGATGAGCTACTCTTTTTTCGGTCAGGATATATCCGGTGCCTATTCACCCCGGTGATGATACGAGTGATGCTTCAACAATTTGTGGCACTTGCTTTACAAAAAAAGAAAACAGTCAGTGGTAAACTGGTAATAGCATTTTAGGGATTTTCTATAATAATACATTAAAAAAGAATTATAGAAATAAATAGTCGATTTTTTTTTACAAAACTAGACATTTATCGTCAATTCAACAGAGAAGAGAAGGAGACTAGACCTCTATCACCAATTGAAATGGCGACAAATCCTGTAGGTTTAGTTTTGTATTTTTCTTTTTTTGACTATGTATTTCTGTAATTTTGTTTAAATTTTTTATTTAAAAAAAAAACGCATTTTAGGCACTGCCCGACCACGCAAGCATAATTTTGGTTCGAAGGACCAGTGACTTCTTAGCCCACAATAATTTAGTTAATCTGCGTATTGTGCGAAGTTATTCTTTCTTTCTAATATTCGAGGCAAAATTCAATCTGTAGCGTTCAGAACAAACGAGCACTATGCCGAATGCCCCTCTCTTTTTTTTAGGTAGATTTAAGTTTTCTGAGTTGTTTCTAGAGCTGGAGGCGATGGTCGTGGTGTTGCGATTTTTTTTAAAATAATATTTTTTAAAAAGATATTTACAAAAATACATAGTCGTCTCAAAAAATTACAAAAATATGTCCCTGTCATCGGTTCAACCGGCAACATAAACCTATCGCCAATTAAACTGGCGATAGAGACCCTCCCGCACCCCTATTGCCGGTCCAGGTACTTGTTGCCAGTTGAACTGGCGACATGTACCTCAAACCCTAATATGATTTGTCTACTTGTGATTTTCATAGTTTTTGAACGGTACGAAATCTGTTAGACTCGCAATAACATTTTGTGATCGTCGTATGTTGTTCTAGTGCGGTAAATTTCTGAAGAATTTTGCGAGGAAGATTGAGGTATCAATGATTCGTAAGTAGGAAGGTAAGTGATATTTGGATGCACCCGGGAATTCATACACTTGCTCATGTACATGCACTGCATATTATGTAAGGAAACAAATATGAACTTGTCATTACTATCAAAACTACGATAAATCACACTGATATTACATAACATTCAGCAAAACGTCATAACACTTAATCAAAATGATAATTCAGAACATTGGCAATAACATATTACTACTGTCCATGCTTTCTCTAGTCGCAACCTCAACGTCCCCCGTGTGGACTGCCTCGAGTCAGGTGACCGGATGAGGTCCCCGCGGCGACATCTAGAGTGCCGATGTCTCCTTCGTCCTGAGGATTTCTCGTGGGACATTTCTTGAAGGTGTGCCCAGACTCCTTGCAAATGGAGCACTTCTTCATACGACATCCGGTTTCTGCTTCGTCCATGTTGTTTCTGATGCGCCGTACCTGTCGCCGGCCAACCTTTCCCTTGAATCTATCAATGTTCAAGGCCCAGATTAGTTGTTCCCAGGTCAGCTGGTCAGTGAAATGGCCAACCACAGCGTAACCATACAACTCCCCAGTCCAGGTTTGCATCACCGTCTCCTTGGTGAAATAGTCAGAGAGGTACTGACCGGGATGCTGCGCCACCGTCGAATATGCGGCTATGACATGGGAGCAGGGCCTATGCAGAAGAAGGGGCTTGTTGCAAATGCATATGCAACTACTGCGGCGTAACGTGCACTCGTGGGTGACTCTCTCGCGGTTCGTCCCACGGCGTCCTTTATCCTTGCACATTCTTGAATGCCTGGTGCATCTCACAATTCTTGCTCTTCTCCTCTATGTACTTGGTGACCATGGCGGAGAAGGGTATTCTGTCATTTGCCATGGCGAGCGACACGTTGTTGCTTCTATCAATAAAGTAGTTCGTCGTATCGCAGAGAATTGCCTCCATAATACCAACTAAAGGGATGCACCTTGCGCTGCGCATGACCCAGTTGTACACCTCGGCTAGATTAGTTGTCATGACACCATATCGAGCACCACCCCTGTCATATAGCAGCGACCACTTCTCCTTAGGCTCGTGCTCAATCCAGTCCGAGAAGCATTTCACCTGCGTCCTCGTCCTCCTCATCAATCTGGGAGCATCTGTGGGTAGCTGTGGCAATGTTTCGAGCCTTGGTCAGCGCTTGGGACGACCCTTCTCACTGCCTTCCTTCTATGCGTCTTGGTCTGCTCATCCAGAATCTTTCAGAGTGCTTCGAACTTTCGTTGCTGGTTCTGGTTGCACAGCCGCTTGAACAGGTTTATCAAGTCTTTGTTGCGGAACTACTTGTAGAAGTTTGCACCCAAGTGCCTCATGCACCACATAATCTGCAGATTCGGCCATACAAGTGGTACGTTCTCTCCTTGTTGCAGCTGGGTTATTGCACACAGTAGGCCTGCATGCCGATCATGTATAAGGCATACGTTGGGACGGCCTTGCACAACAAAAATCCTCATATTTTTCAGAAACCACAACTAGCTATCCGTGTTCTCGCTTTCAATGAAAGCGAATGCCACGGGAAGAACTTGATTGTTCCTGTCCGTCGCTATTACAGTCAGTATCTGGCATTTTTACTTCCTAGTTAAGAATGTGCCATCTAAGCACAAGATTGGACGGTAGTGCCAGAATGCATTGATGCATGGACCAAACGCGAAGAATGCTCGCTGTAGTACCCTCTTATTGGCCCACTTCGGGTGCGTGGTATCTTGAATGTCGATATGGGTGCCAAGATTTCTATCTTGTATGACTCGAAGTTGCCTAGGTAGGTTGTGATAGGAATCCTCGAACGTGCCCCACCTTGATTCCAATGCCTTATGTTTTGCCCTCCAAGCCTTGGCATGGCTGATTGTGCATTACCTCAATTGCCTGAATGATGGATCGTGGCTCAAAATCTAGATTATCCATGATCTCACTGTACATGAGGTTGGCGATGAAGCCTGATGACAGGTTTCGGTGGGACTACACTGACTCAAAAACGACGCATGTGTGAGGGACCACTATAGAGCACTTCCATTAGGTGTCCCACTTACGCTGAAATGCGTGCACTCGCCAAGGGAATCCCTCTATGCCGCACTTCACGTCGTAGAATCTTGGGGTAGACTTGATAACTTTGAATGTGCGTTGCATCGATAAGGCCCAGAATTTGACCGCGTCCTGCACGATTTCCTTGCATTTGTACATAGCCCCTAGCCTGACCTCACTCTAGTCGTACTCCCACGGCACACAGGAGTTTTCATTGACAACGAGGTTCTCGAACTGGTATGTGTTCCAATCGTATGGAACCGCCTGCTGGTCCACATCATCCTCGTCGTCGAAACCTTCATCTTCAGACAATGCCATGTCACTCGGTCTTCGAGATCCATCCTTTACACTACAGCTTCCACCTCCTCACCCTCGTTAACAAGACCACTAGCTTGTCTGACCGTAGGAGCTACTTCCGTAGGGTCTTCATCGACAGCATCAGCAACTCTGGGAGCTTTAGCCATTGTGTGCACCGCGCTGTGGCTAGAGTCCCCGACTTCTTCTTCGATGTCAGCACCCCCTTCTTGTTCAGCCACGGGTGGAGGAGTGGGTTTGGCATATGCTTGGACTAGAAGAACCAAATTCCACCCTCCCTTCCTCGCCATGCATACATATGATTGCCATGAATTTGTTCCCTTCAGCTGCACTAACTCCCAATATGTGGGCTGTCCTATCCGTAGAGCAAGGCAACTCAACCTCGGATCATACACATCACGGTCCACTTGGAATATGTGGAACAACCATCGCATCACAGCGCCTCATGTACGCTGCTCTAGTCTTGGTAGGGGCACGGTTACCAATTGGAAATAACGCAAATCAATCCCCTCGGGACCCTCCATAATAGTCCCTTGACCGTAGTAAATTTTGAAATTGGCGACGTCGGACATATTTGACACACTGCGCTATAAAGAATATTTTCACGATTAACCGCATATCTAAAACTAGACTACCCACCGAAAAGTATTATGTAAAACGTACTGCACTACGTAACCGTACATCTAAAACTATGTAATCCATTCGGTTAAAAAAATTACCCAAGAGGTAGGCAATCGGACGGGCAGCGCTTCGCTAGCTTCTCTCCTCCCTTCTACTCTTCTCTCCTTCTCTTCTTTCTGAATAAAAGTGAGTCCTGTGCCAAAGTTTAGGGTTTCAAGAGGGTTTTATAGGGTCGGTCTTCCTGTCGCCAGTTGAACTGGCGATAGGTAAGGACATATTTTTGTAATTTTTTGGGGCAACTATTTATTTTTGTAATTATTTTTTAAAAAATATTATTTAAAAAAAATCGTTGTGTTGCAACTGATGGAGGTTGTGGTAAGAGAGAATAGGAGGAGGGCCAGCAAGCAGTGGGACAGAAAGCAGTGGGACGGCGGCGCGTGGTGGATACGTGAAGCATTTCCCATGGGAACGCGTGAGGGTCATGCCGTCGCGCGGGGTTAGGGTTGGGAGGGTTGTGGGATTGTTTAGTACGTGTGTCAGTCATCGGGATTTGGATGGGAGTTGATCAAATGGTCCAAACTGTTGAGGGAAAATCTATGTGTGGACACTTTACCGAAACTGAACCATTAAGTGCTTCGGCCCATGAAGACACATTAGCATAGTTTAGTCACATATTGTTTATTGCATCATGAGGGGAGCTCCTCTCCCTATATAAGGGAAGGGAATGGGGCTCTCATTATACACACCGTCCATACGGACAAATCATCAATAAAGAGAGGCTATCGAGACTACACCTTGTATTCTTGATCATCTACTTTTCGCTCATATGTGATTGATCGTCAGCAACGTGATCACCATCCTATAACACGTTATTAGCCCAATAACGCTCTCACTAAGGCTTCGCTCCTGATCGATCTATTACAATTCCTAGAGTAGATTAATCTACTACTGTTCTCGACGTCCACCTACGGCGCTCGTGTCATTGTTGCCTACGACGACTCCTATTCCCATTTAGCGTTGCCTACAGTGGACTCCCGCACGCTGCCCCGTGCCATGCCGCCCCGTCGGCCAGCCAAAGCCGAGCCGCGTAGCCAACGACGGCCTCCTCGACGTCGCCATGTCGATCCCGCCAACGGCGAGCTCTCGCCGGCACCGTCGCCGCGTCGATCCCGCCAACGCTGGCTCTTGGTAGCGTCCACGTCAATCTCACCCACGGCGAGCTCTCGTCGCCAGCCACACCCACGTCGTGTTGACCCACCAACGGCGGGCTCCGTCATGCCATTGCCGCACCGAGCTTCACCCACAGCAAGCTCGCCGCTGCACCCCCACGCCGCGTAGTCCTCGCCAATGGCAAGTCACCGTGGCGACCTCTGCATCTCCGCACCGTCACGCTCACACACATAGAGCATGTCGCCGCACCATCACCTCCGCCCCTGTCGTTCGCTCGGGCTCAAACGGGGGAGAGGACTCCGCACCGTCACGTTCACACACATCGAGCGCATAGCCGTACCATCACCTCTGGCCCCGTCGTTCGCTCGCGCTCGAACGGGGGAGAAGACTCCGCACCGTCGCCACCATAGATCCCATCGGATCGGGATGGGACGTGCACATGCCATCATGTCGTGCACGGCCTCGCCGTCGCCGCCTTGCCCTTTTGGGTAGTCGCTGGAACAGGAGGGGACGCCACGCCGCCGCATTGGCCTCGCCGTCTTCGACTCTTCGGGATGTGAGAGCCCACTGCGTCGCACAGCTTGGCCTCTTCGCCTCCAACTCACGTGCACGCGCGCGTGCGGCGCTCACCCAACTGATTGGGCTAGCTAGGGTTTGGCTAACCCTGTCCCTAGCCGCCCCCAAGCGCGAAGTGTGGGCCTGGCACCCACATGAACCAATAGGGCATAAGGCCCAATGTGCCGAAGAGCAGGCCGATCGGATCATTGATTGGGCCACTGGCAATTTTTGAATTAAACCCTCAGCGTTCGCGAAAAATACGATAAGGTCCTTATTCTATTGAATTTAGGCCCTTTTGGGGAAAAGTTGCAAATTTGACCCTGGAACTTATAGTTTTAAGTATGAGAACTTCCATCACGTGGAAATTTGCAAATTAAACCTTATAACTTTTTTGGTTATTACGGATTAGTATTTTAGACTTTGTATAATTGTCAGAAATTATTTTTCTACTGGTCTAACTCACATAGATTATATCTATGCTTACAAAAATTAGCGGAAAATTTTGGTAAATTCCTAGAAATGCGTTCTCATGTTTACTGTTCAAGTAATTTATTCTATTGTTGTAACCGCTACTACATAAAAGGTCTTCACAGCATTTGCTCGAACGACATCACGCATTTTTTCGTGAGCCGCCTGCGAGTTTATGGGTCGATGATGACATGAGGTCATCACGCATAGCGATTTCAATCGTATGTGATGTATACTATCACAGACGGTTATTAACTCAGAACCGACTGTGATATTCGACTATCACGGACGGTTATTAACTCAGAACCATCTGTGATAGTTGAATATCACATACGATTTGTAGATGGAACCGTCCGTGATATCTTATTCATCACAGATGGTTTGTGGATGGAACCGTCTGTGATATCTTATGCATCACAGACGGTTTATAGATGGAACTGTCCGTGATATCTTATGCATCACAGATGTTTTGTCCTAAGGAATCGTCTGTAACGTCCTGATTTTCTGAGCCTTTTTGAAGATTTTCAAAATAAAAATAACCATTTGGTTTTGTTGAAGTTCTAAAGCTTAACTTGAGATTTTGGAATTAAAAGTGATTTAAATAACTAAATCAAACTTCAACTAATCCAAAAGTTTGATTTGTTTTGAGTTTGGAGTTCTCTGGTGTTGATTTCCCTTCCTCTGTTCGTTCTGTTCCTCCCCTCGGTCCTGCACCTCCTCTCGCTTGGACCTCCCCTCGATCCTGCACCTCCTCCCGTTTGGACCTCCCTCTCGTTTGGACCTCCCCCTCAGTCGAGACCTTCCTCTCGTTTGGACCTCCCCCTTAGTCCAGACCTCTCTCCCGTTTGGACCTCCCCCTCAGTCTAGACCTCCCTCTCAGTCCAAGACCTCCTAGGTGGTCCTGAGAGTCCTCCCGGGTGGTCCTGGAAGACCACCCCTTGGGTCACGACCACCCCTCTGGTCACAATCAACCCTTGGGTCACGACCACCCATTTGGTCATGACCACCCTTTGGGTCACAACCACCCCTCTGGTCACGACCACCCCTTAGGTCACGACCTCCTCTTTGGTTGGACCACCCTCCCGAGTTTTGACTAGCCCCACCTGTCAGCTCTGTTCACCTTCTTCTTTCTTCCGTCGCATCACTGCTGACGCAAAGGTCCTTGCGTATTAAATGCGGTTGTGTCGCATTAAATGCTATTGTGTTGGATTAAATACAGTCACTTCTACAGTACCTGTTCCCCCTCTTGTCTCCTCCCCTACCTGTCCCCATCTCCTTCTTCACCTACCCTTGATCACGTGCGCTCCTGAGCCTCTTAGCAGCTCTTCCCGTCTCCCTTGGCTATAAAAGCCTGAGCAGCCCTCTTTCATCTCCTTTTTCCTCACCCAACTCTCTTGCTCTCGCTAGTTTCACCGTGCTTGAAGTTTCGTCGCCAAGGAGTCCACTGAAGCTGCATCGTCGCCTCCCCGTCGCCAAGGTGCCCGCTAGAGCCTGCGCCGTCTTTGACCATCTCGCTGCCGAAGAGTTCGCCAGAGCGCCCGCACCATTCGTAGTCCTCCCCCTGTCTTCTCCTCTCTCTCTCTCTCTCTGTCCTAGTGAGTATCTCCATGCCCTGTTCCCCTTTTGCTCTCACGACCATGTTGCATAGTCGTATTCTTTCTTACGACCTCGTTGCGTAGTCGTATCCCCTTTTGTATCCCTCGTACGAACACGTTGAGTAATCATATCCTTTGGAGGACCTCCTCTTCATATATTCCAGTGCCTTTCTTTTGGTTCCAGTTTGGTAGTTTTGGTTTTTATTTGGATTTGTTTTATTTATTTAGCTCTTTTCAAGACGTAGATTCCGCTTCTCAAGAGTTCTTGGACCCGACGACCTCACCAAGAACCTCACTCTTCAACGAAGGCAAGTCATAGACCTTTGATCATGTCGTACCCAGTTTGCAAAATTACTTTGTTTTATACCAATATGCATGGCTAATTGTATAAAAATAATTTGGAAAATAGCTAAATACCTACTCGATAGTATGACTCCTTGAACATTTGTGTTTGACATGTTGACACGTACCCTTGGACACCATAGGTTGGATAATCTTAGTTGAACCTCTTTGTGATACCAACATGGGTGCGTATATTGCTTAGACATGCTTTAGTTATGTGATGTCTGTTGATCACATGTTTCAATGAAGATGAATTTGCCTTAATGATATATGAAATTGTGGCACGGCCACTGTTGTTAAAAGATGTTGTGCCATGACTAGGGTGGTCATTTGGCCGGGTTGAACCCAAAATGATTTATACTCGGGCGAGTGATCGTGTAGTAAAGGGGGTGCAGAAAGCACATTGGGATGTAGTTATCTCGCCTGAGTAGTCCCTAAGGACTTAACCTTGTAAGCCATTTATTCGAGTCATACCGTGCAACCACAAGTCCATAATGGGGTGGACCTGACCAACTAATTGGTAATGCTTTGATTCGGTTCTGTTTTGGTGGAAGTGCGAAACCTAGGTTAGACATTCACACTTGGCGCAAGAGGGGGCATGAAGGCGAATCCTTAGCGAGCGGAACTGGGTCAAGGCCTTGTCACGTACTTTAGCTTGGTTACCTAAGGTAGTGAGCAGGGGCATCGACGGGTGCCAAACAAACTAGAGAATTCGTGTCTTGTGGGTAAAGCTGTACAACCTCTATAGAGTGTAAAATTATTCGAATAGCCATGTCCCCGGTTATGGACATGCCTGGTGATTTCACGCAATGGGTAGACTTTATCAAAATTGTGGTCTTGGTTGGTTCCGAGTAGACTGTTTCATGGGCAAATTTCCCTGATGACCCAAATTTCGAGCCCAACACGTTTTTCCGGCCGAGTGGGCGGACATTAATCTTGGGCCAGGCTCTGCCTATTATGTAAGTCTGAAGTATTTTCTGCCGCTCGGCCGAAATTTCAGTCGAAAAGCCTGCCCTACCAAGCCACACCCACTGACAACGATAAGGAGCTCCTGGCTCCCAACCCTAGCAAGGAGGAGCTCTCCTCGGGCTCTCCCCCCCCCCCCAGGCGGCGCCCCCTCGACCTCCCCAGCGGCGCTCCCGACCTCGCCCGTGGCCTCCCCTCGCTCGGCCGCTCTCCCGACCTCCCCAGTGGCGCTCCTCCTTCTCCCCCAAGGCGCTCCCCCCCCCCCCAGGCCCCCCCTCGCCCGGCCGCTCCCCCTTCAGTGCTTCCCAGCGGCGCTCCTCCTTCCCCAGGGCGCTCCTCCCTCCCCGCTCGGTCTTGGTGCTCCTCCATCTCCCCAAAGGCTTCTTCCCTCCTCCAACAAGGCCTCAAGCTTGGTCGAGCTTGATTTTTGGTCTTTTGTGTCGGCCGGCTCAGATCGAAAATGCATTGGAGCCGGCCTCATTTCGGCTCGCTTGATGTTTTATCGTCGGGCTTTTGCAGTTCACTGCTTCCTCTTGACCCGCCCTGCTTGAATGTGTCTAGTTCCGAGTGGTCAGGCAAAGGAATGGGTGTTCATGAGGTGTTTCAAAGAAACTTGATTACTTATGTATTAGTCTTTCAACTTGTGCTTTGCAATCTACTTATTGTATTTCTAGTAAATGTTGCTTTCTGCAAAGTAACCATAAAGCTATCCTTGTTAAGCCTGGCATGAATACTATTTGCATACATTTTCCTATGACTTGCTGAGTACATTCAAAGTACTCATGGCTTTATGCCTCTGGTTGATCAGTCGTGGAAGAGGACCCAGGGAGCTCTGACCTCTTTGAAAAGGAGGTCTTCGACGACCAGGTGTGCTAGGAGACGTCCTCCACTCGATTGCCTGTGGGCATGTCGAATGACTTCCACGTGTGTTTTGGCTTTCCGTTGTGAGCTCTCTCTTGTGTTGTAAGCCCTACGGGGCAGCTCTGTAACAACCTTGACCATAAGGTCCTTTGCCTTTATTAATATTAATTATCTGCTTCTTCTATAGCTTGTTGTATGGTTTTGATTACATCGATGTTGTTACTGTGCGGGCTAGCTACTGATCATGGGACTAGTCCAGAGTGCACAGAGGGTTCCAGGGTTGCTTACAAGGGGTCGCGACACCGTCCGTTTGTGATATTCTTTTTGTATTTGTAAATCTATTTTCGTTTATTGGTTAGCCTCAGGAAATGCTAGCCATGCCCTCTGAAAGCAGAAACACAACATCCAATTCATATTCATTTCAGAAACAAGCACATCCAATTCACATTCATTTCAGAAACAAGCACATCCATTTCATAAATCAATTAACTCAAGTGAACTAAAATTAACTATTTATGAACAAATATACGCACATATTCCATAAAGTTCAATCCTAACCCAATCAAGTTCAATCTACATAGTGGAACTTCCCGTTTGGGCTTATGACCTCATGCATCAAGAAGGCCGCAAACTGTCTTCGAATGCGTTCGAGCTGGGCCTGTTCCAGCGGAGTTTCAGCGATGGTTGCAACCTGTCGCTAGGAAGATTAAAGTAGTGCATATATAAATTAATAGGTTTGAAATAATTGTTGCAAGATTGGCAAACCTGAGGATCTTTGGTCATCGGGGAACTGAGGAGTAGTGCCATGTTGTGGCAAACATAGTATCCATTAGTGTTGCCCGGCGGCTATTGGTGGCACCACAAAAATAGAATTGGTTAGTTCGAGAGGCATTACTACGAAGTGTTATATAAGATTAATGTGTACTAGCGAATACCGGGAATTTGAAATCGTGTCGGAGGTTCACTCCCTTACATTTCTCTCCCTTTGCATAGTACGTGATGAACGACCTACGTGATTCCAAAAACTTAGCCATAGCCATTGCAAAGGAAGGAAAGATTACAATAGAGTTATCTATGGAGGAAATGTGTTTACCTGTCGATTAAGTTTTTGACAACTGTGAAGTTGTAATTAGACCTCTTTAGGGAATCAAGGTATCTTACCATGTTCCATTTTGGTATAATTACAATTAGAATCCAATGAAACCTACACAGGTATGTCACCAAGGTCATTAAACCTAAGTTCGTGTTGCTTATAAAGTACAAATCAACAAGTATAGCCACTAGTGCAGCACTTACCCTTAGTTGTAGGGCAAAAGTATGAAATCCTTCTCGCGGTGATCCAGCAAAAACGTCACCATGTACTCCTCGACGAAGGTTGCATTGTCGTTGATGCATTGCTTAGAGACCAAGTGTGGGTCGAGGAAACCTACCGATGGTTTACTTGATGTGGTTTCTACCATCATGTATCTATATATATGTACAAAAGCTAGAAGTTATATATGACATTTATCGGTATTACATAAACGTAGACCGTGATTGTACACATTTACAGTGTCCAGCATTGCATGAGTGAGACGTCGAGGGAGTCAAGATTGAAGAGTAAGAACAAGTCATCGAAGGTCACTATGAAGACACAGTCTTGAAACTCGTGGTTAAAATGAATTTTCTTGAACTTGACGGTGACACCCGAGCACCGTTGTACACCCGTCTTTTTGGCCTATTCCGTGTACCATTCATGCAATCTCTGGGAAGCCAATCCTAGGGTTTTGATGTCGTCTTCTGGGACGACCAACGGCTCTCCATGCACGAATTTCCGGGCCAACGGCAAGAAGGGGATATCATCAAGCTACTTCGATTTGCCCTTGCCACCTCGCTTTTTAGAAGTCGAATAGGCACGAGGTGTAGATGCATCTGATGTACCGGGTCCTTGCCCCATCGGTACAGGTAACTCTGGTACAGGTAGCATCGGTGCAGATACTTTCCGTGAAGTTGACACTGGAGCAGGTAGCTCTGGTGTAGATACTTCCCGTGAAGTTGACACCGATGCAGGTAGCTCTAGGCAGATGTATCTCTTGGGCCATTGGATGAATGCTCCAATGGCTTGCTCTAAAGTTACGACCTTATCGTTTGGGGGCATCTCCAGCTGGACGACCTCGAAATTGGCATAAACACCGTCCACATTTACTTTTGCGAAACTCGACGCTATATTTACACCGTGCAGCAAGGTCCCGACACCGGATGGATACACCTGGCCCCAAGCAGCATCCAGGGCAACGGAGCCACATCTCACTTGGAGCTTGCACTTCGTAGCCACCTACATAACGATACAAAATTAGCTACTCCAATAGGCCTATCAATGGATCAAGCATTCCAGGGATAATAATTATTACCAGGATGTCATCAACAGAAAACCTGTTATCGATTTCTAAGTTATGTTTGGACGCATAGCTACTTGGACATTTGGGGGGCTGGCTAGCACAGTAGCGGCGGGGGCTTCTAACTGATTTGTGAGGGATGCACGAATCTCCTCTCGTGCTGCATTCCACATCTCTTCTATGAGGGATGCATGAATCTCCTCTCATAGCTGTGCTTCATGCTCGGCTTTGGCTCTCTTCCTACTCCAGTATGCCCCAGAGTAGGCTGCGAATCCATCTTTCTATGGAACATAAAGACCAATGCTTCTCGTACGACCCAGATACTCCTGGTTTCCCAGGGCTTCGGAAAGCATATCTCTCTCCCTGTCTGCCTGGAATGAGCCTTGGGAAGATTGTGCAGTACTCAGCTCTTCCTGCAAGAGCGCGACATGTTATTTCACTTCCTATGAAGTTATCGAGTAATTACAAACTAGGTAGTTTGATATCTTACCAGGCGTCGGGACACTTCCAAGTCTAAGAGTTCGATATCTTACCAGACGTCGGGACACTTCCAAGTCTAAGGGGTTTGGAAAGAAGATGGCCCCCGAAGACACGATAGATAACCTTGCTCTTAGCCACTGTTGGGCGCGCTCATCAGAGATCTAGGCAAATGGCGGGGAGGCGTCCAACCGTCTTGCATGCTCATTCTAATCCCTCCATTGCGGGAGTTCACTCACATACCCAACGGTGCCGAGTCTGTGGGGGTGTGTTTTTTGCCTGGAGGGACCTGTGCGCCTCACTTTTACTCCTAAAATTATATGTTGTCTTCTTCACCACAAAGTCTTCCCAGTACTCCTCCACGAACGAATACTTCTAGAAGGGCGTCAGATCCTTCTCCACGTAATTCTTGACAAGCGTTCTCTTGAAGTTCCTCCACGCTTTGCACACCACTAGCAACGTGTATCGTTGCACGGAGGCCTGGTGTTGTTCTGGGATCAGGAACGATTGTAAAATTTTGGTCACCAGCGTATCTTTCTGATCATTGATCAAGTCCTTCCATGAATTGTAGGTGATATTGACCCGTTGGCGTGCAACTATTCCGACCGTTGTCCGGAATGTGGACGTTGCTCAGCGAGGACTCAGAGGGGTCCCAGACGCATCGACTCTCATGATGGTAAATCGGCCCTTGGGGCTTTTCAATATTCCTCTTTCCTTGCGTTTGGATTTTCCAGAGGACAACACATCAGACTCATGAGGTGACGATGACGAAGAATGAGCGGACGACGTCTTCACGAGAAATAGAAGTTCTGACACACATGAACATATTATCATAAGATTCTCTATGTGTATGGGTATAGACACCAATTAAATGACATAACTGATATATAAACATGTAAACCCTCCAAGTCAACCAACAACACTTGATCTAATGACAGAATAGCATGTGTTATGAATTGGATCACAGAACCTGGAGGTTCAACCAATTAACCAACCAAAAGTAACAAACCAAATGCTAAAGATCAATCAACAGTGCTAAGCATTCCATTCCAATTAGAGCTCAAAACAATATATGTACAAGACTATTATCATCATAGAGCATTCATCTCAAGCCCACTACACCACATTGCAATATGAACATATCAAATTCAAAGGGTTAATTAAATTGAAATGCTGTGATACTCACGAAGCGACGAGCAGGGAGCACTGGAGTAGTAGGGCGGTGTCGAAGGGGAGGCGCGCTGGGCTCGGGGGAGGAGGAGGCGACGCATGCTCGGGGGACGGGACGAGGCGGGCTCGGGGAGGAGGAGGCGACGCGTACTCGGGGAAGGAGGGGCACCGGGTTCGGGGAAGTGGCAGCTCGTGCTTGGGGAGGAGGTGGCGGGCTCGGGGGAGGAGGCGTGCCGGGCTCAAGGAGGAGGCGGCATCGAGGACGACGGTGACAGGCTCGAGGAGGAGATGGCGACGGGCTCGAGGAGGAGGGATGTTAGAGAAACTTAATCGTTTGAGTGGGGGGCGTGGCAAGTCCTAGAGTCCGAATATAAATAGAGTTGGATATCACATACGGTTCAAATAAATAACCGTCTGTGATATGTATTATCACAGACGGTTTTTAGATGAAACCATATGTGATATATGACACATCACATACGGTTTCATCTAAAAACCGTCTGTGATATATATCACAGACAGTTCTTTAGATGAAACTGGCTGTGATATATGATCATAGACGGTTTGTCCTAAGGAAATACTAGCCATGCCCTCTGAAACAAAGCAGAAACACACCAAGTACATGTATACATCCAATTCACATTCATTTAAGAAACAAGCACATCCATTTCACAAATTCAGATATGACACATTCTCATATACATAAATGCAAATTCACATATGACACATTCTCATATACATAAATGCAAATTCAGAACATATAACACATAAACATTTCATTCATCATTCCACTTGCTTATCTCCTTTAAAAATTAGCCCTTCATGATGATCGATGCGTATGTAGCTAGTTTCATCACGTTGTTCTTCCTCGACCCTTATGCTGTTTTCGAAAGGTGGCAACTCTTCAAATTGATTGTATTATTCCTCGTCCGCTACATTCTCAACTCCGACAATCCTTGTAACATCCCAAAGTTTTGCTACCAAAATAAAAATAAATAAAGATATTATTTTATTGTATTTTCTCGCTGTCGAAGTTTTTCCTTGATTTTCTATAATTTAAAAAGAGTTTTCTTTGTTAAAAAAATCAATTATTTAATTTCTTGGTTTTAAAGTCAAAAAGAAAATTTATGGAATTTTCTGAGATTTTATTGATTTAATGTTAAAAAGGAAAATTTAATTAATTTCTCGAATTTTAAAAGCTTTTCCCTAATTATTTGAAAGCCAAATTAAATTATTTACAAAATTAATTATCATCTATAAGTTGAAATTATTTTTATTAAGTTCAAAATAATTCTAGGATTTTTTGTGAATTTTTGGACTCTATTTACTGTGTTCTAAAAATATTTGATTTATTGCTTAAATCAATTAATTTCAAAAAAATAATAATAAATATTTTGTTTTTCGCGGGGACACACCTTCCCGCACGGTCACCCATCTTATTACTGCCCAAGCCTAAGCACGATTAACGTGCATGCACTACCATGCCTTCCCTTCTTTCTTCCTTTACTCTATACCTTCCATTAATTTTTTTTATCCATTAATTCCTTTATTCTCTCTATTTTCTCTCTCATAGCCACCATCTTCTTCACCGCCGGCCATCTCCACCACCGTGCTGCCTCTCCTCCCCTCCCCCTTCCCCCACAACCATGCAATGGAGCTCCAACCTCCATTAATGGCTGCCACCACCTCTCTCCTCTTTTCTCTTTCAGTCAAGCCGTCAAAAATTGATTCCGTCTGAAGCGAAACGTCCCTACTAAACTCACCCACATTGACATGCCATCAATTGGATGTTTTCTCCACTACATACAATCAATTTTTCAGTTTCTTTGTTCTTCATTGCAACCAGAAACTGCTCAATTAATTCTTATGCGTTCTTGTTGATTCAAGCATCTCCTCCCCTATATAAAGTGAGCACTAGGAGCCCCTCTACACACTCAACCACCCCCAAAACCTCTCCTCCCCTTGTAACACCCCAGTCCGACAAGGGCCTGAAATGCTACTAAACAAGGGCATCTGCTACAACATTCGCCTTGCCCGGGTGATACTGAATGGTGAGATCATAGTCCTTTATCAACTCTAACCACCTCCTCTGTCTTAGGTTCAAATCTTTCTGGGTAAAGATGTATTTCAGACTCTTATGATCAGTGAATATATCACAGGATTCACCGTACAAGTAATGGCGCCAGATCTTCAAAGCAAGAACCACTGCTGCAAGCTCTAAATCATGAGTAGGATAATTCTACTCATGTTTATTCAACTACCTCGATGCATAGGCAATCACCTTGCCATCCTGCATAAGCACACAACCAAGCCCAACTATAGACGCATCTGAATAAATAGTGAACCGCTTCCCAAGCTCGGGAAGAGTAAGAACTGGAGCGGTCACCAATCTATCTTTCAAAGTATAAAAGCTGCGCTCACACACATCTGACCACTGAAATTTGACACCTTTCTGCGTCAATTGAGACAACGGTCTAGCAATGGTTAAGAAACCTTCCACGAAGCGCCGGTAATAGCTGGCTAAACCCAGAAAACTCCTCACTTCCTTGACATTGGTCGACCTCTTCCATTCTACCACTGTTGAGATCTTGCTGGGATCAACTGAAATGCCCTCTTGATTGATTACATGGCCCAGAAATCCAACTTCAGAAATCCAGAATTCACATTTCTTCAGCTTGGCATAAAATTGGTTCTCTCTTAAAGTTTCGAGAACCAACCTCAAATGCTGACCATGATCCTCTTCCGTCTTGGAATAGATCAAAATATCGTCGATGAATACCACAACGAAATCATCAAGGTATTGGTGCAGCATACTGTTCATGGCTTCCATGAAAACTGCAGGAGCATTTGTTAGTCCAAAAGACATAACCTTATACTCATAATAGCCATACCTCGTAGAGAAAGCCATCTTCTCGATATCTTGCTCCCGAACTCGAATTTGGTTATAACCTGACTAAAGGTCAATCTTGGAGAATACTTTAGCTCCCTTCAGTTGATCAAAGAGATTCTCAATGCGGGGCAAAGGATATTTATTCTTCACAGTAGCCTGATTAAGAGCTCGATAATCTACGCACATACGCCAACTGCCATCTTTCGTTTTAGTGAATAAAACAGGTGCTCCCCACGGCAAAACACTACACCGAATCATCTCTTTGGACAGAAGATCGTCCAATTGCTTCTTTAAGTCCTCTTGGAAGGGTCGTGCCAAACGATATGGAGACATTGAAATAGGTCGAGTTCCTGGAATAAGATCAATCCGGAACTCTACCTTCCGCTCTGGCGGCATCCTAGGAAGCTCCACAGGAAAAACATCAGGAAACTCCTTCACCATAGGAATCTCCTCAATGCGCTGTGAGGAAT
Organism: Phyllostachys edulis; assembly: GCA_036346405.1. Lineage (NCBI taxonomy): Eukaryota > Viridiplantae > Streptophyta > Magnoliopsida > Poales > Poaceae > Phyllostachys > Phyllostachys edulis. Next base: position 68,374,297 of record CM070549.1, read on the forward strand.
CAACCTTCTCGCTGAGAGACCAAAGCAACCCAATGGTTGAGGCCCGAAGTCTGGGAAATAGACTAACCAATACGAATAAGGAATCAGATGGTGCACTGCCCTGAAACACCAGTTCTTTCCCGGACAGAGCTTACAAAGTCACCGTCTTCCAGAAACAACATATCTTGGCACGGTAATTGAATAACCAGTCCATGCCCAGAATAACGTCGAACGGTGACAACTGAATTATCATAAGGTTAGCAGTGAAGTTCTCATCATCAATAGTGATAGAACAGCCCGGACATGCCGTAGAGCTAGAAATAAGACCCCCCGGAAACTGACTACCACAGACTCAGAAATACGTTGCAAACTCAAACTCGCCCTTCTAGCAAACTCTAGAGACACAAAAGAATAGGTAGCCCTATAATCAAAAAGAACAAAAGCCTCATGTGAATCTACTAGCAAAGTACCTGTCACCACGTCAGGACGGCCCAAAGTCGCAAGAGTAGGCATGGCGTAGACTCCCGGTGGTGCCGGAGCCGAAGACGCACCGACACTCTGCGAAGGGTGAATAGGAAGTGCTGCAGGTGAGGCGAACGACGGTGGTGTAGCTGGAACGGGGTTCCAGTAGAACCCCGCAGGAGGTGCAGGAGTAAATGCTGTCGAAGGAGCCAATTCTGAAGAAAACTGAGGTGCAGGAACAAGAGCTAGGGTCTGAACTGAACCCCGAGGAGCACTGGAAGAGGACGCTGCTGGGACTGGCTCCCATTTGATAATGCTCGCTAGGTTCTGTTTACATACTGACAACTTGTGGCCTTCCCGGCCACACTAACGACATGTCCCTTTGAAAGAACACTCTGATGCCCGGTGCTCTCCACCACACCTGAAGCATTTCATACCTTGACCTGGAGCAGGACGCATATGAAGTGTGGATGATGAAGAACGTGGCGCCGATGAGGAAGACTACCACTGCTGAACAGGACGACTATGCTGACTCCCCTGAAACCTTTTGGGAGCAAGTCACTGAGAAGACCCACCTCCCCCACCAAAACTCCGTTTTTGGCCACCACCAGAACCACTAGCAAGGTCAGGGCCACTAGCAGCCTACCTCTGAGAAGAAAGATCTCTCTCCAGCTCCATTCCCCTGGCCTGCTCGACCACGGAGCTGAAATCACGCAAGCTAGTCGCCCCCAGGACGTGGTGATACTCCGGAATGAGGCCCCTGCAGAACCTCTTGGCCTTCTCCCGATCATCATTGGCCACCGCTGGTACAAAGCGTACCAGATTGTTGAATCCAGCCTCGTACTCGACAATCGACATCTTTCCTTGAACAAATGTCAAGAAGGATCGCCCATCCTCTCAACAAAGGAATCCGGATAGAATTTTGTCCCGAATCGCTCCACTAATACCTCCCAAGTGACTAGTCTCAGACCGGGTTCTAGCAGATAGAACCCCTCCCACCAGATATCGCCTTGGCCCTTCAGCTTGAAAGGTTACGAACCGCGCCTTCTCGCTGAAGTCATCTCTAAGGCACCGAATCGCCTCTCCATGTATCGCAACCAATCTGCAGCTGAACCGAGTACCGCTCTGTCAAGGTGTCCAGACGAAGTAACATCCACTCATGAGACTCATCCTAGCCTCGGTGGAGTTGTCTGCAACAGAGGTTCCAAGAACTAGTGCAACAAGCAGCAGAAGGGCTGCTCAGACTTGTCGACAGAGTTCCCGGTTCTCCTCCAAGATTCTCAATGATAACAGCAGACGCGCCTCGAGCCATGCGGCGGTTGAGCGGCCGAGGCAACCCTCAACAAGCAAAGACCGTAATACTCCTCGCATTTAAAATGAAGACACAAATGATCGCGCCCACAACCACGGCCACGCCCGGGATGACCACGCCACGGCCGCCCACCACCATTGCCTCTACCTCTCGCCATCTAAGAACACCAAAGCATATAAAGCTAAACCTTTAGCTTAACAGTAATAGAAGCATAGAAACAAATCAACAATTACTCAACGAATAAAACATAACAATAGAAATGCGGAAGCCACTAAGTACCCATCCCACCTACTGTGCACAGTGTGTCATTTTAATAACTTAATTACCACGGATCTAAAGCCCGCTCTGATACCAACTGTAACACCCCAGTCCGACAAGGGCCTGGAATGCTACTAAACTAACATGTTAACAAAATTAAAACAGAAGACAAAATTCTAAATTTCGGTAGAACCTCCCTTGTATAGTTAGCTATACCGGAGGTTCCAACAGTCATATATATCAAGACAATAAAGGAATCAATAAGTAGAAGAACCATCACAGGAATATAGTCTGAATTCAAGCAATTGTACCAAAAGATGATCGAAGATCACACGCAATACTTAATCAAACATAACGAGGAAGAGGTTATCAACCGCAGCTAACTTTATTTATTACAATTCATTAATTAACGAATGAAAAATAGAACTAAAATATAATCATGGACTTGATTAAGGTGAAGTGAATGAGTAGTGCGTGCCTACTCCCTCCCAATAGAGCCAACCTCAATGGTCACCTAAAATAAACAAACAACGCAAGAGTGAGTCCGAGACTCAGCAAGTACAGTAAGTAAATGGTACATACAACAACCATGATCATGACAACTTCATTGATGAATATGAATAAATTACGTGATCTAATATTTGAATGAATGGAATGAATGAATTAGATGAAATGAAGGGACTACACACATGCATATACCGGTATAGCTAGTGACACACCCGTCGGTGTTCACTTAAGCTCGCATTTAACAAAATGCGGGGATCCAAGTCCCGTATGAAGAACGTTTCATACGGGTGTCCCAATCTACCCACATTGGAATGGTGGGTCTTACGTGCCCATGCTGGAATTGATGGGTCTTTTTAATCCACTCCCGTGGATGAAACATGAATGATCGATGCATGGAATGAAATATGAATACTGAAAAACATGCTCTCTAATCATGGAGATAACACATATGGAAAGAACATGAACATTAGCTATTCTCATGGATGACTGAAAACACAATAAGAACATCAAGCATTCAACATTTTCTAATAATAAGAACATCAAAGTACTTGCCTTCCGCGATGCGACGCGTTAGCAGGCAATGACGGTGCTCCTAAATTTGAAGCCTCTCCGCCTACACAGTATATACTCGAAATAAGAACAACAAAGAACATGAAACTTCCATTTACATGCTACAACACCTTCCCGACAACCCACAATTAACTAATTAGATCTAATCTGAGAATAGACAACACGATCACGAAATTGATTCTGGACAGCAGCACGGAATCACTCATATCTAACAATCTGGGACTCGGAACGAGGTGAGCCCAGATCCTATGGAAACTTAACAAACATATCTACAAAATTCTAGTTGGTGAGATAACCCAATTCGGCCAAAATAAACATGCTACAGACAGATGAACTTGAAAGGCAGAATCTGTCCCGACGAAACGGAGAGCAGTAAAGAAAATAACACAACTTTTGATCTACAACTCCGATTACCTCTTTAACATTATGAAAGGTTACGAAATTTGCTAAAACAATCTATTTGGGTGGAAACCTTGAATTTGCCTCTAACATAAACATAACTTAAAATATAAATTAACAGATCAATCTCGCCAGAATTCTGGGCAGTAAGATTGAAACTATCATAACTTTTGATCCGTAGGTCGGAATTAGGTGTTCTTGGCGGCCACGGAAAACTAAAAATATTATATAACTATTTCTAGGAGATGGACATCTTGAATTCTGTCTCTAAGAACCCAAAATCGACCACACAAGGTACTGGACAGAGTCTACTGGCAGCGAAACAATACAGCCCAAATAATAGAATTAGTGAAACGTGACCAGCTAATCATGCAACACCATTAATTAAACTCTCTCCCAACCACCCAATCAATGAACACAAACAGCACTAAATATCTTGCTACTAGAAAGATCCTAGCGCTAGCAACGTGAGCATGCATCTCCCATTAAAATAATCAAAGCTCTACATGCACCTCCGATTAAAATACTCAAGCAGTGCATGCAAGACAAAACTCTAGCCGTAGTAATCCAGGGAAATGAGCTACGAGAATTCACAAACCGACCGACGAGCAGATCGCAGCAGCCCACGCGGCGGTGTGCGCTGCCCAGCAGTGGCGCCACGCTGCAGGGGCTTCATGCGCCGGCACCAAGGCGGCAGGCAGGAGCTTCGCAGGGGCGGTCGCAAGGCGGCTACGCGTGGCTCTCAGGAGAATGGCGGCGCACGGGGAAAACAAAAGAACTAGTAGGGCTTGCCTTCCTCTACCCTCTTATGTGGTTTCCTACTTGGGCCAAAAAAAAACTATGGGCCGAAAGCCCGAGTTCTAATACATCTTTCAAATTCTAAATTTTCATTTCTTTTCTAATTCTATTTAATTTCAGTACTAATCACTTATTTGTTTAATTTTTTTTTGAATGGGGTATTACACCCCTCTCCCCATAGTTTGGCCGAATTTCAGAGTTGAAGCCCGTCGGCCGAACGCCGTTCATCGGTCGATTGCATCTTCTACAGTGGAGCCCCGGCACCATCAACCACACCGTTAGCTTCGCCTCGCAACGTTCTACATCGTGCTCCCTTCCTTCTGTCCGAAGCACCGTCGGTTCACCGGAGCCCCGTACGCCGACGGTCGCGTACACCGCAGTGATTTCCGTTCGCGTTCTTCTTCGAACCGTGTGCCGCCTTCGCCTAAATAGGTGAGCACCATGTACTCCCAACCACCATCTTCAAATTTCCGCCAACCTCACCCGCTAACTCCTCTCCGTTTGCCCAAAACGCCGACGTCAGCCCGCCGCTCGCCGAAGGTCCTCTCCATCGGACTGCATCACCATTGAAGGTCCTCTCGCCGAGCCGTCGACACCGTTGAGTTTGCCTCGACGTGTTCTACGTCGTGCTTTCGTTCCCATCGCCTAAAGATCACCGAGTCACCGTCGACCTTGTCGAGCCACGACATTGAAATCGTTTCTTCGTGTTCCCCGCTTCCTCGGTGAGTTTTTCCAAAATCCGTTCGTGTCATCATCTCCGCCTCGTCGCCGTAGTTTCAATTTGCTCGTTCGCTGGCCACCCCGTCACTCACCTCACCGGGCGCTGTTGCCTTCCTCAAGCACCCAGACACCAGACGTGTTGTCTCTGTTATGTGTTGGTTTGAGCCACTTACAAATGCAGCCCACATGTCATACACTTCTCTCATTCCTTTTCTCTTTCTTTGTCTAGCAAGTGGGTCCCTCAAGTCAGCCATTTCATTTTATTTCTTATTTCCGAAACGGAATATTCCAGTATATACCCAATTTTCGGAATTCTATCATTTCATGTGATTTTCAATCTTCCAGAAATTCGTTCTCCCTCACACGAACTCTGATTCCTTCGATTCAACTTCCTAAATTCATATAAATTCGATATATACCTTGCAGTATTTATTTTATAATTTTTCGATTTTATTTGGATTTTATTTTGAATTTTATTTGAATTTGGCTTATTTTAGCGTATAGATTTCGACGACTTCGGACAACCAGATTTCAACGCCATTTGAGAACATCAAATAATCAAGCAAGGCAAGTTACATCTTTGATCATATTTGAGCCTAGTATTTAAAATTATTTAAATTCTGTTTTTAATTATTATTCCATGCTTATTTAAATTCAAGTAATTTAAATCCCTGTTTTAAGCTTTATAGTTATTCCCAATGCCATTGTATAGCCATTTATTGTCAAGATAGACAGTATGGAGAATCTTTCCGAATGTGATGTATTTAGGAGATGGAATTTGAAAGGCTTGATTAAGATAATACCTTATTGTTGGATTATAGCAATACACGATTGGTGTTGGATTATAGGAATGCATTAATCTTGGAAATTGATTATAGAATGATACAATTGTTGATTGTTGATTTATTAGGGTTGAATAAATGGATTTTTAAAGGTATATGATCGCTAGGTATTGGATTGTAGAAGTAATTGTTGGATGTTGAATTATAGGATTATATATTTATTGGATATTAGATTCTAGGATTACATGATTATTATGGTTGGATTATAGAAATAAATAATTATTGGATATCGGATTTTAGAAGTAGATAATTGTTGATGTTGGATTAATAAAGATTGGATGATAGATAGATATTATAGTCAAATATTGAATTGTTGATGTTGGATTAATAAAGATTGGATGATAGAGATGTTGGAAATATGCCCTAGAGGCAATCATAGAGATGATTATATTTCCTTATGTTCATAATATTGGATAAAATGGTATCTTGTTCCAAGAATAATATTGTTAATATTGATTATCAAGCATGTGACTTAATTGTGAAACTCTATATTTCTGCGATAATTATTCTTATACGATCCCTGGTCAAAAACATATGATGACACATATGAATAGACTAGCATATGTATTGGTTGATGACTATGTTTCACGGGTCATGGATATGGAGATATCAAACCAATAATATGGACACATGTTAGAGAGCATGATGTTGGATTAGACCCACCTTGAGACACTATTGAGATTGTTATGATTCTATGTGTCGTTAGTTGGTCTCAAGCAATGATGATGTATAATCCTTAGACCTGATATCAACATGGTTTCCTACATGTGTAATAGCACTCTTAGGGGTTGCCAAACGCTACTCCGTAACTGGGTAGTTATAAAGGTAGCTTTCGGGTATGCTATGAAACATGCAGAGGAATGTGACTGGTCGGATATGGGATTTGCCCCTCCTAACATAATAGGAGAGATGTCTCTGGGCCCCTCATTGTGATCGGAAAAAGAAAGTGCATGGCCATGCCACTAGTAGTCGAAGTGTTCGACCACGTGAAGTAATCCGACACTCGATCGAGAAAGTATTGAACAGTCCATGGATACACAACATCTCACCCGAGTTCAACCGACATCATGAGGCAAAGGAGTATACACGTAGAGTTGTTTAGTTCGAGCGAGCCATGCATTAGTCGTATGGAGAAACGAGCTAGTCGTAGACTGGTCGAACGAAATCACAGAGTGGTCGAAACCTGGTCGTAAGGACTTACGAATTGGTCGTGACCAAATACAAACTGGTCGTATAGAGATAGGACCTGGTCGTAGATCATATTGCATTAAGGTTCGTCCGATATAATTTGTGTGTATTCGGGAATCGTTATATTCTGCTAGGAGCCGCTACGACTCGTGATCGGAAAGGGTTTCCGAGTCACAACCGATTACGCATGAACCTACAGGGTCACACACTTAACGGGTTGGAACAAACCGGTACGGATATGATTCGTCAAACGTGTTCGGATAGGATCCGTCACGAGCACTATATAAGGAGATGCATGAGGTTGTTGGGAGGTACGCGTGAATCACCACCGAAACCTTAGCCGCCATCTTCCTGAGAGCTCTGCAGTGCGACTTGGTGCTAGTACACCGACGCATTTGTTGTTCCTTTCCGGACGTGTGGATACCGAGAGGCGCTATCGCGATCAAGGTTTTGAGGACAATCCGCGATCTTTACAATGAACTGCAGACGTTGCTGGAGGAGACGATCGACTCGTGAGGACGCTGGACGATCGACTACGACCACTACATCGACATGCTCGATGTTGGACCAGGCTGCTCCAACCCTTCTTCCGCTGTTCTACGCGTCTGGTGGTAACGATCTATGATCATCTACTTGCTTGGCTTCCTGGTTTACGTGGTAGAAATTTTTGTTTGTAGCTATCGTAGCCTACCCCATGGCCCAACAAGAGATAGATACTATAGTCAAATACTAAATTGTTGATGTTGGATTCTAGAAATAGATTATTATTGGATATCGTAATATCTAAAAATTTGATTGTAGGATTACATAGTCATTGGATTGATGTTGAATTAGTAGAAATAGTTTATTAAGGAATAATGGATTGATATCAGATTATAGAATTAGAGTATAGTTAAATGTTGGATCAATTGAAGTTGGATCATAGAAATAGACTTATATGGTGTAGATTGGACTAATTGATATTGGAGTATATGATTTTACAATTGCTGGAGATTGGATTATCACAATATTGATGGTTTACATACTGATCTCGTACTTGACAAGTCTTGGACATTAATCCCTCATACCTTGTCACCCTAGATAAAACCTAGTTGATACGATAGTATGAACTGGGATCATTTTGAGAAAAACTATGCTTAGTGATGCTTACCCCCAAAAATATTTGATTTGGGGAATTCTAGCCAAATGATCAACTATTGTTTAAAAGTCTATGGCATTGGTTTGTCATAGAAGATTTTGTAAATGATTTTGAAAAAACAAAAAGGAAAAGTTGGTTTGTACTTAGACGAAATGGATGGTTGGTGGGTGCAGGTTTATGCACGGGCTCAACCTGGTCAGAGTTGAGGCCTAGGGTTTTTATTGGAAGTCGCCCAAGTCAGTTAAGGACCGGCCTAAGAGCCGCTTTTGCTAAACTCCACCGTACTACCACATGTCGTGAGTATGGGGAGGGGACCTGGCTGACTAATTTGAAATGTTCCACCGTGGTTGTTCCATCTGGATGTGTGGGTGTCTCTCACGACCTACTTTTATACATTCCCACCTGGCGCAAGAGGGGGCTCTACGAACCCGACGGATTTCTATCCAAAGGGGGATGCGAAACCTTAGCGAGGGGGAACTACGGTGGGATGAAGCTTTGTAAAGGCCTTGACACATGCTCTAGACTGCTTACCTAAGGTAGTGAGTAATGGTATCGACGGATGCCAAACAAACTAGAGAATTCATATCATGTGGGTAAAGCTGTACAACCTCTACAGAGTGTAAAACTATTCGAATACCCGTGTCCACGGTCATGGACATGTTTAGCATTTGCCACTCAAAGTTAGACTTTGATTTTGTTTTCGAAAGACTTTATCAAATGGTTTATTAAAATGGGAAGTTGGGCGGGAAGCCATGTGATAGGAGGGTATCCTTCACTATTCTTGTGTGAATGTTATTTGACTATAAAATTGAGAATTTATAAAATAAATTTTAGTTATAGAATACCTGCTTTGGAACTTAGTACAAGTATTTAAAGAAAACATCGCTTTACACAAATTCAACCAATAAGCCTTCATTTGATATATCCTTGCATGCATTATAATTTGTTATTGGGTGTAACTTGTGAGTACGGAAGTTGTGCTCATCCTTGCTAGATGCAAATAAATTTCAGAGAAGGACTTCACTACCGGTGTGGATTGCGATGACTAGGCCGCTACCCTTGTCGATTGCCTGTGGCAGATCAGCTGGACTCCACTACTTCTTCGTCTTCCGTTGTGTTTGTTTAATGTTGGCTTGTAAGCCTTTCTTGTAATAAACTCTGTTGATTATTAATAATGTTATGCGATTTATGGATGTTACCATATCTGTTTACTATGTGAACTAGCTACTGATCATGGGACTAGTTCAGAAATGCACAGAGGATTTGGAGTTGTTACTCCCGGGTCCGACAATCCTCCTTTTTCTATGAAGAACTACGTGGCGCTTCTTATTTGCCTGGTCAGTTACATAGAAGACTTGAACAACTTGGTTAGCGAGTACGAATGGTTCGTCTTTGTATCCGACACGTTCGAGGTCTACCGTAGTGACGCCATACCTATCGACCTTCACCTGTGGGAGATGGACCCAACAGCACCGAAACAGGGGAATCTTGAAAAGCACGTAGTCGAGCTCCCAAATCTCCTCTATGAACCCATAGTAGGAGCTCCTCAACCCATCGGTACTAAACGCATCTATGCAGACGCCGCTGTTCTGGTTAGTGCTCTTTATATCCTGAGCCTGCATATAGAATGTGTACCTATTTGTGTCGTATCCTTTCCATGTCACAACTGTAAAGGTTGTCCCTTTTGCCAACCATGTCAACGTATCACTTGACGATTTTCTAGCGAGTCACTCCTTCAACCATTGGTTGAACTGACTGCTGTGCTGTCTCATGATCCAAACATTCAGCCGCTCCAGATTCTGTTGCTAAAGCATGTCCTTGTGCTGGTCGATATACGGGGACACTTCAGTCATGTGTTGCAAGACCGTGAAATGGGCTTGAGCATATGCCCTCATCTCTGGAGTGATTTCTTTCCTTCCAATGGTCCCGATACCCTCAAGCCTCCCCTCATGGCGAGATAAAGGCACACCTATTGGTTCGACCTGAGCCATGTAATCAACGCTAAACTCAATGACCTCTTCAGTTGCATAACATTCGACGATGCTGCCCTCCGACCGAGATCGATTCCATACATAGGACTTAAGAATTCCCATGAACCTCTCGAATGGGTACATGCTACGTAGGAACACGGGCCTGCACATATTTATCTCCCTCACAATGTGAACAATGAAATGGACCATGATATCGAAAATCGACGGAGGGAAATACATCTCAAGATGGCATAGAGTTGTCACCACCTCATCCTGCAGATCATCTAGTCCTTTGGGATCGATGACCTTTTGAGCAATTGTGTTAAAGAAATAACACAGCCTCATTATTGTCTCTTAGACCTTGATCGGCAAAATACTTCTAATTGCAACAGGGAGCATCTATGTCATCAGCACATGACAATCATGAGACTTCATGCCAATTAACTTCAAATCTTCCATCGAAACAAGTTTCTTCATGTTGGTAGAGTAACTGAACAAAACTTTCACACCATGCAAGCACTGGCACAGTTCAATTCTCTCGGCCTTGGACTGAATGTAACAAGCAAGGGGAAGGTACATTCATCCTTTATCGGTCTTTGTCAGTGCTAACTCAGGTCTGATGTCCATATCAACCAAGTCAAGCCGTGCATTAACACCATCATTTGTTTTGTCACGAATGTTCAGTAAGAGACCAATCAAGCTATCACATACATTCTTCTATACGTGCATAACGTTGATATAGTGGCACACTTCTAGGTGCTCCCAATAAGGTAAGTCCTAAAGTATTGATCTCTTCTTCCAGATATTCTTCTCACGGGTCCTCGATTTTTGTCTCTTTCCAAGCACAACATCTAAATCCTTAATCATATCATAGACCTCTTTTCCGCTTAAATGCCTTGGAGCTGAACTATCCACATTCTCTCCGTCGAATTATTTATTCATCCTACGGTATGGGTGAGCCCTCCGGAGGAACCTATGGTGATGCATGTACACGGTTTTGCGTGAGTGCTTCAGCCACACACTCTCGGTATCATCTAAGCAGTGAGTACATACTTTGGTCCCTTTTGTACTCAGGCCCGACAGGTTAGCAAAGGCAGGATAATCATTTATGGTGTAGAACAACAAGGAGCGTACAGTGAAGTTCTCTCGTTTGTACGCATCCCATACCTACACCCCTTCGATCCATAGTATTTTTAGATCTTCCATCAATGGTGCTAGGTACACATCAATATCATTCTCAGGTTACTTCGGCCCTTGGATAAGTATCGACAACAAAATATACTTCCGCTTCATACACAACCAAGGAGGAAGGTTGTAGATACAGAGAGTCACGGGCCAAGTGCTATGTCGGCTGCTCATGTTACCGAAATGATTCATTCCATCTGTACTCAATCCAAACCTTATATTCTTCGATTCCGCATCGAAGTCTGCAAATCTCCTATCGATATTTCTCCACTGGGTGGAATCAGCAGGGTGTCTTAGCTTTCCATCCTGCTTACGCTCATCCGAGTGCCAACGCAGCAGTTTTGCCTCATTTGGATTCACAAAAAACCGTTTCAAACGGGGAATTACAGAAAGATACCACGCCACCTTAGCAGGAGGTCCTTTCTTCACCTCTATTCCCTCGCCGTCATCTGATTGATTCTTACACTTGTATCGGGATGTGTTGCACACCGAACATACATGCAGGTTTGTGTACTCTTTACGGTAGAGGATACATTCGTTCAGACATGCATGTATTTTTTTCTACTTCCATTCCCAATGGACAAAGAACATTCTTGGCTCTGTAGGTGGTTTTGGGCAACTCGTTTCCATCTAGAAGCATGTCTGCTAAGAGACCTAATAGCGCCGTGAAACTCTTGTTGGACCAACAGTTGCTTGCCTTCAATTTCAAAAGTTCAAGCACGGATGACAACCTTGTGTATTTCGGCTTGCAGCTAGGGAACAAAGGCTTCTCCAAGTCCTCCATCAAGCCCTCGAATTTACCAAACTCTCTCTCACTATAGTTCACTTTTGCATCGCGAAGCATCTAATCTAGATTATCATCATGCAGCCTATCTGAATCGAAACCACAATCGACATCATCCAGCGGCATATCGTTGACTTCGTCGGTGATGTCGTTATTACTACCTTCCTGTATAATTTGCTCTTCACCGTGATTGGTCCAACGTCTGTACCCCTTTTTGAAACCCTGTCGAATCAAGTGTGCTTCGATATGCGCTTGGTTCTTAAACATTTTCATATTCTCGCAGTCAATGTATGGACAGTACATATATTCCGCCCCCTTATTCGACATATCCTCCTCGGCAGCTCTTGCAAAAGAAGATATGCCATTAATGTACTCTTCACTCACACGGTTCTTATCATACATCCAGCTTCGGTCCATCGCACGGTTCATATTGAAAACCCTGGAAATAAATAAAAGGTGGCTTTTCTCATTTTTACATTTTTCCCGATTTTATTAACTTACATGTGGGCCCTACTTGTCAGTGACTCGTCTTTTTATTTCATGATTTATTTTATAAAATCTATGGCGGTCCCACATGTCATAAACTCATTAGTTTATTAACTAAATGATTAAAAACAGTAGGATTTGTAGCCCAAATTGGGCTAAGGGGCTTCACTAGCAATTTCAGCGTAAACGCTAGAAACTACTCAAATTAAAGGATGTTTAGGCTCCAGTAGCTCACCTCGATCACAAGGAAGGTGTCAATGAAGTCGGGGAGGTCCAAGGAGGCTGGTAGTCGGTGAACAGAGGTGACGGCGGTAAGCTCCTCGGAGACAGGTCTTCTCGGTGGAAATAAACTGAAACGAAACACATGCACAGCTTTAGGGGGACATATAGGTGGGGAAATCGACTTTGGTGGGGTCGAGAACTCACCGAAGAAGAGTTGGGGTCGATGGCGGCGGCGGTGACAGAGAGGTCCATGGTGACAACTCGTCGTGGGCGACAATAGCTGAAATGGACCACACGAGTGGGCTTAGTGAGGTGAGACGATACTAAAAAAGGCATGGAGTGGCGATGGACTCACTGTAGCGCCAGAGATGGAGAAGAAGACTATAATACCCTGGCCTACTTGTCGTGTGGCCCATGTGGCCCATGAGGAGTCATGTGGTGGGATTAGTCCCATATTGCTTGTCTAAAGTGAGTTGTAGTAGTATATAATGCCTGTTGGGTCCAAACTTAGCTCCTCTGGGTTAACCCTTTTACACGAAGCGAGGACGAAAGTGTAAGTGGGGTGCTATGTGTGCGTGGGCCCGTCCCACAGTGGGCTGGGTATTAAGCAGATTTTGGGCTAGGGTGTTACAAATGGTATCAGAGCATCAACCTTCACTGCATGGGCGCGTGCGGGACAGGGGCACAGGCATATGACGCATGATACGTGTGGTTCCAGAGTGGACACACGGCATGGCATATGTGCCGCATCAGACGCACGGACGCAGTACCGAGGGGTGGTTCTGCATTTGTCACAGATGCAAGTCAGGCCGCCGAGGGCGCCACTTGAAGAAGGGGTGAATGTAATACCCTGGCCTACTCGTAGTGTGGCCCATGTGGCCCATGAGGAGTCATGTGGTGGGATTAGTCCCATATTACTTGTCTAAAGCGAGTTGTAGAAGTATATAATGCTTGTTGGGTCCAAACTTAGCACCTCCGGGTTAACCCTTTTACACGAAGCGAGGACAAAAGTCTAAGTGGGGTGCTATGTGTGCGCGGGTCCGTCCCACGGTGGGCTAGGCATTGAGCGGATTTTGGGTCAGGGTGTTACAAAGACATTGTCTGTGAAGAAAACTTACTGTACTGCACCGGATGATTATTAGTAAGCGAGCAAAATGGCGCACTGTCTGTGATGAGTTAATTATCACAAACGGGTTTCAATAAAAAACCGTCTATGATATGTAGTAATATCACAGACAGTTGTTGGTTGAAAACCGTCTGTGATATGTAGAATTATCACAGATGGTTATTGTTAAGAACCGTCTGTGATACTTCACAGACGGATTTCATTATGAACCATCTGTGATATTACCTCTTCACAGATGGTTTTTAGCGCTGCCAGTAACATAGACGGTCTCTAAACCAAAACCGTCTGTGATTGCATATAATGGGGCGTCCAGTATGAGCCTTTTGTAGTAGTGAACACCTGTTTTGGGTCATGTGGCTTATGATAAGCCTATTGATTACCTTTGGTAATTAACGAGTGTTGCTTTACAAAAGTGTAGACAACATGTGTGACATTGCAAACAGGGAATTTGATGAGCTGACAGTTGATGGGAGCAACTACCTGACTTGGGCCTCGATGTTGAGTTCTATCTACCTTCAAAAGGACTTGGTGCGGTGATTATACCTCCTGCAACTAATCCCAACAATCAAGCTGTTGTCCCGGCAGAAGAAGATAAAGCTAAGCTATATTCTTCTTACATCATCATCTTAACAAAGATCTCAAGAATGAGTATCTTACTGAGAGAGATCCTCTGGCACTCTAGGAGTCCCTTCAAAGGAGGTATAATCAACATAGGATGATGATGCTCCCACAAGCGGAGCATGATTGGACAAGCTTACGTTCCCAAGACTCTAATTCTGTGGCCCCATATAACTCGGCTCTGCACAGGATAGTTTCTTGTTTGAGACTATGTGGTTGTAACATCCCAAAATTTGGTCTGTTTTTGAAGTTTTAAAAATAAAAATAACCATTTGAATTTTTCTGCTAAAGTCAAAAACTTAATCTGAACTTTCATAAATCAAAAAGGATTTAATATGATTAATGTCAACATCAACTATTATCAAACTTATTTTATTTGGTTTCTCTATGCTAGGATATATTTTCTAGATTTTTCTAGAATTTTTCCGAGTGCATTTGCTATTTTCTAATTGCCAATTAGATTTCCTGTATTTTCTAAAAAGAAAAACTAAATTAAAATATCAAAAATTCGGTTGGGTTGAATCTCCTTGGATCCAGCCTGTTTCCTTCACTCTTAGCCCAGCTCCGTGCGCAGCCTAGCTGCGCCTCTTCTCTCTCTCCGTGCCGCTGACTGGTGGAGCCCGCCTGTCAGGTCCACCTCCCACCTCCGCTTCATCCTTGCAACGCGTTCGCCCACGTCCACCAGTGATCCTTCTAGAAGCTCCGTCCGACAAATTTGTTTCCAACAGAAAGAGTCCTATCGCAATACGATTTCCAAATCCTTACCTCTTTCCGCGTTTGAATCTGTTGAAATCTTATCTCGTATCAGTTTCTGTCTCTAGATGTAACTCGTGTTCATCTCGAACTCTTTTGTGGCTCCACCGCCATCTCGCCATCTCAGCTTCACCCTCACAATATAAATAGGACCCCGAGGATCGCCTTAGCGTCCTCATCCCAAACCCTCAAACCACCTCAACCATAGAGCTCTAGCGCCGCCTCAATCCAAGGTTTTAGGGTTTCGACCGAGCTTCTTGGTTTTCGATTTGCGCCGCTGACGTTGTCGCCTCATTGTCGACGACCTCACCATCGTCTTCAGTGTCGCCCAGGCTACCTCCAGAACCTCTCTACATCGTCGGAGTGTCGCCGAAGTGTTTTTTGACAAACGCCCGTACCTCTCCACCGCCAAAACCTCGTCGTCGGCCACCACCGTCGTCCTCAAGTACCCGTAAGTGCACCAATGGGTTCACAATAGCGTTCTCTGCATGTTGGTATCACTCATCGCCATTGAGAAACTACCATGTGCCGTTCTCGCTGAAGCCCGTAGGTTTGTCTACGACCAGGCAATCGTAACTTCTATGACCAGGTAGTCGAAACCTCCTACGACTAGGTAGTTGTAACTTCCTTCGACCATGCAGTCGAAACCTTCTACGACCACATGCAGTCGAAACCTTTTGACCAGGAGGTCGAATCTCCTTCCGAGCATGCGTGGTCGAAAACGTTGAACAGTACTCAAAACTCCTTTTTGAGTATTTCTTAGGGTTTTGATCTTCCAGAAGCCATATCTTCTTCATCCGAACTCCGATTCAGTCCATTAACATTTCTAAATTCATCTAAATTTGAGATCTATTTATCTAAGATTTTTATTTAATTTTTGGAGTTTGTTTTGTCTCTATTATTTATTTATTTATTTGGTTTATTTGCTTTGTTTGCGAGTAGAGTTGATTCTTCGGGGAGTTTTAAGCAAGGAGGAGTGCACCAAAATCAAGACCAGTACCAAGATCTATTCCAAAGACATAGTCCTTTGATCATATTGAGCCTATGATTTCAAAAGTATATTGTTTCATACAATTGCATGTTATTTTTATACAAATTGTTTTGGGATTAGTTATGACCTTTTGTCATTATGCCTCCATTGATTATTTGAATGTCATGAATCATTGTCACCCTAGCATGGATAGTTTTAGTTGGAGATATTTATATCACCAACATGGGTATCGTATAGATGCTTAGTCAAGCTTAGTTATGATGCGTTCATTATCACATGTGTCATAACGATTAATCTTGACTTAATGATATATGGAATCGTGGTGGTTAGCCACTCTAGTTAAAATTTGTGTACCACGGCAGGGTATGTCATTGGTCTTAGGTAAACAAAATGGTTTTCACTCAGGCGATTGGATGGTGGATTGAGGGTGTGGTTATAACACGTTGTGGGTTGTGGAAAGATCACCTGGGTAACTTGTTAAGGATTTAATCTTGTGCGCCATTGAACTGGGTCTTAACCGTACAATCACATGTCTTGTATGGGCGGGACCTAGCTAATTAATTAGCGATGTTTTGATTTGGTTCTGTTTGGGTGGTGTTTGGCGCGAGAGGGGGGGCCATGTCTGGTCAATAAGACATTTAGTGTTGAAACCTTAGCACGCAGAACCGGGTCAAAACAGAACTTTATAAAGGCTCATTCTGAACTAATCACCACATTGTTGGTGGCAGAAAAGCATAATGAACTTCCTGTGAAGAATCATAATGCAAGACCTACAGGAACACAATGTGCTGCTGAGGCACATATTGTTCATAAAAGAACTAAAGGTTGTAGCAGTGGAAAAGATAAGAATGTTGGGCGAAAGAGATTCAAGTTAAGCACCTTAAAAATGAAGGGCGAGATAGGAGGAAAGGGGAAGACACCCAATGACATCAGGACTTGTTCCAAGTGTGGAGTCAAGGGTCACTAGGCAAAAGGGTGCAAAATAGACAGGCACCTGGTTGAGCTCTATCAGGAGTGACAGAAGAAGAACTAGAATGCTTAATCGTAAACTCGCTATATAGAGTTGTCATATAAAGAAGAGGAAGTGGAGACTCAAATCACTACAATGGGAGAAAGTACATGAGACATGGGTATCCTATATGATGATTACACACCACTGCTAGATGACAAGTTACTAGATATTCATCCAGAAAAGGACTTGGAGGATCCTAAGAATTAATCTACACTTAAATTATAGGAGTAAACTCATGGCGTGTCTAGGATGGTGTTGTTAAGTTGAACACCAAATTTTGCTCGATCCTGAATTAGTCAGCACTAGTAATATTAGGAATTAAAGTTACCCATTGTAATCTTTAGTTCATGTGTTGAATAAAGTATTTTCAGTTTGTGTGGATGTCTTTTATAATTGCATTTATGCTTATCAATGTTTTAATTCATGCAAATTATATTATCTCAATTATCTCATGCTTATAGAATTGTTGAAAGCGTATGATCAATGGAGGGGGAGCATGAACTTTGTCTTGTGGACAATTCTACCACAAATTCAATCCAATTGATATGAAATATTTTCAGACGTTTAGTTCTAAGACTGTCAATGTATTGACGATAGCTAGCAACAGTGGCAGTATTGTAGGTTCTGGAAGAGCATCGGTTGTGTTACCGATGGGAACTAGAATAATCATTGAGAAGGCTTTATTGTTCCCAGAATCAACTTGAACCCTCTTGAGTTTCAAAGATATCCGCAATAATGGTTTCCATGTTGAAATAGAAGAAGAGAATGACTTTGAGTATCTTCCCATCACAAATAAAGAGGAATATCATAGATAAATAATAAAAAAAGTTTCCAACCTTTTCCTCCGGATCGTACTACATGCTTAATAAATGTGATGATACATATGTTGCGATGAATACCCAGGCAAGACCAAGAATGGTTCAAATTGTGGCATCAACGTTTGGGCCATCCTGGATTTGAAATTATGCACTGAATAACACAGAATTTTGCTGGCCACAATCTAAAGTCCGTTGGAATCCTTATAACCGCAAAAATTTGTGTGCAAGGTATGTGCTAAAGTCAAGTTGATAACGACACCCTCGTATCACAAAATTAAGGATAAAATTCTTGGGTACCTTGAGAGGATTCAAGGTTATATATGCAGACCTACTAAGCCCATGTTTAGGCCATTTATGTACTTTACGATACTAAAAGACACATCCACATAGTAGGCACATGTATGCTCATTATCCACCAGGAATCATGCATTTGCCAAGAGTATTTCACAAATCATTGCGCTAAGAGCCAAGTTCCCAGATCATAGGATCCAATCCATAAGAATGGATAATGCTGGAGAGTTTACCTCAAAAGCTTTTAATGACTATTGTATGACCTTAGGCATAACGGTGGAACATTCAATCCCACATGTTCATACTCAGAATGGACTTGCAGAATCATTAATCAAGCTGATCAAGCTAATAGCAAGACCCTTGTTAATGAAATCTAATTTACCAACTACATGTTGGGGACATGCTGTATTACATGCATCGGCATTAATACAACATCGGACATCTGCATACTATGAGTTTTCACCTTTCCACTAAGTGCATGGGAAAGAACAAAATATTTCCCATCTACGTAAATTGGACTGTGACGTATACGTACCAATCTCACCACCTCAGCGTACATCAATGGGCCCCACCGTAAATTTGGAATTTACGTGGAGTATGAATCTACATCTATAATCAAATATCTAGAGCCCATGACGGGGAATCTGCTAAAAGCAAGATACGATGACAGTATATTCAATGAAGAACTATTCTCGACATTAGGGTGAGGAAATCATGGAAAAAATCTATTGCCAAAATTTGGTCGGTAACCGCCGGTTACCGGTGTTATCGGTGGGATCCGATAAATTTTTATACCAGGAAAAAAATTTATGATTTATTTAATTTTCATCCAAATTAAAATTTTAGATAAAATTTTCCTTTACATTTGAAAATATCAATATCAATTCAAAAAATTTGTCCAAAATTTCCAGTAACCGGTGATAATCGGTTCTATTGGTGGGATCCGATAAAATTTTCCTGCTGATATAGTTTTCCCTAGACGAAATGACCCTAGTAAAGTGGAATGCAGAGAACTACCAAAGCATGATAGTAGTCTTCATAATGTGGATCCACACACTAAATAATATGAACAAAAGGTTTAGAGGATAATAGATTTGCAAAACGTTGCAAATGATCTATTAGATTCATTCACGAATCATTAGGGAGTTACCAAGTCGCAAATACAAGAGGTAAATATACCTAAAAGTGTAGAACCATCCTGGGTTTTGGGTTTTGCATCTGACACCACCACTCTTAGTAAAAAGAGGGAGAGACATCCTGGTTCAAAAGATCTCAAACCGCAGAGACGTCTACAAAAGAGACATACTGAAGAGGGGATAAACAACATGAACTGAACATGAATGAGAAACGTTCGACAAATGCCACACCCTGTGCAAGAGCACGGAAGGTGGTGCCCTGTGCATGAGCACAGGGGGAGGCGCTTAGTGAGCACACCCGTTGACACTAGGGCAACATAACATTCAGACACTACTGATTTGGGAAATAATAAAGAGTTGATTGATTTGAATAAAATACCAGTTTACTTGGATAAAGAGTTTGCCACAAACTATGTGGAAACACAAGAAATCTTTTGTAGGAAAGTATGTGCGAATAGAAGCTTCGTCGCATCTAATTGCTTTCATCAATCATCTTCGGATTCGGAACCGAAGATGATTGTTGAATGCAAGAATCATCATGATTGAGATAAATGTAAAGAAATAATCGAGTATGAACTAAACTCGCTAAACAAGATAAAATTCATTCGACCAGTGGTCAGGACACCTCTTGATATCATTTCCGTTGGACACAAGTGGATGCTCATAAGAAAGAGGAATGAAAATAATAAATCGGTGAGGTATAAAGCGAGATTAGTCACCCAAGGGTTCACGTAGAGACTGACATTGATTTTGATGAAACTTACTCTCATGTAATGGATGGCATAACGTTTCATTTCTTAATATAACTGGCAATAGGAATGAACTTAGATATAAAACTCCACTACTACAGAATGGGTCATCACAGACGGTTCTAAACCATCATCACACACGGTTTCTAAACCATTTGATTTTATGTGTCTGTGATAACAGACGGTTATCACAGACGTTTTGTGAGCCGTCTGTGATAAGTCATAACACAGATGGTTTTTAGTCGAAGCCATTTGTGAAGTCCTACTATCACAAACGGCTTCTACCAAAAACTGTTTGTGATGCGTCGGCCATCACAGACAGTTATCTGTACCAACCGTCTGTGTTATGACTTATCATCACACACGCTATACTGGACGCCTCTATCACAGACGGATTATAAGTAGTACTGTCTATGATAATTCACAGATGGTTCTTAAGAAGAACCGTATGTGATAATAGTAGACATCATAGACGGTTCTTATTAAGAACCGTCTATGAATTATCACAGATGGTTCTATTTTTAAACCATCTATGATAGTGCACAATCATAGACGGTTCTTAATAAGAATCGTCTGTGATATGCTGTCATTATAAATATTAGGCCTTCTTGACAGACACCTACCCCTAGCACCTCCAGCCCTTCCTGTTTGAGCCGCCACCCCTGCTACCTCCTCCCCCATTGCGCCACCTTAGAGAGGGTTTGAGCTGCCACCCCTGCTGTCTCCTCCCCCATTGTGCCACCTTAGAGAGGAGAAGGAAAGGAGGAAGCTAAAGAGAGGAGGAAGCACTACTACAGAAAAGGCCTTTACAGACGGTTCAAAAACGCCATCATAGACGGTTCCGTGAGTCATGCGAGTTTATGGGTCAAGAATGCATTAGGTTATCATGCATAGCTTTTTGAACCGCTCAGAATACATACTATCACAAACGGTTTGTAGATGCAACTGCTCGCGATAATCGACTACTACCATGCATTGCATAGATGAAATCGCTCAGTGATATTCGACTACCACAGGCATGCAGTAGATGAAACCGTCAGGATAATCGACTACCGAGACGGTGCAGAGATGAAACCGCTCGTGATAGTGAACTATCACGCAGCGGTTTCATCTACTGCATCGTCAGGTAATCGATCATCACTGACGGTTTCATCTCTGCACCGTCTGTGGTAGTCTTTGCATTGCTAAATCTATTTACGCTTATTGGCTAGCCTCAGAAATGCTAGCCATGCCCTCTGAAACAAGCACATCCAATTCTCATTCATTTCGCACATCAAAATTGCATTCATTTCGTAAACAAGCACATCCAATTCACAAATCAATTAACTAAAATTAACCATTAATGTACATTAATTTACACACATGTACCATTATGTTCAATCTATCCCAATCAAGTTCAATCTGCTACATCGTGGAAACTCCCATCCGGATTTATGATCCGTCTGCTCAGAATGACGCAAGGTGTGATCGAATTTTTATGAGCTCGCTCTGCTCCAACGCAGCTTTAATGATGGTCGCATCCTGTCGATATGAAGGTTAAATTCGGGCTTATATAAATTGGTAAGTATATATGAAATAATTGTTGAAAGATTGACAAACCTGAGGATCATTGGTGATCGCGGAACCGATGTGTAGTTGCATGTTGTGGAAAACATAGTATCCATAGACGTTGCGGCCCGGCGGCTGCTGGTGGCACTGCAAAAATAGAATTGGTTAGTTCGAGAGGCATTGCTACGAAGTGTTATATAGGATTAATGTGTACTAGCTAGCAAGTACCGGGAATTTTTTATCATGTCCCAGCGTCCTTCCCTTGATATTCCATCCTTTAGCATGTAACACGTCGAACACCATACGTGACTCCAAGAAGTTAGCCTTAGCCACTGCAAAGGAAGGAAAGACTACAATAGAGTTTCTATGGAGGAAATGTGTTTACCTGATGATTAAATTCCGGATAGTTGTGAAGTTGTGAGTGGCCCTCTGTAGGGAATCTAGGTATATTACGTATTTTTGTTTTGGTATAATTACAATTAGAATCCAATGGTACCTACACAGGTATGTCAGCATGGTCATTAAACCTAAGTTCGTGTTGCTTATAAAGTACAAATCAACAAGTATAGCCAGTAGTGCAACACTACTTACTTCGGTTGTAGGGCAAAAGTATGAATTCCTTGTTGCGGTGAGCCATGAAAAATCTATAACGTAATTCTCGATTTAATGTTGCATTCGCCGTGATGCTTTGCTCGGAGACAATGTGTGGGTCGAGGAAACCTACCGGTGATTTCCTTCTTTCGGCTTCACGGATCATGTATCTATTATATAAAAGCTAGGAGTTATATATAACATTTATCGATATTACACTTAACATTGACCGTGATTGTACACACTTACGATTGTCCAAAGATCGTATGAGTGAGACGCCGAGCTCGCCGAGGTTGAAGAGACAGAACAAGTCGTCGAAGGTCACCGTGAAGACATCGTCTTGATACACGTGGTTAAAATGATCCTCCTTGAACTTGACGGTGACACCCGAGCGTCGTTGATCAACCGGCTTGTTGGATTGTTCCATGTACCATGTATGCAATTCCGTGCAATCCAGTCCTAGGGTAGGGCTATCTAACTTCTCGAGCAACGGCTCGCCTAGCTTGTATTTTCGGGCCAACGGCAAGAAGGGGATATCAGGAGAGGACTCGATCGTCTTCGATTTGCCCTTGCCCTTGCTGCCTCGCTTTGTATAGGTCGACTTCACAAGAGTCGACTGAGCACAAGGTGTAGATGCATGTGATGCAGCGGGCCCTTGCCGTGTCAGTGTAGGTAGCTTCGGTGCAGTCAGGTCCCGTGGACTTGATGCCGTTGCAGGATATTCCCGTGAAGTTGACACCGGAGCAGGTAGCTCCAGGCAGATGTCCTCCTTGGGCCACTGGATGAATGTTCCAACGGCTTGCCCTAGAGTCATGACCTCATCGTTTGGGGAATTTTCATGACGACCTCGAAATTGGCACAAACACCGCCCACATTCACTTTTATGAAACCCGGCGCTAGATTTGCACCGCACACAAAGCTCGACACGGATGGATACACCGCCCCAAGCAAAGATCTAGGGCAACAGAGACATATCTCACTTGAGCTTGCACTTCAGAGCCACCTCGCATACATAACGATACAAAATTAGCTACTCCAACAGCCTATCAATGGATTGAGCATTCCAGATAATAATTATTACCGGATGTCATCGACGGAAAATCTGTCATCACCTATTGTGGTAGGGTTAGGGTTGGACGCGCACTACTTGGATGTTTGGGGGGCTAGCGGTATAGTAGGGCAGGGCTTCCAACCGACTTGGCATTTGCAATCCCTAATCCTTTCCTCAAAGGTCTCTATCTGCTTTTGCTCGGACGCATACGAATCCTTTCCTCAAAGGATTGAGTGACCTCTGTCGACTTTTTCAAAGACCTCCACTCTGATTTTTTCAAAGAGCTCATCTCGAGGATGCACGAAGATCCTCTCGTAGCTTTGCATCGTGCTCGGCTTTGGCTCTCTTCCTACTCCGGACGATCCGAGTCCGCTTGGAACCATTGTTCCCATGTAACAAAAACACTAGGGCCTCTCGTGCGACCCGGATGCTCACTGTTTCCTAGGGCCACAGAGAGTATATCTTTCTCGCTATCTGCCTGGAATGAGCCTTGGGAAGATTGTGCACTCAAATATATCTCGCAATATAGCCCGACATGTCATTTCACTTCCTATGAAGTTATGGAGTAATTACAAACTAGGTAGTTCGATATCTTACCAGCGTTGGGACACTTCACGGTCTTCGGTTTGGAAAGTACACTTCCCGTGGGCAATACATAACCTCGCAAATAACCACTATCGGTAGCGCACATCGCTGATCTCGAAATAGCGGGAGAGATTCAAACTGCTTGCCTGCTGTTCCTGATCCCTCCATATCGGGGCTTTACCCGCATACCCAGCGGTGCCGAGTCTGTGGGGGTGCTTGTTTTTTGCCTGGAGGGCCGTGTGCGCCACACTTTCACTCTTAAATTCATCTGTCGTCTTCTTCGCCACAAACTCGGCCCAAGACTCTTCCAAGAATAGATACTTGTGGAAGGGCGGCTTCAGATCCTTCTCCACGTAGTTCTTGACAAGCGTGCTCTTGAAGTTCTTCCACGCTTTGCACGCCTGTAGCAACGCGTGTCGTTGCACGGAGTCCAAGAGTTCTACCGGGATCTCGAACGATGCGAGAATTTCCGCCAAAGACAGCGAGCCAAATGGTTCGGCACCACCTTCCACGAATCGTAGGTGATCTTGACCTGTTCCTCGCAACTATTCCAACCATTCTCCGGAATGCGGACGCTGCTCGGCGAGGATTGATAGGGGTCCCAGACTGATCGACCTCCGTGATGGTAAATCGGCCTGTGAGCCTTTTCGATATTCCTCTTCTTCTACCGCGGTTGGATATTGTTCCAGAGGATGGTGCATCATCAGACACATGAGGTGGTGATGACTCAGAATGAGCGGAAGACATCTTCACAAGAAATAGAACATCTTGTGAACAAATGAAATCAGCATAAAGCTAAGATTTAACATTTTGATATTGCTATCAGATGTAGAGTAAGCATTCCAATTAGAGCTCAAGTACAAACCCGATTATCAAAATAATTTCAAGACAAGACTATTATCATCACAAAGCATTCATCTCAAGCCCACCACACCACATTGCAATGTATTCCAAAGAGATATCAAAACAAATACCATATGAATAATGACTAGAACAAATACAAATTCCTAAAACAAGTACAATTATCATGAAGGATCATGACAGATTATTGATAGAAATAGTTAGGGAAAGGCGTGGGGTCGATCGGTAACTTCGGCATTGGTTACCTTTGGGGTCGAGGAGAAGGACGAGCAGGAGCAAGACGAGCAAAGAGGGCGGGGCGGCGGAGGCGCCACGGCTCCCTGGGAGGGGAGGAGGCGGCGGCTCTGGGCAGAGGCGCGTGGGCTCGGGAGGCGCGTCTGGTCAGGGAGGAGGCTCGGCGGGCTCGGGGAGGCACGGCCGGAGGAGGAGGCGGCGTCGACGGGATCGGGAGGAGTCACGCCTGCTCGAGGAGGCGGCGCCGAGGACGGTGGCGACGGGCTCGGGAGGAGGGAGCGAGAGGAGTTGAGAAACTTAATCGCTTGAGAGTGGCGGTAGCGGCAAACCCTAGCTAGAGTCCAATGTAAATAGGGATGGACATCATAGACGGTTCTAAATTAGAACTGCTCAGGATACACTATCGCTGCATTTCTAACTTAGAACCGTCTGTGATATGTGATGTATCATAGACGGTTTTAATAAACAACCGTCTGTGATATGTGATGTATCACAGACGGTTCTCACTTAGAACCGTCTGTGATATGTGATGTATCATAGACGGTGTTAATAAACAACCGTCTGTGATATACATGTATCACAGACGGTTTTAATAAACAACCGTCTGTGATATACATGTGAGACGGTTTGTAGTTCAAACCATCTGTGATATTATTTTGTATTGGTTAATATCTAGATCGATCTGTTTATTGGCTAGCCTCAGGAAATGCTAGCCATGCCCTCTGAAACAAGCAGAAAAGACAACAAGTACATGTATATACATCCAATTAATTCACATTCATTTGAGAAACAATCACATCCATTTCACAGTACAAATCAATTAATTAACTCAAATGAACTAAAATTAACCATTCATCGTAACGCATATATACATATACACACATTGTTCAATTAATCTTTAAAAATTAGCCCTTCATGATGATCGACGCAGTATGTAGCTAGTTTCACATGTTCTTCTTCCTCGACCCTTATGTCGCTTCCAAAGGAGGCAACTCGTCAAATTGATTGTATTCTTCCTCGCCCACTACATTCTCAACTCCGACAATCCTCTTTTTCCATGAAGAACTACGTGGCGCTTCTTATTTGCCGGTCGGTAACATAGAAGACTTGAACAACTTGGTTAGCCAAGATGAATGGTTCGTCTTTGTATCCGACACGCTCGAGGTCCACGGTAGTGACGCCGTGCTTTGTCGACCTTCACCGTGGGAGATGGACCCAACGGCACCAAATAGGGGATCTTGAAAAGCACGAGTCGAGCTCCCATATCTCCTCTATTTGCCCATAGTAAGAGCTCCTCACCCCATCGATCGAATGCATCTATGCGGACACCGCTGCGGTTAGTGCTTTTTATATCCCGAGCTGCGTATAGAATGTGTACCCATTTATGTCGATCCTCGCCATGTTATAACTGTAAATGTTGGCCCTTTTGCCAACCATGTCAGCATATCACTTGACGAGCTCCTAGCAAGTCGCTCCTTCAACCATTGGTTGAACCGTCTGTTGTGTTGTCTCGTGATCCAAACATCCGGCCGCACCGGATTCTATTGCCGAAGCACGTCCTTGTGCTGGTTGATATACGGGGACACTTCAGTCATGTGTTGCAAGACCGTGAAATGGGCTTGAGCATACGCATCCATATTTGGAGTGATTGCTTTCCTTCCGATGGTCCCGATACCCTCGAGCCTCCCTCATGGCGAGATCGAGGCACACCCATCGGTTCGACTGAGCCATGTAATCGAGGCGAACTCAATGACCTCTTCGGTTGCATAACCTTCGACGATGCCGCCCTCTGCCGAGATCGATTCCATACATATGACTTGAGAATTCCCATGAACCTCTCGAACGGGTACATGCTATGTAGGAACACGGCCCGCACATCTTTATCTCCTCACAATATGAACAATGAGATGGACCATGATATCGAAAAACGACGGAGGGAAATACATCTCAAGATCACATAGAGTCGCCACCACCTCGTCTGCAGAGCATCTAGTCCTTCGATCGATGACCTTCTCGAGCAATTGTGTTAAAAAATAACACGACCTCATGATTGTCTCTGACCTTGATCGGCAAAATACTTCTAATTGCAACAGGAGCATTTGTGTCATCAACACATGACAATCATGAGACTTCATGCCAATTAACTTCAAATCTTTTATCGAAACAAGTTTCTTCATGTTGGCGGAGTAACCAGACGGAACTTTCACGCCATGCAAGCACCGCACATTCGGTTCTCTCGCCTTGGACAGAGTGTAACAAGCGAGGAAGGTACATTCGTCCTTTATCGGTCCTTGTTGGTGCTAACTCAGTCCGATGTCCATATCAACCAAGTCAAGCCGCATGCTGACACCATCCTTTGTTTTGTCACGAATGTTCATTAAGAGACCAATCAAGTCATCACATACATTCTTCTCTCGTGCATGACGCCGATGTAGTGGCGAACTTCTAGGTGCTCCCAATAAGGTAAGTCCCAAAATATTGATCTCTTCTTCCACATGTTCTTCTTACTTGTCCTCGATTTACATCCCTTTCCAAGCACAACATCTAAATCCTTAACCATATCATAGACCTCTTTTCGCTTAAATGCCTTGGAGCCGAACTTTCCTCCTTCTCTCCGTCAATTGTTTCTTCATCCTGCGGTATGGGTGAGCCCTCAAGGAACCTACGATGACGCATGTACACGGTTTTTGCGAGTGATTCAGCCACACACTCTCGGATCATCTAAGCAAAGGAGTATGTGCTTTGGCCCCTTTGTACTCGCCCGACAGATTAGCAAGGGTAGGATAATCATTTATGGTGCGAAACAACAAGGAACGTAAAGTGAAGTTCTCTCGTTTGTACGCATCCCATACCTGCACCCTTCAATCCACAAGTATTTTAGATCTTCCATCAATGGTGCTAGGTACACATCAATATCATTCCTGTGTTGCTTCGCCCTTGGATAAGTATCGACAACAAAATATACTTCCGCTTCATACACAACCAAGGAGGAAGGTTGTAGATACTGAGCGCCACGGCCAAGTGCTATGTCATTTGCTCATGTTACCGAAAGGATTCATTCCATCTGTACTCAATCCAAACCTTATATTCCTCGGTTCCGCACCGAAGTCTGCAAACCTCCTATCGATGTTTCTCCACTGGGCGGAATCAGCAGGGTGTCTTAACTTTCCGTCATTCTTACGCTCCTCCGAGTGCCAATACAGCAGTTTTGCATTCTTTGGGTTCGCAAAAAACCGCTTCAAACGGGGAATTACAGGAAGATACCACGCCACCTTAGCAGGAGGTCCTTTCTTCACCTCGATTCCTCGTCGTCATCCGATTGCTTTACGCTTGTATCGGGATGCGTTGACACGGACATACATGCATGTTTGTATACTCGTTACGATAGAGGATACAATGTTCGAACATGCATGTATTCTTTCTACTTCCATTCCCAATGGACAAAGAACCTTTTGGCTTTGTAGGTGGTTTTGGGCAACTCGCTTCTCCGAAGCATGTCCGCTAAGAGACCTAACACTCAAGTGAAACTCTTGTCGGACCAACCGCTGCTTGCCTTCAATTTCAGCAGTTTAAGCACGGATGACAACCTTGTGTATTCCGACTTGCACCGGGAACAAAGGTTTCTCGAGTCCTCCATCACGCCCGGAATTGAACATACTCCCTCTCATCATAGTTCCTTCGCATCGCTAAGCATCTGATCTAGATTGTCATCGTGCGACCTATCCGAATCGGAACCACAATCGACATCATTCGCGGCATATCGTTGACTTCTGATAATATGCATATCGTTGACTTCTGTATAATATGCTCTTCACCGTGATCGGTCCAACATGTATAACCCTTTTGAAACCCTTCAATCAAGTGTGCTTCGATCTGCGCTCGGTTGTTAAACATCTTCGATTCTCGCGATCAATGCATGGACGGTACATATATTCCGCCCCTTATTCAACATATCCTCCTCGGCGCCTCTTGTAAAAGCAGACACGCCATTAATGTACTCTTCACTCACACGGTTCTCGGTACATCCACTTTCGGTCCATCACACGATTCGTATTGAAAACCCTGAAAATAAATAAAAGGGTGATGACTTTCGAAAGCGTATTTTCTGAGGCTTAATTACGATTTTTTCATTTTTTTCATTTTTCCGGATTTTATTAACTTACATGTGGGCCCTACTTGTCTCAGTGACTCATTTTTTATTTCATGATTTTATTTATAAAATCTATGGCGGTCCCACATGTCATAGACTCGTTAGTTTATTAACTAAATGATTAAAAACAGTAGGATTAATTTGAAGCTCAAACTGGGCTTAGGGGTGACATCGCATTGCTATATAGTCGTGGCTCGGCCCTAAGGTCTCGCCTGAGGCGAACCGACGGTGATGTCCCATGGAGGCGCCTGAAACTAGCGATTTCGGCGTAAACGCCTGAAACTACTCAAATTAAAGGATGCTTATGCTTCAGTATCTCACCTCGATCACGAGGAAGGTGTCAATGAAAGTCGGGGAAGGTTCGGGCGCGGCTGGGTCGTCGATCGGTGAACAGAGGCAACGGCGGCAAGCTCCTCGGCGACAATATATAGCTGAAATGGACCAGGCCGGCTCAGTGAGGTGAGGCGATGTACTCAAACCGGGCACGGAACGGCGATCGATGGACCTATCGTCGCGCCAGAGATGAAGATCAAGAAGACTATATCTGTTGGCCGGGGAGGCGGAGCTATATATATCGTCGTGATGAGTTAATTATCACGACGGTTTTAACAAAAACCATCGTGATATTGGGTAATATCACGAGCGGTTCATGTTTGGAACCGTCATGAAGTATCACGACGGTTCTAACCAAAACCGCCTCGTGATATTACCCAATATCACGAGCGGTTTTGTTAGAACCGCTCGTGATACTTCACTGACGGTTCTAAACATGAACCGCTCGTGATATGACATCTTCACAGACGGTTTTTAGCGCGGAGAATAACACAGACGGTGGGTAAACAAAAACCGTCTGAGATTGTATTTAATATAGACGGTTTCGATGAACCGTCTGTGATCAGGCGTCCAGTATTAGCATTTCTGTAGTAGTGAAGGGAGGAGAAGGAGAGGAGGAAGAAAGGGAGGAGGATCTCATGGGATATTTGGGATTTTCACCGTGAGTTCCAAGGGTAACGATCTGTAACCCTTTATATTTGCTCTAGGTTAATCGCTAATCAATTTTAGTATGTTTGGTCAATAGGAAAAGTACTTGCGGTTTATTAATCTAATTTAACACTAATTTGTTACGTGCGTAGCGTAGATGGACTGAAACTGGATGTACGGTGAGAACCGTGTGAGTGAAGAGTACATTAATAGCGTGTTTGCTTTTAGAAGAGCTGCCGAGCTGGATATGTTGAAGAAGGAGATAAAATTTATGTATTATCCATGCATTGATTGCGACAATCTAAAGATGTTTAACAACCCAGTGCAGATCGAAGCGCACTTGATTCGAACGGGTTTCAAAAAAGGGTATACATATTGGACCAGTCACGGTGAAGAGCAGATTATACAGGAAGTTAATAATGACAACATCACCGAGGAAGTCAACGATATACCGGATGCAGACTGTGCTTTTCATGAGGATAGGTCGCACGATGACAATCTTGATCAAATGATACATGATGCAGAAGAGAACTACAGTGAGAGAGAGTTTGGTAAATTCGAGGGCTTAATGGAGGACTCGGGGAAACCTTTGTTCCCTGGCTGCAAGCCGGAATACACAATGTTGTCATCTGTACTTGAACTACTGAAATTGAAGGCAAGCAATGGTTGGTCCGACAAGAGTTTACGGTGTTGTTAGGTCTCCTAGCGAACATCCTTCTAGAAAAAAACGTGTTGCCCAGCACCATCTACCAAGCCAAGAAGGTTCTTTGTCCATTGAAAATAGAAGTAGAAAGAATCCATGCATGTCCGAACGATTGTATCCTCTACCGTAAAGAGTATACAGACATGCATGTATGTCCCGTATACAAAGCATCTCGATAGAAGCTTAAGAATACTGCTAAGGTGAAGCAAGGACCTCCTGGTAAGATGTTGTGGTATCTGCCTGTGATCCCACGTTTGAAGCGTTTATTTGCGAACCGAAAGGAGGCAAGATTGCTGCGTTGGCACTCGGAGGAGTGTAAGAAAGATGGAAAACTAAAACACACTGTTGATTCTACACAGTGGAGAAACTTCGATTGGAGCTTCGAAGAGTTTGGTGCGGAATCGAGGAACATAAGGTTACGGTTGAGTATAGATGGAATGAATCCTTTCGGTAATATGAGCAGCCGACATAGCACCTGGCCTGTGAATCTATGTATGTATAACCTTCCTCCTTGGTTGTGTATGAAGTGGAAATACATTTCGATGTCACTACTTATCCAAGGGCCGAAGCAACCTGGGAACGATATTGATGTGTACCAAGCACCATTGCTGGAAGATCTTGTGACATTGTGGAACGAAGGGGTACAAGTATGGGATGCGTACAAACGAGAGAACTTCACTTTACGCGCCATGTTGTTCTACACCATCAATGATTTTCCTACCCTTGGTAACCTGTCGGGGTTCAGTACAAAAGGAGTCAAAACATGTCCGCACTGCTTAGATGGTACCGAGAGTGTATGGCTGAACAACTCGCGCAAAACTGTGTATATGCGTCACCGTAGGTTCCTTCTCAGGATTTACCCATACCGTAAGATGAAGAAATAATTTGACAGAAATAAAGAGGACGGTTCAGCTCCAAGGCACTACTACAGAAAAGGCCTTCACAGATGGTTCAAAAACATCATCACAGACGGTTTCATGAGCCGTCTGAGTTTATGGGTCAGTGATGACATGAGGTCATCACGAGCGGTTTTCAAACCGCTCGCATGATGCATACTATCACGCATGCTATTAATAGAACGAGGCTGTGATAGGTAACTATCACGCACGGTTTTTGGCTAAAACCGTCAGGATGATCGACCATCATGATGGTTTGTGGCTAAAACATGCTCAGGATGACTTTTCTCTATAAAGCCTCCAAGTAGTGGTTGCTTATGCCTTTAAAATCGGCATCATATATATATATATATATATATATATATATATATATATATATATATATATATATATATATATATATATATATATATATATATATATATATATATATATATGATGATGGTTTTAAAGGCACAAGCAACCATTGCTTGGAGACTTTATAAAGAAGAGATTAGGAATGGAATGGTAGGATGTACCTAGGATGCAAGGTAGGAGAACTTGACCAAGATGAACACAAGCATACGCATAAAGGTGAAATGAATGGCGAGAAGCAACGGATGACATCTTGGCAAAATGACAAATCAACAATAAGTCATAACATACATATCACACATTTTATACATCTATTTTTGCAAATCATCAATCATACATATCAACAGCCCATGGTTCACCAAGCAAGTTTTTACTATCAATAGCAGAGACAACACTTGACACTTCTGAATATAACTCATAACAATATAATCTATCAACAGCCCATACATATCAACAACCCAATAAGTCATAACATATCAACAATGTGGAATTGTCATGTGTTAATGTGTTATGGACTTGTAATATCTGATATTGCTGTCAATGTTCATTGTAATGTGGAATGGTAATATTATGCACTTGTACAACCTATTTGTCAAATGTGATGGACTTAATGTCTCCTTGCTCTTGTATGGCTTATAAATGTTCATGTGCTCTCATGCCAAATAGAATGAACTATGGCATAGTTGCATATCACAGACGGTTCTATTATGGAAAGGTTCTATTATGGAACCGTCTGTGATTATTTATCACAGACGGTTCCATAATAGAATCGTCTGTGATATCCCTTTATTAGGAGGGAATTGCTAGAGTTTGTGCACACTTACTCGTCACTCTCCCTTACTCTTGCCCATTCACCTCCCCAGCGCCTTAGCCCCTTGCTCTTGCTCATTCGCCTCTGACCTCGATGCCACCGCCCTCGACATCAACGACGCTGCCGCTGCCCGAAGCCTCCTCCCCGACGCCTCCTACCCCAAGCTGCAGCACTTGGCCTCCTCTTCCACGCCGGAGCCACGCCGCTCGGCCTCCTCTCCTCCCTCTTCCTCCCCCACTGCCATCCGAAGCCACCTCCCAAGGTACGTCTCCGCTCCTCGCGCTGGCCACAACGGCGGACTCATCGTCGTTGGTGGCTGTAGCTCTTTCGGAATAATTTGTAAGATGCACTTTTAATCCAGCTTATAGGTTTTTCGTTGAATCTTAATGTTGTTGTATGCATTGTGTAAAACCTAGATGCTGAAGGAACCATTTTTTGAATGAACTAATTATGGCTGACTGACAGATTAGAAATCCAGGAGTTTTTGGGTGAATCTAATTGTTACTATATGCATTGTGTAATCCCTAGATGCTAAAGGAACCAAATTGTGAATGAACTTGTGGATGCTTAGCAGATTGCAAATCCAGGAGCTTAATGTGCAGCCTACTGAGATATAGAGCTCATGTTTGTTAAGAGGTCCAATGCAAAAGTTATGGCCACTACAATCTTTCGATACTGAGCGCATAGGGTCGATTTACGAATTGAATTACTGCTGTGCGTATGCCAATTATTGGTATCATATGTAGGTTATTTTACTACCCTTATAGAATTTTTATGATGTATCTGTATTATGTGCAAATTCTTCAATATTAATGGTATTTGTGTCTCAGTCATGTGCTTCATGCATAATTTTTGTTATTAAGTCCTAATCAAATTCCTTACATATATTTTTGGGAAAGCGTACAATTAGTGTTTTTATCTATTCTCTTGATTGTGTGCCCAGTGTGCCATGAGTACCTTTTCAGTTTTTAATTTTCTTTACTATGTATTCTATATTTAAGTTTAATGGGTAACTTCTATTTGTTTATATAATTAATTTGTTTACAAGGCAATTTTAGTTAATTGGTTGGGTAACTTCTATTTTACCTGTATAAAATATGGTTCCAAGAGAAATTATCTTCAAAAATACCTAGTAGATATCAACTTGCAATCCATTTTATTTAAACTCTAAGCATTTTGAATTCTGAAATTTTAGTTCATTGCGTATGTAACTTATATAGATAGCAAACAAACGAGATGGCGTCTGCACCGTCTTCGCCACTGGCATTGACGTCGCCGAATGCGTCTGGATCTCCGACGGAAGTGGTACGTAAGCGAGATGGCAGAGGAATATCAAAATTGCCTGCGGGCCGAATGACCATCACGGAAGTCATCCCAAGAAAGCAATGGCGAGATTCCGGACCATCTGCGGTATACTTGGAAGGGAACGGGTCCCCATCACCACACCAAGCTGGAAGTCTTTGACGGACGTAGAGAGAGGCTAGCTGTGGACTAAAATTTCAGGCTCGTTCACTATCCCAGAAGCAGACCAGGCACGTGTGGAACGACAAGCGTTGCTCGCGATGGGACACGCGTTGAGGACCTTCAAGAGCAGGCTTGTCACGAAGTACGTGAACACGGGTCGGACGCCCTTCATGAAGTATCAATTCTTGTCGCGGGATATATGGGACGTCTTTGTGCGGATGAAGATGACGGCTGAATTTAAGGAGCAAAGTGCGGTGCACAAAGCTCTCCAGGCACAAAACACTCACCCCCACAAACTCGGCACTGTTGGGTACACGGGTAAAACACCAGAATGGATGGCAGAGGACGAGAACGCAACCCGACCATTTGTTGAGATCACAGACGAGCGCGCTCGAAGCTAGTTAAGAGCGAGGGTATCAGACATGTCTTCAGGTGACATCTCTTTCACGAACCCGGTAGACGAGGCAATGTCCCAACGTCTGGTAAATATGTCGAACTACCTAGTTATCAATAAGTCCATAACTTCATAGTGTCTATAATAACATGATGACCTCTTGAAGCATGCATTGACTACCAATTCTACCCAAGGCTCCTTCCAAGCAGACAGGGAGAAGGATATACTATCTATGGCACTGGGAAACAAGGAGCACTCGGGTCGCATGTGAGGCCATGGGGTTTACGTACCTTGGAGGGATGGATTCCGAGGTGACTCCGACACGTATAGGAGTAGGAAGAGATCCAAGACCGAGCACGAGGACCGGTTGGTACAGATGCTTACTGCAAAATTTCAAGAATAGATAACAAGATTGTAGGATCAAATGAATCAACTCCTCAACCAGTCGCAAGCCAACCCCGTTATTTTGGGAGCTAGTCCTCCTCACCATCAGAGTAGCGTCGCGTCCACGCATAATTCTGAACATGATAATGTCCAATTACCTATCGACAACATCAAGGTAACGTACATCTCTGGAATGCTACAAAGATATACCTATAGGACGCCTTAGCTAATTGTGTATTGTTTTGTAGGCGCCGACGCCCTGCGAGCTCCAAGTGAGGATGGTTGGGTCTATTTCTATTGAGGCTGGACGGGGGATCATGTATCCATGCTAGAAAGGGACAGTGCAGCACTGTACAATCCCATTTTTTTGAGCTTTTAAAAAAAATCTTTTGAATAGTTAGTAGGAGAAAATTCACCATTTGGTTTTATTTGAATTTAATTCAAAAGCTTAAACATGGACTTTGTGCATCAAAACAATTTAATATGATTAAAGTCAACATCAAAAATGGTCAAAACTATTTTATTTGGATTCTTTGTGCTTGGATATATTTTCTAGATTTTTCTAGAATTTTTCCAAGCTCATTTGCTATTTTCTATTGCTTATTTGGATTTCTGGTATTTTATAAAAAAGAAAATGTATTAAAATCTCAGTAAATGGCTTCGTCAATTCCTTCCTACCAGCCTCTGTCCACGCTTGCGACCTGGGCCCACTCATCCATTGCCGTCCGATCAAAGCCGGATGATTGGATCAAAACATCCATGTAGCTACTTCTCTGGACAATTGGACCCACTGGTCAGCGCCCTCCTTCTCTCTCTCTCTGCGTGTGCGTTCAAATCAGTCCTAGCCGTTGGATCGTCTGTGGACAGTCCGAACATCGCCTTGGATTTGAGCCGTCCAATCAAAGATGGACACTCGGATCAAAACCTCCGAACGCGCGTGCGCCTTCGCCCACTATCAGGTGGGGTCGTCATTTCGTCATCTTCCTCACGTCTCCTTCCTCGCGCGAGACCGCAACCCCATCCACCATTGGAGCCTTCTAGAAGCTCGTCCGACAAACGGACTTGCTATCTAAAACCTCCCAGATCTCGTAGCCAAATCTTATATCTTATCTCTTCGCGTCCGTATCCGTTGTCAATCGGGGCCGATTCGATCTCTATCTCAAAAATCCGGCGAAACTGTTTTAATCCCGAATTGGGGATTCCTTACCTGGACTCTCCCTCAGCCTATAAATAGCCCCTCGGGTGCGCGTTGGCTCGCTGATCCCAGAGCCGCCACTCATTGAGTCCCAATCGCCTTTGCGCCGTCACAATTCCAACTTTTAGGGTTTTCATCGCCGTCGGTTTTTCTCCAATTCAGCCGCCACCGGTGACGCCCTACTCTCGTGGTCTGTATCGCCGGGTTCACCGTCGCGTGGGCTACCTCCAGAGACCTGTCCCGACGCCAATCCATCACCGGAGGTCCCGTCCGACAAAACCGAATCTTCTCCGCTGCTTGGAGCTCGCCACCGGCCATCTCCGTTGTCCTCGTGCACCCGTGAGTACACCAATAGATGTGCAATATCACCCTCTACATTCTGGTACCACTCACCGCCGCCGCCGTGCACTGGTTCCCCGTTGCGACCGATCGAAGTCATCACGGCGTCAAGCCGGCGTGAGGCTATCTCGGCAGCCAGGCGCGCGTGTCGCCGACATGTCGCGTGCGTGGCGCCAGATCCGCGGCCACGTATGCGTGTGTGCCACCCAAGCCCGAAACCCAGATCCAACCTTCCATGAACCTAGTCCATGGTACACCGTCCCTATGACAGTGGGCCCCACTTCAATATCAATTTCCTTGTTATTATTTTCTGCCAAAATTCTTTGATGACGTCTGCCCTACGTCATAAACCGGAATTTTTCAATTGGAAAATAATTCAGGAAATTCCAATAATCCAGTTTTAGGGTTTTCTTTAGATTTCCAACTTCCCAAGCTCATATCTTTTGCATCCGAACTCCGTTTGAGCCCATTCAAATTTCTAAATTCATCTAAATTCGAGATCTATTTATTTGAGATTTTTATTTAATTTTTGGAGTTTGTTTTGCCTCTGTTATTTATTTGTTTTGTTTATTTGCTTTCAGTTGCGAGTAGACGTCGATACTTCAGGAAGATTTGAAGAAGAAGGAATACCTCAAGAGCAAGATCAGTACTTAGACCTATTTCAAGGCAAGTTATACCTTTGATCATATTGAACCCAGTTTTCAAATTATTGCATTTACTTTAATTATTTATTTCAATGCTTTTGGGTGTAGTTATTATCCCATTTGTTATATCCACCTTGTCTAATTGTATGCCATAATCTTTTGTCACCCTAGATTGGTTCATATTTAGTTGGTGCTATTGTATTACCAACGTGGGTTGGTTAGATACGATTAGTTTGCTTAGCCATGCTACGAGTCATCATTTCATGTAAGTCGCAATTATAAACTTGACTAAGTGACTATGGAACCATTTGATAAAATTGTGTGTACTATGTGCTATTACTCGTTGATAGCATATGTTGCACTTAACCAACAAGGTGGGGAAAGGTTTTGGATGGGGGCAAGTGGTCTGGTATACTTTTATGGTGGATCTATGTTGGCAGGAATGATAGGTTAGAATTTGGAAGTCTTGCCTCGGTCAGTTAAGGACTTAACCTTGTGCGCCATTGAACTAAGCCTTTCGTACAACCACATGTCTGGTATGGGACGGGCCTAACTTAGTAAGTTATGGAGTCTTGACATTGATTACTCGGGTTGTAGGTTAGTCAGGTCGATTGGGTGGAGATGTGTACTACCAAGTAGTCGCATCACGGGCGGTTCGCCGCTTCCTATCCAACGGTAAAGGCGTCTGTGGCGGCTAAGCATACCGAGTGTCAATGTTGAGATGAAGTTTCGACGGGTTTTGTTGTGATCAACTCGATCCAGCTTGATTGCATCTTGTGGGTAAAGTGTACAACCTCTGCAGAGTGTTAAACAATCTATTCGAATAGCGTCAGGATCATGGACATGCTCGGGGATTTCACACGAGGGGTAGATTTTCATAAAACTTGGGAAGGGACAGCTGTGTGAGATAACTTATGCAGCTGTGTGAATAACTTGTTTAGGATATGTGTTCTTGTCAAAACAACTGCTAAAATTATTACAGTTATTTGTTTTACTTATGCTTTCAATCTATTATTTGTATTCAATTGCAAATGTCGCATTTCTGCAAAAGAACCATAGAAGCCATTCCTTTGGAATAAGTCTGCATCTATAATTTGCATTCTGTGGTATGACTTGCGAGTACGGTTGTGTACTCATGTGTGTTGTAAAACATGCAACAGAAGTGGAGGAATCGTCAGTCAACAAGGTCTACTTCAAGGATCGTGGAGAACTAGGTCGCGCACCCCAGCTGATTGCCTGTGGACATATGGATGGGCTTCACTGAAGTTATTCTGTTTCGTTCCGCTGCAGCTTCATTAAGCTATTTGCCCTCTGAAGCATTAATTGTAAGCTTTGACCTTAAGGTCTTTACTCTGATGTTTATTGTTATTTGCCTATTTATTAGTTATCTTTGTATATGGAAATGATATTTCACTTATGTTGCCACTGTGTACACTAGCGTGATCCTGGACTAGTGTAGTATACACAGAGGGTCCAGAATTGCATATTTTGGGTCCCGACAAGCACGATGCCCAGCTGGCGTTGGGTTATGCCAGGATCCAAGTGGACATGGTACATGATAATTTCCTGGCCGTCCCGCTGGAGATTCGTCCGAACGAAGACATCAGAATACTAGGGGATGCCATGCACACTTTTATCCAGTGGCCCAAGAAGGACATCGCCCTAGACCGTGCAGAGTTGCGATCTCGACACGACCATTCCTCTCCAATGGGACCCTCGATGACTCCACCTCAACCTTCACTTCAGAAGGCTACCTCATCAGTTCCCGTAGAGAAGACACTGAAGGAACAAGAAAAGCATGTCGCCATATCGGTTCCCGAGTCGTCTCACAGGAAGACATGTAGCGGGCAAGTCGTTAAGGCCAAATCAAAATCGAAGAACATTAAGGTGCCTCCCAAGCCCGGGAAATACTATCTCGGAAGTTCATTGGCCCCCGACACAGTATTAGCCTGCACTGGAGTAGGTTGTCAGGCTTTGCATGTCTGGTACATGCAGAAGACCAAAGAGAAGGGGTGCGATACTGGAATCACCATCAGATACACGAAAGAGCATTTCTTCCACGAGTCAGGCCACTTCGTCGTGGGCTTCAGCGATTTATTCGACCTATTCAACCTCGATGCCCTCGACGCCTCGCTTCTATGATGCTGGACACTGTAAGTGTGTACAATCAAGTTCTACATTCACGTAATACCGATAAATATCACAACTCATTGCTTATGTATAAATACATGATGAAAAACAAATGCCTGGGGATGGCAAGAACCAGTGGGTTTCCTCAACCCACACGTGGTCTCTAAGCAAACCATCACCCAAGACGCATCCTACGTCGTGAAAAACATAACAACTGGATTGCTTGCTCAGGACGACAAGGACTACATACCGGTGCCCTACGACCAAAAGTAACTGCTTCACTACTTGCTATACAAATTTCATTTGTACTTTATACACAGCACAAACTTAGGTTTAATGACTATAGCGACATACATGAGTAGGTTCCGCTGGATCCTTTTAGTCATTGTACCAAAGAGGAACAAGATAATATACCTTGATTCCCTACTCAACAAAACCCACGACTTCACCCTTGTGGAAGGAATACTCAACAGGTATGCTCATTTCCTCCATACATAACTCTATTGTAGTCTTCCTTCGTTTGAAATGGCCGAGGATAACTTTTTCGAATCATGTAGGTCGTTCAGTGCCTATGTTGCCGAGGGAGGGCCATACAATGGATCGAGCGCCACACTGCAACACATGAAGCGATTTCCGGTATGAGCTACAACACAACAATCCTATATCACACTTCATAATAATGTCTCTCAAACTGACTATACCTATATATGTAATTTTATTTTTGCAGTGCCACCAGCAAAAACAAGATCACCTATGCGCATTCTACGTTTGCTGTCATATGCAACAAATCATGGGTGCTAAGACGAATGATTTAGAGGTTTGTCAATCTCGCAATAATTATTTTCAAATTATAAATTTAACTATATATGCTTACTATTTTACTCCTGCTAGCGACAGGGCATGATACTCGATTTAGATTCATTCGCTATGACTGAGATCTCGGAGGTTCGAGGAGCGCTCTGTGGATTCATCAAGGCAGAGATCGTTAACACCGACGGAGAGTTTCACTCCGTCGACACTACTAAACGACCTTCAAACAATTGATTCAATTGTAATTCACTTTGAGTAGTTTTAATTCAATTGTAAATCTAGCGACAATACTTGAACATATTCTTTTGTAATTGATTTTGAGTTATAAATGATCACTTTGAGTTGTCGACAATTGATTCATCTGTGATCTATCTATTTTCTGCTTACTTATTTTCAGAGGGCATGGCTAGCAATTCCTAAGGCTAGCCAAAAATCAGAAGAAAAAAATTAGTTTGGTATGATGAACTATCATAGACGGTTTTTTGTATAAACTGTCTGTGAATACCTACTATCATAGACGGTTTCCACTAAGAACCGTCTATGAAGGGATACTATTACAGACGGTTTTCACCAAGAACCGTCTGTGATATGTAAGATATCAC
Source organism: Phyllostachys edulis (assembly GCA_036346405.1). NCBI lineage: Eukaryota > Viridiplantae > Streptophyta > Magnoliopsida > Poales > Poaceae > Phyllostachys > Phyllostachys edulis. The sequence goes on from CM070549.1 coordinate 68,415,338, forward strand.
ATACGGTTCTATTTACTAGCCAAAAATCATAAGCTAGCGTGGACACACAGCTACTCCGACGTTGAGGAGGACTAGCTCCCAAAATAACGGGGGTGACGTGCGAATGGTCGAGGAGTTGATTCATTTGCTCCTGCAATGATGTTATATGTCCTTGAAATTTTGCAGTAAGCTTCAAATTAATCTCCTCTATCAACCAGTCCTTGCGCTCGGCCTTGGATCTCTTCTTACTCCTAGACGCCTCGGAGTCATCTAGGAATCCCTATCTCCAAGGTACGTAAACCCCAAGGCTTCGTGTGCGATCCGGGTGCTCGTTGTTTTCCAGGGTTGTGGATAGTATATCCTTCTCCCTGACTACTTCGAAGGAGCCTTGGGAAGATTCGGTTGTCATGTTTGCTGCAAGAGGCCGTCATGTTATTTTAGACACTATGAAGTTATGGACTTATTAACAACTAGGTAGTTTGACATATCTTACCAAACGTTGGGACACTTCGTCGTCTACCAGGTTTGTGAAAGAGGTGTCACCCGAAGACGTGGCTGATGCCCTCACTCTTAACTAGTTCCGGGCGCGCTCGTCTGTGATCATAGCAAATGGCGGGGGGGGCCTCCGACCGGATTGCGTTATCGTCCTCCGTCGCCCATTGTGGGATTTTACCTGCATACCCAGCGATGCCGAGTCTGTGGGGGTGAGTGTTTTGTGTCTGGATAGCCTTATGCATCGTACTTTGCTCCTGAAATTCGGTCACCGTCTTCATCCGCACAAAGGCGTCCCATGTATCCCGCGACACAAAATGATACTTCATGAAGGGCGTCCGATCCTTGTTCATGTATTGCTTGACAAGTGTGCTCTTGAGGGTCTTCCATCGCGAGCAACGCGTCCCATCGAACGGATCCCTGGAGTTCTTGTGAGATCTCAAACGAGCTTGAAATTTCAGTCCGTAGCTGGCCTCTCTCTACGAGCGTCAGAGACTTCCAACTTGGTGTGGTGATAGGGACCTGTTCCCTTCCAAGTATCCCGCAGGCGGTCCGGAATGATGCCGCTGCTTTCTTGGGATGCGAAGGGACCCCAGCGGTGCTGACCTCCATGATAGTCATTCGGCCCTCAGGCATTTTCGATTTTCCTCTACCATGTCACTTAGGTACTACTTTCCTCGGAGATGCAGATGCATGCGGCGACGTCGATGACGGCGGCGATGACGGTGCGGATGCCATCTCTCTTATTTACTATCTATGGAAACTTTTCAGCAAAAGACAAAATAAAATTTTCTTGTACTAGATCATGGAGAATTTCTTCTTGGTAACATATTAACTATAGAAAAATATGTAAGTTACATACGCAATGAACTAAAATTTTAGAATTCAAAACGATGAGATTTTAAATAAAATGGATTGCAAATTAACATCTGCTAGGTATTTTAATGCAGAATATAACATCTGAACATAATAACAGAAAAAAAAACATATAGAAGTTGATATCCAATGGTTATCAGCATAATATTCAGATTTAATTTGATTGTTTATTACTCTCAGATGTCGGGCTGCACAAGATAAAATCTTGGCCTCCTCGCCACTATTGTCTATACTCTTCACAAATTAGATATTACAACCAAAAATAGGATTTTGAGCTCTAAAGAATGCTTTACTAATATGTCAAAAATTCATCCTATAAACAAAAGACATCAACTTATGCTTTTGGCCAACGGAAGATCATCAATGCAAAATGATCACAGAATTCAACCCTTCAATCTATAAGCCAATAAAACACTAATAAACTTAAAGTGAAAGGAGATCACAAGGTTCAGCACTAAAGCCTTTCAACTAACAGAAGAACAAGCAGGATCACAATACAAGATGATCAATTTCAGTTAGGCACCACCGAAAGTAACAGAATTGCTAGAGATGAAATGACAGCAGTAAGCATCTCAATTAGAGCTCAAATCTAAACTACCTATCAATCCCATTTTAGTATATGACGATTATCCTCATCGAGCATTTAAACTGAGCCCATAGTATCACTAAGGAAACAACCAAACAACCAATATTTGAGCACATATACATACAAATAAATATTGTTCTGCGGTCACAAAACATCTGAAACCAAGCCAATAAAAATCTCACACATAAACATCAACCGATATTTAAGCAAATATGCATACACATATCTATTGCTCTAAGGATACAATCACACATTCAATGTCGAGGGAGTAGAGGACAGGTTATTACCTTCACAGTGGACGGGGCAGGGGGCGTTGGGAGGAGGCTGGCGCGAGGAAGAGGACGTCGCGGGAAGGAGGCCAGCAGAGGGAGGGGAGATGTACCTTGGGAGGGAGCTTCGGGTGGCGGTGGGGGAGGAAGGGGGAGGAGGAGGCCGAGTGGTGTGGCTCGGGCGTGGAGGCCGAGTGCTGCCACTTGGGGTAGGAGGCGTCGGGCGGGCGGTAGTGGCATTATCGATGTCGGGGACGGCGGCGTCGAGGTCGGGGGCGCTTGGGTGGGGAGGGGAATGGGTGAGAGAGAGTAAGGGCGCTGGGTAGGGGAACAGGTAAGCGCCGGGTATAAGGGCGCAAACCCTAGCGGTTCCGTACTAATAAAGGGATATCGCAAACGGTTCTATTATGGAACCGTCTGTGATAAGTAATCACAGACGATTCCATAATAGAACCATCTATGATATGCGACCATATCACAGACGGTTCTATTATGGAACCGTCTGTGATACGTATCACAGACGGTTTGTTGCACGAAACCTCATGTGATAGTTCATTCTATAGCTATAAAATATTATGTTTTTCGACTAGCCTCAGGAAATGCTAGCCATGCCCTCCGAAAAGAAGAAATTCAGATACAATCACAGATGGAATAATTTCTTAATTACTGAATCAATTACAATGGAATAAATTCTTAATTACATGCCGACTTTCTTAATTACAATGAAATAAATTCTTGATTAAAAAAAGCCCTTCATGATGATCGAAGTGCATATAGCTAGCTTCCTTACTGGATTCTTCCTCGAGCCAGATGCCGTCTCCGAAAGGAGGCAACTCGTCAAATTGATTGTACTCTTCCTCATCCACGACATTCTCAACTCTGACATTCTTTCTTTTTTCCACGAAGAACTACGTGGCGGTTCTTATTTCCTGGGTCAGTTACATAAAAAACTTGAACAACTTGCTTAGCGAGTACGAATGTTTCGTCCTCGTATCCGACACGTTTGAGGTTCACCGTAGTGACACCGTACTTGTCGACCTTCACACCCTGTGAAAGTTTGACCCAATGGCATTGAAACATGAGGATCTTGAAAAGTACGTAGTCCAGCTCCCAAATCTCCTCTACGAACCCATAGTAGGAGTTCAACCCATGTGGCCAAGCGGTATTGAACTTCTCGTGAAACGCTTCTATGCAGACACCATTACTCTGGACTGCTCTTCCTATCCTAAGTTGTTGTATAAAATGTGTACTCATTTATGTCGTATCCTTGCCATGTCAAAATTGTAAATTTTGGCTCTTTTGCCAACCATAGTAGCATATCATCACTTGATGACCTCCCAGTGAATCGCACATTTAACCATTCGTTGAACCGACGGTTGTACTATTTTGTGATCCAAACCTCCGCCTGGTCTGGATTCTGTTGGCACACCATGTTTTTGTGTTCGTCCATGTACGGGGACACTTCGGTCATATGTTGCAAGACCGTGAAATAGGCTTGTGTGTACGTATCCATATCGGGAGTGATTGCTTTCCTTCCGATGGTCCTGATACCCTCCAGTCTCCCCTCATGATGAGATAGAGGCACACCTATCGTTTCCACCTGAACCATGTAGTCGACGCAGAACCCAATGACCTCTTCGGATGCATAACCTTCAATGATGCTGCCTTCCAGCCGAGATCGATTCCGTATATAGGACTTGAGAATTCCCATGTACCTTTCGAACGGGTACATATGACGTAGGAATACAGGACCGCATATCTTTATCTCTTTCACAAGGTGAACAACGAGATGGACCGTGGTATCAAAAAATGACGGAGGAAAATACATATCAAGATGACATAGAGTCGTCACCACCTCGGCCTGCAGAACATCTAGTCATTGGGATTGATGGCATTCTAAGCAATTGAGTTAAAGAAATAACATACCCTCATGATTGCCACTCGGACCTTGTTCGGAAAAATACCTCTAAATGCAACAGAAAACATTTGTGTCATCAGCACATGACAATCATGAGACTTCATACCAATTAATTTTAAATCTTCCAAAGAAACAAGTTTCTTCATGCTGGTGGAGTAACCAGACGAAACGTTCACACCATGCAAGCTCTAGCACAGTTCATTTCTCTCGATCTTGGACAGAGTGTAGCAACATGGGGGAAGGTATGTTCGGCCTTTATAGGTTTCTTTCAGTGCTAACCCAGTTCTTATGTTCATATCAACCATGTGATGTCGTGCATTGACATCATCCTTTGTTTTATCACGAATGTTCAGTAAGAGACCAATTAAGCTATGACATGCATTCTTCTCCACATATAGGACGTTGATACAGTGGTGAACTTCTAAGTGATCACAACAAGGTAAGTCCCAAAAAATTGACCGTTTCTTCCTGATGTTCTTCTGACGGGTCCTCAATTTACGTCACTTTCCAAGCACAACATCGATATCCTTAACCATATCATAGACCTCTTTCCCTTTAAAATCCCTTGGATCTGAACCGTCCTTTTTTTTCTGTCGAATTGTTTCTTCATCTTGGTGTACGGGTGATACTTGGGAAGGAACCTACGGTGACATATGTACACAGTTTTGTGCGAGTTGTTCAGCCATACACTCTTTGTACCATCTAAGCAGTGCGGACAGGCTTCTGCTCCATTTGTACTTAACCCTGACAGGTTACCAAGGGCAGGAAAATTATTGATAGTGCAGAACAACATAGCGTGTAAAGTGAAGTTCTCTCATTTGTACGCATTCCGTACTTGTACCCCTTCATTCCACAGTGTCACAAGATCTTCCAGCAATGGTGCTAGGTATACATGAATATTGTTCCCAGGTTGCTTCGACCCTTGGATAAGTAGTGACATCAAAATGTGAGGAAGGTAGTATATACATAGATTCACGGGCCAGGTGCTATCTCGGCTGCTCATGTTACTGAAAGGATTTATTCCATCTATACTCAACCCAAACCTTATGTTCCTCGGTTCCGCACCGAAGTCTCTGAAACTCTAATCCAAGTTTCTTCACTAGGCAGAATCAGCAGTGTGTCTTATCTTTCCATCCTTCTTACGCTCCTTCAAATGCCAACACAGCAATCTTGCCTCCTTTAGGTTCGTAAAAAACCGCTTCAAATGGGGAATTACAGGCAGATACCACGTTACTTTAGCAGGGGGTCCTTTCTCCACCTCGATTTCCTCACCATCAGCTGATTGATTCTTATGCTTGTATCGGGATGCGTTGCACACTAGACATACATGCATGTTTGCATACTCTTTACGATACAGGATACAGTCGTTTGGACATGCATGTATTCTTTCTACTTCCATTCCCAGTGGACAAAAAACCTTCCTGGCTTGGTAGGTGGTTCTGGGCAACATGTTTCCCTCCGGAAGGATGTCCGCTAGGAGACCTAACAACGACGTAAAACTATTGTCGGACCGACCTTTGCTTGCCCTCAATTTCAGTAGTTCAAGTGTGGATTACAACCCTGTGTATTCCGTCTTGCAGCCAGGGAACAAGCGTTTCCCCGAGTCCTCCATTAAGTCCTCGAATTTACCAAACTCTCTCTCACTGTAGTATCCTTCTGCATCGCGTTGCATCTGATCCAGATTGTCGTCGTACGACCTATCCTCATCGAAAGCATAGTCCACATCTAGCATATCGTTGTCTCCCTCGACGATGTTTCTACCTTTCGGTATAATCCGTTCTTCATGATGACTGGTCCAACATGTATACTCCTCTTTGAGACCCCTTCGAATCAAGTGCGCTTCAATCTGCGTTGGGTTGGCAAACATCTTCAGATTATCGCAATCAATGTATGAACAATATATAAATTTTATCCCTTTCTTCAACATATCCTGCTCGGCAGTTCTTCTAAAAGCAGACACACCATCAATGTACTCTTCAATCACATGGTTCTCAACGTACATCCAGCTTCGGTCCATCTACGCTACGCACATAACAAATTAGTGTTAAATTAGATTAATACACACAACTACTCTTCCTATTGACCAAACATACTACAAATTGTATAGCGATTAACCTAGTGAAAATATAAAGGATTACAGATCGTTACCCTTGGAGCTCATGACGAAGATTTCAAATATTCCGCGAGATCCTCCTCCCTTTCTTCCTCCATCCCTCCTTCCCTTCTCCTTTCTTCCTCCTTTCCTTCACCTCCCTGCCTCTTCCTTCCCTTCCTCCTCTGGCTTTACTGATCCTCTGAGGTGGCGCAATGGGGAGGAGGCAGCAGGGGTGGAGGCTCAAACGAGGAGGAGTGGAGGAGCAAGGGGCAGGGGTGCCTCCTTCAAAGCATATCACACGACAGACAGATCTGTGGGGACGGCCGGGTATTTAATGCTCGCATATCATGGACGGTTCTCGTTAAGAATCGTTTGTGATATTTAATTATCACAGACGATTTTTATTAAGAACCATCTTAAAAATCGTCTATGACGTCTGCAATTATCATAGACGGTTCCTGTTAAGAACCATCTATGAATTATCACAAACGGTTCTAATTAAAATTGTCTGTGATAATTACGTATCACAAATGATTCCTGTTAACAACCGTCTGTGATGAGGCATCCAGTATAGCCTATTTTGTAGTAGTGATATTGCGTGAAAACAGAAACCATATATGTTGCATATATAAGGATCAATCAACCATCCTACATGTCCAAAATGCAACTACGTTACAATTCAACAAGCAAATTTGACAACATCACACTATCACAGCGGCTAGTTAAAGAAGTAGTAACTAGCAAGTAGCAATTTATAGTGATAGTAGTACAAAAGATGTTCAAAATGTAACTAGCCAACTACATAACAGTACAGATACAACATATACAAAGCCTATAGACTAGTAATAATAACCAGTTAGGGATACACAGAGCGTTCATTGGTAGCAAGTTTGTAACGTCTTAATTTTTGAGTTTTTCAATATCTTTTATTTAAAATAAGGTTTTATAAAATTTTCATGATTTTCTATAATTTAACAAATCTTAAATGGAATGTTCGAAACAATAATGATTTAATATGAATAAATCAAACATCCATTAAATTCAAAAGTAATTTATTTAAGTTCCTTATGTCCAAAGTATTTTTCTAAATTTTCTGGAATTTTTCCAGGTTCATTTGCTGTTTTTTTCTTGGCTTATTTGGATTTCCTATATTTTTAAAAAAATGATAAACTAATTTAAATACTGGAAAAGCCCCATGGATCGATTTCTCTCTCCGACGCACTCTAGGCAAGTGAGAGGCTAGTCATAAACTCATGGGCATGCCTATTGGGTTTATCGGCTGAGGCATAACTCATAGACCTAGAGTTTACTAGATATCCGAAATAGAGTTTATCGGATACTATCCGATAAATTTTTCGGATAGTTCTGAATCTGACTAATACCACTCTCCCTAATCCAATCCCATATCCAAGACAATCTATCCGGCTCCGACTTTGAAATCCGAGAAAAAACCCAGATATCCGGTTTCACGCTCCAAATACGATCCGAATTCATTCGGACGGACGGACGGCCAAGAACTATCCCGCTCTGTTTGCACTAGTAGACCAAACCTTACTATAGATATGGTAACCAATTGCTCCATTCACTTTTGAAACTTGAAAGGAAAAAAAAACTATATTTAACAAATCCAAAGCAGGTAGTTCTTTCTTTGTACAACAATACTCCAACATGATTGGTTGAGCCGCTTTCCCATCAAATTTATATCCTTGAGCCAAATAATGTGCGCAATGCAACTGTCCTGTCAGTCCCGACAGATAAATCACTACTTCTTTACATTTCATTCTCTGCTTGGTCGCTATCAAGGAACAATATATGTTCTTATTTATCCAGAGAAATGCACGAAGGTTTTCCCACATCCTCAGGTATAAATAAAGAGTAGTTTGAGGCTCAAAAGAGCTGCGCCACGTCATTTTTTTTTAGCCGTCCGATCGTCGTTCGCTTTCTTTCTCAACCGTTAGATCCATCGCTGATATTCCCCAATGCGTTGGCCGAACGCGCGGGCCCCACACACGACGCGCGTTCGCGCTAGCCTCTCCACACGCGGGCTTGGCTCACGTCGCTCCACGCGCATGGCCCCACCAGCCGCGCTTGTTCACGGCGTGTCGAAGGCGCACGCGGGCCAACTAGTCAATCATGATTCGTGAACACAAACTAATCAAACGAACAAAGTTTATATCTGCAAGATGTGTTTTTAGATTCGAATAAAAATTCCATCGCATGAATCAGAAGTAGCAACACCAGATCTCAGTAAAAAGAAGAGAAACAAAGAAAAGAAAAAGATAGTAAGAAATCGAAGGAAAAAAATTTCAAGCCCAAAAAGTCTCTCGTTGTGCTTCTGCAGCTGTAGCTAGGCCGAGCAGATACGGCCCGAAGCAGGAGCTGCGACGTTCGAAGAGAACAGGTCCAGATTGGCCAATGGGCTTTCTTGGTTGTGACGAAGCGCTGTGTCATAGCACTTGGACATCCGTACTTCCTATTGCGCCTGGCCGAAAACAACCATGTGGGCCGTTCCTCTAATGACCAGGAAAGCATACAACTTCCAGAATTAAACTACGCATCACACCATTGATCACAAATCTAAGACCACAATATAGGCTGCTAAAGTACGGACAAAAAACATATTACAGCTGTGACACGAAGATAGTTATTACATAGATGCTACTAACCCAGCTACTGGCTCAACCTAACAGAGAAGACAGTTTTTTTTTATTTAGTCTTTTTTGAACGTAATAGCAAAATTAGCCTCTCCGCGAATGAAATGACAAAAATTGTCACCACAGTAGGACACGTACCATTAATCTGTGAAAGGACACGTGGCGAGCTCTCTACACACTCTACACATGGCAGACGGACTACCGCGCACCCACACTGCAGCAGGCGGTCTGTCATTAACCTAGTCTGTGGCTGGTTGGTAGGTAGGCACGACAGGAATAGGCGTGGGCCACTGCCTGACGCGGTATAGACGTCGTTTTTATCATTTCTTTCGTGGGCAGGCTAAGAATAGTTTTTTCGCTAATTTATTTAAGAACATGTTATTTTGGCCGCAAACTACAGAGAAGACCACGTACACAGATAGATACACTAACCTACTGCCCAACGCCTGATCGACGACAGCATCAGTACGTCACATCAGCTCCTTGCTTGTTTGCCTTGCAAAAATGCATTCACAAACACTATCTTGTACGTGCCCTTGCTCGGTTGCTCCTCTTTTCCAAGGTTCCATACTACTTGTGTAGTATGGTTATATAAATCCGGCTACTTGCCCATGTCTCGACAAAAGCAATGCTGCTCCTGGAAAGAAAATGAGCCGTGCATATGCATGTACCGGTCGTGTACAATGGAATGAGGCGTCCTGTCGTCTTACACCCTTGATTTGGAATCGATGTAAAAGCCAAGTAGCGTAGCATGGAAGATTTATCAAGTGCTGATGTGATTTTATACGAGTCCACTGGTCCAGTAGCTCCATAGATTTGTAAATTGCACTGATGGAGAAGTAAACATATGCTTTTCTTATTATAAACCCGTTAGCCGGCAGGTCATGCTTCAAAGAATTACGACCATTGCCTTTTTGTCTTTTGGAATCAGACCATGTTACCCCCCCCTTAACTAAAAAAAAGTGTATGACGAGGATTAAAATCTCTAAATATTACTTTAATATTTAATTAAAGATTGTACGTCCTTCGTGGTCGTAACCCCTAAGGCTAACGACCCCTGGTCAAGAGGATTCTAGATGTTACTTTATGGGTACCCTGGTCGGAGAGGTCTTGTACCTGTTACCTGACCAGGTGACTGCTCATAGGAGCCTTGAACTGGCATTTGGATCTAGTTCCAAGTATATTCCTTCCGTGTGATGAATGCAAAATATGTTTAATTTATCCCAAACCGTACGACGTTTACAGCCCTAAGTCACTGACAACAACCATTATACGGTTATTCTACCACTGACATCAACCGCTTGTCAGTTGGTTTTCTACCAACTGCCACCACTTCTCCGACCAGACGCAACGCTTCCAACAGATGCCACTTCCAAGAGTAACTGCCACCCCTTCGTCGGTTATTTAAAGGAGAAGACAACCGGGAGATCAATCATATCAAACAAGTCTTGATCATCGGAGAAGACATACAAGCCTTTGTATACGATCCGAAGCATAGCACACCACATTCTCAGTGTAATTAGGGCTAGTCCACCGCCTTGTCGAAGGCACCTTTTGTAAAGCATCCAGTTCATTGCAATAAAGAGCAGACCCTATTCTCTCCTAAAAACGGTTTGCCATTTTTCTCTATTTATTTCATAAGATCGACGAATCGATCGTCAACAGTTGGCACTGTCCGTAAGAAAGAAGGCGTTGAGTTCTTGAAGATTCCTTCGCTCAGCAATCTTCATTCACTTTCCTTCACTCCATCGTCGCTCATGCGATCATGGTAAGGACTTGGGATGAGGAAAACTGGTTCGACCAAGCGGACTACTTCAACCTCGACATGGACGCATGCATCCGCGCTATGAAAGAAAACAGGATGTCGTCGTCAGCCTCTTCCGCTGGCTCGCCATTCGCCAAGACCAGCGAGATCGACCGGATGGATGAGAATTCACCACCACCATCAGTGGCGCTCCCAGAGGAACCACTCGTTTCGACCAGTTCGGAACGTCCGAACGCCTCTACAAGCTCAGTCTCTCCGACCAGCAAGAACGATGACAGAAGCCGAACGCTGCAATCAGAGAGTCCATGTACTCTCGATATTGTTATGGGAGACCAGTATTTGAAAACGGCTCCTACGTATTCTGGGGCCAACTGACATCATGTGAGGGTGTCAATGAAGTTATCACCGATCGTAAGCCAAGTGGGCATGATGAAACTCAACATACGGTCAGCAATCCGTCGGATCAGGCTGAGTCCACCACAAAGCCCACCGGAGGTGGTAATCTCCGACCGCTCCCCATCGTGGAGACTCCTTGCTGAAGCACTGCAATGCTCTCCCTTAGTTACAATGGGAGCACGTCGAAGGATTGTCGTTGGCGCCACGACGTTAACGCAATTGGAGATACCGATCAAGATGTTGTGCATAGTCCTCCACGGCTTGTCCCGCCACCACTTGTCGATGGAAATGGTGCGGACGCTCAAGCACCACCTCCAGGCGGCGAACGGACTGATGGACGTCGATCAGTTAATTCGCCTATTCCTACCTCACAGCACGTGACAGGGTGAACCGAAAGGTCAGAAGGCCATTCGATTCTTCGAACACCCACTGCAAGCGGGAACCCTTCATGACCTTCGGTAACAATTCTAAACCAGCAACGAGTTCGTGACATCCTGAATAAGCCAGATCCTGCTCTGGCAGAGACTCCGAATTACGTTCAACTTGTAGGGCAAGTATCGGAGAGCCTCCAACAAACCATGCAGTGTATAGAAATGTATCGGGAGCAAAAGAACTCGCTAAGTCACACCATGACTTCGTCCCAACACTCCTCCCTCAAAAGAGGACAACATAGTCGGACAGAGGGCCAATCGATACCAAGACCCCCTCGTAGGTTTCGACCACAGAACCACAAGGGAAGACGACTCTTCCCAGCAGTGCTCCTCTCCCTCATCAAGAGGAACGACCATTTCGTTCAAATGACACAAAAATGCAATTTTGTACCCTCTGTATATAACGCACTAGTCCAGGATCACGCTAGTGCACACAGTATCAACATAGATGAATATCGATCCACACAAGACGAATAATAGAATAAACGAGTAATTTGAACAACAAATAAATGTTGTGACCTTAAGGTCGAGTTTACATTTATTAAGCCTCACTGGGCTGACAATAATAAAATAAGCAGCAGCAGAACAAAATAAACTTCAACGGTAACCCATCGATTCATCACAAGAAACCAACTGGGATCAAGACCTAGCGATCAGCACCTTTATAGAACTCCTCCACAAAAGTGGGCGAAGACTCCTCCACATCTATTGACTAATTATAGCAAGCATGAGTACACAACCGTACTCGCAAGTCATACCACAGAATGCAATGTATACATGATCGTTTATTCCAAAGGAATGGCTTCTGTGGTTCTTTTGCAGAAATACAATGTTTGCAATTGAATATGAATAATAGATGAAAACACAATGTAAAACAAATAAATAATATTAATTTAACAGTTGTTTTCAAAATAACACAAAGCCTAAACAAATTATTCACATAGCCATATGACTTAGATCACACAGCTCCCTTCCCAAGTGTTTTATGAAAATCTAACCCTCGTGCGAAATCCCTGAGCATGTCCACGACCACGGACTTGGCTATTCGAATAGATTTGTTTAACACTCTGCAGAGGTTGTATACTTTACTTACACGATATAACCAGTATAGCTAACACTAATCATAACAAAACTTTTCGGAAACTTCATCTCAAACATCGACACTCCCGATGTGTTTCTTGTCGATACCAACGCATACGGAGAAATTAGTCCAACGCTGCACCGCTGGACGAGGAAGCAAAACCGTCTCGCGATGTGAGTCACCACGAAGACAGAAACACACCTCCACCCTGGAACAGATCCTAACATACTACCTGAGTACTCAATGTCAAGACTATATAACCTACTAAGTTAGGCCCGTCACATACAAGGCGTGTGGTCGTACAGCTATGGCTCGGTTCAATGGCGCACAGAGTTACGTCCTTAATTGACCAAGACAAGACTTCCAATTTCTAACTAAACAATCATTCTTTTCAAATCCCAAGCACTAAGCTCCACCATATGACAGAGTTTCCACCACTTGCCTTAGTCTAAATCCTTTTCCACCTTGTTGGTTAAGTGCAACACATGCCATCAACGAGTAATAGCACACAACACACACAGTTTTATCACAAAGTTCCATAATGGCTTAGTTAGATTCATATTTGCAACTCACATGAAATGATGACTCGTTGCATGGCTAAGCAATCTACTCATATCTAACAAACCCACGTTGGTGCTAAGATAATACCAACTAATAATGAACCAATTTAGGGTGACAAGGATCATGACATAACAATCGACAAGGTGGATATCAACAAATTGGATTAATAACTAAACCCAAAAGCATTTAAATATATACTTAAAATAAATGCATTAATTTGAATCAAAGTAATTTTGAAAACTGGATGCAATATGATTAAAGGTACAACTTGCCTTGGAATAGATCTTGAACTGGTCTTGATCTTGGCGCACACCTTCTTCTTCAAAATTCCCCAAAGAATCAACGTCTACCCGTAAACGAAGCAAATAAACAAAAATAAAAAAATAGAGAGAAAACAAACTCCAAAAATTAAATAAAAATCTTAGTAAAATATAGCTCGAATTTATATGAATTTAAAATTTTTAATGGGCTCAATCAGAGTTCGGATGAAGAAGATATGGCTTTTGGAAGTTCAAACACTAAAGAAATACCTAAATTGGAATTTCTCGATTATTCCGAATTAAATTTCTATTGAAAAATCGGCATATGACGCAAGCTAACGTCAGCCCTGGGATTTTCGAAATTAAAATAAATACGGAGAAAAGGCTCTGAGGCTGATGTGTGGGCCCTCGGTCCATGGACCGGGTCCACGAAACTTGGCCTAGGGTCTATGGGTTCATGGGCTCACGGAACAGTGGACCTGACAATGGGACCACTGTCATATGCACAGTCCAATGTGGATTGAATCTACAGGAGTTAGATCTGCGCGGGGTTTTGGTGTGCCACGCATGTGCGCGCGTGGCGCTGACGCGGACGCCACACAGGATGACATGCACGCACATGCGCTGATGTGGCGCTGAGGTGGCGGCTGACTCAGATGGCCACATCAACAAAATGACGACGAGGCTCGGGTTGCGAAGGTCATCGGCGATTTACGGCGTCCCGCCGGCGGTGGGTGCTACCAGGAGGTAGAGGGGGCTCAGGCGAACTCGTCGGTGCACTCGCGAGTGAAAAAGGTCAACTAAGCGGGCCAGCGGCGAGGTCAAAGTAGAGCTATGGCTACGGGCTCATCAGGATCTGTTTTCTGGTGATGCTCCAGCAGAACCAAGGTGACGGGCGGCCACACTCCGTCGCGATGTCAGCGGCGGCGATGGAGCTTCAGCAAGCAGCGGCGAAGCAATGGCTCGTTGGAGTTGGTGGTAGCGCAATCTCTTCTTCGAGTTCCTCCGATGGCTAGGGTTAAGCGCTGGGGTTTTAGCGGCTAGGGTTGATGTGCGGAGCTCGAGGGCTACCCCTCCCTTTATACCCGGCGGCTCGGGAGAGTCCAGGGCACAAACGCCCAAAACGGCACACGGCGACGGAGATCGAATCGTAACAGATTCGAAGATGATGAACAGTAGATCTAGTGGGACCCACATGTTAGCGGCTAAGGCTTAGACATGATTGCGTCGCACACGACACGGTGAGGCTGGCAAGTGGGACCGGGTGCGACTGCACACGGAGGTGAGAGGGGGACACTAACATGTGGGCGGAGGCAGACGTGGGCGCGCTAGGTCGCACAGGACTGGGCTGAGGCGGAAGAGGGTTGGGTTTTGGCCCAAACCTTTTTATGCGATTTTAATTAGATTTTCCTTTTTAGAAAATAAAGTAAATCAAATTGGCAAATAGAAAATAGCAAATGAACTCGAAAAAATTCTAGAAAATATATCCAAGCACATAGAACCAAATAAAATAGTTTTGACAATTGTTGGTGTTGACTTTAATCATATTAAATAGTTTTGATACTGAAAGTACATGTTTAAGCTTTATATAAAATAAAATAAAAACTCAAGGGTGAATTTTCCAACTACTAACTATTCAAAAGATTTTTAAAAGCTCAGAAAACTAGGATGTTACAAACCTCCCCCCCCCCTAAAGGAATCTCAACCCTAAGATTCAGGCTAGCTAGAGAAAAGGCTAGGAAACTCAGCTTTCAACTCTTCTTCGCGTTCTCACGTTGCTTCTCCTTCTGAGTGGTTGCTCCACTGAACCTTGCAAAAACGAATGATCTTGCTTCTGATCCGACGCTTTGCGACATCCAAAATCTTGAATGGTTGCTCCTTGCAAGTGAGATCTTCTTTTAACTCGATTGAATCCAAAGGAGTTTCTTCTGTTGACACACGGAGGCACTTCTTCAACTAAGAGACATGAAAGACATCATGCACTCCAGCTAATGACTATGGCAGTTCAAGCTAATAAGCAACTTCTCCTCGATGACTCACAATCTTGAACGGACCAACATATCTTGGGACAAGCTTCTCTTTGGCATGGAACCTTTTGACACCTCTCAGCGGAGTAACTCAAAGATAAACAAAATCCACTTGTTCAAAGTTGAGATCACGACGACGTTATCAGCATAACTCTTCTGCCTCGACTGAACTATCCTCAATCTTTGCCTAATAATAGACACTTGTTCTTCTGCTTCTTGAATGATGTCTAGTCCGAATACCTTGCGTTCGGCTGTTTCTAACCAATTCAAAGGGGTTCTGCATGCACGACCATATAAAGCTTCAAATGGTGACAATTGGAGACAGGCTTCATAACTGTTGTTGTACGAGAATTCTGCATACGATAAACTTTTATCCCAACTGGTAGCATTAGCTAGAGCACAAGCTCTCAACATATCTTTCAATATTTGATTAACTCTTTCAGTCTACCCATCTGTCTGAGGGTGATATGCAGTACTAAAATTCAGATGAGTTCCCAAGGCTTCGTGCAGACTCTGCTAGAATCGAGAGGTGAACTGAGATCCTCGATTTGACACTATCTTCTTAGGCACACTATACAGGATGATAATCCTTGACATATATAACTCCGCAACACGATCTCTTGAGTAAGTGGTTTTGACAGGCAAGAAATGGGCAACTTTCGTCAAACGATCAACTATTACCCAAATTGAATCGTAACCCGATTGGGTCCTGGGCAAACCGGTAATGAAATCCATTCTGATCGCTTCTCATTTCTATTCTGGAATATTCAGGGGTTGCAACAACCTGCTGGTCGCGGATGTTCTGTCTTTACTTTCTGACATATATTGCACAAGGCAACAAACTCTGCGACTTCTTGCTTTAGATTTGGCCACCAGAATTTGTTCTTAACATCCTAGTACATCTTAGTGCTGCCAGAGTGAATAGAATACTTCGACTCATGAGCTTCCTTTAACATTAGTTGTCTTAACCCATCAACATGTGGCACGCAGATACGTCCATTAATCCATAGTATATCTTGATCATCTTTGGTGAAGTCCTTGAATTTACCTTCTTCCATTTTGAGCTTGATGTCCTTAATCTCAGGATCATTTGGTTGAGCTTCACGATTCTGTTTCTCCAAGGTGGACTGTACTTCTAGGCTGGCCACAAATCCTTCAGATACAACTTCCAACCTTAACTTCTGAAATTCCTCTTGAAGTTCTAGACAATTCTCTTTTACTTCCAAAGCATTGCAGTAGCTCTTACGACTTAAAGCATTTGCCACGACATTGGCTTTTTTCGGGAAGGTTGTGGATTCCAAGATTATATCCTTTATTGATTCCAACCATCTTCTTTGACTCAATGTCAGATCAAACTGAGAGAAACTGTACTTCAGGCTTTTATGATCTGTATATACCTCACAGCGGTTACCAATGAGGTAATGACACCAAATCTTTAAAGCATGCACTACGGCAGCTAGTTCCAGAGCATGGGTAGGATAATTTTCCTCATGAGGTCTCAATTGCCTTAACGCATAAGCGACAGCCCTTCCTTCTTGCATTAGGATGCATTCTAATTACATTGAAAAGAAATACACATGCAACAATAATTTAAAACAGAATCTAAATAATTTGAAATACTGGGATCAAATATGAACAAAGGATGTAACTTGCCTTGCTCGTATGCTTGGGGATCTAACTCTTCAACAAGATCGGTTTCCCCGGAGTCGTCGAAATCTACACGCAAAAATAAGCCAAATTCAAATAATATTAAAATAAATTCAAATTAACTCCAATTGAATAATTCTAGTATACATATGTAGATCTTGACTTTAGATGAATTTAGAAATTTGAATCACTGAAAGCGGAGCTCGTATGAAGGAGAACGGGCTCTCGGAAGTTGAAAATCAC
Source organism: Phyllostachys edulis (assembly GCA_036346405.1). NCBI lineage: Eukaryota > Viridiplantae > Streptophyta > Magnoliopsida > Poales > Poaceae > Phyllostachys > Phyllostachys edulis. The sequence goes on from CM070549.1 coordinate 68,432,618, forward strand.
ATCAAATGAAGAAAAGGGCATTTTCCTGATTTTCCAGATTTATTTTTCTAAAGAAAATCCTTTTAATGCGTCATGCTGACGTCAGCGGACAAATTTCATTTTGCCGAAATTATTTTTCAATTGAAAAATTGGCTTGAGCCACTGACATCTGGGCCCGTGGGAATAGGGCCTTGCCATATAGGCTTGCCACCCGGGTGTGCCACGCATGCAGGGTGGCTAAGTTGGCGCGGATGTGGCGCTGACGTGCACGTGCCATGTCAGCACCCGACGTGGTGGTGCTCGGGACCCAAGAGGCGCCGGTGAACGAGTGGACGGCAAAGGGCGGTGAGGCGCTCAACGGAGACAGGAGGGTGCGGTGAACTTCATGCGCGTGGTTTGGTCACCGGAGGATGCGGTGGTTGCCGGCGGTGAGCACGAAGGCGGCGACTCAATGCGGGTGAAGGTGACGCCGCTTTTCCGATGGAGCTCCAGCGAGGAGGAGGGAGGTGCGGGGTAGAGCTCGAAGGCACGGTGGCGAGGGAGGCAATGGGGGCGGGGGCAGACCAACGAGGGTAGTGTAATCGCCGGAAAAAGCTTGCTCGGCCGGCGGGCTTCAAACGCCAAATACGGCGAGCACAGAGGGGGTGGGGAGAGAAGAGTGAGGGGGATGGGAAGAGGAGGAAGAGGCGCACGTGGTGACGGGGTTGGCACGGCCCAAAAGTGACCAGAGGTGGAGGTGGAGGCGAGGTGGCGCAATCGGTGAGGAGGAAAGAGGCGGCGCGGATTAGGTGCAGGCGCGAGGTAGGAGAAGGAGTGGGCGACGGAGGTAGAAAGATGGAAGAGGAGGCCCTGCACAAGCTCTTGTAGGAGGAGAGGGAGGTGAGCGGCGTGGGCAGTGAGCGGTGGCACCGGGCAGGCGGCGGGAGCGTGGGCTGCGGCGTACGGACAGCGGAGTGGGGTGCTCCGGTTGCGCCAGGGACGGAGGCGGTTGATGACGCGTGGCGAGCGGGAGGGCGAGGTGGCACGTGGGGGAAGAGGCGAGGTGACGCGTGGCCGAAGGCGTGGCACACGGTGAGCCGGGCGTTGCACTCGCGGAGAAGAATGGAGAGGAAGAGAGACTTACAGGTGGGTCCCACCTTTAAGTGAGAGGGAGAGATAGGGCGCGAGGAGGAGGTGCTTGCAGGGAGGAGCTAGGCAGGAAATCGGGCCATGGGTGCGAAAATGGTAGATGGGTCGAGAATATTCGGCCTGAGTAGAGTTTTGGATTTTCTATTGATTTAACATTTTTCAGAAATTGAAATAATTCCTTTAGGATTTTAGAAAATAGCTAATGGAGCCCAAAAATAATGGAAAAATTCACCGAAATTCCCTAAGATATTCTCGACCTAAATAAAATATTTCCAACCTAACATTGATAATTAATTTTGCACATAAATTATTTTGGTTTTAACATAAATAGGAAAAAGCTTTTAAAATTCTAGAAAATTCAGAAAACTCAAGGAAAATAATTAAATTTTATTTTTAACTAAAATTTAAAATTTGGGGTGTTATAAACCTATCCCCCTTAATGAGAATCTCGTCCCCAAGATTCAGACTTGGTTAGCAAAAAGGTGGAGATACTCGACTCTCAAATCTTCTTCTCGTTCCCAGGTGGCTTCTTCTTCTTAGTGATTACTCCATTGAACCTTGCATGAACGCATGACTTTTCTTCTAGTAACACGTTCTGCAACGTCAAGAATCTTGATTGGCTACTCCACATAGGTGAGGTTATCTTGGAGATCAATGCTCTCTAACGGTGTTTGCTCAGTTGGGACTCGAAGACATTTCTTTAATTGAGAAACATGGAAAACGTCATGAACTACAGACAAGGATGCCAGTAGCTCTAATTGATAGCCAACTTTGCCTCTTCTTTTTAGAATCTTTTATGGTCTAATAAATATAGGTGTGAGTTTTCCTTTGGTCTGAGATAAACGAAATCTCCTGTTTCAAAGGACAATTCTCTCCGACGATTGTTAACATAACTCGTTTGTCGGGATTGAGCCACTCTCAAGTGTTCTCTTATCGTTCTTACTTTACTTTCAGCCTCCTGTATTATATCAGGTCCAAAGAACTGATGTTCTCCCACTTAATCTCAAAGGAGAGCGGTTCTACACATCCTACCATACAACGCTTCAAATGGAGATATTTGCAAGCTGACCTGATAGCTATTGTTTAATGAAAATTTTGCATAATGAAGATTATGATCCCAACTATTTCCAAAATCTATAGCACAGGCTCGAAGCATGTCTTCCAAAATCTAATTTACGCGTTCCGTTTGTCCATCTATTTGAGGATGATACGCTGTATTGAAGTTGACTTTGGTCCCCAAGGCTTCATGCAGACTCTTCCAAAATCTAGATGTGAACTGTGAACCTCTGTTGGACACTATACTTTTGGGTACCCCATGTTGACAAACGATCCTGACCATATATAACTCTGCTAATTTACTGCTTCTGTGTGTGGTCTTGACTGGTATAAAATGTGCCACTTTTGTCAACCGGTCAATCACAACCCAGATAGAATCATATCCTGATTGGGTCCTAGGCAATCCAGTGATGAAGTCCATACCGATTTGTTCCCACTTCTACTCGGGAATTGGTAAAGGTTGCAACAATCCAACTGGCCTTTGATGTTCTGCTTTGACTCTCTAGCATACATCACAGCGTGCAACAAACTCGGTAATTTCTTGCTTCATGCTGACCCACCAATATTTTTCCTTCAGATTGTGGTACATCTTGGTACTACCTGGATGAATGGAGTAAGGTGATTCATGGGCTTCCTTCAGAATTAACTATTTAGTTTCTTGATGATTAGGTACACATATGTGGTTCTAAAACCAGATGGTACCATGCTCATCTTCTGAAAATCCTGGGGCTTTGCCTCTTCTCATGTTTTTCTTGATTTCCTTAATGTCTTCATCTTCTTTCTGATTTTCTCTGATTTTACTCTGAACTGTTGGTTGAACACAAACCTGGTTGACCAATTCCAAGTTCAGATACCTCAATTCTTCATACAATTTTGGCTGACTTTTCTGAACCAACATAGTGTTGCAATACCCTTTTCGACTCAGGGCATCTGCCACTACGTTTGCTTTGCCTGGATGATAATGGATACTAAGGTCATAATCCTTTATCAGTTCTAACCATCTTCTCTATCAGAGGTTGAGTTCTGATTGAGTGAAAATGTATTTCAAGCTTTTGTGATCCGAGAAAATCTTGCAGCGATTACCAATGAGATAATGCCACCAAATTTTTAAGGCATGCACAATTGCAGCTAACTCCAAATTGTGCATCGGGTAATTCCCTTCATGAGGCTTCAATTGGAGAGATGCATAAGCTACAACTTTACCTTCCTACATCAGCACATATCCAAGGCCCTGGCGAGAGGCGTCACAGAAAACCTCAAAATCTTTATGGATGTCAAGTAAAATCAATACAGGTGCAGAGACTAGTCTTTTCATCAACTCCAGGAAACTTTTCTCACAAGCATCTGTCCTTTAAAATTTCTTCTCTTTCCTCAAAAGTTGAGTCATACGTCTGGCGGTTTTAGAGAAACCTTCGATAAATCTTCGGTAATAACCAGCTAAACCAAGAAAACTCCTTACTTCGGTGACGGACTTTGGTTGCCTTTAATCCATTATGGCTTCAACCTTGGCAAGATCTACAGCAACTCCTCCTGCTGACACGATGTGTTTGAGAAAAGCTACCTGGCTCAACCAAAATTCACTTTTACTGAATTTGGCGTAGAGCTGCTACTCCCTGAGTCTTTCCAACACTACCCTGAGATGCTTCTCATGTTCTTCTTCATCCTTTGAGTAGATGATAATGTCGTCAATCAATACGACCACAAACTTATCCAAGAATGGCATGAATACCTTATTCATCATATTCATAAAATAAGCTGGTGCATTCGTCAATCCGAATGACATTACTGTGAACTCGTACAGTCCATATCTTGTGGTGAAAGCAGTCTTGGGTATATCTTCTGGTCTGATCTTCAGCTGATGATAGCTGGATCTTACATCAATCTTGGAGAAAACACTTGCTCCTTTCAACTGATCAAAGAGATCATCGATCCTAGGTAAAGGATACTTATTCTTGATTGTAACTTCATTGAGTGATCTGTACTCTACACACATCCTCATACTGTTGTCCTTTTCCTTGACAAATAGTACCGATACTCCCCAAGGTGACGACCTTGGCTGAATATAACCTTTGTCTTGCAATTCTTTGATCTGTTTCTTCAATTCTACTAATTCATTTGCGGGCATCCTATAAGGTCGCTATGAGATTGGAGCTGTCCCTACGACTAGGTCAATTAGGAACATGATATCCCTATCTGGTGGCATGCAAGGTAATTCCTCAGGAAATACATCCAGATATTCTTTCACTACTGGTATATCTTCAAGATTCACTTCCTTTAAACTAGTCAGGATGGGCTTTTCTCTGATAGAGGTCTTGGACCTGAACTCTACTTTAACTCCTTGGTCATTTGTGAGGGTGATAGACTTATTGGCACAGTCTATTTGACCTTAATTCTTGGCTAGCTAATCTATTCCAAAAATCACATCCAATCCTTGGGAGTGCAAGACTATTAAGTCTGCTAAGAAGGATACTCTTGATATTTCCAAGAAAGGTTTGGGCATAGAGAACTAGTCCTCATTTCCGAGCCCGGAGAATGGATTATCATAGAGTTAACTAAGGGAGAGATAGATAACCCATATTTTCCTACAAACTTACTTGAAACAAATGAATGCGAAGCTCCTGAATCAAATAAAACTGATGCTGGTGCTGAATTGAAAAGGAACATACCAATGACTACATCTGGTGCAGTCTGAGCTTCTTCAGCTGTGATGTGGTTCACACGTCTCTTCATTTGATAAAGTCTTTTGAAAATAAAACCAAAGTCTAACTTTGAGAGGCTTTGCTAGCATGTCCTTGACCGTTGACACGGCTATTCGAATAGTTTTACACTCTGCAAAGATTGTACAGCTTTACCCACAAGAGATAATTGACTAATAATGTTCGTCTGACACACTGCCGAAGGTGTGCGACTAAGTCATTATCACAAGGCCTTTATAATGTACCATTCCACCGTAGTCCTGCCTCGCTAAGGTTTCACTTCTTTTGGATTGAACCATCCGCCGGATTAAGCCCCCTCTTGCGCCATGTGGGAATGTATAAAAGTAGGTCATAAAAGACACCCACGCAACCAGATGGCACGACCATGGTGAAAAGATACAAATTATTTAGCCAAATCCTACCCACTTTATACTTGTGGAAGTACGATGGGCTTAGCAAGATGCGGCTCGAAGACCGGTCCTTAAATGACTTGGGCGACTTTCCAACAAAACCCATAAGCCTCAACCATACCCAATTGAGTCCGTGCATAAACCTACACCCACCAAACACCTATTTCGCCCAAGTCCAAATCAATTTTTATTTTGTTTTTCTTTTCAAAAATCATTTGCGAAAGTCATATGGTAAAACAATACCATAGGCTCGATTGAATCATATTTGAACATTTGGCTAAATTCCCCAAATTTAACATTTTTGTTCTAGGCACAACTAAGCATAAAGTTTTTCAACATGTTCTAGCTCATACTTTTGTATCAAATAGATTTTCATCTAAGGTGTCAAGGTAGGTTTATTTCAATGTCAAGATTGGCAGTACAAAGGATTTAGGCATAGCTATAATTTAAAAACAAGTATTTAAATTACATTGAATAGAAATACGCATGCAATAATAATTTAAAACATAATTTAGATAATTTGAAATACTGGGATCAAATATGATCAAAGGATGTAACTTGCCTTGCTCATATGCTTGAGGATCTAACTTTTCAACATGATCGGTTTCCCTAGAGTTGTCGAAATCTATCCGCGAAAATGAGCCAAATTCAAATAATATTCAAATAAATTCAAATAAACTCCAAATTGAATAATTCTAGTATAAATAGATAGACCTTGATTCTATATGAATTTAGAAATTTGAATCACTGAAATAGGAGCTCGTACGAAGGAGAACAGGCTCTCGGAAATTGAAAATCACGTGAAATGAAGAAAAGGGCATTTTCCTGATTTTTTGGATTTATTTTTCTGAAGAAAATCCTTTTAATGCGTCATGCTGAAAATAATGAAATTTTATTTTTAACTAAAATTGAAAATTTGGGGTGTTACACTTCCGATAGCGTCTTTTAGAGATTATTGTTGTTCCCAGCACTAGATCGATGACAAACTCGATGTCACCGTCTAGTGGCATCCTTGGCAATTCTTTTGGAAACACATCTAGATATTCTCTGACAATAGGCATATCTTCCAAAGAAACAGTCTTCAGGTTATTGATTAACAGATGTCTATCACGCACTAAGGTGGCTAGAAGCTCTACCTTCTTTCCATTGGTATCCACGATTGTTACGGCTCTTCGGCCACAATTTAGCACAGCTTTGTGCTTAGATAGCCAATGCATGCCAAGAATGACATCAAAGGTCTGGGTGTCTAAGACTATAAGGATGGCTAGAAACTCAACTCTAGCTATGAGTAACTTAGCTCTTAAACATCCCACTCTAGAGCTTAACTCTACTCCAGGCGATTGGACTAACAGAGTAAGCTTAGGATGCATTACTTTCAAATTGTTCTTGGTTGCAAAAATGCCAGAAATAAATGAATGTGAAGCTCCAGAATCAAACAAAACTGATACATGTATTGAGTTAACTAGAAACTTATCTAGTACGATGAAAGGTGCTTCCTGGGCTCCTTCCAGAGTGATGTGGTTGATACGGCCTTTGACCACAGACTGCGGTGCTACTCCGAATTGACCAACAACTTGAGAGGTTCCTTGGTTTATGCTTGGTGCTGGTGTCTTGGCCGGTGTAGCTCCAAGGTTGAATCGTACTGGAGTCACTGCTCCCTTCTAAGGACAATGGTTGGCGAAGTGTCCTGGCTGACAGCAGGTATAGCAAACTCTAGCTCCATTCTGCTGATTACCCCTAGGATTGGGGTTGACTGGACATAGCGTTCTGAAGTTACGGCGGTGGATGAGGTCTTTGAGGTTGGTCTGAGTCGAGAAAGAGTTTCTGACGAAAACGAGTGAACTGTTGGGGAACTATTCTCTCTTTCTATTGAGCTTGATGATTCCCTTATTGAGGCATTCTGCGCATGCGGTTGTCCTCCAACTCTTTGCGCTTATCCTCAAGAATTAAAGATTTATTAACTAGTTCTTGGAAATCTGGAAAGGTATGGGCGATCAAACTGACTTGCAATCTAGTATTTAATCCCTTCAGAAAACGACTCTAATGAGCCTTATTAGTGGCAACATCTTCCGCGGAACAGCGGGCAAACTGAGAGAATTTGTTGACGTAGTCGGTCACTGACATGCTTCCTTGCTTTAGGGCATGAAATTCATCCTTCTTTAGATCAATAATTCCTTCCAGCACATGATACTAGCGGAAAGCCGTTGAAAACTCTTCCCAGGTCATGTTTTGTGGCATCTCATGCGCGGCACAGAAGTTTTTCCACCATTCGGTAACTATGCCTTCCATCTGATGGGTGGCGTATAGAACCTTCTCATGATCACTGTGTTGGGTGATCAGCAGCTTCCTTTCGATGGCACGAAGCCAATCATCAGCTTCAACTGGTGAGACATGTCCAAAAAAGGTAGGTAAGCGAGTTCTCATGAACTCGCAAGCTTGGATGGTCCATGATGACTATGGTTGACTGGTGTTGCGTTGTTGTTGTTGTTCTGATTATTGTTCATATTTTGCATTTGGTTCATCATCGTGTACATCATCTGCATTTGAGCTGCCATGAACACTCCAAAATTTTGCAAATCAATTGGAGGTGCTTGCGGTGGGACTGCTCCTGCTAGGTTCTGCTCGTTCTCTTCTAACCTAGGGGTCACGGATCCACTAGCAGTAGCGTGATGAGTCTGAACCATCTAACGAAGGCTTCATGGGTTAGATAAGGTAGCAAGAACAAGATAAGTTAAGAACTAAACGAGAGGTAGATTGAACCCAACAAACACAGCTTCAAGAATTCAACTGCAATTCTTATATTAATAGGGGTCTTAGTATGGCTACAACAAATGCCTAAGGGTCTTTGCAGCTCATACTCGCACACAAGAAAAACCAATGAACCTAACACACAAACTACCACCTCAAGGGCGACACTCCTAATCTTAAAATGGCGCGGATCGAACACTCTGAGCCTCAACTGACTTAACCTAAACTTGAGCGATCTACTTGATGAGATAACCTCCACAACCACGATGGTGCTCCTACTTGTCAGACACAGTAACTTCTGTTGGCATCCTTGCAAGCAGTCACAGTGCCCGGGACCGTGCGCGAGAGCAGAGGCTTGGGTGTAGGCACGACAGACTTTTCCAGTGCTTCGGGCTCTGCTGGCTCCTCGGCCTCTTCCTGATCTTTCTCTGGATTTTCTTCTTCAGGGTCTTCCTCTTCAAGATCTTCTTTGTGCTCATGCGGGCCGTAGAGAGCTTCTTCTAGTGTGGCGATCCTCTCTTCTGCCATCTGCAAAGTCTTATAGACGCACTCCAACTCTGTGGTAGCTAACTCCAAGGATTCCTCCTGAGCAACTGCATATTGGGCAAGATGCACCATGGTGGTGTTGCACTCTCCATCTGTAGACGGGTATTGTGCAGGAAGGTCCACTGCGGAGGCACGGGGATGATAGCGGAAGACTGTATCCTAAAGCTCACGGGCGTAGATGTTGTAGATCCTCAAGATTGTAAGGCACAAGGACTCCTGAACTCCTTCTAAAAAGACCATCCTCCGAACAGAGATATTCAGAGGACGGCTGGCTTTAGTGTCCCTCCGATCATAGATGGTTAAACTACAAAGCACTTCACGGCTTCGGGCGTTCACCACCCAGTCGGTGCCCTTGTACATCAAGCGGTCGAATCCTTCGAGCTCTTGCAAAAGCTTCCATATTTCTGCAGCAAGTCCTCCCTTGCACTCACCATAGTTCTGGAAACGCGGCATCTGCTAAGACAAACAAGACGGTAAGAACAAATTTAAAATAGCAGGGAGAGGAAAAATTGCAGCAATAGTTGAGTCAAGAGAGACATAAGAGAAGTTAAGCAGTCCAATTAGTCTTGCAAGTTAATTTTGCTTTAGAAAATAGTTTGGACACTCTAAAGACGGCCGATCTAACTAAGGTCAGGACCTACAGTCAGTATGGCTCTGATACCACCTCTATCGAGACCAAAAATGCAATTATGGACCCTTTGTGTATAACACACTAGTCCAGGATCACGCTAGTGCGCACAGTGTCAACATAGATGAATATCGATCCACACAAGGCAAATAATAGAATAAACGAGTAATTTGAACAACAAATAACTATTGTGACCTTCAGGTCGAGTTTGCATTTATTAAGCCTCGTAGGGCTGGCAATAATGAAATAAGCAGCAGCGGAACAAAATAAACTTCAGCGGTAACCCATTGATTCACCATAGGCAACAGACTGGGATCAAGACCTAGCGATCAGCACCTTCATCGAACTCCTCCTCAAAAGCAAACGAAGACTTTGCACTTCTGTTGATTGATTATAGCAAACATGAGTACACAACCGTACTTGCAAGTCATACCACAGAATGTAATGTATACTTGATGGCTTATTCCAAAGGAATGGCTTCTATGGTTCTTTTGCAGAAATGCAATATTTGCAATTGAATATGAATAATAGATGAAAACAAAATGTAAAACAAATAAACAATATTAATTTAACAGTTGTTTTCACAAAGACACAAAGCCTAAACAAATTATTCACACAGCCATATGACTTAGATCACACAGCTCCCTTCCCAAGTGTTTTATGAAAATCTAACCCTCGTGTGAAATCCTCGAGCATGTCCATGACCGCGGACATGGCAATTCGAATAGATTTGTTTAACACTCTACAGAAGTTGTACACTTTACCCACACGATATATATAACCAGTGTAGCTAGCACTAATCATAACAAAACTTTTCGGAAACTTCATCTCAAACATCGACACTCCCGATGTGTTGTACTGCCGGTACCAATGCCCACAGAGGAAATTAGTCCAACGCACACCGTTGGACAGGGAAGCGGCGAACCGTCCCGCGGTGTGAGTCGCCATAGAAACAGAAACACACCTCCACCCTGGCACAGAGCCTAACCTACTACCTGAGTAGTCATTATCGAGAATTTATAACCTACTAAGTTAGGCCCATCCCATACCAGGCATGTGGTCGTACAACTGTGGTTCAGTTCAATGGTGCACAAAGTTAAGTCCTTAATTGACCAAGGCAAGACTTCCAATTTCTAACTAAACAATCATTCTTTTCAAATCCCAACCACTAAGCTCCACCATATCACAGAGTTTCCCTCACTTGCCTCAGTCTAAATCCTTTCCCATCCTGTTGGTTAAGTGCAACGCATGCCATCAACGAGTAATAGCACACAGCACACATAATTTTATCACAAAGTTCCATAATCACTTAGTCAGATTCATATTTGCAACTCACATGAAATGATGACTCGTTCTATGGCTAAGCAATCTACTCATATCTAACCAACCCACGTTGGTCCTACGATAATACCAACTAATAATGAACCAATCTAGGGTGAGAAGGATCATGACATAACAATGGAGAAGGTGGATATCAACAAATTGGATTAATAACTAAACCCAAAAGCATTTAAATACATAATTAAAGTAAATGTATTAATTTGAATCAAAGTAATTTTGAAAATTGGGTGCAATATGATCAAAGGTACAAATTGCCTTGGAATAGATCTTGGTACTGGTTTGATCTTGGTGCACTCCTTCAAAATTCCCTAAAGAATCAACGTCTACTTGCAAATGAAGCAAATAAACAAAAATAAATAAATTACAGAGAGAAAACAAACTCCAAAAAATAAATAAAAATCTTAGTAAAATAGAGCTAGAATTTATATGAATTTAGAAATTTGAATGGGCTCAATCAGAGTTCGAATGAAGAAGATGTGGCTTTTGGAAGTTCAAACCCTAAAGAAATACATAAATTGGAATTTCTGGATTATTTCTAATTAAATTTCTATTGAAAAATCGGAATATGATGCAAGCTGACGTTAGCCCTGGGATTTTTTGAATTAAAATAAATCCGAAGAAGGGGCTCTCAGGCTGACATGTGGGCCCTCAGTCCATGGAGACTAGGTCCACAAAACTTGGACTAGGGTCTACGGGTTCATGGGCTCACGAAACAGTGGACCTGACAAAGGGACCCACTGCCATACGCACGGTCCACTGTGGATTGAATCTACGGGAGTTAGATCTGTGTAGGGTTTTGGTGTGCCACGCATGCACGCACGTGGCACTAACGCGGATGCCACGCGAGATGACACGCACGCACATGCGCTGAGGTGGCGGCTGACTCAGACGGCCACGTTGACAAAATGACGATGAGGCACGGGTTGCGAAGGTCATCGGCGATTGACGGTGTCTCACCGGCAGTGGGTGGTACCAGGAGGTAGAGGGGGCACATGCGAACTCGTCGGTGCACTCATGGATGAAAAAGGTCAATTGAGCGGGCCGGTGACAAGGTCGAAGTGAAGCTAGGGCTACAGGCTCATCGGGATCTGTTCTCCAATGATGCTCTAGTGGAACCAAGGTTACTAGGGCGAAGCACAGCTCCGTGCGATGTCAACGGCAGCGACGATGGAGCTCAAGCGGCACTGACAGCGGAGCAATGGCTCGTTGGAGTTGGTGGTAGCGCAATATCTTCTTTGAGTTCCTCCGGTGCCTAGGGTTAAGCGCTGGGGTTTTGGCGGCTAGGGTTGAGATGCAGAGCTTGAGGGCTACCCCTCCTTTTATACCCAGCGGCTCGGGAGAGTCCAGGGCACAAACGCCCAAAACGGCACACGGGGACGGACATCGAATCGTAACCGATTCGAAGACGATGAATAGTAGATCCGATGGGACCCACACATCAGCGGCTGAGGCTCAAACAAGATTGTGTTGCACACGACACAGTGAGGCTGGCAAGTGGGACCGAGTGCGACTGCGCGTGGAGGTGAGAGGGGGACACTAACATGTAGGGACCACATGTAACACCCCAGCCCAGCATAGGGCCTAGGATGCTACTAAATAACCTTACATCATCATTTTACTTCAATTTACTAAAACAATTTCAGCAAGACATATAACAACGAATGAATTAATTCTAATCAACAAGAACAAGTGCAAGCTACAAATAGATGGGTTAAAGACTACCACCAATCAATTAATAAATACCTGGGCATGGTTCATGTTGTTCCTCATTCAAAACCGAACCAAATGAATAAAGGTACACAATGAGAGCAGCTCTTTAACAATTAAATCTAAATCATCGAGGTTCATCAGAAATACAAGGATGTAAGACTAATCAAGTCATTCAATTTATTCTATCAAATGGAATTAAATAAATCAATAGCTGAAATTTAAAAGCATAAATTGAAACATCCACGATAAAACTAGGCTACCATGGTTACAAGTAAGCCAATCACCACAAGGGGTGAGCACAGTCTGAGAATAAAGGTAATAACAAGAACACGTGGTTTAGGAAAATAATCTAATTTTTTTGCCATGAGTGAATATAAGTGGAGTGCACCATCTACCCCTTCCCATGCATGTCGCTACCTCGCGAAGTACCTAATAGAAAACAACAGCAACAAGTTTGAGTCCACGACTCAGCAAAGTACAATAGTAATAATAAACAAAACATCATGATCAGCAAATGAAGATATACAATCCTCATGTGAACATCAGCAATGGGACCATAAATAAAACTCATACACTTGTATGCAATGCATATGTCAAGAATGCTCTTTCTTCCTTCTTTGCAATTACTAGTAACGCGAAGTAGTGCATCCGTCGATGCATACTCAAGCATGTGCCCTCAGGCACCGGGACCTCAAGCCCACACTCCACGATTGTGGGGACCCATGCCCGTCCAATGCATGACGGGGGACCTCATGCTCGTCCAATGCATGACGGGGACCTCAAAAGAAACAATCCTTGGCTACCACATAGTCCAAGGTTCAAGAATGAATGTTATGATGCAAATGAACTTCATAATCTCAATCCATCATGAGATAATAATATTCAGTGATGATATCATAGATAAAGTTCATACGAAGAAACCATGGCAATAATCAAGAGATTAACATCACAATTTACTCTACACTACTTGTACCTACTTCAACCGCGAGACGGATGACGATGACAGCAGGACTCTATCCTCGGTTCTCACCACCACCTGGCATTCATAAAGTACACTAAGAACATCATTCAAAAGTGCACAGCAAAGCACTAAAACAAAACGAAATCAATCGCTCCTAATCGCAACCCAAAAGTTTACCGATACAAACCCAAATTCCAGTCTGTCCTAAACTGACAGCCACCAAAGAAAAAAATCATAACTTTTGATTCGAAGCTCCAAACAACATGAACCCAAGTTCTATGGAATCTACACATCCATACCTAGAACTTCTCAGGTGACTAGAAATTCAAATTATTTCATCTAAGCCTTTATTTTTATCTTCGAAGATAGTTCTGTCATCTTCGGTACTGACAACTTAGGAATTTCATATATTTTAATTGGTACATCCAAACCAACTGTTCTAACACATTCTAAAAACTACAGAGAACTAGCTTCCTCAATAAATTTATTATAGTTTCCCCACTATTCATCAAAGGTGGCTAATAGACTAGTCTTTCTCTATTGTCCACAACAGAAGGGCAGAACGACAACAATAACTACAAAAATTCATAACTTTCGTTCTAACTATCCAAAAATTATGAACTTGGACTCCATGGAAAAATCATAAAGTTATCTACATTATTCATGCAGATCAACCAACCAGAATTCTCCATCTCTAGACCCTAATTCACATAACCAAGCTCGATGCCCGAATCTAGAGACTGAATAGGCACTCAGACTTGCAAAAATCATAACTAATTCATTATCCAACCAAAAAATATGAATTAATACTTTCCATAAAGCCAATGCAAATCCCCACATAACTCTAGGAGACCCTAAATGTTGGATCTGCTTAGAACTAACTCAATCTTATGAATTAACAGAACTGCAGTACTACCGATCTACAATAGTAGGGTACCACACTGATTAATCGGTAGCAAAACGCATCTAAAGAACTGAACTAGCTATTGAGGATCACAATCTTACCCACGAAATTCCCTGCATGACCACGCTGAAGTCCTCGCAAAGATCCCCCCCCCCACCTTCTTCTTCTTCCTCTTCCTTCTCCTCTGTTCTTCCCTCTCCTTCCTCTTCCTTATGGCCGGCCAACAGTAGGAGGAAGCACCAGGAGATGGCAGCGAGGGGAGCTCGGTTGGGAAAGGAGATGGAGCGCAAGGGAGAAAGAGGGGGAGGTGTGGCGACCAAAGGGGGGAGGGGGAGAGTGGCGGCCAAAGGGTGGAGGGAGGGGCAGCTAGCGTTTAGGAGAGGTGGCGCCCCCCTGGTCCACTAATGGGCCGGCCCACTAGGGCTAGATTGCCTTGGGCCACAAGCCCACGATTCAAACCTCCCAAAATTCCTGAATTTTTCCTTTAATTCCTTCTCTAAACTTTATTGCATTCACTACTGAATAATCGGGATATTACACCACATGTCAACAGAGGCGAGCACGCTGGGCCGCACATGACTGGGCTAGAGGGTTGGGTTTCAGTCCAAACCTTTTTATTAGATTTTAATTAGATTTTCCTTTTTAGAACATACAGTAAATCAAATTGGCAAACAGAAAATAGCAAATGAACTCGAAAAAATTCTAGAAAATATATCCAAACAAATAGAACCCAAATAAAATAGTTTTAAAAATTGTTGGTGTTGACTGTAATCATATTAAATGGCTTTGATACTGAAATTCCATGTTTAAGCTTTAAATAAAATTCAAAAAAAACTCAAGGGTGAATTTTCCAACTACTAACTATTCAAAAGATTTTTAAAAGCTCAGAAAATTGGGATGTTATACAGATCTATCTACACTTGGGAGCAGCTCTGCGACTTACTGATCGCAAATTTCCAGCGGACATACGATCGCCCCGGAAAAGAAGATGATCTTCATCGGATGAGGCAAAAAACCAGTAAAACTCTTCGGCAATACATCACGAGGTTTAGCGAGGTTTGGAATTCTATTCCAGAGGTCACAGACTCTTCTATCATCCAGGCTTTTAAGTAGGGTTGAGAAATCGCTGATTTATGAATGATATTACAATAAACCCTCCACGAACGACCGTCGAACTTTTCAACATGGCTGACAAATATGCGGCCGCAAGTGAAGCGGTCGAATGGTGCGAAGCTATTGATCGAAAAGATAAAATACCCCAACCAGGCCTGGAGAAACAGGAAAAGAAGCATAAGAAGGCTCTCAAGGGTAAAAAAAATTGTAAGCCTGACAACAAAGAAGTCCTTGCGATTCCAAAAAAATTTACCAAGGGCAAGGAAAATTATTCGAGTCGTAACAAGGCGAAAGCCTCAACCAGTGAATACAAGAAGAGAAGGAAGTGGTGTCTACTTCACCAGGCGGCAGAGCATGATATGCGCACCTACCAAGCCTGGCAAAAGAAGCTGGAGGACAACTACTCAGGTAAAGGTCCATTCCCTTCCATACAAGAGCCTGGAGAACCAAGCTCTAAGAAGGACAAATATGGCGACGAAAAAATGGAGTACTAGGAGCCTCAACACACTGTGGATATGATCTTTGGTGGATCTTCCTCGTATGAGTCAAGGCGCCATCTGAAAGCTGTGGAGCGGGAAGTGAACCTCGCCGAGCCTCCGATCGACATCAAGCCATCCAGGTGGTCAGAGACAACTATGTCCTTCAGCAAATAAGACTGTCCCATCCCGTCGACTCGACCAGGTAGGTTCCCTATTGTCGTTGAGCCTACTATTAATAACAACAAAGTTAATCGAATCTTAATAGATAGAGGTAGTTCTCTAAACATTCTATTTACGAGAGCATTGGAAGAAACGCAAATTCCTAGGTCTAAAGTAAAACCAGTGAAAATATGCCTTCCATGGCATAGTTCCTAGTTCTACTGCCAAACCGATAGGACAACTGTCCCTACCGGTTACGTTCGGGAGACCCGACAACTTCCGAACAGACAAGATTTCATTCGATGTAGTAGATTTTGAAACCGCATACAATGGAATCCTTGGTCGTCCGACATTAGTAAAATTCCTTATAGCTACGCATTATGGCTATCGGAGTTTAAAGATGCCAGGACCAAAAGGGGTGATTACGGTTTGAGGGGATAGAAAGATGGCATACGCATGAGGTCAAAAATCTTTAGAACTGGTCAATGAACTACCGACCAGGGACACTAATCCGCCTTCCATGTAGGTCAAGCACTCGAGACAAAAGATGGCCCCAAAACCTTCCGGCTAGACCAAAGAGGTTCTGCTCGACAAAGGCGTTTCCCCGGAAAGCGCCAAAGCACCGTCTGGGTCAGGAAATGCTAACGCATATGCAAAAGGTACTGGTCGGGGCAGGACTCGACCTCAAATTGGAAGAGTCGCCCGTCTCCTTCCTCTGAGAAAACCTGGATGTATTCGTCTGGAAGGCATCCGACATACCCAGAGTCCCCAGGGAGGTGAACGAGCACAGGCTAGCTCTCTAGCCTGACAAAAAAAAACTAGTCAAACAGAAGCTAAGGTGCATCGCACCTGATCGGAAGGAGGCAATCCAGCCGAAAATCGATAAGCTTCTTCAGGCTGGATTCATTCGTGAAGTTGACCACCCAGAGTGGCTCGCCAATCCTGTAATGGTTAGAAAAAGCAATAGGAAATGACGAATGTGTCTTGACTTCACAGATCTTAATAAAGCTTATCCGAAGGATGACTTTCCCTTTCTATGCATTGATCAACTTGTACACTCTACTTTCGGGTGTGAATTGTTAGGTTTTTTGGATGCGGATTCAGGGCACCACCAGATCAACATGAGTAGAGAAGATGAAGAGAAAACTTCCTTCATCACACCATATGGCACTTACTGCTATGTAAAGATGTCATTTGGTATCAAAAATGATGGTGCAACTTTTTAGAGGTTGATGCAAAAAAACGTTTAATCCACAAATAGGTCGAAATCTAGAAGCTTATGTTAATGACTTGGTTGTGAAAAACATAAACGTTGACGACCATATTTCCGACCTACAAGAGACTTTCAATAAATTAAGAAGGCATAACCTTAAGTTAAATCCAAAAAAGTGTATGTCTAGAGTTTCTTCTGGAAAGTTTCTTAGATTCTTAGTCTCGGCTAGAGGAATTGAAGCAAACCTAGTAAAAATATTGGCCATCGACCAGATGCACCCTCCGATCACAAAGAAAGAAGTCCAAAAACTAACCGGTAGTATGGCAGCGCTAAGTCGTTTCATAGCACGGTTAGGAGAAAAAGGATTACCTTTTTTAAAACTTTTTAGAAAACATGGAAGTTTTGAATGGACTAAAGAGGCAAACGATGCCTTTAAAGAGCTTAAGAAGTACCTGACGAGTGCCCCGAACTTAGTATCTCCAAGATCGGGAAAAACATTGTTGATGTTTGTGGATGCAACACCATAAGTAGTTAGCGGTCTACTGGTCTTCGAACATGACAACATCCAATGACCAGTATATTACGTAAGCGAAGTCTTACATGGACCAAAGGAACGATATCCATAGGTACAAAAGTTGCAATATGGTCTCCTTATGTCTTCAAGGAAACTAAGGCATTACTTTTAAGCCCACAAAGTGGTCATACCTACTGGATATCCGCTTGGTCAAGTTCTCAAAAACAAAGAATCATTAGGACGAATAGAAAAATGGGCAGTCGAGCTTGGGGCGTTCAACCTCCATTTCATCTCATGAACAGCAATCAAGTCCTAGGCTTTAGCAGAATTCGTTGTCGAATGGACAAACCCTGAACCCACCCAAGGGCCCGAGTATGAACACCACGAAAAGTGGACAATGTACTTTGACGGTTCTTTCATGCTCAAAGGCTCGGGGGCTGGAGTTGTCTTGATATCTTGATATCCCTTACTAGAGAACACATCAAATACGCCATTCAGTTAAACTTTACTACTACAAATAATGTGGCGATCATCTGAAGGTTTACTAGCGAGAATCCGGCGGCGAGGCGCTCGGGATTATGATTACTATTGAAAGATGATTCTCAACTAATAGCGAATCAAGTCGAGAAAGAGTATCAACGCTCGAGTACCAAGATGTCATCTTATTTGGCGGAAGTACAGAAACTCAAAAAGCACTTCTTCGATTTTCAAATCCAACATACTCCTAGCAAGGAAAACTTTTCGGCAGACCAGTTGGCGCGGATGGCCTCGACAAGGTCACCTGTCCTGCTCGGAGTTTTCCTCGAGCAACTTGATTCACCATCAGTGGTCGAGCCTTCCGAGGACCTAGATGCTCCACTGGAGGTCGTGCAAATCGACCCCAGTAGCGATTAGATGACGTAGATCTACAATTATCTTCAGCATGGCATTATTCCCAAAGATGATATAGAGGCTGATCGTATAGTTCGAAAAGCCAAATCATACACTCTGATCGAAAGTACCCTTTACAAATGGGGATCTCATAGTGTTGATGAGATGCATATCTCAAACTGATGGCATTAAGTTGTTATCCGATATTCATGGAGGAGTCTGTGGAGCACATCATTCCTATAGAACACTGGTCGGTAAAGCCTTCAAGCAAGGATACTACTGGCCAACTGCCCTTTATGATGCAAAAGAGCTCGTGACAAAGTGCATATAATGTCAGTTTCATAGTCGACAAGTACATCTGCCGGCACAAGCTTCGCAAACAGTACCTCTTTCATGGCCTTTTGCAACCTCGGGACTAGACATTCTGAGAACTTTCCCAAGAGCACCCGAGGCTTTGAATTCTTTTTTGTAATGATTGATACATTCACAAAATGTGTAGAAGCTGAGCCAGTTGTTAGAACAACAACTGAGGCTGCCAAGAGGTTCCTTACAAAAAAACATGATCACACGATTTGGTATACCCAGTCGTATAATCATGAAAAACGGTACCCAATTCTCTAGCAGAAATTTTAAGGAATTCTGCGAAGACCTAGGTATCAAGATACATTTCGCTTCTATCGCTCATCCGTAGAGCAACAGAGCAGTCGAGCAAGCTAGTGGTATAAATGCAAGGGGTGAAACACTAAGTGTTCGACCAGTTAGCAAAACGGTCAGGAGCTTGGGTTCAAGAACATCCTTCTGTGTTATGAGCCATTCGAACCACGAACAGTCGTGCGACCGGTGAAATACCATTTTTCTAGTTTACGGTGTTGAAGCCATGCTTCCTCTGGAACTAAAAATTGGCTCTGCTCGAACTGATTGTTTCAAGGGGATGAGAACGATCAGACAGAACGAAGACTCGACGACATCAATTTTCTTGTAGAAAGACGAAACCAAGCCCTGATATGATCAGCAGTTTACCAACAAGTCATGAGAAGGTACCACAATCGTAAGGTGCAACCTCACAGCCTAGCTGTAGGTGATCTGGTTCTCAGAAAAATTCAGAGTCAAGCAAATCGTAATAAACTTTCTCCCAAATGGGAAGGTCCATACACTGTGGTTGAAGTCACCAGACCTGGTTCGGTATGACTAACCATGTCAGACGAGCGTGTTTTGTCAAATTCTTGGAATATTGATCAATTGCATAAGTTCTTTGTATAATTTTTTATATCATTTCAATTTCAATAAAGATTCATTTTTTCTTTACTTTTCGATGAGTGATATTGTTTATATGTCTGTTATCCATTAGTTGGTCACATAACATTATTGTTTAACTGGTCGAAGAAGATCCAATTCTCTCCGATATCCTTCCAAAAAGATCTCTTTTACTTTTCTTGCCTTGACATAATCATCACAAACCATAAAGGTCCTAGTCGTGACCACCATAGCTATGGTTCTCACGTGCAACCATACACTCTATTCTTAAAGAAACAAACAAGTAAAAGAGCATCACACAAACAACTTGATATAGTTACTTACATGCTTAAGACTTCGAAGGCTAATTTTCTTTATTTTAACATTTTGTTCTACTCTTGTTTGGCTACTGGTTGGTACACGGAAAGCCTCCTAGTCGAAATCTCTCCTCTCTGCATGTGGTCCTGCCCACTAGAAGGAGTTTCCTAGCGACGGACATTTTTTTTACGATCTTCGCTACCAGTCAAAACTTGAGAACGAACATGTTTCACGAAGTGTCTATCATGTTTTTGGTTCTTAGCAAGCTTTACGGCTAGTTTGGATAATGTGTATAAATAAGACCACTTATTGCTTTTGCATACATCTTTGCATGATTTCTTTTCATCAGTACAAGTCTTATAACATCTTCCAACCACGAAATGTACTATACAGTATTTTTTATTATGGAAAGAGATCTAAAGTTAGTCGAAATCATACACTGGTTCCAACCAATTTGATTTCCTAGTGTTACTTAGATCTTTTTTATAACATAATCAGCACATACTTTGCACTATGGTCGTAGCTTTTGCTCTTTTTTGGTCTACTACTTCTTTAGTAAGTTCTTCTACTAACACAAGTAGTCGGGGCTAGGAAATATATGAGCATTTAGCAAAAGTTGAAAAGATAAACAAAGACTTTATTGATGACAAAAGGTAAATTTTTACAATTCTAATATTACAACCATCTACTTCTCAGGACTATCAGACTAGTCACTACGGGATGGAGACCCGACCTGCATCTCCTCAGCAATCTTCATTCCGAAGGGTCTTACTCCTTCGAAGATCTTGGTTGCCTCATGTTCCGAGCAGCTGAAGTCTGCTTCAAGGGCTTGGAAGTTGAGGGAGGGGTCGGAGGCCTTAAGCTTTGCCAGAGCAAGGGTAACTCTATCCGCAACGGCACTCTTCAGTCTGCGCATGGTTTCTCCGAGTTGTCTCAAGCAAACTTTTGAGGTCTTCAGGTTGGAGGCCAAGGTAATTCATCTTCTCCACTGGATCTTTTAAGATGGGCAGACTTGATCCTGATCTCATGTCGAAGAGAATTTTATTGAAAGCCTTGACCTTCTCTTCAAGACTCTGCCCAAGCTCTACCTCCTTGCCACGCTCAAACTCAAAAGCTTTTTCTAGCTTTCGAACTTGCTATACATGAGTGGTTTAGAAGTTAATGAAATATACTTATAATGCATAATAACCTGGTCGGATTTATGACCAGTTACCTTGAGCTTTCTTTCCGAAAGCTTCGATGGCTTCCTTGTGCTTAATAGAGGCTTCATTAAACCTGGTCGACCAGTCTTTGATTGACCGGTTTTTAGCTAGACACCTCTCTTCAAGCATGGTTATCATGGCTCTCTTAGCCACGACCTCCTCCTCAAGTTTTTCGAATTCTGTCAAATATGACAAAGGAAAAAATTAAGTAGCAAGCGAGGAATCAAAAAGGAAGAATAAGTCAAGAAGGAGTTCTTAGTTCGGAGTTCTTTCTCTTCGAAACAGTTAGCCGCCGGGTCAGTTCTCCGACCATAGCAGCGCTTTCCAACATGTGCTATAAAATAATAATATTCTTTTAGCTTCAAATAAAACTTCCTAAGAATGTCATAGGAGCGCTCAAAAGAAGTTTACCTGGACTGCCTATCCGCATACTTGGAGTACAAGCTCACAGATTCCGCCTTTGATTGGCAGTTTGTGATCTTCTTCCAAACCTCCTCGAGCTTTTTGTTGTAAAAAATCCGAGGAAGAATGGGAATGTCTTGGGGATTTTGAGACCTCCTAGCTGAAGGACACCCCTCCGTGAGGTCGACTGTTTCGACCACTTCGGTCCCAGCAGCAGGCAAAACTTGCTGAGACTTGTCTTCTGCCACTGCCTCCAAAGGCACGGTCGGAGCCACCATAGGTTCCTGAGTAGGCATTGGCGCTACCACCTACTCGGGGGCTAGATCGACTACCCTTTCCTCAGGAGCTTTCCCCTATGAAGACAGACGAAAGAAGAATCAAGATTTTAGAATACCAGAAGCCTTAAAGGTATACACTTACATAAGTTTCTTTCATGTATACATACCTGGTCGACCTTTTGGTTTTTATCTTGAAACGCCCTGGAGCAAAATCCACGGCACTTGCCTTTCTTTTCTTTTCAACCGATTTCACCGGTTCTGAACCGGTAATGCTGGTTAGACCCCTCACATCCTTCGACCGAGGATCAGAAGAAATATCCTCAACCAATCGGTTGAGGACAAGATCCTTGACCATCTGGTCGGAGATGGTGTCTTCGTTGACCTCCGAAAGAATTGCTTCGATAGCAACTGCCTGGTCACGCGCGACCACACTGGGGCCTACTACCTCCACAGCTGCGGGTTACGGATTCTCCTTCCTTCCCACCTAAATTATGAATTAAATTCAATTAGGTGATGAAAATTTCCATCTCAAATATATATGCTCCTTTTCGATGCTCTTTTTACCCCTGGGAGTCCATCCTCTTGTGTGGTCATCGAACCGGAGTCAGTCGGAACAACGATTGGAGTAGAGTCCCCATCAGATTCTTTTTCCCTCAACCCGACCGCCTGCATATCAGAGTAGAGTTATATACTGATCGGAGAATATATACACGATGAAGAAAAAGTTTTTATTTACCTTGAGTCTCTTTAGTCTCTCTTCATCAAAGACAATAGCCAGAATACGGGGAAAAACAGCCTTGACATCAGGCTCCTCGGCGCAAATCATTTTGATCCGCTCTCTGACTTCATCAGAGGAAAGGGCTTCAAAAGAATAAAGAAATTTCAAGGTTACAAAATAATCAACTTAATAAACCATACTGGTCGGGATTTTTCAGGACTTACCTTCCTTGGAATCCTTGGTCGTGTCATCACGACCAATGTACCAGAGCATGGAATGTGCTCGAAACTTCAAGGGACTTATCCAACTCATGGAAAAGTCTCTCATCACGTGCCAAGATGTTAAGCCTTTGGCACTTAGGTCTTTGATAGTTTCAATCCATCTTTCAACCTTTCCCGTCTTCTCCATGCTAGATCTCCAGTTTGGATTCTCGCTCACCACCTTGCCGACGAAGCAGAGGTGATCATCCTTCATGACTACCATATAGAACCAGCTTTTCTTCCACGATGACCACGAAAACTTTGAGTACATTCGGATGTACTCATCAGCCCTCTTGTCGTGGAGATGCAGCGAGCACTCTCCAGGTCTGGCCGTTGACTTCCCCGACCTCGCCATCTTGTAAAAGTACCTGAAGACCTTCAGATTCGGTCGGATCCCTAGGTACGCCTCGCAGATGTAGATGAAGATATTGATGTTGGCGATTGAGTTGGGGGCCAAGTTCACCAATTCAACCCCATAGTATTCAAGAACCTTGGAGAGGAATTTGTGTGCCGGAAGCCTGAACCTGCACTCAATGTAGGCGAGAAAGACAGATATTTCTCCATCTTCGTCGCTCGGGAAATGCTCTTCGGCTGCTGATCTCCAAGAAGTCAGATTCTTGCTCGGGAGCATCCCAACCTACTCCAAAGCCTTGAGTTTCTTCCCGCTCAGGTCGGAAACCAACCATTTGGAAATCGAGTCCGGCATATTAGATCTTGAGCGAAAGGATGAAGGGAGGTTGGAGAAGTTTTTGGCAAGAGGATGAGAGGGGGTCAGAGGAGATTTCATACGAAAAGATGAAAGGAGATTGAAAGAAAACCTGAGAGCATAAAAGCCCTAAAGTTGTGCACGATGGGGATTTTATAGCCACACAAGCACCAGTTGCAATCGGGAGTTACCCAAAGTCCAATGGACAGAAAAACTATTCGGTTTCCCAAACGGTTCCTCAACTTTAGAGTGAATATAGACCATCTCGTTTTTTACATCATTAAATGAGGGCCTGCCTGATATGACTTCGTCGGAGAAGGGTTCACATTCATTTAAAGTTCGAGGGCTAGCTGACAAGGATTAAAATCTCTAAATATTACTTTAATATTTAATTAAAGATCGCATGTCCTTCATGGTTGTAACCCCTAAGGTTAACGATCCCTGGTCGTGAGGATTCCAGAGGTTACTTTATGGGTACCCTTGTCAGAGAGGTCCTGTACCTGCTACCTGACCAGGTGACTGCTCGTAGGAGCCTTGAACTGACACTTGGACCTGGTTCCAAGTATATTCTTTCCGTGTGACGAATGGAACATGTGTTTAATTTATCCCAAACCGCACGACGTTTACAGCCCTAAGTCACTGAAAATAACCATCATATGGTTATTCTCCCACTGACATCAATCGTTGGTCAGTTGGTTTTCTACCAACTGTCACCGCTTCTCCGACCAGACGCGCCGCTTCCAACATGCGTCACTTATAGGAGTAACTGCCACCCCTTCGTCGGTTATTTAAAGGAGAAGGAAACCGGGAGATCAATCACATCGAACAAGTCCTGATCATCGGAGAAGACATACAAGCCTTTGTATACGATCCGAAGCATAGCACACCACATTCTCAGTGTAATTAGGGCTAATCCACCGCCTTGTCAAAGGCACCCTTTGTAAAGCATCCAGTTTATTGCAATAAAGAACAGACCCCATTCTCTCCCAAGAACTCTTTGCCATTTTCCTCTATTTATTTTGTAAGATTTGTGACTTGATTGTCGACAATGTACTTAACACCCACAACTATAAAAGTAGGGTCAATTTACACCCTTATGTTGTTTTTGATGACGTGGAGGCCACTGAAGGTGGTCTTCGCCATATTGGCTGTCATGTCATCAAGTTTTGCTAACAAGGGTCTAGCTGACATCCACATCGTCGACATCTTTCATACTCCTCTCTCTCTCTCTCTCTCTCTCTCTCTCTCTCTCTCTCTCTCTCTCTCTCTCATTCTCTTCTTTCTTCTCATCATCTTCCCTCCTCTGATTTAAACCCCTATCAGCAGCAAAACCGTCTTATGGTGTAAGTTGACCTGGTTTTATAAGAGTGAGGGTTAAATACTCAGTTTTGTTGTTTAAGAGGTTAAGTGGTTTTGTTTTTGCGAGGTTCAGGGTGTAAGAGTGGACTTATTCCTTGTATATTTTACACCGCAAACATGACCATATTTTTTGAACACTTTTTGCCAGTGCACATACTAAAGCGCACGTTCTAATCTAGTAATCTATGAATTTTTTTTAGATTGTTTTGAAATGCACAAGTGCACGAACCAAAATGGGTGCAAAACTACAAATGCAACCATGCGCACAAAATCCTTTCCCTAGTGCAATATTCTTCTCTCTTTTAGATTCTTGTACTAGACAATTCGAGCTAGCTAGCCCTAGCATCTCTTGTAACATGAACCGTTGAACCACTAGTCATAAACATTCCGCTGAACTACCACGTAATTCAATTACTCAAAACAGTCTAAAGCTACTACAACTCCTTGAGCTATAAGCTTAGCGGATCCGGATCCTTCAGCAGTGCTTCACTTCACAGTATACGAACATCGCTCTACCGCAGCAACTAGCAAGCATCAGACGAGAATCGCGAAATATTACAGTCTTGTGAGCGTAACCATCAGTAGCAACATCTTTGTCTTGGTCGATATTGCCTTTGTTTCACTCGGCCAATAAAAATCCTCCAGTATAAATGAAGAGAGTTTTGACGTGAAGAGAGATAGGCCACGTCGCCCTCTTTTCCTTGCGCCGTCTGATTTGCCGCTACAGTCCTTGGCCATCGTCTGATCTGGCTTTGGTTTTGTTCACCTACGATCCTGCCTCTACTCTGAGCCGCTCGATGATTTCCCTTCGTTCTCTGCCCTTTGATTCGTTCGGGCGGAGTGCTCCCACACGCGTCCTCCTCCAACCACCTGCTCTCATCTCGTCGGTTCTTGCCCGTTCCTCCCTCCCACGTGCCGCAGCTTCTTCATCTTCCCCCTCCACCTCACTCGCCCCCGCTTCCCCCTCCTCCTCCCCCTCCCTGGCCGCTCACATCCCCCACGCCCACGCCCACGGCCAGCCACCGCTCCTCCCCTTCCCGCCGCCGCTTCTCCCCTTCCTCTCCCCCGGCCCCATCCACCTTCCCCTCCGCCCATGATCACTCTCGATCCCCTCCATGTCTCCGTCCGATCCCTCAATGCTTTCTTCGCCGTGGCTCCTCCCCTTCCCGCCACCGCTCCTCCACACCCCCGGCCCTCAAACTCCTCCTCCTTCCTCTCCCCGCCCCTAGCCCCATCCCTCCACCTTCCTCCGCCCCACTTCCTCTCTGGCGTCCTCACCACCACCACCTCCTGCTTGTGACCCTCCCATTGCATCCACCACCGCCCCGGCCTCGTCCGTCTCGCCCGCCGCCAACAAGCGGCCGCACCTCGCCGGTCCGCTCCGCCCCCGCTTTCTCCCGATGGCGTCCCTCACCACCACCACCTCCTTGCCCGCAGCCCTCCCTTTACTGGTGATCCGTTGCATAGTTTGTTGATTTCTGGCTTCTTCTTCCTCCCATCCATTTCTTACTTCACCTTATCTCTCTCCCTCCATTCTTGGAGCCACCTCTCCTCCCGGCTCGGCCGACGCTGCACATAGCCGTCGGCGCTGCCGTGCTCCTCCCCGGCTCCCGCCTCCGGCTGCTCCACACAGCTCCCCCTCCGGTTGGCCCGCGACTGGCCTCCGGCTCCTGGTGCCGCCGTCACCTCTGGCCTTCCCCTGACCTCCACGGTGGGGCCTGGCTCGGCCCCATGCTTGGCGCACCGCCTCCTGGCTTCTCCCCTTGGCCCACCTGACCCTGGGCTCACCACGCACTGGTCCGGCTCCGGCGCCGCACCCACGCTCACGTGTCCGGCTGCCTGCGGCTTGTTCGGCCCGCAGCTTGGCTCGTGCTCCCCTCTTCTCCCTCCTTTTCCAGTCCCTCTTTCCCAACCCTCTATTTTGGTTTTCTGATTTGATTTTAGTTTTATTATTCTGATGTTGATGCTTCAGGTTCGCTTTCGGATTTGATAGCATTGATGCAAGGTGAAGAAGAAGTATGAATGCATGGTGGAGGTGGGAGATGGGTTGCTTGCTATTGTTGGGTTTGCATCGCTATTGAGGTATACTACCCCCCCCCTAATCCCTCTCTCTACTCCCTGCCCCCTATTGCTCTGTGATGAAAAGCCAATGCTTTGAGGGCTAATGACGAGGCCATTGCGAAATGTTGAAATGTGCTCTTTGTGATGTGGAAATAGGTGATTTATCTGGGTCATGCTTATTTCCAAACTTGTGTAAACTTTTTACCTAATGCAATATGGATGACTTGATAGTTGTGTTGCTGAAGATGAAGAGGCTGTTTTGTTGATATTTAGCAAGTAGAATTTAGTCAGATCTTCTCCTTTCTGATGTTGCTATTGACAATTGCTAAAACTAGGAGTTCAATTCTAAGATTTATGTCATGCTTGTTTTGTTACTGTATAAATATATTAATCTGAATTTAGATAGTAAAACTGTGTAAAATGTTGTTTACCATACAAACACTAAAAGGTGGGGTGCATATTCGTTTAACCATTTACCGTTGTTTACAACATTAATTGGGCTGGATCAAATATCTGTGTGCATTTGCGTATTTATGTACTCCACTTGATGTTCTTGCCCATGAATAATTTCAAGATAGTCCTTTCTTTTATCCGTCTTCACTAGGTTCTTGCTTTCTCTGTCTACATTTCTGTACTTTCTCTAAGCCCCATGTCTTGCTATCATGCCTTGCGTTTTACTTCCTCTTAGCTCATGTGGGATTTTCAACTTCATGCTGCAATCCTCTTGCCCCATGTCATTCTACATCAATTTCTTACTAATAAGAGATTTGTGACATTTGTCAACATCAACTTGTTTAAATTTCAACTAAATATTTCCATCAAATGATATTCTTCCTTTGAAAATGAATACCCAACAAATTATGCTATCTTGAATATTTGCAAAAGCTGGAAAACATTGCTGTAGTGTAGCATGCTCAGTAGTAGATATGTGACTAGAACAAAAAAGAATGCTATCTGAAGCTTATTTGTGCTGCTTTGTACGGTCTGTTTGGAGTTATTTGCCAAGTTTTTCTTCTTTGGCTCACTTCAATTTCCTTTATCTGAGTTTCATAGTTTTGAATTTAAAAAAAGGAGACATTTATTGTCCATAGAGCACTTCAGTTAGAAAAATATGGAGACATCTTTTTATTTTTTACAAATATTCTGAGAAGAACTACATTACGGCCTAAAGAGTGCTGATTAGCACTCAATCAGCCTTCATGGTCAAATATAGCCTCTTTTTAATACAAATACTTTTCTCATGTTCACCATTTACAAAGATTCTCGCCAATTGAAACATGTGTTGCATCGTGATACAGCTACTATTGAATTGCTGCGTATATAACCTACATTTTTACAGTCACATTTCTGAATTATTGTGGCATCTAAAACTATAAACAGGGCCAAAAAAGCCTTGTCTTACATCAATTAGCACTGTTGTTCCTACTGCTCATGGATCATCATAATTAACAGTATATTTGTCACGTCCAAGTGTTACAAATCCTAAAGATTTCTTTCACAAAAATGAAAACATGTTGCTTGTCCTTTCCATTTTGTTTCAACAAAACCTACTAGATTAATATGACAATTGTATTACATTTTGTAGCAAGAGCATCGGCGCTATGAATGTAGGCATCTCTTGGTTTCTTATGCCTCCTCACTGTTTATGAATTTTTTCCCCTTTGAATTCGTCTCTATCTCCCTTTCTAGATTTTGTTTGTACTTTCTTTTCACATGGCACATTCATTTTGCCTAGAATCTCTTGTTTGATGTGCACCTGTTTTAGGTGTACTTTTCTTGATTTTAAGGCTTAACACAATTTTGTGCTTGCATTGTCTTTAGTTTGCCCCTTTGTGATTGTTAGACCAAAACTTCACAGCAGTATGTTTTTGCCTTTCTGTGCTGGTTATGACCTTCTAAGTTAGGAGCATAGTTCTTTTTTGGTATCATTTTATTTTGGTTTGATTTTGACCAGTAAGAAACGACCGATCAAGTTAGGGATTAGTCAGACTGCATAAGTGCTTGCGGATTTAGGGTTCTCTTGATGTGCTCAGAATTCGGGTCATTTAATCTTATATTGCAATTGACTCTTGGAAAAAAGATGTAGTTTTCATGAAAAAAATATCTTACCATTCTGATTTGGTCCCACGATTACTTGTGCGAATTTTTCTTCAAGCCACTATTGCAGTCACATTTGTGAATCCATTTGTCTACACGCAAGCTAAAGGAATATTAATAGTCTGCTTGGACTCTGGTATTCTTTCCTTTTCAGAACAACTTAGAGTTCCTAGCAAATTCTATCGCTAAGTATTTTTGTATATAGGTTAATTTTTTATACAGTCACATGTTTGAGTTATTGTTAGATCTGAAATTATAAATAAGGTCCAAGATGCCCTGTCCTGCATCAATTAGCACCATTATCACGGCCATGTGTTAAAAATCCTATAACTGTCTTTCAAAAAAATGAAAACATGTTGTTGTGCTTTACGTTTGTTGCGACTAAACCTATTAGATGGTTGTGACAGTTATCTAACATTTTGTAGCAAGGGTGTGCGCTATGTATTTTTTAGCTTACCAGAAATTCAATCTTTATTGCCTTCTTTTGAGTTCTGACCAGTACCAAAAAATAATTGTGGTTGTGATTGGTCTTGAAGCAAGCGTTTGTTGTCGAATTGTTGATAGGTGAGCTTGTGTGATGCCAGCGCTGCCAGGTTTTGGGAGGGATTGGAAATTTGAAATTGAATTGCCTTGGTAAGCAATGCTTTATGGTAGTACATATTTGTGGGCAAGAAAATGTTATGCTGTGATTGGCATTCTTTCTGTGGAACTCACATCTCTCCCTTAATGATCTGGTGGAACTAAGTGACAAGCTCACATTTTTTTGGGAGTTGCTGGCTAGTTTGTCTAGGTTACGTTGCTTGTGCACCTATTGGCTAGTTTGTGGGCTGCAATAGCCTCATGATTTCACTGTTTAATTATGCATAAATTTGGAAATGTTCTTTATATTTGTGATGATCAATATACTGTGGGTTCTAACGTTGATGTGTTATCTTTTGCAGAATGTCAAGTGCCAGGGCTGCTTCAACAAGTAATTCCTTCATCTTTTGTGCTTTGAAGTGATATCCTGTTTTTGTAAAGTAGATATCTGGGTATAGACATTTTTTTAATTACTTGACTTTTCCATGTTCCTTTGATATGAAATATGACCCAGCTATGCTTAAAAAATTATGATTGCTGTTTTTAGGTGTATCTAATATACATTGGAAAGTTTATTCTACTGTTTTTAAAGATAATTGGATTGTTACCTAGATGTTAGGCTCACTAAACAGATGTGTTTTCTCTTATATAGTTTATTGTGCATACATTAAATCCAAAATCTGAATGATGAAGACACCTCAGTTTTTCTGTTGAACCTTTTGTACACCAGATGTAGTATTTTGTATACAGAACTATACAATCTAGAACCCAGTGTAGAACCAACGCCCTCTATTAGTAATCCACCAAAAAAAGGGTGTCATCTGTGTTTCGACTGGGCCTACTATTCCTAAATCTTAAGACATACTGTGCTAAAACTGGCACTCATTCTTCTGCTTTCTGCATTCCTTTCCATCTACTGCTTACCCCCGTTATACATACTCTTCTCACTTGGGGCGCCAGATGGCGCGCACAGGCTAATAGTAGCTCTGAATTCGTGTGCACATTAGCATCTATGCCTTGAGAGCCCTGACATGGGATCTCTCTCCTGAGCTTAGCATCTGATTAGACCCAGGAGAAACGGGTATGTCACCATCTGAGTTGCCACCTCTGGGTGAGAAGTTGTAGGTGCTATTGCCGCCTCCATGCTATTAATGCATCAAACGAAACAATACTATACCGGACCAGCTACAGAAAATGTCAACAAGGAGCTTTAATTGACCACAAAAAAAAAACAGAAGAATGGTCCCCAAGTGACATGACATGCCACATGGAATATGATCCTAAATTTTTGGTCCAATATCGATAACTATGGGAAAAATATCCCGCAAGCTCGAAATTAAGGTTTGACAGCGAAGTACTCCTGTAGTAAACTGTATTACTCTATACTAGCTAGGTCCGATATGGATCGTTATGAGAAAATAGCCTAAACAGCCAAGTCTTTCCGCTTTCATATTCCTATATTTAAATTAACACGAATACGAATTTGAATATGCTTGAATACAAATATCGATCGAGTGTTGTAATGATTACGCATACGAATCAAGTGTTGTAATGAATACGAATACGAACAAGTTACCTACTTAATTTGATTGGATCCGAATATCCTATAATATAATGAAGTTTAACGAGAGAGTTTGTTGACACCAATTTTATAGTAATATTCACGCTTGTTTTCCTATGGTTCACCATGTAATTATTGATCATTCATGTCATTTGGGCACTAACCCTAACCAATTTTGAAGGTATTTTTAAATGAGTTGGTGACGCAGGAGCTATGCTAAAACATTTCAAATTAAGCTAAAAAGAGTCTGCAAGAGCTTCATTATGAATGTGCCAAAATGAACAACAACAAATACTAAATTGGAGTGTACCATGACAATGGCCTCATCGAGATTATCGAAATACATATATTATAGAAATAAGTCCATATTACACCCTGAACTTTGGCGAGAGTCTAAAAAAACCCTAAACTCTAATACCGTTTGGTTTACACCCTCGAACTGTCATTACCAGGTCACCCAACCCCCCAAGCCAAAACCAACCGGTTTATCGCCTATGTGGCATCACTAATTAACTCAGGCCCACTGGTCAGACACAAATGCAGATAAAGAGAGAGAGAGAGAGAGAGAGAGAGAGCAACAGAGGGGGTATCTACCTCATCCTCTCCATAAATTACATTTTTCTTCGATCACTTGTTTCTTACAGATTACTCAAAACCAACCAAGCAACCAATGAACAAATCAATCGAGCAACCTCAAGTAATCCCTGAGGTCGGTCGGGAAGTACGGATATTGCCTCCAGAATCCCCAGCAAATCCTCATCATCCTCACCATCTTCTGCTTCGTCAACAACGCGTTCTCGACGTGCAGCAGCCCTAGCAGCTTCGCCACGGCGCTGGCTAGCACCATGTCCTCGAGGACCTTCTCCGATGGCGCTACCACAGACATGATCCACAGCACCTTAACGGCGAGCTGCGTGGCCAACTCCGACACCCGCAGCATCATCCTCGCCATGGCCACAACCGACAGGTCATGCTCTATGAAGGCGAAGCGCCCCTCGGGGCACTTGCACAGGCGCTTGTGCAGCGCCCCTCGAGGATGTGCACCGCGCCGACCTCCACGGCCTTGGTACGGCCGCTTTGTGACCGCTTCATGACGTATCCACTAGCACATCGAACGCACGCGAGCTGAGGCGCATTGAGGCCTCATCGGACAACATATATCAGCCAATGAAATGGCAACACTCTCATGCCAAAAACAAGAAAATCCACCGTTCGATGAGCTTCTCGGCGCCTTCGGACTCCTGGGCAGTGACCATGCTCTTAAGGACGAGGTTGTGCGAGGCCATGTTGGGCGTGATCTCGAACTCACGCATATGCTCGATGAGATCAAGCATCTCGTGTAGCAGGTCCCCCGCCATGAGCTTGGCGCGGAGGTAGTGGTTGAAGAGGTCGACATCGAGGCGGTTGGGCTTGCCCATTCGGCGTCGGCGATCGCACCTGTAACTCAAGAGCGCCGTGTCCTCCCACCATCGCTCCGCCATCCACTCCGAAGGTTTCCTTGAGCTCATGCGGTGCCGAGGGTGGTGGAGAAGGCGACCATCTTGATGGTGCGCCACGAAGAGGTGGCGGCGGCGACGGCGGGAGGAGGAGGAGGCGGTGTTGGATGCGGTGGGGTTACATCGATTCTCTCCGTAGAAGGGCCTTTGGGCCGAGGTTCGGGAGCGCGAGAGGAGGGGTCAGCGGTGGTGGTTGGGGGCGGGGAGAGCTCAGGCTGCTATAGAGCATGCAAGAGGAGGAGATTCCAACGCGGAGGAGGAGGGGGATGGACGCCACGGAATGGAAAAGAGGAGTGGAGCGCTCGTGCGGTCATGCCCGGCGTGGGAGGATGGTTTTGTAATTTCTCCCTATGGTAAACTGCACTAGCGTGGCATGCGTGGATGCCACGTTAGGGAGAAACCGAGTGGTTTCGGCCCGAGGGTGTCGGGTGAGATGGTATATATTGGTAGTTCGAGGGTGCAAACTAAATGGTTTTAGAGTTCAGGGGGGATTTTTGGACTCTCTGCAAAGTTCAGGGGCGTATTATGGACTTATTCCTAATATAATATGCCCAATTTGGAGATCTGATGCAAAAGATATGTAGTTGCTAGCTACTGCTACATGCGGTGAATACAGATATTATATGTATTCATATCCAATTCTACTCTTATTTGGCATACCACATCTGTCTTCTTATCCGGCAAAACATGGGATACTATTCGCATTCGGATTTGTTTTACAGTGTGAACACATGTGTTTAACACATTCGCTACTATCCGAATACGGATACCATATAAAATGACAAAAATTTAGTGACCTTTGGTGGTGTAACTTTAGCCCACCTACCAAACACATCTTATTTACAGCAAAACAATATTTTACTACTAAATCATATTCCCTTTAGTCACAAAAGAAT
Source organism: Phyllostachys edulis (assembly GCA_036346405.1). Classification (NCBI taxonomy): domain Eukaryota; kingdom Viridiplantae; phylum Streptophyta; class Magnoliopsida; order Poales; family Poaceae; genus Phyllostachys; species Phyllostachys edulis. Next base: position 68,466,239 of record CM070549.1, read on the forward strand.
GACTTTTAGAATACGTGTGACCAAATTTTCTAAACTTTGGTTATCTATATATTTTTTAATATTTAGAATGGATACATGAAAATATATATTTGTAGATTTAGGGATGTGGTTTTACTACATGTGCATCCAACCTCATGCACTATCTACATCGTTGAAGTGTTCTAAGATTCATGCTAGCAAAGTGCATGGATATATGTATATGTATTGTGTACCAGTGTGTGTTGTGTACAAGTCATATATGTATTGGTCTCTCTCTTTTTGCTCCCCTCTCTCCCGTTCTCTCTCCTCATTCTCCCCCTCCTCTCTCTCTCTCTCTCTCTCTCTCTCTCTCTTCCTCTCTTTGCACCGAGACAACCCTATGCCGGATCCGCCCGCTGTTGTCATCTTTCTCTGCGGGCGTCGCCAGATCCAGACATCCCCAGGCACAGCGCCACCAGAGCCGGCCACCGCCGTCTTACTCTCTGCCATCCCCGTTGTCACCATCCCCCCACGGTGGAGCCATCCCATTCTCTTGTGATTCCCCCCTTTCTTCTCTTGCAATTTCTTGCACCAAAAATTATTTCTTGATTTGGATAATGAACACAGTCGTGATGTTTTGCTGTCTTATTGGTTCGTGCAATTTTTTGAATCCAAAAATATGTCGATTCGAGAGGAGAGAGAGGGGCAAGAAAGGTGGTGGAGAGTGAGAGATACATATTCATCTCATGAAGATTTTTTTTACCGTACCCCCCCCCCATGTGCACCAATCTTGAAGCAAAATGTGTGGCGGAGATAGTGCATGCGACCGCATGTATAAGCGATATTGATTTTCCAGTAGATTTAGCTCAAACATTATTATCATAGTATTATAATTATTGGGTTATAATTATATAAATATATCACAATCGAAATTAGTGATTAAAGCTACGTTCATTCTGAGGACCTCGGCAATGTCCAAAATGACATTATTGTGACCGGAGGGAGTAAATTTCAAATTGACATCCAACTAAAACCTCCAGAAACACGGTCATATAGCCCATATACATTGGTTCTTCAATAGTACTTGTACATTTTACACACAAGATCGAAATTTTGGACACTATTGGCCCCCCTAGACCACCACAATTCCAAGTGTAGCCCCCTTATCCACGAAATTCCATTTCTAGCCCCCTTGGCTCGCTTGTCAGCCACCAAACCACGAGAAGCCACCGCCGCCATCTGATCAGAAGCAAGACAAACAGCCGCGCCCCTGTGCAGAGTAGGTTGGGTATTGTAGCACTGTAGCAAGTTTTTTTCTCAAAAATCCATTTACGTATTTTTTGGAGGAATTTCTAAATATATAAAATAATCTCAAAGAATTATGAATTTTTTTGTGGAGCCTTCCGGCACAATGTACTTGTTTGTGTCAGTTTTTCAAAATTTTATCCATTCTGATTTTTTTCTCAAAAAATCATTTAAGTATACTGTTTGTAGGAATTTTATAATATAGAAAATGAGGTCCAAACATTATAATTTTTTTCAGGCTCCTTACATAGTGGACTTAATTGTGCAATTTTTCTATAATTTTATATGTTCTGAAATTGTCTCGATAAATTAAGGGTTTAGGTCTCGAAAATTAGGACGAAGGGTTTCGAAAATTAGGGTTTCATGATTTTATGTGACTTGGAATGTGGGAAGTTTAGTACCACATGACTACTTCGCGGCGCCACACTGGTGTTAAACCAAACATATCAGAAACCCTTCCTGCAAACATGTTTGGTCCATTTAAATACATATAAATACATACTTCTAGTGCATATAAATTCATACTTAATTACTGCATATACAAAAGATACGAATTACTTACGACCCCTTCCTGCGAATTATAAGTTATTAACCAAGAAAACAATTGAACCAGACATATTAGGAACCCTTTTTTACGGTTAGGCACAAGTTTTAGCAGGTGTCACAGCACTATAGCTAAACCCTAAACCACCAAGCCAAACCTATAAAAAGCTTATTATAGTAAGTAGAAGTTGATCATTAGCCCCGAGTGCTAACTTCTTGTTGTCTGTAGCACACAGTCAGAAGGAGATCATCATAGGCTTCCTAAAACCCTCTACTGTCACGCAGCACAAGGCAATAAATCTTCTAGTGCCCGACCTTATCGTAGTAGAATTTCCACAGTAGATTCTAAACTCACGTATTGAGTAGTAATTCATATCAATCATGTAAAAAGAAAACATCTCTTCACAACTTCTCCGTACAACTTAATAACTAAGGTAACAGCATAGAGAGGTATAAAGGAACTGAATAGCATTTGTGATTTTCATAGATTCTCAAGGGTACGAAATATGTTAGACTCGCAATAACATTTTGTGATCGTCGTATGTTGTTGTATTGCGGTAAATTTCTGAAGAATTTTGTGAGGACGATTGAGGTAGCAATGATTCGTAAGTAGGAAGGTAAGTGATATTGCGATGTGCTAGGGAATTCATACACAGTAGAGAACTTAGGAGAAATGGCGCAACAATAACAACATGACAGTTGATCCAACAACGGGGTTACATAGCACGCAGGCTAACGAACCAAGGACGGTATACGTGTGCCTTACACATCCGTGCCTCATCACAATAGAGGCATGTTACTCCTATCTCCTGAAGTTTAAAGCTTCGTCCTTAGTTTTTAGCAAATACACATAGCAGTAGCGTGTTGCATCCCATTTCCCATTGCAGTATATGGCGTTGTAGTGTAACAAGGCCGAGGTGGCTTAGGATAGTTCTTGTACCAGTGTCCTTCACCACATCGGAAGCAATTGTTTGATTGAGTAATGGGGCTGATGGTACTAGTAGGTGGCATGGGTGATTTCGTTGGTGTTTTCAATTCCACCATAGAAATAGGTTTGTGTAGCATACTTGGTGATTTCCGAGAGGCTGCAGCAGAGGGTGTAGGGTGAGCAAGTGCCAAGCGACCGTTGGGTACAATATTATCGTCAGCAATGTCAAACGGCCATTCATCATCTTCAAAGTTGATCGAATTGACTGCTTGCTTTTCATTGTTCTCTCCCATGTTAACAAAATTGTGCTCATTAGCTTCCTTCTTAAATGCATTGTACTGCAAATGATCATTCTCCCTTGGATTGTTGTTTCCAATTTGTAGTGGTACTTCAGCAGCAGTGTTGACTAGCACACAGTAAGGGCATGCACCTTGTCCCTGTAGAATGAACAAATATGGCGACTGGGATATGATGGTAACAGCAAAACTATATAGGCTGCATATGGAAGGTAATTGCCTGAAGCCTTTTGTTCCCTTCTGCATATGTGATATATTACATTTTGTATCTTTACCTGTGGGATCCCTTGAACTGTTGTTGTATTTCGCTTCTCATTCTGGTGCTCATCGCTGAGGACTCAGAGAACGTAACATAATTACTTTTTGGGGGAGATTAAGTATTTGTTTGCTTCTCGTCGCTCAGCTTTTTTTATTGCTTTCCCTCAAAGAGCAGGCAATTTGTCGGATGCTTTTGTCGTTAGTACCGTAGTCGTAGTTATTAGTCAGCTAGTCGTAAGTAGTTAGTATAGTGGTAATTAATTAGTTAGTTTAGTGGTAATTAATTAGTCATAATTAGTTGGTTTGCTGGTAATTAATTAGTTTAGTGGTAATTAATCAGTCGTGATTAGTTAGTTTAGAGGTAATTAATTAGTCGTAATTAGTTAGTTCAGTGGTAATTAATTAGTCATAATTACATCATTGTTACGTTTGTTATTGTACAATCCACTTACATCATGGAATCGCAGGAGATGGATGACTTCGACACTCGCTGCCACCGTGGACAGCCCCGAGAAAAGGGGCAGTGGCTATGGCACTATGAAGACTAGTTGTAGACATCATTGTATAGATGATACATAGGATATTCTTTGTTAATTTATCGGTTCAATGTGGATGACGTTGGTACAATACAGTATTAAAGAATATCATCCACTTTAACACTTTGTTGTACCACAGGCTAGATAGGCTTGTACATAACCAACTGAGGGAAATGTGTGGCATACAGATCATATAACAATGTATCGTAGTACGTTGTTATATGATCTGCATGCCACACATTTCTCTCAGTTGGTTCATGTATAATTTTATCTATCATGTGGTACAATACAGTGTTAAAGTGGGTGATATTCTTTAATATTGTATTATACCACAGGCTAGATAAGCTTGTATATGAACCAATTGAGGGAAATATATGGTATGTAGATAGTATAACAACATACCATAGCCTACACATTGTTATATCATCTGCATTCCAAACATTTTCCTCAGTTGGTTCATACATAAGCTTATCTAGTCTGTGGTACAATACAATATTAAAGAATATCATCCACAATAAACTAATAAATTAACAAAGAGTGTCCCAATTGCAATAAACCCATGCGTATATCATGTAATGCTTGTAACGCTTCAAATGTCGTCAATTTTATGTATGAACACGTACACTGCAACTCCATTGGAAACCCTAATTTTGTGATGAGTACTTTGTGTGTGAATTCATGAAACCCTAATTTATGATACCTAAAATCCAAATTTTCGATACCTAAATCATTCATTTTGGAGACAATTTTAGAACACATATAAAATTGTCCTAAAAGGTGCCAATACGGCAAAAAATTCCAAAACTACCACATGAAGAATTAGGTGGTGGGGCCATGGCAAGTTGGCAACAAATCTTTCATGCTCTATTATTGATTAAGGATGACAATTTTAAAATTTAATGTTTGAACTGTTTGAACTCGCGGATGAGACAGGAATCGACAATTAATGAATAGTACTCTACCCCTTTAATTGTTAATTTTCTGCACATTCCAGCAATACACTTGCAGTAGTCATGTGGTACTAAACTTCCCACATTCCAAGTCACTTGAAATCATGAAACCCTAATTTCTGAAACATTTCATCCTAATTTTCGAGACCTAAACCCTTAATTTGTCGAGACAATTTCAGAACATATAAAATTATGAAAAAGTTACACAATCAAGTCCATTGTGTAAGGAGCCTGAAAAAATTCATAATGTTTGGACCTTATTTTCTATATTAGAAAATTCCTACAAATAGTATACTTAAATAAATTTTGAGAAAAAAATCATAATGGATAAAATTTCAAAAAAATTACACAAGCAAATATATTGTGCTGGGAGGCTCCACAAAAAATTTCATAATTTTTTGAGCTCATTTTCTATATTTAGAGATTCCTCCAAAAAATATTTAAATGGATTTTTAAGAAAAAACCTGCTATACACTACAACACAAAAGCCATGTAGAGACGCCTATTTTATGGGTTAAAGACGTTTTCAATCATCTCTATAGCGTCGTAGAGTCGTTTTTGTAAAGTGTCTCTAGAGCATCTCCCCACGTACCGTGTTAAAGATCGTAGAGACATATTAGTAAGTGTGTCTACAATGATATTAGTCGTTTAGATTGCGTCTCTGCAAGCTTAGAGACGCTTTCATATATGTATTTCCATATCGTCCCTACTCTCCCTAGTGACGCTTTATTGTGTGCCAAGAAACATAGATACGCATTCATAGACGTATTTAGATTGAGCTAGAGACGTCCATTTTTATTTTATTCTGTAGAAATATTTTATCGCTAGTTAAACTACAATGATTTAGAAGATATAGTATCACATATTTTCATAAGAATTTCAGATCTGAGGTAAAGCCATTTGAAATGTAGAATTACATTGTCTATATATAATTAAAAAAACCAGAAAAAAAACATAGACACTCCGTTGCGGACTGAATCAAGTTAACAACTAAATCTAGTATCCACATACAAAGGTGCAAACACACCAAAAAAAATCCTACAAATCCTACAACTGAATCAGGCGACGAGTGGCTAGAGAGCAGCGGTAGCGGCGGCATCTTCAGGAACAAACAGCCTAATCCACCTCCAAATCACAGAGCCTGGTACCTATTCAGTGATAAACTTGTTTATTATGTACATAGAGCACATGTGTTTGCGAAATCCAAATAAAAAACAATATAGGACTAATCCAAGACTAATACAAAGAATACGACTACTAAGTAATTAACTATATCTTAACAGAATGAATGTTGCTCACAAGAAAAAAATACTGACCTCATAAATATCCTCATTACTGTAAATATCGTATTTAAAAGCCTAGCTCAAATTGCTAGCAAGCGCAGCCACATCATAGTCCCTATCTCGAAAGTCTTCATCGTTGCCGTCCCTACCTCGATCCTGCAGTGATGTTGGTCGGCTATGACCAGAGAAACAACACCGATTCAGCACATGATTTTCCCCCATGAAATGCAGGACACAAAGCAAAGCAAGATAAGCAGCTGAATTCTTGGGTAACTTATATGAAGATGCATGACATAATAGTCTGATTTTTTTAAGTATTTAAAAATTGACATAGGTTAAAGCTATGGCATCATTGTCCGATGGAAGTGGAAGTATAGGTTATAGCGGTTCCTTCAAAATGAGGAAAACTCTTTCATGTGCATCTTAATTTATTAAATTATGAAACATCACAGTGTGCTTCTTTCATGCAATAGTAACATGGAGAAAATTTCGCTGGACTAGTAGCATCGCTAACAAGTTTCAATTTATAAATTAATCATAAACAACGGTCATTTGTCCATTCGTAAAACTTAGAAATTTCAGAGTAAGGCTGACTATACAATATATGCTATGGAGTAAAAATTGACGAGTTGGAGCTCAACAGAAATTATATCATTCATCATTGATGGCATATGGTGGTAATGGTCTAATGACTGTTTGCATGCAACATTATCAATTTGGGAAACCTAATGGCCATAGTTCCTTTTGACAAAAGGGAGTGAATCACATACAAGAAGTCAATGAATATGCATAATATACTTTTAGATATCAAAGCGGCATTGATGAAGTTAAACACATGCGTAATCACGTTCTCAAAGCAATCATACCGACTTTTACCTTTTCCTTCAGTAAAGTGCAATCAAATTGATTCACAAAGAAGCAGCAGGAATAAAATGAAAATTTAAAGAGGAATTTACCATTCAATGACAAAACACACACACAAACTACAAATAATTAACATAGAAAAGTTTGAATGACACTTACCCACAAGCCCACTGGTAAACATTTTCTACTGCATTACGCTTTGTTAGGATACTGGCATGCCACTCAGCCCAACCAGAATTTTGCTACAACCAAATTAAGCACGTCAAATAAAGATAGTTCCCGATAGAATCATCAAAAGCAGATCACATAAGTAGATTTTACAAGTGTCGGTGTTTTAGGACTGAACTTACGTAAAGATTGTTTGATTCGGGGGTTCCTCTAGGCTCAAAATCACACAGCGATGGAGACACAGGGATTTTTATACAAGTTCAGGCCTTCTCCTGGGAGAATAACAACCCTACTCCTGTGTGTATGTATTGAGTATGCTAAATTACAAAATGGAGCCAAAGACTAGAGTATTGTGCTTCTGATGATCTCTGGATCGCCCCGATTGTCCTGATGATTCTGCCTTTTATACAGTCCTCAAGGTGTACCGTCGCGCCTCTAGTGTAAAGACTGCCTTAATATCCCAGATTATTGAGCCGTTACTGGAGGTTATTATGAGAGTAGTAACGTTCCCACGCTGCCAGACAGTTATCACCATAACAAAGGAGTTAAAATCATGCCATTATCTCATAGAATAACCGTGTAATTTACTGCCCATATTTTGAATATGGTGCGGAAGATTCCCTTATCGACTAGGCCCACATGTCTATAAGCCCTGTCAATTAGGGACTGGTCGTAGAAGAGCTTACAACCAGGTGGTGGTCGTAGAAGATCTTACGACCACAGACTGATCGTAGAAGAACTTACGAGCATGGGATAGTCGTAGAAGGACATACGACTATAGGGTTGTCGTAAGAGGACTTACGACTACTAGGTGGTCGTAGAAGAACTTACGACCTCCAGCTTCTCCCTTATGGCTATTAAGGGGTATACTCAAGAGTTATATGACGTCATTATTATCCATAATATGAATTATAGATATATAATAAAATGAGGATTGTTATATCCTCGTCAACAAGAATGAGCTTGTACAGAGAATACAAACCAATAAAGTTTTGTGGAAATCATGGGGATATGCTCATGATCATAGGATGATGATACAAATTGGCAATGGTGTTGAAGGTTTGTCGAAACACTCGTTTTCGGCGAAGTTCGAGATGTTTGTCGAAGCTTTGCGATCGGGCAAGCCAAGGTGATGGTCGAACCGGCTGGTGGCGGTTTGACCAGCCACCTCTGGCGGTCAGATCGGCCAAGCTTCGGGTCAAGTGGATAGCGGTCAGACCGGTCAATGGGCAGCGGTCTGACCAGCTATTAAATGTTTTTGAGTTTGGAGCTAGGCCAAAAATAGATGGTGTAGGCAAGAGAGGGGATTCTTCTACAATTGGTCTCATAATTTTTGGAGCTTCAAGTCAAAAGATATATTCGTTTGAAATTTCGAGAAGGTTTCAGATTTCCAGGGTGGAAATTTGGCTAAATCCCTAGGCTGGGCGGTCAGACCGGCCAGGTGGCGGCCAGACCAGCCAGAGGGCGGTCAGACTAGCCAATGGGTGGCGATCTGACCGGATTTGACTTGTTCGCCGGCCAACCTGGCGGCGATGGTTGTTGGTTAGGTCAAGTTCATGGTTTTCAGTGCATATATGTTGCATGATGCATGTTTTGACTAACGTGGGTCAAGTTGCGAAGAACTTGTTCTCAGAATCGATTTCTTTGTCTATTATTGTTCAGGAAGCTTGGAGGTCAACGACGGTCAATGGTGAGGATGATCAGGACTAGGCTTGGAGAGCTAAGGTTCAGAACGATCAAGGATGCCGGGTGAAGTTAGAAGACTCAAGCATGGCGCAAAATGGACAAGGATGATCGAACGGGAAGTTCGGTGCGACGGGTTGCATCAAGCGGTGCGGGGGTCGGTGCAAGTACCATGGTGGTTTTGGTGGGAGCCGAATAGGAGAGACTTGTTGATATGAAGAGAGTCGTTGATCAACCTACACGTGGCGAAGCATGGGATTGCTTCATGAAGTTACATAAATACAGCCTTGGTGACCTTTTGCTAACCCGCAGCGCAAGACGGTGCAAGGATAAGCGGTTTATGTCAAGAGGAGATGAGGACGGCACTTTAAAATACGTGCATAAGTGAAACCCGTTTGTGTGTGTGGGCTTAACGGGTGCCCATTAGGGATATCCTTCTAGAAGCTAGCCTCCACTATAAATAGGGGAGGGTGCTGGTTGTGTACCTTCCAACCCTCATATCTAAAATCCTAGTTTGTATTTTAGGGTTAGGAGAGAATAGTGGAGAGGTTAGGATTCTAGAGAGTTGGATTGATTGTGTGCTCAAGCGTTGAGCCTTTGTCCTCCTGGATAGAGTGGCTGCAAACCAACATCAATTCCAAATCAATCCAAGCAAGATTCCTCAAGATGAGTCTCTTTTTGTTCTTGCTCTCTATTTTGTGATTTTGGGGCTTTCTTTGATCTGTTAGTTTTTCTTTAGTTTTTGGCCTGGATCTTGCTTACTGTGATATGTGGGAATGCATCTAGGAACATCTTGATCATCGTCTACTCACGAGCAAGTCTTTAGATTATATTTTGGTTTTGACTCAGTTTTGAAGCAACCTTCACTCAAACGAAAAAAGGTCGAAAGTTTGGCAACGATATTTACAGTCGTTGATTGGGATAGGTTTCTGACATCCTAAAGAAGGTATGCTTCAAGTTTCGTGAAGTTTGGAGTTGTTGATCAAAAGTTAGACCATTTTGTGATTTTAAGTTCGGACTGATTTTACTGTTCATTGGCCTAGAGGTCAGACCGCACTTAAGAGAGAGGTCAAACCGCCCATAGGAGAGGTCAGACCGCCAACTACAAGGAGGTCTGACCGCCCAACTCATTTGGATTTGAGTTCTTAGTTATTTTGGTCTATTTGCTTCGAGGTTTTGATTTAGATTCAATACAAGTCTTCCACTGTGCTTGTATATTGATCTCCATAGCTTTCATAGCTATTGATAGGGCCGAAAAAATAGCTCGAGGCTCGTGAGCCGGCTCGGCTCAAGCTTGGTCAATTTTCGAGCCGAGCCCAACTTTTGGCTCAGTCAAATTTCGAGCCGAGCTCGAGCCAGCTCGCGAGCCGCTCGTTTGACTGCCTTATCTCCTTCTGCCATTATCCCTTTCGGTCTTTATCTTTTCCTTCCTCCTCCCCACAAACTCCCGCCACCTCCTCTCCCTCACCCTTGCCCCGCTCCATCTGCCTCGCCTCGTCTCGCCTCCTCCACCCCACGCTCCGCCACCTCTCCTCCTTGGCTCCTCCCCACGCCCTTCCTCCTCCCGCGCCGGCCCGGCCCCCTCCTCCTCCCCACGCCCCTCCTCCTCCCCCCCACCTTGCCCCTCCTCCTCCTCCTCCCTGCCCCCCCCTCCTCCCCCCCCACCAGCTGCCGCCTCTCCTTCTCCCCACATGCATGCCGCCTCTCTCCTCCTCCCCAGTGCAGCGTTCTCTTCCCTCTTCGATTTTCCTCCCCACCAGCCTACCTCCTCCTTCCTCCCCACGCCACCACCCGCCCTCCTTACCCACGCTCACGAAGGATCCAGATCTAGATCTAAAGGTGCTTGCTTCTTCTCCCCACGCGCCGCCACGTCCTCCTCACCCACGCTCGCGCTGGCGACGACGTAGGCATGGCGAACCGGCGGTGGAGGGCTGGAGGCCCTCCTGGTCCTGGCTGTGAATCTGTGATGTGATACAGTGAATGTGATGCTTCCTTATTGCTTGATGCCTTGATCTTGCGATTTGCTTGTTTGTTATAAATGCTTGCTTCTGTTTTCTTGATCTGTGAATGGATTAGTTGATCTGTGAATGGATGAATGGAATGGATGAATGGATCTGTGAATGGATGAATTCTTGATGCCTCACGAACTGATGGTCTGATGCTGTTTTTGCTCAGGCTCGCGAGCCGCTCGAGCCAGCTCAAGCTCCATTCCGAGCCTGAGCCAAGCCCCTCTCCTGGCTCGTTTTTGAAACAGGCCAAGCCGAGCCGAACCGAGCTTACTGTTCATCCGAGCCAGAACGAGCCTGGCTCGAGCCGGCTCGGCTCGGCTCGTTTTCACCCCTAGCTATTGGAGTGAAATTAGTATTGAATTCAATCAAGGAGAAAAAGAGATCGTGCTCCTATTCACCCCCCTCTCTAGTCGTATTTTCGGTCCAACAAGATTAAACAAGCCACAACAAACACAATAATTGGCAATTTGGCACATCAGATGTTTGAATATGCCAAATCCTTAACATGTACATTCTTTGAGCTTTTATAACCAATAGTTACAACTTACAATAGATGGTTCAGTTGAGCCACATTGGCTCCAAGACCCATCGACGTGGATTATCTGCAGTGGAGTTTAACTTGCATCTCTCAAGTTTTAAGGAAAAACATAGAGCCATAATAGGTCCACCCAAAGTTCAAGTCAGCACCATAGAACCGAGATAAGGCCAATAAGCAAAGAATTTTTGGCGAGACATTATTGTTCATGCTTACCATTTCACTACGGATCCATCGATAACTAGCAAGGGACCAATAATAAACCCAAGAATATGTCACAAATGGAAATAGTAGCAAAGTTTTCATCTAAATAATCAAATTTAAACCCGCAAATGTGATTGGATTATGTTTGTTGGTGTTGGCAATGAATGAGTTTGTTAGCTATGCGTGTCATATGACCAATGATTCCAATCCTTGGAGGAGATCTTCCCTCTGAAGATATTGTATGCTACAAGGAAAATAATAAGTGAATATCTAAGGGGGAAGGGAAAGAAACCAATAAACTAGTTAATGAAAAGCAGATTGCAATGTCAAACTTACTCAAAAATATATCTATAACATGCTTGATAGCTCCTAGATGGATCAACTGTATTTCAGCAGCTTCACTACCGATTGACAGTAGAACGGAGATGAAATCTATAATCTAAAAAAAATAAAATAACCACATCAACAATAACAGAGTAGAATTAAAGCAATTACCTGAGAATTAAACACATCCTATAGCCCTATTGTGCCAGCTGGAGCCAGGAATAAAAACACATGTCTTAAAGAGATACATACACAACCGAAAGCAATTACCTGAGAATTAAACACATCCTATAGCCCTATTGTGCCAGCTGGAGCCAGGAATACAAAGCTATGTCTTAAAGAGATACATACACAACCGAAAGCTTAAGATGTGATCTGCATAAGCATCTCCTCAAAACTTATAAGCTCAATGTTCTTCAACCATTTTTTGTTATTACTAAGGGTCATGAAATAGCAAAATAGTGTTCTTTACACACATACAGTTGTATGTTCAACTGCAAGCGGCTGGCTAAGATAAACTTTTCTAAAATACTATAGCACAATTCCACAACCAGGTACTTTTTGAAGGTTCTTTTAGCTAGTCTAGATGGAGAGAGGGATAAAATATATTCGGCATCACTAGATCAACCACATTAGAAGTATCCCACTGAAAAGTTTCCACTTTTAAATATGGATTAGGATATATTTTTTTGACCTTCGGCTGAACTCTAGTGATGATCATTGTAAACCATAAAACATAATGAACTCAAGGTTACATTATGCAGAACACTTCAATCGCCACAACCAAGAAAAAAAACTAACTTTGTAACATTTTAACAGACATGTCAACTCAAATGCAGAAGCTATACCTTTGCTTTAGCATGCAACTTCTCAGCGAACGCAAGGAACTACTTTAGAGTGTACTCATTTGCATTACCCAAGGCTACCACCATCGCCTAAACACATTCCATCGAAGCTTACATCATCAAGAATGCAGTCATCTCGCCCACTCCCAGAAAGGTAGATATGCACAAAAAAAAGAAACATTCGAACAAACTCACTTCGTCTGACATGAAGGGCGCAACATCGGGCACAATGGCGCATAGGCAGCGAGCACGGCGGATGCTCAGTCGAAAGTTGCCACTCGCCAGTCGGGGTCGGACCGTCGGTCGGAGCTCGGAGCGACGGGTGACATGGAGATGGGGCCTCGGGGCTGCACTACCAAGACTCACCTCCAAGTCAGCCTCCTTTGATCTAGCGACGGCGTAGGCCACCGAGACTCACCTCCGAGCCAGGCCCGAGACTCACCTCTGAGCTGCGCCTCCCGTCTGGATCCGACGCCCCAGGCCTCCCCTACTCTGCCTCCCGCCTGGATCCAAAGACTGCCTCCGTGCTCCACCTCGGCTACCCGACGCCCTGCTTGATCCGGTTGCGCCCGAGCTTTGAGCGCCACTGAGTTGCCCAAGATGGATCATTGCCGAGCGACACCTCAGGCCGCCTCGAGTCCCCGACGACGTCCGATGCCGCCCTCTTCCTGGTGGCGACCAGCCGCCACGAGTGGTCGCCATGAACTCTGCTCCGCCTGGCCGCCCCGAAGTTCCCACCAGCCACCACCACGGGGGGATGTCGAAGAAGTAGGGAGGTGGAGAGATGGAGGCGTAGGGAGGTGGAGAGATGCGTACGGCAAGAGATTTTGTGACGCCATATAAAACGTTTTGAGAAGCATCTTTACATATGAGGTGTTTTTCGGCGTAAAGACAGATATAAAAATGTCAAAACAATAATGTCTTTACGTGATAGTTTTGTTGTATTAATAGTGCTACAGTAACCCGCCCTGTTGCTGTGGTGAGGGGCGCAGCAAGTTGCTGCTACGGTACGGGGCGGCAACAGACGGCTTCCTGCGGTCCGGTGAGGCGAACCGAGGAGACCATAAATAGAATTTCGGGATAAAAAGACTACATTTAGAATTACGGTGGTGGGGACCACAGTGTCCAAAATTCACGAGATCGACCCATCAGTTAGCATGTGTTCATTCATTAATGCAGCAGCCATGCAGTTGTGCCTGCCACCTAATTGTCCCTGCAACCATTCATCACTACCACTGCTGTCGTTACGCCGGAATGGAATTGGGCAGCTACTGATGGATGCACTGCACGGTAGGGGCAGCATTCAGGTTCAGCAGACGAGTCTTTTTCTAGGGCCTGAACATTCTGCCCGTCTTGGACGGAGGAGGCCTACTGCCGGATCATGTGTCTGACTCCGGCGTAAGTCAGACCAGGAATTAAATGCCGAGGCTTGGACGTGTCCCCCTGGACCGATATAGTTGGGCAGCAGTCACCATTACTGTCTGGTCCAAGCACCATGATATGCTATACAGTCTTTGGCGTAATTAGCGTATTTTTATCTGTAACACTAAAAATAGTGTCGGTTCTTATAAACTTATAAAAATAACACAACGACAGATTAGACAGACAGCTTTTCTTTTTTCTTTTTTTTTTTGCTATTTTGAATCCAAAACACCCTAAATCAGCCCAAAAAAAACTCCGCTATGCTCTTCGTTTTGCCACGAGTTGAAGTTGGTCGCTGTGGTACTAGTGTGGTGCTTTGGCCATTCAAGAGGACAATCTAGCAAAAAGCGCGCTGTGCCTGCCAGTAGCATCAGCAAGACCCATCGTTGATTGGGTGTTTCCAAACCAGGAGCGCCACATTTCCATGCAAGGATTATACTGAGTTTTGTTTTATATATATATATATATATATATATATATATATATATATATATATATATATATATAAAAGGATTGGCGTTTGGATTTTGCACTGTTTTTAACTGAACTAGCACACTAACCCTCCTGTCACACTCTAGTTGCATGCACTGCTACCCGTAAGGCCGGCAGAGGCTAGACCGCTAGAGGCGACCAAGCTATCCTTTCCATGCAGCTGGAGGAGAGAGCTGGGGGCAGTCGAAATCCGAGTCAGTTCTTGCGATGCTCCCGGGCCCTGACAGGTCAATTTCCAGAGATGTCTTTCGCAGCATCCCAATGAGAAAGGAAAAGGCCAAAGGCCAAAGAAGATCGAAATTCGAAAGAAGGGAAAAGCCGAGGGAGGAAACAAGGCCGGCATCATGGCGGCCATGGAATCCACCGTCATGCTAGCTCCTTCACTCATACTGACCTCATGCATGTAGGCAAGGTACTTTAGTTTTGTTAGCTTATTAATAATTTCATATACAGGGTTGTGTGTGCGCGCCTAACATTCTAGGGCCCATTTGGATAGCGGAACGGGGAATCGAGTCAGAATATTTTAGAGGATTTATGTTGCTTCGTGCGAAATGCTGGTAAAACTAATCCTCGTATTCCAGATAAGTCTATACAATTCAAATTTTCTGAGCTTCATATATGTGCCCTCAAGGCAACCTTTGCATTAAAGTTCCTTTTGAAATGTTCGCACAGGCTTAAAAATTAACACAAGTAGATCTGTAGTATCATTTAAAAAAAGTGAGTAGATTTTGTCGTACTACTTCGAACTAATTATTACACTGTTGCAGCCTTTACTAGCACATAAACTCACTATTGTTGTTGTAATATATAATTGGTGGCCAATTGCCTAATAAGGACTTGTGTCCGTCTATCAATGTCTCTATGAAGCACAGAAGCAGCACGCAGCCACGTACAGATGGACACCGTGGACCGCGGTGATTTCTCCCATGCAAACGCATGTGGCATCTCACATCCTCACGTGCTTTCGAGCCTAAAGTTTCCAAACTAATGGAGAGCGGTTGGAAGGTGGAAGACCAGACCAAGAACCGCTGCTGCGTCATGGCGCCGTGCCGGGGAGACAGATCATACGCATTCGCGTCTTGATTTCCTGCCGGCTCCGGGGCATCTTTCCTAGACCGATGATAGGTGTCGAGATCCTTTCCTTCTCTGTTTCTATCCACGTACATACCGATGTGCTGGGTAACATGCATGCATGGAGTCTTGGGCTGATTTGACCGCCTTTTGATTCGTAACACCAAGATTAACTTTCGCTTGTACGAAATTGCAAAAAATGGCACCACGTGTCACCTGTACTGCTCCTGAACAGCGGCAAGATAGAGGCACCGCGGAAAGAGCTACAGATCGCAGGAGGTATGCGTGGCATTGCGGCAGAAAACTTACCGCGCTCCCAGTCCGTGGAACAAACATGCATGCGAGGCTGCTTGTGCTTGGGCCAGCTACTCCCGCACTCTGGAAGCGCGGTACGTGGCCTCTTCCATCGTGCCGTGCTGCTACTCTCCTATCGTGGTCTGTGAGTGCTGCAGGTTACACGTGACGCATGACTAGACTTCCGAGGTGCCAATTTGCAATTTTGTACGGGCAAAGACTACTTTTGCTATTTTGAATCAAAAGTACGTCAAATCAGCCAAAAACTCAACATGCATGCCAGTAGATCTGAACCTATCAATCTAGCGACCGATCAAACATGGAATTCATATGTTTTTATCAAGAAACTTGCCTTTTTGAGTCGTGAGTGTTTGGCTTGG
The DNA here is from genome assembly GCA_036346405.1 of Phyllostachys edulis. Classification (NCBI taxonomy): domain Eukaryota; kingdom Viridiplantae; phylum Streptophyta; class Magnoliopsida; order Poales; family Poaceae; genus Phyllostachys; species Phyllostachys edulis. Next base: position 68,482,587 of record CM070549.1, read on the forward strand.
GTTTAACCGTGTAAGTATTGCTGTGATATCTAACGGGGAATGCCAATGAAATCCGGTTACCAAAAACTATTTCTTACACATTATAAGGAGTTTTTTTTTATTATTATAGTCCATTATAGCCCAAGTATCAACTGGTTGTTATCCGTACATTGGAAATAGGGCCTGGAAATTTTTGGCAGTATTAGCATTTTTTGACATCGTATATACAGAAATGGCGGTGGGCGAATTTTTTTTTTGCAAAAATAGCGCCGCGTCCGCACAGCCGCCATAAGGAGATGCCCCACGCCCTCCACGTCACCGCTGCCGCACGGCACCGCACGTCCACCGTGCGGTGGCGCATGGTGGCCCACCACGTGTCCTGGCGATTAGGGTTTTTGTTAGGGTTTCGGCTCATAATCCGCGGATTTCGTAGCATTTTTAAAATATAGCAAATTAGTTCAAAAAATTATAAAATTTTACGCGAATGCTCCTAACATGGTGTACTTTCTTGTGTAATTTTTTTCCCATAATTTTCCTCGTTCTGATTTTACCTCACAATTCCATTTAAGTGTACTCATTTTATCCCGCCACGTGTTACCCCTTCCCCCTCCCACACGCATGGCCTCCCTCCCGCCAGCCTTGCTCCCCCCCCGCCCCCCTCCGGTGGCCATATTTGAACCGTCCATCCTCCCTTCTCCGCACATCTGTCGACTCCTCACAGCTATCCCCCCTTGCCCGCAGTGCTGCACGTAGACAACGCATCTAAAATTCCCGACGCCAATATAGCAGCTCCTCCTTCACTCGGTTATAAATACCAAGATGTCGCAGTCGCTCTTCGCTTATCCCAATTGTGTTTCGCTTCTCATTCTGGCGCTCGTCGCTGAGAACTCAGAGAACTTAACATAATTTTTTTTTTGGAGATCAAGTAGTTGCTTGCTGCTCATCGCTTGACGCTCGGTTTTTTTATAGCTTACCCCGAAAGACAGGTAATTTATCAGATGCTTTTATCGTTATTACCGTAATTAGTTAGCGTACTGGTTATGAATTAGTTAGTTTACTGGTAACTAATTAGTTTAGAGTTAATTAGTTAGTTCGCTGGTAAGTAATTAATTAGTTGTAATTAGTTTAGTCTCTGTTAATTAGTTTAGTGGTAACTAATTAGTCGTATCTAATTATACATATGTAATCCATCACTTGCATGTAATTTGTTGTATCTAATTACACATATGTACCGCAGATGGGGTTGTTGTGGCTTTAGGTAATGTCGAACATGCAAGACTTGTATGTGTTTTATGGCGATGGTCTCGTATGGGCCAGACCCAGCGGATTGGACCTGTCGAGATGCCAGTATAAGGTGGTCCGAGCGGAGGGGCTCGACACGATGAATATTCACGAGCTTCGGAGTTGCATTCGGAGAAGGTAACGAGGAAGAAAGTTGTAATCTAGGGGATCACCTGCACGAATAATGTGTGGGAGCTCATCAAGGTGGCTAAAAGCGTAGCATGGAGCTAGTACATGCAGATTGCCTCCCAGCCCGAGGTGGCCATTTACGGGAGGCCGATGGTGTACGTGAATTTCGTACCTGTATGCCGCCACCTTGATGATGCCGGGACTCTACAAGCGACAAGTCGCACTGAGAGCCTAAAGACGGCAGCACGGAATGTGCTGCCTCGGAGGATTGTCCCGCTCATAAATTTGTGCAAAATGAGGGGGCGGAATCGTGGTGGTCGGCCCGCATTGATTGCCATGAGTATCTACCTGACCAGGCTCTCGGGTTGGAGTCCGACGAGGACGCCGACCCAAGCTCGGATGGTAGCGACGATGACGCACAACAGGCCAGTGGTCCAACTGGGGGAGTTGTGTCATTGGAGGTGCCTTACGTGGCATCGAGACTTGATGATGTTGTAGTGCGTTCGCTCGTACTGCCACAAGAAGAAGGCTCTCACTAGGGGTTTGATGCCGAGACCCTTTTAGTAGGGTAGCGCTTCCCTAGTAAGGAGGCCGTGCAACAAGCTATAGCATGGTACGCCTTGTCCATCAGCTGTGTGTACCGAGTGCACCGATCCAACCCCGGACATTACACAGTGAGCTGCGTAGTGGAAGGCTGCCCTGGCAAGGTCAGCGCTCACCGAGCAAAAATCTTCGGCTCGGTATTCGCGGTCAAGACGGTGACTGACCACACTTGCGAGCTTAGCGAGCCCCTGCGGCAGCATCGGAATGTGACTTCCGCATATGTGGCGACCCACATCAAACACCTAGTTGTGATGGATGTGTCCGTCTCCCCCAAGCCACTGATGTCGGAAGTCGCCAATCAGGTTGGCTATCTAGTCAGCTACGGCAAGGTCCGACGAGCCAAGCAGAAAGTCATCGAGTCCATGTACAGGACATACGAAGAGGCGTACAACCTTGTGCCGAGATTGCTTCACTAGATTGCCGAATCAAACCCCGGCACGTACATAAACAAGCTTGAGCGTGAAGATGCTGAGAAAGGGCCCAACCGCTTCATACTGGACCGGGTATTCTGTACTTTCGCTTAGGCCATTGGGGGCTTCCAGTTCTGTCGTCCTGTGATGATGATGGATGGCATTTTCCTCATGAGGAGGTATAAGGGCACGATCCTTACTGTGGTGGCGGCCGACATGAATGACCAGCTTCTCCCTGTGGCATTTGCCATTGTGGAGAGCAAGAACACATCCAATTGGACGTGGTTCCTGTCAAACGTGAAGACGGCGGTGGTGGGAGACCGACCCAACGTATGCCTTATCACATACTGTAGTGCTAGGTTGTTTGCGGCCATCAACACCATGCAGCACGGTACGCCCCCCCCCCCCTTTACCAGTGGAACGACGTGCAATCCAGGTGGTGCATGAGGTATCTTGCATCTAACTTGTTCAAGTGGCTCCGTGGTCAGGATGTCATGAAGACGTTCAAGACATTGTGTATGCAGAACTAGAGGCGGAAGTTTGACTCCATCTGGGGAGACCTCGAACACCGGACTACGAGGCATACAAGGGAGTCCACTCCGGAGGTACTAGAGGGAGAGCAACCCCATAGTTCCATAAGTTTCTCGGAGTGGATTAATGGCCACACTCTTGAATTGGAGAAATGGTCCCTTCTGTATGACACAAACGGTGCGAGGTACGAGATTATGACGACCAACATGTTTGAGGTGTACAACAGCGTCCTCAAAGGTGTGCAGTGCTTCCCTATCACCACGATCGTCGAGGAGACATGAACTCGCACTATTGGTTATTTTGTCAATAGAGCCACCGCAGCCAAGCAACAGATGGAGGAAGGCAAGCAGTGGTCCGAGAACATGCAGAGGCACATAGACAAGAAGATGGAGATGGCCCGGATGCACGACATCCGGGTGATCGATGACCTCAGGAGCAAGTACGAGATCATGCTTCAGTAGAAACACATCAACAATCATGCCAGGGGGGAAAGGAAATAGGCATGCACCTTGGGTGATGTGGCGACATGCACCTGCAATAAGCCGAAGCTCCTACACAAGCCATGCTCGCCGTGTACAAGGCGTGTGTGCAAAGGAGGCAGATGTGTACGCCGTACATCTTTGAGTACTACGACACGCAACACCTTTTCAATACATAGAGTGCAGAGTTTCACTCGTACAGCCTGAAATGAAGTACAAGGATCTTTGGTCGAACATGGTGCAATGGGGCCCGAACAAGGACTTGAAGACAACAGTGAAGGGGTGACGGCAAACGCGGTGCTTCCAGAATGACATGGATGCCAGCCAACGTACCCGTATTAGCTGCACAAGCAAGTGCAGGATATGCAAGACCCCCAGGCACTTAGCAAAGGATTATCCCAATAGACCGAGCTCGTCTAGTCGTTATTCGGTGTTGTAATGTAATGTTTTCTCAACCTTGTTTTCTTATGTACAGTGAAACTTGTACGAGTTATGCATAATTTGCATCCTTGCTACGTTCTTCACTATACAGTGTACTGATATCCTTTGCTACATTTTTGTTATGTCGTAGGAAGACAACGAATGTGCTATTGGCCTGAAGAGACTGCAAACACCAATCAACTTATTTGAAGATGAATGTGCTTTCTACCATTCATTTAGAAGCAGTCAGGTAATACAATCGAATCATTTGCATCTATCAAGTCCAAGGTGATCTGTTGAAGTCTTCTTAGTTCTTACTGTTATGAAGTTAGAGTCAGAAATCAACCGTACTTCAAAATTGCCTATTTCTCATCACTACTGTAATGTTCTAGCATGCCTATTTTTTATGCTATAGGATAATAGTCATGTTTTGTGCCCTGAACATACAATGAAGGTGCTACTATGTGATGAGGTGAGCTCAGCAAGAAAAGAGATTACCGCGGAGACTAGTTGCACATACCTATTTTTTTTATGTTACAGGACGTTCTTTGTTAATTTATCAGTTTTCTGTGGATGATATTCTTTAATATTGTATTGTACCACAGGTTAGATAACATTACACATGAACCAACTAAGGGAAATGTGTGGCGTGCAGATCATATAACAATGTACCGTAGCCTTTGAAACACACACGAGTCGGAGGTTAATTAAGGTACATCGTTATATGATCCGCGTGCCACATATTTCCCTCAGTTGGTTCATGCACAACCTTATCTAGCCTGTTGTACGATACAGTATTAAAGAACACCATCCACGTTAAACTGATTAATAAATAAAGAGTATCCTATTTGATCGGGTTACATGTGATAATACCCCTCCTCCTTCATCCCAATTGCAATAAACCCATGCGTGTTTCATGTAATGCTTATAACGCTTGAAATGTCGACAATTATCTGTATGAAAACGTACATTGCAACTTCATTGCAAACCCTAATTCATGAAACCCTAATTAGGACGTGACCTCGCTCTGCAAACCCTAATTCACGTGGAGCTCATTCATACATTGTAGTCCTACACGTCGTCAAAATCACTATTGTCTATCTTATCGGCCAAATATCGTTTTCCAGAAGTAGGGAAAAGTATATTTGGAATATCCCATAACCACCTCTAGACTGCTAATATGCCATGCTGTCAAGACATGTATATCACCAAAATATAACTCAGGATGTTTATATACAAGCACGTCTCCAGAAAGCAACATATTGTATATCGATGTCTCCAACAGAGTTGCAATGAAGCTTTTTTCCATACAATCCAAGTCACATGAAATCATGAAACCCTAATTTCCAAAACCTAAATTCCTAATCTTCGCGACCTAAATCCTTCATTTTTTTAGATATATAAAATTATCGAAATAGTACGCAATCAAGTTTACTACGTGAGGAGCCTAAAAAATCCTAATTTTTGGACATCATTTCTACATTTACAAATTCGTGCAAACAGTACACTTATATGAAATTGGGAGAAAAAATTTGAAAGAATAAAACTATGGAAAATTTACACAAGCAAGTACACTGTACCGGGAGGCTCCACGTAAAATTTTATAATTTTTTGAACTCAATTGCTATATTTAAAAAATCTCACCACCACAGTAGAAACTGAAACCCTAATCGGTGTTAGGAGCATTTACATAAAATCAGAACGAGGAAAATTATAGAAAAAATTACACAAGAAATTACACCGTGTTACGAGCATTCACGTAAATTTTCATAATTTTTGAACTAATTTTCTATATTTAAAAAATGCTATGAAATCCGCGCATTTTTTGGCCGAAACCCAAACCCAACCCTAACCCTAATCGTGAGGGCATGTGGCAGGCGGCGGGGCCACCGCATGGCGGCCGTGCGGCAGTGGTGACATGGTGGGCGCAGGGCGCCTCCGCATGGCGGCCGTGCGGACGGGATGCCATTTTTTGCTAAAAAAATTACGATGTCAAAAAGTGATAATATGCCAAAAAATTGGACTTTGGCACTCTCAAAGACACTCTCGCGGCGCAACAAGAGTATGAATTAGAACTAACAAGGCAGCAGCATCTGCTTTCCATTCTAGGTTACAAGGCAAAACAGAAACACACGGTCTCTCCGATTACAAATGAATGATGTTTTTGACTTTTAAAAGTCAACAAGATGTTATTTTGATCACTAAATTCTTTTTTTCGGGCGAGGATTGATCACTAAATTCTTTCATCATATAATTTTAAAAAGTTGTTATAGTACAGTATTATAAAAGTATTTTTTTTATCATAAATTCACTCATATCATTTTCTTATATTTAAACTATAAATTTTAAATAATATATTTGATAAAAATAAATAAGTTTTAACTGCACGTATTCTAGAACATCACTGTTTTTGTAACCGGAGCGAGCAGTAGAAGAGCATCCACTGTGTTGCAAATAACTGCGTCCAAGAAGAGAGGAGCCATATCATCGATGCTACACACTACAACACAGAACCTCTAAGCGAATTTGCTTGGCGCTGCCTCCAGGCGTGGAGGCTGCCTCCACCCAATAAAAATCACATGCCCACATGTCAGATGGCGAGAGAAGAAACTGAGATGTTTTCTTTATATTTAATAAATATATTTGGGGTCTCACCTTAGAGGCTATTGAAGATGTTACACATTGTATGAATTTATGCTAAGCTTAGAGACAATTAATAGGTCCCAACTTAGAGGCTGTATAGTCTCTAAACACTGTGGATACTCTGAAAGCTACCTGATAAGCTACCAAGAAGCTGTAGTAATAACAATAATCTAATGGTTGGACTTTGAGGGCAGGAGATGGCAACCTCCAACCACTTTGAGGTTTGTTTTGTCCACACCCCACTTGGAAAACTTTGCGCATCGATCCAGGATTGAGAGCAAGACTATACTAACTACTACTCCTCCCAGATTAAACAATGATCACTAGCCAGTGTCCAATGAACCCAGCCACTAATTGCCCATTTAATTAATCAAGATTGAGGATGGGAGCTTAGTTTGTTGGCAATTAGTCAAAGAGGGCGATGGATTTGTCGTTGGTGATCGTGGAGCTGGTCTTCCTGTGGGCCAGGCCCCATGACTTGCAAAGTGAGACGAGTAGCATTGCTGTGTGTGCATGACCTGTAATGTATGCACCAATGCGTGAATGCCAATATATTATATATATGCTATTGCCATGCCATAATCTTCGCTTTGACATGCATCATGTAGCCACCAACCGAACGCAGGAGCAGACCCAAAGAAGACTCAGTGAGAGCCACTCAAATTTGAGTTTTTAGTAGAGTAGTCTAATATTTGACCACTTAGGTCCACATTCAGCCCAACAGAGATGGCTCGACAGTCCATTTATGCTCTACTCATTTTTTTTACCTGGTCCGCCCCTAGGTACACGTCCAATCTTGACTAGAGAGTTCAGACCTTCAAAGTCTTATGTTAAAATTGTTGGGCTCACATTTACTCGTATTGCCTGAGAACGGCGTACGCGCAAGGTATTTTATTTGATCTATCGCAGCAGTAAGGAACTACAGCTTGTTTAAAAATATTTCATATAAGTAAGGTCTACTTTTAAAAAATCCAAAGCTTGCCCCATGCATGTCGGGAATTTTATTTTGGATCTAAGCGCGGAGTGTATTGGGCTCGTTTTCGTTTCCCACGTAGTAATTGCTATCGGCATGATTTCGTATGAACGCGAACCAGATTTAGATGCTTAAACAAGCTGGCACAATGACCCAGTTGACTTCAGGACAGTATTAAATGACGATATGTTGACGCGCGATAATAGTGGGGTGCAGTCTGTAACTTGGACAGTGAAAATTTGGATATCAACACTCTGTTTTCACCTAAGCAATTACACAATCTTAGAAATCATAGACATTGTGAAAATCTCACGAGCTCCATGACACAAAGCGGTACGGTTGGTTATGCAACACCGTTCCCGTCTTAAAAAAAATGGGACTAATCAATTGTACATCAACTCAATGACAAATCATCGATAATCCTTAAAAAATGCCGTTCCTACTAAGCATAGGTTCATGGTACAAGGATGTGTTACATTTTTTTTCTTTTTCTTTTTCTTTGTGCTTTTGTAACGGCTATTGAAAGGTGGAAGAAGCACTGGTCACATCTCACATGTGGCCTAACCGGTGTCCTGTGCATCCTAAGGTCCCATGTACCCATTTGGCCCGGCTACAAGTATCTATTACAACAATGCATACAAGAATTATTCACATGAACAAACAATGATGCTTTGTTTTCGATCCAAAATTCAAAATCCTAGATGCCAGAACCAATGTCTACAGGGACATTCCATCTCGTTTTACAAGTAAAAAAAGACTACATTTAATGGACAGTGACAAAGTAAGTCTTTACAATACCTCACGAGGTCCGTGACAAGTCAAATAACCAAGCTCTCATTGAATTGGATGTTAGGTGACTTTGTAGGAAAGACTAGTGATATGCAAATGTCATCCTTATTTAGGAATGTTTTCCAGCGTTTGGTGAGCAAAACCTCAAAAATTCCACCCTCTCCCTCCATATTATGGTAATGGTCATGATGATAACACCCATGATGAGATCATACAACCAGCCTTTTTCTTTATTTTGACCCTCACAGCACCACCAAATCCAATAACGCAACAAACACGAAGGAGAATAGAGCCAAACCTCACAGAGGGAAAACTGGTAACAGTAAAAAAAGGAGCTAAAGAAGAAAAAACTGACCAACGCAAAAAGACAAGACCTGTGTCCAGTGTGCAAGCAAGCAAAACTCCACTCCACCCCACCCCTAACACATACACACACTTTCTCTCTTATCTTAGCTCCAAAAATCCCCATATCCTAAAGAAACAAAACCACAATTTCAACAAAATGCCAAACACGGAGTAAAAAGGAAATACGTGGCAAAATCATGAGGGGGAAACACATGTTAGACATTTAAAACAAGGGGGATTTGATGATTTGCCACAGCAAAAGATGTTCAACACGATGCTTTAGGACTCACATGTTAGTGAGACATGGACTGATAAATCATTGATTGAACATCTTCGTGGTGGCAAATCATCGATAATTCCTTAGAACAAAGGAGAAGTGCAAACCAAGCATCCAAATTTACAAGAAAAAAAGTATCTACCTACATTAAAAGAAGCATCAATAAAAAGTAGTAAAACCTCCAAAATTAAACCAGAAAACCAATTAAGGAAGGGAGAGAGAGGAGCCAGACAAGCAAGCATACAAGGCAGGACGAACCAAAAAGGGGAGACAGTAGGGGAGGGAGACCAGTGTGGAAAGCAAAGCAAAGCGGAGCCGAGGAACAGGCAGGCCTAGCTTAGCGTAGCGTAGCTAGTGCGGAGGTAGAAGAGTAGCACTGCAGCAGACCAACTCGCTCTCCTTCTCTCCTCTCCTCATCGTATGCCACCACGTACAAACAAGGCTCACTCCCAAAGCTTCCAACAATTCCATTCCCATCTTCCGCCTTTTCTCCTGCTCCTACTCCCCCGGCCCCAACCCTTCTTCCCAGCTCTCCACCCTCCCAAACCATTTGAAATCAGCGCAAGACCAAAACCACCCCAAGAAGAGGAGAAACAGACGCCTCCACGCCCCGAAATCCACGCCTCGCCCCGCGGGCGGAGAGTACAGATCCCTCCATTTCTTGATCCTTTCTTGTTGCAGGTCTCGCTCTCTTGGGCGCCGCCAGATTTCGGATCCGCCTGGAGGTTTGGGGTTTTGATTACGGAGGGAGTGCGTGTGCCCTTGGTCTTAAATCTTGATCGGTTTTTGGTTGGGTGCTGGGTGGTGGCGGGCGGCGGCGGGTTTGTCGGATGGGGTTGCTCTGGGGCATTTCCTCGAGCAGGTGGCGGGCGGCGGCCTAAGATGCAAGGATTGGCCCGGGGGACGGGGCGCCGGGGGAGGGAGCGGTTCTTGGCGTGCGGCGTTTGCCCGCTCATGCTGCCGGGCGACCGGAGCCCTCGGCGACGGGCATTGGGGTGCGGGGTGGAGGGTGCTCGTGGTGTGCTGCTAAGGTAGGGTGGTGACGGGGGTCGGTGCTGGGGGCCATGGGCAACAGCACGTCCAGGGTCGTCGGCTGCTTCGCGCCGGCCGAGAAGGCTGGCGTCAACTTGGAGTTCCTCGAGCCGCTGGATGAGGGGCTCGGGCACTCCTTTTGCTATGTCCGCCCGGGGGCGATTGCCGATTCCCCGGCGATCACGCCCTCAAACTCCGAGAGGTACACGCTGGATTCCAGCATGCTGGACTTGGAGACCCGGAGCGGGTCCTTCCGGCAGGAGGCCGTCGAGGACTCAGCGGCTGGGCTGCAGCGGCCGAGCAAGAGCTTCTCGGAGACCACCTTCCGGGCGATATCAGGGGCTTCAGTGAGTGCTAATGCATCCTCTGCCCGGACAGGCAACCCCTGCGTGTCCCTTGCTGGTGAAATGCAGGAGCCTGCTGCCACATTTGAGAGCACCGCCTCATTTGCCGCCGTGCCCTTGCAGCCGGTGCCGCGGGGGTCAGGGCCACTCAATACCTTCTTGTCTGGGCCGCTGGAGAGAGGATTTGCGTCTGGGCCACTGGACAAAGGTGCTGGGTTCATGTCCGGGCCATTGGATAAGGGAGTCTTCATGTCAGGACCTATTGACAGTGGCAACAGAAGCAACTTCTCGGCACCTCTTTCATATGGTCGGAGGAAGGCTGGTCTCGGGCAGCTTGTACGTAGCATTAGCAGACCGATGAAAAGTGCATTGTCAAGAACATTTAGCAGGAACTCACAAGATCCTGGTTGGGTCCAAAAGTTTCTGTTGCATCCTATGGCTCAACTGGCTTGGTCGAGGGATGCAAAGTGCAGGTCAGAAGGTTCCCAAAATGGGTTGGAAGCTGGGCTACCTGAGCCTGAGTATAGTGTGACAAGGAACTTGCAGTGGGCCCATGGCAAGGCAGGCGAAGATAGGGTTCATGTTGTTCTATCAGAAGAGCAGGGTTGGTTGTTTATTGGAATTTATGATGGATTCAGTGGCCCTGATGCACCGGACTTTCTAATGAGCAACCTATACAAGGCCATTGATAAAGAACTGGAAGGACTACTCTGGGTTTACGAAGACAGCCCCGAAAGGAGTGCTCATGTATCTACTCTTGGAGAGGGTGAGTCAATTGCGGCTTCTCTGGAGCCTCCTGATGGTGACGGCATTCAGTTCCAAATTGACAATGAGAAACCAGAACAACTTGCTAATTCTAATAAAAAACATGTATCCAGTGGGAAGAAATGTGATGAGGGTGCTTTGCAAGATCAGCCAACCGGTGGGCAAAAAGATTTAGCATCGGAGGTTTCAAGTAATCAGAAGTTGGATGCTGATGAAATAGTAGAGGATAAAGTGGGAGCCGATTTGGGAAGTAATCTCCAAAGTATAGAATCTCATAACTCTAGCAGAGACCTTTCAATTACAGATGTAAAAACTGGCTGTAGCTGTGCATCAGAAAATAGTACTTATGATAATCAAGATGTCAAATCATTGAAAGAAAGCAGAAAGAGCAAGCGCCTTTTCGAGCTACTTGAGATGGAGTTGCTGGATGAATATAATAGAAGTATATCTAAGTCATCACCAGAGGGAAGGAAAAGGAGGAGCTTGTTCAATACGCAGGCAGACACTGCAGAAGAAAGCTCTAGGGATGTAGCCGAACTCTCCAGGTGTTCATTGGCAGCAACTGGAGAATGTTATGATGATTTTGAGAATCGTGAAAGTTCAAGGCAAGATGATAGTGTGCTTGGCATAGATCCAAAAGGGTGTAATGAGTGTTCAGTTTCTTCGTCTTCGTCAGGGCACAAGCAAATTATGAGAAGATATCTGTTTGGGTCAAAGTTGAGGAAGATGTACAAGAAGCAAAAATTGTTGCAGAAGAAGTTTTTCCCTTGGAATTACGATTGGCATAGAGATCAACCTCATGTAGATGAAAGTGTTATCAAGCCTTTGGAAGTGACTAGGAGATGCAAGTCAGGACCAGTAGATCATGATGCTGTATTGAGGGCAATGTCACGGGCACTTGGAACCACAGAGGAAGCATACATGGAAATAGTGGAAAAGGAGCTTGATAAGTACCCGGAGCTTTCATTGATGGGTTCATGTGTCCTCGTGATGTTGATGAAGGACCAGGATGTATATGTTATGAATCTTGGAGATAGTCGAGTTATCGTGGCACAGGATAATGATCATTACAATAACTCAAGCATCTCAAAAGGTGATTTAAGATATCGAAACAGGTCAAGCGAGTCACTTGTCCGTGTTGAACTTGATAGGATATCAGAGGAATCGCCAATGCATAATCCTAACAGCCACCTAAGCAGCAATACGAAAACTAAGGAACTGTCTATTTGTAAATTAAAGATGAGAGCAGTACAACTGTCAACTGATCATAGCACGAGTGTTGAGGAGGTATGCATTCTGATAAACAATTGTTACTCTTCTTTCACTTCTTATTAGCATCTGTTGTCCTGCATAATTTTGACATATTGATTCGAGTTCAGCTATCATTTATGCATATTTTAGCAGGTCCTTTTTTATCTTTGTTTTTTCCCTCCCAAGAGAATCTTAGTAGGATATACTTATTAGTTATACGGTTTTGTTTGACAGTGATACTACAAAATGTGCTCTCTTGATGTGATGATTTGCTGAAAATTTGACAGTATTTATTACCTTATAGTTTGCATCACATCATAAATACCTTAGATTTTACTTGATAATGTAACTTCATGATAATAATTGGTTTTAAAGTTAGTCCCGGGTACTTCAGCTAACAGGAAGTCAATAATTGAGGAAATCATTTTGGAAAACAAAATAGGATGACCTGGTCTTTACATACTATTCTTTGTGCTGGCCAACAAGATCGAAGTTTTCCAGCTACATCACATGTCAAAAATGAGTTGACTATAAACTCAATTTCTTATTCCAGACTTTTGTATATATGTATATACATGGAAATGCAGTGCACCTATATCTTGGTGTTAATCTCAAGTCAAGCTGCATCCAAGCAGGCTTGAACTTTATACATAGTTGTTGAATGTTGAGGCCATCAGAGCTGGCCTAGGCTGGTCAGTTGAGCTTGGCATGCAAGTTGAGCTATGCTGGGAGTACCAAATAAGTTCTGAGATATGTATTGTACTATTGTTTTCTAATATACCAAATTCAATTTCAGATTGGCCGAACCAAACTCTGATACATATTAGTTATTTATAAAGTTTTTTTTATGGTACACCACTTTCACAAGGATTGTACACTATTTATGATCTAATGGATAGGATTTTTCATGGTGACCTATTTTCTTCAGAGATGTAATAGATCATCTATGGTAACTAATTAGGTAATAATCTCTTTTCATCTTAATATATTATGATTTAATGCAAAAGTAAACGACAATTTTGGAATAAACAAATTGTTTTTTATGGGTGTAGCCTTGTAGCAAACAAAAATAATATGTGTCATGACATAGCGTGTGTACCACCAGACTTGCCATGATCCATGATCATGATATACAAATACGCTAAGCACATAGAACAACAAAATGTGTAAACTTTGGTACTATTTGATGTATGATGCATGGAACCTGCGACACACACTTGTTCTATACGAAATGAAATACATTAAAATGGAATACATCATTCAAAAATTGTATACCGATAAAAATGAAAAAAAAAATGATTGCAGAAATCTGGCCATGCTGAGTAGTTTCACACCCAACATCTGCATATGATTGTGTCGTTTTTCTTGTGTATTAAGGAAACCAGTCAATATCATTTAAAATATTCCTTATGTGCCTATGACCTGTTAACCGAAGGTAGCAAGCTAAACCTTTCTTTACCCAAATTAATACTTAATAATGAACAGTTAGGATCTATCCATGGCTCTTATCTGTATACAAGTGAGAGGTGTACCCTAATAGAGTTCTATTTATAAACTAGACAAAATTGGCTCCAGGACACTCAATACTTTGTGCCATTTGTTCTAGGACATTGGTTTTTCGTGCCTTTGTCAGAACACAATACTAAAAGGTGGTTATTTGCTCTAGGACACAGAGGCCAATATAATATGATTTCCAGCTGTTTGAGGAGAGAACCATGGGGAAATGTCCATATTGCCCTTTGGAATCAGACGATATCTCTCTTCCCTCTGTATCCATCCCCCCCACCCCCCTCTCCCCATCTTTCTAGTCCATCTCACGTCTCGAGGCCATGAGGTCCGACGTATTGCACCATGAGCGTGCGGCGGCCGTAGCCCCATGTACCTCGAACTCCATCTCTGGTGGCCGTATCTCCCCCTTCACCGCGTCGGCGGCCATCCCTACCTCTGCCCAGCTCCCGCGACCAGATCTGGCCATGACGAGCACGTTGGGCTCCGCTGCCGATCCCGGTCGTTCTCGCCATCCTCACCGTGTCCCGAAGTTGCTGCCGCCTTCCCTGCCCGCCTCGGTGTGTGCAGCCATCGATCCGGCGATGGACAAGGCGGAAGTGGGTTCCGCATGCACTGTCATGTTCGCAAGGTGGTGCATTCAAATCTGGACGGCCTCTCCTGCGGCCATCATCCTCAGTGCCAGCGTCTTCTTCCACGACGGCAACCAGCGACCGACGTCTGCGCCCACGTCATACCGGCATCTTGTGCTGCAATTTGCTTCTCAATTAGAGGCATTTATCTGCTCGATCTTTTTTCCTTTTGCTTAGAAAGATTTTGTGGTTCTCGTAATTGAGTGTATTGGATGGATTGATGCAATTAATTTTCTTGTTCATTCGATCCTTCTAAACCGGCGTCTAAATGGCAAGAACAAGATGTTGATAGTAATTGTGGTGATGGACTGATGGCAGTCATGGCAAGCTGCTACTGGTAGTAGTGTGCTGTAGCTGGGGTCACTGATGCGAGAGAGCGAGCTCTAGCGAGGTCCCGGCGAGCTCCGGAGAGGTCACAGTGGCTCTGGTGAGTTAGGGTGGTGAGGTGGGTAGCGCCAGTTCGTGGCAACGGGAATGCCAATGCACAGTGAGAGAAGGAATGGGAAGAAGACACGGGAAGAAGATGGTGTTGTAATCACTGACATGTGGGCCCAATTTGTAAGGTTCAGGGCACCATCTGTCATTTAAAAAAAATATCTCTCTCCAACTAGCAAAAAATGATATTTTATTGGTCTTAGTGTTCCAAAGCAAATTGCCACCTTTTAGTAGTGTGTTCTGACAAAGACACAAAAAAACTAGTGTTCTGGAACAAATACCACAGATTATGAGTGCCATGTAGCCAATTTTGCCTATAAACTAACACTTCTAAGAGGTAACGAATCATATTCCAATTTTCAGCAGCACATAAGCTATAAGAATTAGTATCTTATTTTACTGCCCCTCTGCAAGGATCCACATTATTATTGTTAGTACTTATTTCTTGCTAGTACTTCACCCTGCTAAATGTCAAATCTTTGGATTCATAAGTGCCACCTTAATAATACTTTGATCCTCTGTTTTCCATCTGCAGTACGTATCTCTCTTGATATTTAGTTTGCTACTTTGCTTAATAATGAAATATAATAGCTCGACTTACAGTTACACCTTCTGAAAGAGATATTACATGAAATTTTATTGGTTCGAGACAATAGTTGAATTAATTAGTGGATTGTTGTTCCAAACCAGACACGTTATTGGAGGGGTCTCCTGATGTGCTGTTGATTTCATTTTGATATGGATGAAATAAAGCATCTTTCATCTACTAGAAATTCCTTGGAACGAAATCAGCTTTTGTTTTGCAACATGGTAGTGGAAACGGGATGTGAAACTGGGAACCTTTACAAATTTTGCTTTATCCTTTCTAAGTGGTGCGGTTAATTTGCTCCTTCAATTTTGCATTCATAAAGTCAGGCTTACCAATCTATCTTGTAGTCTACTACACTTATGATGATGATGATGATTATTCTTTTGTCAGTCTCACGGTTCATTTGATGATTGTGCTCTGCAGGAAGTCTTGAGGATTAGGGCAGAACATCATGATGACCCTCAAGCTGTATTTAATGATAGGGTGAAAGGACAGTTGAAGGTTACTAGAGCATTTGGTGCAGGCTTTCTAAAGAAGGTAGCTTTATAGAATTTTTTATGCCCATTGATAGTAATGTGTCCAACTTCTTTATGTCAAACAATGATGTGCCTAGCCTCCCTATTTTTATTGAGTATTGCATTTACCTTTGTAATATAGAATTATGGGTAATGATGTGCTTATCATGTCAGAAGTACCATATCCGTGAATTAATGGGGATTGGAGGATCTATTTATATATGTTTAATTGAGTCTCCAGTAAGAACTATAGGGGCTCCATTTCCCTTGGTATATGCACCAGGAAAAGGCCAAAGATTTGTGAAATTTGTATAAGAGTGTGCATATAAATTTGACTAATAGTTGATCTAACATCATAACCTCCTATCTTCTTTCATTGTGCTTTGAAACTAAACAGAGGGGATCTATCATACATATATTACAACTGAAGCTTTGCTTTTCACATACTTCCAGGGCATTATATTGGAAAACATAACTTTTAGTATCAGTATATTGATGGAAGGGCAATAATAAGAGGGTAACCCTGCCAGTCAAATAATTAAGCATGAATGTAAATTTTATTTCTTTTAAGGCATTAATTCCTTTTTAAAATAAATAAATAAATCTCCAAGTATAGTTTTTGTATGTCTTTTTGGTATTTAAAAGTAATCCTGGTATATGATGACGTATTTATAATCTCAATATTTTCCAGTGACATGTTTATATGCGTGGGAAGATTCTTTTGAAATACTTGAATGGAATATTCTATTGTGCAATTAGCTGAGATATCTTCTTTGCCTATTGCAGCCAAAATTTAATGACGCGCTACTTGAGATGTTTCGCATTGACTATGTTGGAACATCAGCATATATCAGCTGCAATCCTGCTGTCCTTCACCATCGTCTCTGCTCAAATGATCGGTTTCTTGTCCTGTCATCAGATGGACTGTATCAATATTTCAGCAATGATGAGGTAGTTTCGCATGTTGCATGGTTTATGGAAAATGTACCAGAGGGAGACCCTGCTCAATACCTTGTAGCTGAGCTTCTTTGTCGTGCAGCAAAAAAGAACGGTAAGTTCTGCCTTCATACATTCTAAACTGTACCACGGGCATTTATCCAAGTAATCAGACTAAGGTTGAAGTAGATTTACTGTGATCCTGGATATCTAGTAACACATTGTCTGTGAACTATGCTGATGAAATACTCGATTCCTATGTTGCAGTTAGATAATGTCTAGTTATTACTGCTTACTTTCATCTATTGTGGTTGACTTTTGTCATAGCATTAGTCATAACATATCTACTCATTCTGTTTGCTGTACGCAATATTTCTGATTTTCTATAACCTTTCAGTGTCTGGCCTTGTGTCCTTCGACCCCTTCCTGGTCTTGGTACTGGATTACTGATAAAGACATTGTGCATGCCTTAGCTCTGTTGTAATTCTGGAAACAATTTGTAGGTGTTTTTGGAAACAATTCTGACATGATCCTGTGCTAATATTATTTTGTAACTAGTGTATCCTACTGGTAGAGGTGTTCAAAGACCACCTTATGTAGCGGGTCTTCCATAGAGTTGAATTGTAAGCTTCCATCGATCCCCAAATCCTTTTAAGTATGCCGCACCATGCACATATTGCAGTAGTTCTCATATTGGTCTTACACACGACTGATTTCCCTAATTGCTAGCCTAGTAGCTATCAAGACAGGTCTAAACCCTTTTTTCCACTTTTGACATGGAATATGTATGTTAGAATTGACCTGTATACAACTATGCAACTATTCTTTTTCAACTTCGAATTATTGCCTAAAAAAGAATTGTTGTGTTTATGGGAGATCTATTATCCCGAAACTAACCATTTTTTGTTGTGTGTTGAATAATGCTTGCAGGGATGGATTTTCATGAGTTGCTGGATATCCCCCAGGGTGATCGCCGAAAATACCATGACGATGTTTCTGTTATGGTAATTTCCCTTGAAGGCCGAATATGGCGATCTTCTGGTTGAGTGTCGAGACGCGACTTGGTCTGTTCCTTGCAGCCTCGCTTAGCGTAGTGAATTCTCAATCAGGAAAGGCACCATTTGTCTTGTTCATTGTCTTTAGTTTTTCAATACTTGCTCAAATTTTCATCAGGCAATCCATGTGGCTTTTCTGTCTAACATTTTGGATTTGCGGTGCATGCTTGGCAAGTCCAACGTTGAGTTATACAGGCTTCTTTTTTTCTTATTAGGAGAAAACTTTCTTTTTTTGGTGGGGATTCCTTTTCCCTGTGTCCTTAAGTTTCCCTTTTTCTTTTTCTGCGTTTTGTGTATATTTGTTGCTGCTGCTTTATTTCATTCTTTCCTTTGCAAATGGGGTTTCGGGCATACGTGTTCATGCAATACAACTGGTAGCAGATGGGTAGGTTATATATGTATCACATATTCTTTTGTAATATCCCCTTATACTCCCTATATATATATTGCCTATTGAGCCTCATGAATATACACACAATATTCACAACATGATATCAGAGTTAGGGCACTAACCTAGCTCCTTCCACTACCATTCTTCCGCCGCCACCTGAATCGGGTCGCTGCCACAGTTCTGGTTGCCCTCCACTGGCCATCAAAGTCCTCGGTTGGCCGCACGCTCGAAAGTCTTGAATTCTTGGCTCTGCGCCCAAGATAATTTGGTGCCTCGCCGCCTATGAGCATCTTTATCACGCCTATGCATCGCGACTCGACACTCGAAGTCGGCGTCGGCTGGCGAGGTCGCCTCTGTCGACCATGCGTTGGCACCGTAGGTTGCTAGCCGGCCTGAGGCCGCGCTGCCATGCGTCGCGCCTCTGTCGCCCGCGCGCTCGAGCCCGACGTAGTCCGACTCGAAGTTGTCGCCCGTCCTTGGAGCGTCGCCGTCTGCACGAGCCATCGTCGTCCTCGTCGTTTGGGCCGTCGCCTCCAACAAGAGGAACCCTAGTTCCCCCCCCCTCCTCGGCGCGGGCTCCCCTTCGCAGGTGTTTTAGTGTGAGCCGGTCCGGCCCACAAGAAAAAAAACCCCCAAAAAATGACAATCTAACCGCAATGCCGTCCAGCACCGCTTGTTAGACTTCGTTGCTTTGGTCGTCGCGCCGTCCAGCGCCGCCTACCGATAGCTTTCGTTCCATCAGTTGATACCCCATTCTCTGGAACAAAGCTTTATGGGACTAACAGCAAGTTTTGGTCTTCACTCATGGAGATCACTCTTGATGGTCTTCGCCTTTGGGGACAAGTCACTGGAGCTCGACCTTGTCCATCGTCGCTGGTTCAACCTTCTCCTAGACATCCTACTTCTACACCTTCTGCAGAAGATGAGGTCGTCAAGAAAGAGACAGGGGCCGTTGTTGCTGCTGATGAGGCCTTTTAGTATGCCATAGACGCTTTTGAGCGCTAGTATGCTAATGAGGCCCGTGTTCGAGTCGTCCTGGTGGTCAGTATCGACAACTCCATCCAGCTAGACATATTGGTCTACGTTCCACTTGTCAGATCTGAGAGTACTTGCGCGAGTGATACCAGCAGAGCAGCGATGCTCGGTTCCTTTCATTTCAACGTGAGTTGGAGACGCTTCGCCAGGAGGACTCCTCCGTCGACGATTTCTTCCGAGCCCTAGCCAGTCTCTAGCGCCAGCTCGACGAGCTGGCTTCTCCGCTCTGCTAAGAGTGTCATAAGGTGCAGAAGGCGGATCGTGACCACCTTCGCCTTTATGACTTCGTCTGCCGTCTTCGCCCAGAGTTTGAACCTGTCAGGGCTCAACTGTTGAGTCGCTTACCACGACCGACAATCACCGAGACTCTTTCGATGCTTCGTGCTGAGGAGCTTCGCCGCGGGTTGGCAGCACAGTTTGTTCTGGTTATGCTTGCTACCCCTTCTTCTTCGACTACACTGACGGCTTCTGCTTCGACTACAGTTTCTCCTTAGGTGTCTATTTCTGCTCCTATTCTTTGCACTAACTGGGGTTCAGTGCAATTATTGCAAGAACTTTGGGCACGACTACCAAAGTTGTGCGGTGCGAAAAAAGCGGAACAAGGTGTGTGGGGGTGGAAGATCCAAGAGGGGTAGGGAGGCCCTTCCTTGACGGGAGGATCAGGATCTTCTCAGCGAGGTGACTCTGTTTTGCAACTCTACCAGGCTCTACTTCAGTCGCTCTCTCACAGCTCAACAGGTTCTACTAGTTTAGCTCAGACGTCTCCTCTAGGTACTTCTTGGGTTCTGGATTCTAGTGTCGCTTTCCACATGACATCGGACTCTACATCTCTCACTTAAATAGAACTTCCTGCTTTTCCTATCTCTGTTCAGACAACTGACGATACTGTTTTGTCTATCAGCTGTTAAGGTACTCTTTTGTACACTAATTTTTCTGTTCCAGTTGTTTCCCAAGTTCTCTAGCTTACCATGCAGCTTTTCTCGGTGGGTCAGCTCACCGATCTCAACTATAGGATTGGTTTTGACTCTCACACCTGTTTTGTCCAGGACCGACAGACAGGGACAAAACTTGGGATTGGACGGCGTCGTAGGTATTGTTAGGGTTTCTACATCCTTGACCACCTCCACCTTCCGTCCACTTCAGTTGCTCATATCATCCCCATATCTACCTCCACTGCCACTGCTGCCACCACCTCTGGATTTTTTGCACAGTGGCATCATCGTCTAAGTCACTCGTGTGGGTCTCACCTTTCTTCATTAGTTCGTCAGGGTGTTCTTGGATGTGTTACTGTTGACACGACCATGTTTTGTCAGGGTTGTAAGCTGGGTAAGCAACTACAACTTCCTTATCATTCTAGTGAGTCCTTGTCTTCTCATTCTTTTGACTTAGTTCATTTAGATGTATGGGGACTTGCGCCTATTATCTCTAAAGGCGGACATAAGTTTTATGTGATTTTCCTTGATGATTATTCTCGTTTTACATGGCTTTTCCCTATGTATAATCGTGGTTAGTTTATTACGATCTATCATAGCTTTGTAATGATGGTTCATGTCGGGACCCGGATTTATACATCCGAAGCCCTCTGTGTAATCTGAACTAGTCACAGATTAGTATCTAGCTCACAAAGGAAACATCGATTAAATACCATCCATTTACCGGTTTAACTAACAAGATCTTAAAATAACTAGCTCGCTATGCACAGAGTGACATAGCAGATAAGGAAAAGAAGATCGACCGCTTTATGGAGGGACTGCGTGATGGACTGCGAGTTCAGCTGAGCACCCATGACTTTCAAGACTTCCAACAACTGACCAACAAGGCGCTGTGCCTGGAAAATGAACGCAAGACACTTGAAGACACCCGCAAGCGAAAGATGGGTACTCTACGGGGCCATCATTTAGTGCACAACCATCTTATGGAGCACCTTCTGGCTGTGGCACTCGACCAACCACTCTACCTAGGTCTTCGGCTCCAGCAAATCGGCCCGGTGGTGCCTCATACACCACCCCAATTCAACCAAGCAAGCCTCAACAGTCCAGCACACTGCCCGCTGGCCAATTGTGCTTCAATTGCAACGAACCCGGGCACTACGCCCGCAATTGCCCACGCAAGGCCCCCACACCAGTCAAGTTCAACTTGGGGAGTACCCCGGCAAGAGTGCAAGACACCCCCAGGACAACAGCAAGAGGAAGGCTCGTGACATCATCAGCACCCGGATCAGCATCAACCCAAGGATGAGGTCGGTGAACCACGTCACGGCTGAGGAAGCACATGAGGCACCAGAAGTACAGGTGGGTACGTTCTCAGTTAATTCATCGCTAGCATGTGTTCTTTTTTATTCTGGAGCATCGCATTCCTTTATCTCCCGCAAGTTTGCTAATCGTTGGCAGCTGCTAACCTTTGTTCTCAAGAAGCCTTTAGAGCTTAGCTCACCTGGGGAACTATTATGGGCCAAATTAGTAAGCCCTGGGGTGGAAATTCTGTTAGAAGGGATAGTGTTTCCCGCAGACTTGATGGTGCTAGAGGCCCAGACCCTGGACATCATCCTCGGGATGGATTGGCTAGCCAGGTATCAAGGGGTAATAGAATGCACCAATAGGACAGTTAGCCTTACCAAAGGACCCGGCCTGGAGGTCATAGTCAAGATGGACAGACCTTTCCGATGGAAAAGGGCAGTTTGCTATGCCATAGGCATCCCTCTGGAGGGAATGCTAGTATTACAGGAATACCCTGACGTCTTCCCGAAAGAATTGTCAGGAAGACCACTAGATCGGGATATAGAGTTCATCATAGAGTTGATGCTTGGGACAGCACCCATCTCCAAGAGACGTTATAGGATGCCGGTGAATGAACTCGAGGAGCTGAAGAAGCAAATTTGGGAGCTACAAGAGAAGGGGTTTATTAGACCGAGCTCATCTCCATGGGGATCCCCGGTACTGTTCGTGAAGAAGAAGGATGGTAACATGAGGATGTGTGTAGACTACTGGTCCCTGAATGAAGTCACTATCAAGAATAAGTACCCAATGCCTAGGATTGACGACCTGTTCGATCAGCTCAAGGGGGCAATGAAGTTTTCCAAGATAGACCTGCGTTCAGGGTATCACCAGTTAAAGATCAGGTCTGAAGACATCCCCAAGACAGCCTTCTCTACCTGATACGGCCTCTATGAGTTCACTGTTGTGCCATTTGGACTAACCAATGCCCCGGCCTATTTCATGAATCTGATGAACAAGGTGTTCATTGAGTACTTGGACTTATTCATGGTGGTATTCATTGATGACATCTTGTTCTACTCTAAGGATGCCGAAGAGCACGCACAACACCTGAGATTGGTGCTGGAAGCACTCAGGGAGCACCAGTTGTATGCCAAGTACAGTAAGTGCAAGTTCCGGCTATCCGATGTTAGCTTCCTGGGCCATGTGATATCTGTGAACGGAGTAGCCATGGACCCGGCCAAGGTGGAAGCCATCCTGGAGTGGCGACCACCCACTTCGGTGACTGAAGTCCAGAGTTTCCTCGGATTAGCGGGATACTACTGTCGATTCATCAAGGGGTTCTCAAAAATTGCCTAACCTCTCACCCAGCTGCTGAAGAAAGAAAGGAAGTTTGAATGGACCGAAGGATGTGAGAAGAGTTTCCAAGCACTAAAAGCTCACTTAACCTCTGCCCCAGTCTTGGTCCTCCCTGATATCCATAAGGATTTTGAGGTATATTATGATGCCTCTCGGCAAGGGCTAGGAGGCGTGCTGATGCAAGACAAGAAGGTTATAGCCTATGCATCTCGACAGCTACGACCACATGAAGAGAACTACCCTACTCATGATCTGGAGCTGGCATCGGTAGTTCATGCGCTGAAGATATGGCGCCACTACCTCATCAGAAATCATTGCAGCATATACACTGATCATAAGAGCCTCAAATACATCTTCACCCAACCAAATCTCAACCTAAGGCAACAAAGATGGCTGGAGCTCATCAAGGACTACGACTTGGGCCTCCACTACCACCTGGGCAAGGCCAATGTGGTGGCTGATGCACTGAGCAGGAAGTCTTATTGTAACCACATTGTGACCCATGGAAGGCAACCTGCTCTCTGTGAAGAATTTGAGAAGCTCAATCTAGAGATAGTGCCATAAGGGAGCCTCTCAGCCTTAAAAGGCCCACCCAATCTTGGAAGAAAGGATCAAGGCTGCTTAAGCAGGGAACACCAGCACCGAAAGGCCCCAGCAGCTCGTGGAGCAAGGGAAGGCTTCCAAAATGACAAAGGATGATTAGGGCATCCTACGATATGGAAGGCACCTTTTTGTGCCCCATCATCCGGATCTGAAAGAGTTGATCCTCAAGGAGGTCCACGAATCAGCATAATCAATTCATCCAGGCGGCACCAAAATGTACCAAGACCTGAAGCAACACTACTGGTGGCCACGAATGAAGAGGGACATTGCAGTGCACGTAGCACGCTGCGATGTGTGTCAGCGAATCAAGGCTGAACATCAGAAACCTGCCGGTCTGTTGCAGCCCCTACAAGTACCTGAATGGAAATAGGAAGGGATCAGCATGGACTTCATAACTGGTCTGCCGAAGACCAGGTTAGGGTATGATTCGGTCTGGGTCATCGTGGATAGATTGACTAAGACTGCCTATTTCATTCCGACGAAGACTACCTATAAAGGTGACAAGCTAGGAGGGCTATACATGTCTCGGATAGTCGGTCTACATGGGGTGCCCAAGCGAATTGTCTCAGACAGAGGCTCACAGTTCACCTCCCATTTCTAGGATAGTCTTCATGAAGCCTTGGGTACCTATCTGGCCTTTAGCACAGCATACCACCCTCAGACCGATGGTCAGACTGAAAGGGTAAACCAAGTCCTGGAGGACATGCTTTGGGCTTGCGCTATAGAGTTCGCTGCTGATTGGGAGAAGTGCCTCCCATATGCTGAATTTGCATACAACAATAGCTATCAGTCTAGTCTGAAGATGTCCCCCTTCGAAGCTCTATACGGAAGACAATGCCGAACACATCTGTTGTGGTCCGAAGCCGGAGAAGGGTACCTCTTCGGACCAGACTGCTTAAAGGAAGCTGAAGACAAGGTATGTCTCATTTGAGACCGACTACTGGCGGCACAATCAAGACAGAAGAGCTACGCTGACTGTCATCGTAGAGAGTTGAAGTTCAACATAGGAGACTTTGTCTACCTAAAGGTCTCTCCTCTCAGAGGAACCAGAAGATTCAAGGTCAAAGGGAAGTTGGCACCAAGATATATAGGGCCATACCAGATAATCGCCAAGAAGGGAGAAGTGGCTTATCAGCTGGAGTTGCCCGAGCAGTTGTCCGGCGTACACAATGTGTTCCATGTATCCCAACTCAGGAAATGCCTCCGTGTGCCCGAAGAGCAGGCTATTATGACAACGGCGAGTCGGGGTCTTTCTGGTGAAACGAGGGTGCGCACCAGAGAGAACACACGACGGCGAAGCTGATGGACTGACTGGTGGTGGCTAGGCGTCGACAGCGGCGACAAAATTTGCAAAACGAAGAACTTCAGTCGCAAACCCTAGAACTTGAATTCCGGTGGCGCTAAAGTTATAGGGGCGAGGAGAGTTAGGGTTTCAGGATGAGAGGGAAAAGGCGGTCCCGGGGCTCCCTTTTATACCGTGGGGGTGTGCCCGATTTGGCAGGATCCAAATCGAGTCCGAGACAGCCACAAGATAAACTCAAAGATTGAATGCATTACGAGATAAGGTTCGGTTGGATAAAGATGCGGAGGGATAAAAGAGATAAGATGACGCGGTTTGCACATGATTTTTTTTATTGGAAACAACGTTGTCGGACGGAGCTCGAAGCGTGGAAATGGTGGTTGGGTGAGGCTCAACGCGACGGGGACGAAGGCGAGAGGAAGGAGGTGACCGAAGCAATTAGGCGATCGGACAGACAGAGGGAAAGCGGTAGCGCGACGAGCGGGCCGGCACGGAAGGAAATGTCATGCTGGCTAAATTTGGAAAACAAAGGAAATGGTTCGAGTGAATAGGGTTTCGTCTCAAGGCAATTTCCGAGATTTTTAATAGGTTTTCTATTTTAAAAATACCAGAAAATGCAAATAGCAAATAAACTCGAAAAATTCTAGAAAATGTACCTAGGCACATGGTACCCAAATAAAATAGTTTTGACATTAATTGATGTTGATATTAATCACATTAAATTGTTTTGCTTTTGAAAGTCTATATTAAGCTTTATTAAAATTCAAATAAAATCTTGGTGAATTTTCCAAAAGGCTAACTACTCAAAAAGATTTTTAAACTTCAGAAAATTGGGATGTTACAGTATTGCCCATGACCCAGTGAAACAT
This sequence comes from Phyllostachys edulis, assembly GCA_036346405.1. Lineage (NCBI taxonomy): Eukaryota > Viridiplantae > Streptophyta > Magnoliopsida > Poales > Poaceae > Phyllostachys > Phyllostachys edulis. Next base: position 68,508,276 of record CM070549.1, read on the forward strand.
GAGCTCACCAAGCGCATTGGTGTGAATGCTTCATACACTCGCTCATAGGTGCAGGAGGAAGTACTTGCTTTACAGTTTGTGCCCTTAGAGTTACATATCACTGACTTCTTCACGAAGTCACAGACTAGGGTACAACATTTGTATTTTCTCTTCAAACTCAGTGTATGTGATCCACCATGAGTTTGAGGGAAGTGTTAAAATAGGAATTTTTTTGTATTTTCTTATATATGTATGGCATGTTCCTTTGTAATATCCTATTGTACTCCCTATATATATTTCCTATTAGACCTTATGAATATACACACAATATTCATAACTAGTTTTACAAGGTAATTCCTTCTGTAATACACCTTTTTTGGCGATTATGGGTTGGAGACCTGTTTTTAAAGGCTTGGGTTGGAGACTTGGAGTTGTATTATATAGCAGCCTTAAATTTGCCATAGCCAGCCATTCAAGTTCTCTTTCATGTCCTACTTGGCTATTTAATCTGTAACCTTGCTTCTTTGTACTAAATAAGGTTTGATCACAGTCGGTGTTGCAGCAGTGAAATTTTGCGAACTGGTGGACAACCTTTATGGCATCATAGTGTTGTTACAATCAGAGGCTCTAACTGGAGCTCAGATTTCAGAGGAATCTGGTGCCAAATAACCCTGATGAATCTGGTATCAAGTATCAACCTCAACTGGGTATGGTGACGATATGATGATCCGGAGTATATGCTGTCACTGAACTTTCTCCGGGCATTTGGCTTCTGGAGCATCTCTTCCTGTTGGATTCCCGGTGGAAAGATGGCTGAGATTAGCCATGCGCCAAGTTTATTTCTGATATTCAATGTTTGGGTTCAGAGTTACTACGGGAAAATCCCCCAAGCTAGTCCGATTCGGGTTCTGGACTTCCTAGTTGGTGAGCGCGAGAGGGGTTCAGTGTTGCTTGATGCTGGCCGGGGTGGCAGGGCGTCGATGGGAACAGAGGAGATGATGAAGTTAGATGATTGAGGGCGGCATGGCAGCTCTCGGCACCATGTCGTTCAGTTCTTTGGTTTAAAAGCAAAAAAAGGCTAAAGCTAAAACAAAACAGTGATTTTTTAAATTGAGCTTTTCCAAAATTCGTTAAAATTACCTCTTTTTTTTGTTTTGCTTTTGCTGGTTGAAAATAGCATTTTGTTAGAAAACTTCGTTAAAATTACCCACCAAATGCGATCCATACATAAGTAAAAAATCCTTTAGTTTTTTCCTCAATCATCCTCCCCTCTCCAACCCGAACGAGGCATGTAGCTCTCCTAGCATCGCCATCCTCCCTTGTGCCCGACACGCAACTGTTGTTCTCCCTTGATACACCCGACTCCATCATCGTCCTCCCCTGATGTTGTCCTCATCTTCTGCAACTGACACCGCTGTCATCCTTCGTCCCCCCTCCCACCTGCCTCCTCCTTCGTCACCCCTAAACTCTCCCCCATTCAAATCTTCTGACGGGAGGCAAAGCATCCTCCCATTTAGATCTGGTGATGGTTAGAGCAACGACGTCCATCTGTCGGTGATGGTGAGGGCGACGGTAGGGGCAGGCTGCCAGTGAGAGTGACGATGGCCTAGCGGCAGCAATAGCCTGCTGGTGATGGTGGGGTGGTCCGGCAGTGGCGACCACCTAGGTGTAAACGAGGATTGTCTTAATTTTTCTTTTTATTATATTTATTTTTCTGAATTGAATGAGCGTAGATACTGTGATTATCAATGTCATGATTAGTGATTGGTCCTAAAATTGTTGTTCTTTCTAAGTGAACCATGGCTATATTAGAATTTTAGTTTTGTTTGATCTTTTTCTTGGTTTGTGGCCGTGGTGCTCAGGGGAATCAAAGCGTTGTTCTTGTAGTATGTATTTTGGTCTTACAGAAAATCATAGTGCTATGAAAATTCTATCTTATCATCGATAAAGAGTATGCATGATCGAATTACATAGATATACATTACTAATTTCAAATGAAAAGTTTGAAATAGATGACGATGACTTTAACGGTGAATGAATAAGTGGTAACTTGTACCAAGGGGTATTTCAGGCTCTGCAACTTTAAGCCAAAACTTAAGAGACTGAAAAAGGCAGATTACCAAATACCCTGGCTTAGCTTATAAGTGAGGTGCTTATAAGTCGTTTAAGCCAAAAAAAAATTGGCTTTAAGCTATAAACCAAAAAGATTAAACCTAAACAAACCGGGTCATAAGCTTCTTCTTGAAGTTTTAAACCAAAAAACCTAAGTCTAAACAAACAGGGTCTAAGGGTGTGTGTTTCTTTTCCTCTATTCTCAGTTCTAACATGGTTGAGACTGCAGACTGAATTTTCTTTGTCCTGTTCTCTGCATCCTGCCACTCTCAAGTCTCAATTTTCTGGTAGGTTTTGGTATGTTTGAACTTTGAAGCCTAAAACCTGTTTCAGCGTTGGCGCCGCTTCCTTCATTTGCTTTGCTACTATGTTTGGAAACGTAATCCAGACTTTCCGTCGACAACATGGGAGATGCTCTGCCATTACCGAGACTAAAATTTCATCTCTACGATTTTATTTACAGTTGAGCTAGTACGACATAGATGCTTGCATGATTAGTTTAGATGCCTACGATGAAAGGTTGAAAAGCGCATAACTCGGTAGCTAGCATAGCAGCTTACCCCTGTCGCATTTACTAAACATTTCAAATCAACGAAGTGATCCTCTGCCTTGAGTCCTTAACATGAAGGAGGATGAAGAAAAAACAAGAGGGGTGCTTCCTGTAAATGCTTCCCAATCCAATTTGTACTAGTTGATAATACACGTGTTCTTGCCCTAAAAAAACATAATACACGTGTTCCTAAATCTTGAGCATAACATTTAGAGAAAATTACACCCTAGGTCTCTAAACTTGTGAGGTTGTATCACTTAACTTCCATTTTAGTTTCTCGGTTCTCCTGAACTTGCGAGGTTATGCCACTTAGCTTCTTGAACTTACATTTTACTTTCACAGTCTAATGAACTTACGAGGTTGTGCCACTATGTGAGAACCCGTGGTATTTACCTTGTAATGCTTAGCCATCCAGTTGACCCTAACATCACAAACCAAATATCCCGCGCCTCGGCATACATGTACCTTCCAGAATTGCAGTACACATACCCCATACAAAAATTATGCATCAACTCCGTACACAAGTCAATACATTACCAAGTCTTCAAACTTACAACACAAAGACATACAGGTCAGAAAACAACAGTAGGGCTGACCGGCCAAATTGACAAGGTAAATAAATAAAATAGCAGCGGAAACAAAAGCCATAAGATGGCGATAAACAAAATCCAACCGATTTGCCATTACCCACAAGGCAACCAATCGGGCCGCTAAGCTAGTCGTCATGTACGAAGTCGGCCTCACAACAGTTCATCCCTTGGGGATCAACCTCCTCTGCAACAATTAAACAATGCAGCTGAGTACAAAGTTGTACTCGCAAGACTTACAAGCAAAAGAAATATATAGATGTATTCATGTATCAAAGGAAAGCTACTACACTAAGCAGTTTTCAGCATAAAGCAATTTTTCCTTTGCAATAGAGTAATAGATTGTAAAGCAATTTTAAGCAATCTGTTTTTATTTGTTTAAATAACAGTAAGACAACAATTATCAACATAATAACATCTTGGAGGTGTCTTGCCAACAACCACCACAACATAGCACGAATTACCCATTCGTACCACCCAAATTCAAATTTTATCGAAAATGTTGAGTCTAACTCTTGTAGAGACCTAACCAAGCGTGTCCATAACTTAGGACGAGACTATTCGAATAGATTATACCCTGCAGGGGTGTACCAATGTACCTACACGCCAGATCGCCTTTTCGGCACATGATAGAGCACCGGCAAGGCTAAGTCCTACGAGACGTTTTCTAATATTATGTATTAACTACGAGTCGCATGTATGATAGAAACCATACGTTGTGTCGAAGTCATCGGCAGAGAGAAAACTTACCGATGCTCCTCGGAGTAGGGGACTTAAACCCAGAACCCATCCCGTCACGCCCAACATAAACAGAACATTTCTTTTTAACACAACACGTAACCACCACCTACGACTCGGAGCCAACACACGCCAAAGTACTAAGTCAAGAGAGGTCTCATATCCCTCTCATGTGATTAGCACGCAAAAGTGCTTGGGTCAGTGTCCAGATGTTCGGTCCTTGTTGACTCGGGCACCATCCATGCACACCCGACAATCACACCATCCAACCAATGTGTCCAAGTCTAAAACATTTCATTTTCAGTTTTAGTTTGTCAAATACAATAAATACATGGGTACCCTGACCCAAGTAATTTAAAGTGGTGATATAATGACCATCGTCGAGGCGATGATCCCCATTCTACCATTCTAAGCAGTGCTAAGCGACACAACTTGTATACATCATATTATTACCATAACTCATCCACCGAGCTCTAATTTATCAGCGGGGATATTAACCTAAGTTCAGTGGCAAAGGATAACATTTACCTACAGCTTATGCAACTACTCGGATTAATTACGTACCTCTAAACGAGAAATTAATCAAAGTAGAACATGCATACATACAGTTGTAAAACAAGATATTGTACTGAAAGTAATAGGATCAATATGATCAAAGGGGGGCTGCTTGCCTTGCTGGAGATAAATTTCTTGCTGCAGAAGATCACTCTCATATTCAACGAATTCGTCGGAACCTATTAGAGGAATCGAGAAGAAACAATAAGAACGAATAACACCGAGAATACTCAAAAATCCAAAAGTCATCCAAAAATCAAGAAATTTTCACAGAAGGTAGAGCATGATTTTAAATTAATTTAGAAACAAAATTCAAAAGATTTGGAGTTTGATGCAAAAGTTATAGTCAAAGCAAAATCAGCTTTTTGAATAAATACTGGAAAAATTCCTCTTGGGTACTGTTCATCCAAAATTAAATTTTTGGTGAAAATTTCCTGAGAGGTGGTGAATATGAAAATTTTATGATAGACAGAGCACCACATGAAATGAACAATGGAATTTGATTCACCTCATTTGGAGCTAAAATGAATTTCTTATGATTTTTCAAAGCCAAGAAAGTAGTGCACAAACCAAAAGTAAAATATGATTTTCAGAGGAAGTAACATGCTCAAAACCTATTCTAAAATAAAGTATACTACCAGAGGAAACCAACAAACTCGAGTTTGCTCAAAATGGGGTTATGGAGAAATACTTATGTATTTTCAAAGTTAAAACAATTTTTAATGCTAAACCAAAAGTAATTCTACTAACAACCAAAACTAGTACAGTAACAGGCCACAAAAACTATACCAACATAAAGTACACTAAAAATGTAACCCAACAAAATTCGAATAATCCAAAAAGGAGTTAAAATGAAATACTTATGCTATTTTGAAGTTTAACACAAATAACAATACAAAGATAAAGCACTTCGGAAATTATAAAAGCAGTAAATACTTTTTTATACCCAGCCTATCCTAGCCATAGACGTGGACCAGTGGGGCCACGGTCAAAATGGACCTAGTTAACCCAGACCCGGTCAAAATGCCTCAGGCCCACGTGTCAGCGAGCGAGGAGGAGGCGCTGGATCGTTTTAACGAGCAGAGCAAATCTTGACCGTTAGATCAAGATCGGATAATTCAAATGAGAGGGGCATTCGGACGGTCCGAACGGCCCAATTGATCCAAGCGGTTGAATTGAAATCGGACGGTCCAAATAGAATGGGACGTTCGGACGGTCCGAACGGCCCAAATGATCTAGATCGTTGAATCAAGATCGGACGGTTCAAATGAAACGAGATGTTTGGACTCTGACTTGAGCGTACAGACCGGTGGGACCCAGCCGTCAGTGACTCAGTCCCAAGAACTAAATCCACGGTGCATGCACACGGCGCTTAAGTGGCTAGGCCCACTTGTAAGTGATACAAAAGAGTCTTAGGACAGCCATTAACTAACGAACCAATCATTAGCTATTAAAAGACTAATTAGCCCTAATGATTTGCTACAGTGGCAGTACGAAGGCACCGCGCAGAGGAGCTCGCACTCGAGGCTTTGCCCGGCGGCTTGCCAGCACTACGCGCCATGGCGGCGCTGGATAAGAGCTAAAATGGAAAGTGGATGCTAAAGCGAAACTAGGGGAGGTCGGAGCATCACCGGAGGTGGTCCAACGCGGCGGCGCTATGACAGAGAGCAGAGGCGATGCTACGGCTACGGTGCATGTAGCAACCCGGTGGCTAAAGGAGCTAGCTAGTGTGCGCAAAAGTATCAGGAAGGTCCAGTGAACCTACCTGAGGGTTTAGGAGAGGACTAGCTAGTCGGAGGCTTGCCGGCGTTGAGGACGATGACGGTGGCTTGGAGCTTCACTGTGGAGAGGATGGCTCAAGCTAAGAGGGGACAAAATGGAGGTTAGGAGAGCTCAAGTGAGACCCAAATAAGGGGTCAAAGCAAGGAATCGACGATTGGCTTACCACACCAGAGATAAGGAAGAAAGGGAGCTTTGTAGTTGAAAATGGAGAAAATCCAAGATTCACGAGCTCCTGTGACACAATGGCCAAATTAGTTGAGGGGATCTCCTCCTTAGGCTAAAAGGCACACGGTGACACACTTATGGTAAAGGATGGCTCACCGGAGTGGCAGTTGACACGGTGGAGCGTCACGGTTCGCGCACTGAAGATGAAAAAGACAACCTTTGTGTTCCGGAACCTACACACGAAGACAAGAGCTCAAACCAGAGCATAAAGGGGCGGTAAGGGATGGAGAATGAGAGGGATGCATTGGAGCAAAGCTCGCCCGAGGAGGTCACGAGAGCTTGCCTCCTTTCCCTTTTTCACCGAAAGGGAAAGTGAGCTCTACCAAGTAGAAGAGAGAGGTATATAGGGCTCCAACAGACGGAAATGGGGCGGCGTTAACCAGTGAAGCTTCAGGAGTGGCTGGAGTGGGCGATGGATTGACGGCATTGACAGGGACGCGCAGAGCTTTCCCGCGACGTGGCGCTTGAGCTCTGCTCGCGCCCGCGTGTTGGAGACGACGGATCCGACAAGTGGGCCAGGCGCGTCAGTGGCTGCGAGGAGCGAATCGAGCCAGGCTCGGGTGAGATGCAACAGTGTGTGGCTTAGTCATAAGTTTAGACCGTTGGATTGAAAATGGACAGACCTGATTGAGATGAACGTTCGGACTGTCCGAACAATTCAAGCTACGTGGATGGTCCGATTGAAAATGGACGGTCCTGATTGAAATGGTCATTCGGACGGTCCGAACGGCCCAATCAATCTGGTTCGTTGAAAACGAATCGGACAGCTCACGCGAAGGTTATCTTGAGTTGAGCGCGCCGGTGCAGTTAGGCGGTTCGACCAAATCAAGTGGCTCGAGCCAGGGTTGGGTCTAAGCCCAAGGAATAGTGAAAACTGATTTTTGAGGAGATGAGGCTGAAATGGTTTGGGAATTTTTAGAGAGAGTTTAATAGCTCCAAAAATTCTAAAATTTTTATGGAAGGTCACTGGATCTGAGAAAAACCTTGTGTAATTTTTCCAAAACTTTTCATGCACTTTATTTCTTTCTAGAAAAATCACAAGTTGCTGCCCTAGGGTTTTGACCAAGAGTTAAACTGGTTTGACTGGCCTCTTAGAAGTAGTAAATAATTTCTAAAAATTATGAAATTTTTCAGAGGGGTCACTAGAGTGATCTAGGAGCTAGGAAAAATATTTTCATAGGATGGTCACAAGGTTTGCTTAAGGATTTTTCAAGGACTATGCTTCCATCAAATGAGGCATTGATCTTTGAAAATAGAAAACCCTTGGGAAAATTTCCAGAAAAATTCAAATGACAATATGAGGCATCAAAAGTTTTAATTTCTTCTCATTTTTATACATTTAAAACACAAACCATTGTTTGGGATGTTACACAATAAGCTCTCTGAACTTGCGTTGAAGCGAAGTTTGTCAGATGCGATGTCGGCGACTTCGTCCCTCCCGAATTCGGTGGACGTGTCGTCAGCCCGTTCTGACCGTGTTCATCATCCCGTCGTGATTCTTTGGGCGAAGCGCCTTGTGTTAGCATCTTCGCCGAGCTCCACATTGCGATTTCTTGCCGCCTCGCCCTTGCCTCCTCTGAGCCACCCGTGAAAGAGAGAAGTATATTCCCAGTGCTAGGTACTTCTCTCTCACTCAATGATTCGCCAGCTCAACCTTTTCTATTAGCAAGTGGCCAAATAGACTTCGTGCAAGATGAGTAGTTTCTGACCTGGCACTGGGAATGTATCTCTCTCTCTCTCTCTCTCACGGCCGACTTAGAGGAGGCAAGGGCGAGGGCGGTGGCAAGCTACAATGGTGGAGCTCCGACAAAGACGCGAGCATGGTGCGTTTCCGGACCCAAAGAATCTGTTTTTGTCAGCGTGAGGTAACGGGGACGATGAACACGATCAAAAGGGGGGCGGCGATGAGTCCACTGGACTCAAAGGGGATGAAGTCGCCGACATCGCATCCGTCAAACTTCGTTTCAACGTAAGTTCAGGAAACTAAGTGGTACCACCTCGCAAGTTTAGAGAGCTGAGAAAATAAAATGTAAATTCAGGGAGCTAAGTGGCATAACCTCGCAAGTTCAAAGGCTAAGAAAGTAAAATACAAGTTCATAGAACTAAGTGACACAACCTCGTAAGGTCAGGCCTACGGTGCAATTTTCTCTGACATTTAATTAGCTGCAATTTGTGTCTGGTTACGGTGGTTTAGCCCCAATCGGTGGGCCCAATTTTATACGACAGCTTTTGCCATCACGGCATCGTAGTACGTTCTGTAAAAAAATAACTGGCAATCGCTGAATTGGACCAATAGGATAATCACTGCAGAAGGTCCAACCAACGGGCAGAATCAATTTGTGCTGCTTTATTAATAAGAATGCTTGATTGGTTAGTAGCCTTTGTGCTCTTGTTAATGGAGATCTTGGATTCTTATAGCTGACTTTGCCAGCAAGTACAGTTCGAGTATTATACTGTTGCTTGGTTGCTTACATAACTTGTATTCTGAACATATTTGATATTTTTGTGTAGTGTGGATATGATACTACTAATGTAGTGGTGTCAGGCAGGTAACTACGTTGGTGATTGGTGCATGGAATGACTGCATATATAGGTGAAGTCATCAGGCATTGGACAGGGTTCAAGTATTTCCAGATTTTCATCCAAGCATTGGAGAGGAGTGTAGTCAGCACTTTATGCCCTCAGACCAAACCTTGTCTTGCCGGCAGTCTCTCTGGGAGAAGTACTTTGCTCCTGCACCTGGTTCTTCTCCAAAGAACTTGGTCCAAGTGCCTGCTAATTTGGCTGATTTCTTCACATCAATGTTATTGTCTCCAGAAAAGTTAGACTGGACCAAAGACTTTCTTCAGTCTCAGGCTTGGGAGATCCTCAGGAAAATGCAAGTCCCCTCTGATTACCAAAAGAATTTTGTTTTGCCTGTTCCTTGCCCTTTGAAACAAACAGGGGGTTCTTTTAAAGGGAAAGAGGTGCAATCTCATCAGGAGGATAGTTCCATCCTGCAAAAACAACACTTTTTCTTTACTCCTCCAGCTCAGCCTAAACCAACTTATGTAAGCTCCCATGTTTTTGAAGCTTCATCCAATACTTCTGTTCTGCTGGAGAAGAAGAAGAAAGTTCATAGAGTACCCCTCGTGGTTTCTGAAGTTCGACGTAGTAAAAGGCTACTAGACCAGGATGGAGAATTCAAGGGAAATACCTGCAACGAGAAGAACTGTTCAGCTTGTATTCCTCCACCCATCTCTTCCAAAGCAATTCGAAACCTGAGCTCTTCCTTCTGCCATGTGTCCTCTAGCAAGGTCACTGATGAGCATCTGAATGTTCAGAAATCAAGAAAAGATGTTAAATCCAAGAAAGGCAAGAAAGACTACGAGCATTGAGAGAGGTCTCCATCCTAGGGGTGGACTTTTGATAATAGATCATCTGCAATTGTTCGTATGTAATGATCTATTTTCAGTTCATTTTGGATGTCTTTTGGTTTGGGATGTATTTCATACTTTGGAAACTATTCAGACTTTATTCCAAAATTTTATCCATTTTTTTTGCCGAAATAGCACTGTTTAAAGCGTTATTAGCAAAAAAACGACGTTCTCGCCGCCGTTTCTGTGAAATTGGCGCTCGACAACGTCCCGGGGTGCCATGTTTTTGAAGCTTCATCCAATACTTCTGTTCTGCTGGACAAGAAGAAGAAAGTTCAGAGTACCCCTCGTGGTTTCTGTAGTTCGACGTAGTAAAAGGCTACTAGACCAGGATGGAGAATTCAAGAGAAATACCTGCAACGAGAAGAACTGTTCAGCTTGTATTCCTCCACCCATCTCTTCCAAAGCAATTCGAAACCTGAGCTCTTCCTTCTGCCATGTGTCCTCTAGCAAGGTCACTGATGAGCATCTGAATGTTCAGAAATCAAGAAAAGATGTTAAATCCAAGAAAGGCAAGAAAGACTGAGCATTGAGAGAGATCTCCATCCTAGGGGTGGACTTTTGATAATAGATCATCTGCAATTGTTCGTATATAATGATCTATTTTCAGTCCACTTTGGATGTCTTTTGGTTTGGGATGTATTTCATACTTTGGAAACTATTTAGACTTTATTCCAAAATTTTATCGAATTTTTTGCCGAAATAGCACTATTTAGAATGTTATTAGCAAAAACGGCGCCCTCGTCACCGTTTTTGCAAAATTGGCGCTCAACAACGTCCCTGGGTGGCACGGACGGCTGACGTGCTGCCACGTGGCCTCGTCCGCACCACCCACGGACGTCGTCGCTCGTCCGTCCCAAAGAGGGACGGAGCCACCACATCACCGCCTCGTCTGTTCCCCTCTTGCTCGAACAAGCCATGTAGCCCCTCCTCCATCCCGTGCTAGCGCTAACAAGAACCCATGGCAGCCTTCGCTTCCAGGCCGGCAACTCAACGACGTGCCACGCGGGCAGCACCGCTCCTCCCTGGCTCGGATGCGCCGCTAACTCGTCCGCTTGTGCTCTCTTTCGGTTGCTTTCGGCCCCGAAAGCAACCTCTCTCCCATCATTTTCTCCCCGTCTCATCCATCACGTCAATGTCGTCCGCATGTATTGCTAATCACGCTACCATGTGTTTAACTCCTTCACGTGCCTATAAAAACTGGTGTCGCGTTCGTTCTCGCTCTCGCTCTCACTCTCACTCTTGGATTCATTCTCGTTCTCGAGCTCGTCGCTGAGAGCAAAGAGAATTGAACTAAAACTTTGTTTGGAATACGCTGTGGAGGAAATAGTGCCTGGAGCTGTGGTTAGGATCGTATAAGTACTGTGAGGTCAACATCAAGGCAAGGTAAAATTGTTTCGTATGCTTTAGTTGTAATAATTTCAGTCATAGTTAATTAACGGTAATTTATTAGTCATAGTTAGTTAGTGGTAATTGAACCGTAGTTTGTAAGTGGTAATTAAGCAGACGTAATTAAATACTCATAGTTAGTTAGTCGTAATTAATATTTCGTAATTAAATTTCGTGTAGTTGAGTAGTGCTGATCCTCCTATAGTGCAAAATAGCTGGTCGAATTTACGTGACCATATTTAATTTGTTGGTACGTAATGATTGGTAGTTAGTGATAACTAATTAATCGTAATTAATTCATTACTCATAAGTAATTTATTGGTTAGTAATCAAATTGTTGCTTATTAATTAATTATTCGTATTGTCTTACTCGCATTTAATTGCTCTCTTGTGTGTTATATGTCATAATTATCTGTGTCATAGGTAATTAGTGGCAAATTAAATAGTCGTAATTAGTTAGTAATTTTTTGTTTAGTCCTATTTTATTAGTGGGAATTGAAGAAATAATCATATGTAAATAGTCGTGTAAAGTTAATTAATTATTTTTAATGACATACCCTGCTTGTTATATTGCGAACAATAAATCGGGTTGTTGTTGCTTTAGGTAATTTCAAACATGCAAGACTCGATAGTGTTTTATGGCGATGGTCTCGTACGGGCCGGACCTGATGGGTTGGACCTGCCGAGATACCAGTACAAAGTGGTCCGGGCGGAGGGGCTCGAAGCGATGAATATTCACGAGCTTCGGAGTTGCATCTGGAGAGAGTTCGACACGGAGGCAACAACAAAGAAGCTTGCCATCGAGGCGATCACCTACACAAATAGCGGAGGGCAGGGCGTGTGGGAGCTCGTGAAGGTGAATGGTAGCGTAACATGGGGCTAGTACATGCAGATTGCTTTCCAACCTGAGGTGACGATATACGGGTAGCCGATGGTATATGTGAAATTCATACGCAAGCCGCCAGGAGACCATGATGATACCGGTGCCTCCGGAAGTAGGGAACCGCGGGAGGATCTTGAAGACAGTAGCACAGAATGTGCTGCTTTGGAGGGAGAGAGACTAAAAACTTTATTTATTCATTGCTTAATTGATAATGGATATATGCTATCCCTTTTATAGGGACAACCCGACTTGACGCCTAAGAAATAATTTATAAGAAAACCTATCAATCCAATCTAATCATTCCAATTATTAAAAATAATCTTCCTAATAGATAAGATCATATCCCTAATAATAACTTGATAGATAAGGAATTCCAAAATAACCTACCTAACCAACTATTCTTTATTCTAGGAAACCAATCATCATGCATAGAAAACAACGTGATACATTACCAACGGTATTGTTCACATGTGCTACAATACCATGGTATTGTTCACGCTCCTGCTGCGCAGCCTCGCTTCTTGCTCCATAACATTCTGAAAAAAGTGTTGGGGCATAATTGCTCTAGATTTTCATGCTCTTTGTGAAAGTTTTTTCCAAGGAGATGTCAATTTGGTTATTCTAAACAGTTCTTATATCACTCTGGTGCCGAAAAAAGATTGCCCAACTACAGTGAATGATTACAGACCAAATTCACTTCTGAATTGTCCCCTCAAACTGCTAACAAAGATGCTAGCCAACAGATTGCAATCTGTTATTCTTCAGCTATTTCATGCAAACCAATATGGCTTTATTAAATCAAGAACCATCCCGGATTACTTAGCATGGGCATTTGAATACTTGTACCTTTGTCATAAATCAAAAAACGAAATTATTGTGCTCAAATTGGATTTTGAAAAGTCTTTTGATAAGATAGAGCATCGGGCCATTCTGGATATCTTACGGTGCAAAGGCTTTGGAGCTAAATGGATCTCTTGGATCAGATCTATCTTGTCTTTGGGAACATCTTCTATGTTGTTAAACGGTGTGCCAGGCAAGCAATTTCATTGTAATAGAGGAGTAAGGTATGGGGATCCTCTCTTTCCTCTGTTATTTGTTTTGCCTGCAGATCTTTTACAGACTATTCTTAATAGAGCACTGATGGATGGCTTGCTTCAATTGCCTCTGATTGCCTCAGGAAACTCAGACTTTCCTGTAATTCAGTATGCTAACGATACCCTAGTGGTCATGCTGGCTTGTGCTTCGCAGCTCTTTTTTCTCAAGTCTGTACTCAACTCTTTTGTTGTTTCTACAGGTCTCAAGGTCAACTTTCAGAAGTCTTTCAAGGTCCCTATCAATGTCTCTCAAAGGAAAATGGAGCACCTTGCGGCTACTTTTGGATGTCAAATGGGATATTTCCCTTTTACTTACTTGGGATTGCCTTTAGGCTTAACAAGACCTAAAGTTGAGGATTACTTCCCATTAGTGCAAAGAATTGAGAGGAGACTAGTTAGCTGTGTTGCTTTTTTGAGTCAAGGAGCAAGCTGACTCTTGTCAACTCAGTGCTCACTCAAGTGTCAATCTTCTACTTGTGTAGTCCAAAAATCCCCAGACAGTATTAAAGCAGATTGACAAATTTAGCAAAAACTATTTGCGGAGAAGATCAAACATCAATGCTAAAAAGCCCCCTTTTGCAGCTTGGAAAATGTCTTATCAGCCCAAGAAACAGGGAGGATTAGGAGTTCTCCACATTGGTACTTAGAATGATGCTCTTCTACTTAAAACCCTACATAAATTTTTCAATAGAGCAAATTTGCCTTGAGTGAAGATTATTTGGTCGGCCTATTATCCAGATAACAAATTTCCTTCAGAAATTGATAATGGGTCTTTTTGGTGGAAGGATAACCTCAAGCTTCTTAATCTTTACAAGCGAATTTCAAAATGCACATTACAAGATGATAGATCAGTGCGCTTCTGGCAAGAAATTTGGAACAATTAGCTACTCTCTATACAGAACCCTCAGTTATACTCGTTTGCAAAATCAACTGATCTGATAGTAGCACGGTGTACCTTACTGAACCTCTTTAGGATTTGTTTCACTTGCTGCTATCAGTTCAAGCTTTTGAGCAATTTGGCTCCTTGCTTGTTGTAGGGGCAGCCCACCGGCCCCCACGACCTGGCAACTGCCACAAGGCTCCCCCCCCCTCCCCAAAGGGGGCCCGAAGGCTACAAGAGGAGCCCCAAAGGGGGCCCGAAGGTGCCTCATGGGGCCACTCCAAGGCAGCAAGAGGGGCTCGGGGCCCCCTCGGCCCGAAACCACCCCGCGAGGTGTGAAGGGCCAAAGAACATCAGTAGACCTAGGCCAGGAAAGTCTACCACGAGCCAAAGGCTACACATAGGGATAGGAAAAGCCCCTGCAACCCCTACGGGCATAAGACCTTTTTAGGGCTAGATCTGTAATCTCATGTACTATATCAAAAGGCTATAAATAGCCACCTTCCCCCCGTATAATAACCAAGCCCCAATTTTTCGGGACAATCAATACACATACTTCCCCTGGCAACTGGTCCCCTCTCCGAGGATCCCCTGGTCCTCCTCCGGTATCGGGGGTCCCCCTCTTTTACTTCTAGTCTTTCTTACTATGACAGTTGGAGCCGTCCGCGGGGACCGGCAGGAAAGTTATGAAGCATAGCTCCAAGGTGCTAGCATGGCCCCTCGGAAAGCCAGGCCAAAAGTCTCAGCAGCTAAAGCAGCCACAACTCCTAGCACCCCGAGGGCCAAGTGAAGCAAAACCTCCACGACGGCGATGGTCGCTGCCGAAGCCGCAGAGGACGAAGCAAACAACTCCACACACTGAGACATCGTCAGAAGCAACACACGGCCCGCCGAGGCATCACTCCTCGGGAGTAACCCGAGGGGCTCACAGCCTGAGGCAACGAGCGTGACACGCGAAGCATACGAAGCCCTTTAGCATGAACTGGCGGATCTCCGTCGAGAAATGTTAAGCCTTCGGCAGCCAGAAGGGGTGTCCCTCGCAACCCCACTCTGGCTCGCACAAACCACTGGAGCAGGGGAGATCGCCCCTCTGGCACCAACAACCACACCTCCAGCTCCACTGCTTCGGGGCGACCCTAACTCCCCACTAAGCATGTAGTCGAGAGGCGGCCCACCGCCCTGTGGCTTCAAAATCTTTGGAGGTCAGTCCCTTCGAGGGGTGCACGGACGCCTCAGAGTTCCTCTGGGTATACGAGACCACCATCAGGGCGATCGGGAGAGACGGCACAACAAAGGCAAAAAGCATCACTCTCGTCCTTAAGGGCATGGCGCTGACATGGTTCTTCACCATCTCCCCCCCCCCTCAGTTCCATATATGCGTGGGAACAGCTGCAGGACCTCGTACGCAACAACTTCTAGGGAAATTACAAAGAGCCAAAGAATGTGGGGCACTTGTTCGCAATAAAGAAGGCCTCGAGCGAGTCCCTCCGCGGCTTCTTCAAAAAATTCGCGGAGGTCAAATGCCAGGTGAAAAGGGTCAACGAAACAACCATCATAAACGCAGCAACATGTAGACTCCAGAAGGGCCCTCTATCGGAAAGACTGGCTCGCAAACCCGTCCACACAATGACAAAATTCTTCGACAAATTGGAGGAACATAGCACCCGGAGTCACGGGCCCCCGCTGCCTCGGCTTCAACCCCAAGCGGGCCACCCAAGAAGGAGGGACCCGTGACTGCCGCGCCCACCAAGCCGAGGACCAACGAATACCGCTAGGTGGGACGGAACGTCTACCACATAGACAGGGGCCACCCCCCGAAGGGGCGAAGCAGGGAGGCTAAGGAGGCCGTGGTAGGGGCCGAGGCCACGGGCGTAACGGCGGAAGACAACCGGACACCCGAGCTGGTGTAGGAGGACCCTCACTGTTTTGTGACCTCCACGGCGAGGGGTCACACACAACTAGGGAATAACGCACCATCGTGGCCATGCAGGATGTAACATCCTAATTTTTTGGTCTTAAAAATCTTTTGAGTAGTTCAGTCTTTGGAAAATTCAGCCAAGAGATTTTATTTGAATTTTATTAAAGCTTAATATGGATTTTCAATAACAAAACAATTTAATATGATTAATATCAACATAAATTAATGTCAAAACTATTTTATTTGGGTTCTATGTGCTTGGATATATTTTCTAGATTTTTCTAGAGTTTTTTTAGTTCATTTGCTATTTTCTATTTGCCATTTGCATTTTCTGGTACTTTAAAATAGAAAAACTATTATAAATCTCAAAAAAAGCCTTGGGCCGAAACCCATCCCTATTCTACCCCAGCCCAACACTCTTCAACCCAGCTCGCCTCCGCACGTTCCCCGCTTCTCGCTGATAGGCGGGCCCCGCGTGTCAGCATCCTCTATCTCTCGCCCACACCGGCTTGGTCCCACCTATCAGCCTCAGCGTTGCCTTTTGTGATGCGTTTTGCACCGAGCCTGTTTCGCTGACAAGTGAGCCCCACTAATTTGTTGTGCTTCTTCTTCGAGTTGGTTGCAATTTGGATTGCGTCGCCGCGAATCCGTTTTGGGCGTTCGCACCTAGGACTGTTCCGAGCCGCCGCGTATAAAAGGAACGGGAGCCCTTGGCCTCCGCACCCCAACCCTAGCCGCCAAAGCTCAAGCGTGAAGCCCTAGCCACCAGAAAAGCTCAGAGAAGAAGGTGCGCCACCGCGTGCTCCGACGAGCGATTCCGCCGTAACCAAAGAAGCTCAAGCTTCGTTGTCTCCTCCGTAGAGTTCGCAAGGGCAAGAGCTACGTCCCGGACACCTTGGTTCTGCCAGAGCGTTGTCGGAACCCGCTTCGACCTCACCGCCAGCCGCCGCAAACGCCCTCAATGACCAGTGAGCACACCGCCAAGTTTGTCGTTGTCTCCTCTACACGTTGCGCACCTTCACCACCGCCGTCTGCCAAAACCGATGGTCACCAGAGCCATGTCGTTGTTGTGCTGTCGTGGCCATCCATGTCACCGGCCACGTCAGTCCTCGAGCCTGCGTGTCATCCACGTGTCGCCTCGTCGTCAGTTGCGACAGCGCACGCGTGGCAGATCCAAACCCTACCTCAAATCCAATTTCGGTAGATCCAATCTAACATGAGTCGTGCCTATGATTTGTGGGTCCCATGTGTTAGTTTGCTATTCCGTGAACCCATGAGCTTGTAGACCATAGATCATCTTCGTGGACCTGGTCCATGGACCGCGGGCCCAGATGTCTTCCTCTGTCCAATTTTCTAGGTTTTATTTTAATTCCAAATTTCAGGGATGATGTCATGCTGATGTCATTATTTGGGATTCCTAGTAGGAAAATAATTCAGGAAAAATCTAGAAAATCCAATTTTGCTATTTCTTTAGGTTTAGATCTATTCCAAGGAAAGTTGTACCTTTGATCATGTTGAACTAGTTTTCTAAAATTACTTTGATTCAATTATTGCATTTATTTTAAGTAATTATTTAAATGCATTGGAATTAGTTATTTATCCAAATTGTTTATATCCACCTTGTCTATTGTAGCGTCATGATCTTTTGTTACCCTAGCTTGGTTATTAAATAGTTGGTATTTTCATAGCACCAATATGGGTTGGTTAGATACGAGTAATTTGCTTGGCCATGCAACGAGTCATTCATTCAATTGAGTTGAAATTATAAATTTGACTAAGTGATTATAAATTTGACTAAGCGATTATGGAATTTTGTGTAAAACTGTGTGCTGTGTGCTATTACTCGTTGATGGCATGTACTGCACTTAACCAGTAAGGTGGGAAAAGATTTAGACTGAGGCGAGTGGATGAACTATGTGATATGGTGGAGCTTAGTGCTTGGGAATTGAAAAGAATGATTATTTAATTAGAATGTGGCAGTCTCGCGTTGGTCAATTAAGGATTTAACTTTATGCGCCATTGAACTGGACCGTACTATACAACCACATGCCTGATAGGACGGGTCTAACCTAGTAAGTTACGAAATCTTGCTATTGACTACTCAGGCAGATAAGTTAAGCTGTGTGTCAGGGTGGAGGTGTGTTTCTGCCTTTGTGGCGATTCACATTTATGAGCGGTTCGCCATCTTCAAGTCCAACGATGTGTGACGGGCTAATTTTTTATGTGGGCGTTGGTGCCGTCAGTAAAACACATCGAGAGTGTCAATTGTCGAGATGAAGTCTCGGAAAGGTTTTGTTATGATTAGTGCTAGCTACATTGGTTATATCATGTGGGTAAAATGTACAATCTCTACAGAGTATTAACCAATCTATTCGAATAGCCACGTTCGCGGTCATGGACATGCTCAGGGGATTTCACACGAGGGATATATTTTCATAAAACAATTGGGACAGGACAACTGTGTGGAATAATTCATATGGTTGTGTGAAAGAATTGATTAGGCTTTGTGTCATTTGTGAAAACAAGTGTTAAATTATTATTGTTTATTTGTTTTAAATTACGCTTTCAATCTATTATTTGTATTCAATCATAAATGTTGCTTTCTTACAAAATAACCACATAAGCCAATTTAATTGTAATAAACCATCATTTATAATTGCATTTATGTGATACAACTTGTTGAGTACTCGGAGTACTCATTCTTACTGCAATCATTCAGCTGAAGTGGAGGAATCACCGCCTGCCTTTGAGGAGTTGTACGAGGTTGCTGATCATTAGGTCTTGATCACAGTCGGTTGCCTGTGGCGAGTCGATGGGTTTCCGCTGAAGTTTCTTTTGTTCCGCTGCTGCTTATTTAATTATTGTTAGCCCTGCGTGGCTTAATAAATGTAAACTCAACCATAAGATCAAAATCATTATTTGTTATTCAAGTTAATCATTTATTCTATTATTTCATCTTGTGTGGATCAATTTTAATCTATGTTGATACTGTGTGCATTAGCGTGATCTTGGACTAGTGCATTATACACAAGGGGTCCAGAATTGTATTTTTTGGTCCCGACACAGGACTACATGAACCGCAGCCAACAGCTGGCCGAGCATGAAGATAGGAGAGGAACGGGCAACTAGTTGCCTGCCTTGCCGCCGAGGCCCCGCATAGAGGGAGGCCACGGGGAGCATCGTTAGAGGATCATAAAACATGATAACAGGAGGATCCTCGCTCGACATGACATCAAAAAGGCAACGGCGCGCATACGCCCGACAGATCCACCACGTCGCGACGTACCCTACCTCTAGCCCACCTCGCTACGCCAAAATACCAATCACCTTCGGCCTAGAGGATGCCTGGGGTGTGTATTTCCTACATCAAGACCCCCTTGTCATCTCTGCCAACATCACAACTTCGAGGTCAAGTGCGTCCTCATGGACAGAGGGAGCTCTGCGGACTTGCTTTTTGCAGATGCCTTTGACAAAATGACGATTCCCCGGGATCATCTGTCACCCTAGGCATACCCCTGGTAGTCTTCGGGGGAGGCCCGTGATGGCCCTGGGTCAGATTGACCTAGCCGTCACGTTCAGTGACGAGTTCGCATCTCGGACCGAGGTCGTTACATTCGACGCCTTCCAAATGCCTAACCAGTACAACGCCATCCTCAGTCGGGCCACGCTGAACGCCTTTGGCGCAATAGCACACCACAACTACCTATGCATGAAGATCCCCGCACCGGAGGCCATAGTTACGATAAGAGGGGACCAGGACCTAGCAAGGCACTCAGAGCTGGAGGCACTTTCACTAGCCCACCACATCCACATGGTCGAGGCAAACGCAAGCGCCCAAACTAGCACCACCTCGACAAGGTGGGCGCCAAAGGCAAAACCAGAAGGGCAACTCCGAAGAGTCCCTCTAAACGAAGCATCCCCGGAGAAGATGGTAGCCCTCGGAGTGGAGCTACCAGCAGAAGCACTCGACGCCATCCTCAAGGTGCTCCGCAGCAATGCGGATGTATTTGCCTGGGGCCCGAAAGACATCCCCGAGGTTGAACGAGGAACCATCGAGCACCACCTAGCTATCCGAAGCGACGCATCCCCCAAGAAGCAGAAGTTGCAGCACATGTCGGCAGAGTGGTTGGAGGTAGCCAAGAAAGAGTTACCAAACTCCTAAAGGTGGGGGTCATTCGCGAGATTAAACACTCCGAGTGGCTGACCAACCCCGTCTTGGTACAGAAGAACACTAGCAAATGGCGCATGTGCGTTGACTTCACCGATCTCAACAAGGCATCCCCAAAGGACGACTACCATCTACCTCGCATCGACCAATTAGTGGACACCACTTCGTGCTGCGAGCTAATGAGCTTCCTGGACGCCTACTCCGGGTATCATCAAATATTCATGGCAACGGAAGACGAACCAAAAACCACCTTCATCACCCCCGTGGGCACCTATTGCTTCACCCTCATGCCATTCGGCCGAAAGAATACGAACGCAACCTTCACCCGGCTCATCACAAAGGTACTAGCTGGCTAACTCGGTCGCAACGTAGAGGCATATGTTGATGACATTGTAATCAAGAGCAAGCTCGCAGGCTCACACACGGTAGACCTACAAGTGACATTCACCAACCTCCAAGCAGAAGGAATCAAACTCAACCCTGAGAAGTGCGCTTTTGGTGTAAGGGCGGGCAAGCTCCTAGGTTTCCTCGTATCCGAAAGGGGTATCGAGGCCAATCCCGAGAAAATAATAGCAATTCAAGAAATGGAGCCCCCTCTATATGATCGAGGAGGCCGACTAGAGGGGGTTGAATAGACGGTTTTAAAAACTTCTTTGGCTAAAATCGAGTTTTATGCGGAATTGTAAATCAATTCGGCTTTACACAATTAAAGCCTAAATCAACTAGTCTTTACTAAGTGCACCAACAACAAGAGACTATATAAAAGATAGCAATCATACAAATACAAGTAAGCAATTTAATTCTATGAATGTAAATTGCGCAAAGTGAAACACAAGAGAACAAACTACAATGACACAATGATGTTTTACCGTGGTGTTTGAAGACTTGCTGGTCTCCCCTAATCCACGCTGAGGTAAGCCCAAACTAATTGGACCGGCTCCACGAATTAAGCCAAACACCTCCAAGGTAAGTCCAACTACTTGGACCAGCTCCAACTCGAACCAACACCTTGATCCACTCGCGGTTGCTCTTCCTCCACTCCGGAGATGGCGCGCACTAAGCCATGCACAAATGCCGGGCCTTCTCACAAGCTTCTTGAGAAGATCATCGGACCACGATGCCTCCACGCCGTCTAGGTGTCGGCAAACACCAAGAGAAACAAGTCAAAGACTCTTACTTGAACGAATCAAGTGTCTAAGCTCAATGGATACACAATCCACTACCTAATGCAACACATGCACTTAGGGTTTACTCTCTAAGCTCACTAAGTGCAACGCATGCACAAAAGAGATGAGATGGCTTGCTCTTTGCTCAAAGGAATGTATATGGCATCAGCAACCTCTCCTACAACCGGCTAAGGTGGGTATTTATAGCCCACACACAAAAACTAGCTGTTGGAGAAAAGATACTGAAAAAATTAGCACGAGTGGTAGTACCGCCGTTCATCGGCCAGTACTACTGCACTTCAACCGACTGCACGGTAACGGCTATAAAAGCCTCTAAACTAGCCATTAAAAATGCAACGTGGTACTACCGCCGTTGAACGCGCGGTAGTTTCGCTCGCCAGTCATACCGAAAAATAAGGGCGGTACTACCGCTCTTCCTTGAGGTCCAAAATAGACACTCACTGGAAATAGCGTACCGCTTACTATTTTTTTGGACTAACTGGGCTGCGGTAGTTCTATTTAAGAAATGTGGTCATACCGCAATGCGGTAGCTCCGCCACATGAACTCTGGTACTACCGCTTCTCAAGTGAGCAACCAAACTCCAAAAGGTGTCACTCTGGAAAACACGTACCGCCAACAAGTTTAAGGTACAACCGGGTTGCAGTAGTACCGCACTACTATCCCGATAATACCGCTCTACGGTAGTACTGCCAATAACACGTCGGTACTACCGATCTTCTTGAGAAAGGCTTAGTTGGCTTCCAAAATAAACTCAATTGCAAAACATATTTGCCAATTGATGAGCGATGCAAACAAGGGTTAAAGACAAGATTCTCATCAAGTTGCAAAACATATTTGCTAACTTTTAGAATCAATACCACAAGGAATAAGGTACACGGACTTAAACCATTTGCAAAACACATTCGCAAACTAAAGTCACGTGCTACAAGGATTATGCATGAGCCTCGACTATTTGCAAAACATATTCACAAATATTGGCAATATGCTAACGAGAGCTAGAGCAAGCACAATAAGCTATCAACACATGACTAACTCAAGCTACTAGTCAAGACCCCTCTTAATAGTACGGTAACCTATACTAGCAATCCAGTCTTCCAACCAAACACCAAGACCGGTAAAAAAAACTAGGAACACATTCTTAGCCCTAGCTAGTCGTACATTTGCCTTGAGAATCCTCTTGAAGCTTGATGATGCACATCTTCACTTCAAGACTGGGTTCTTGACTTTGACAATCATCAACACATGATGATCTCCTTTACTTCAAGTTCTTGACTTGAATATGCATCATCCCATGATGTATTCTTTCACTTGATCTCCATCAACACATGATGGGTCTTCTTTTGATTTGATGATCAACTCATGTTCATCTCCTCTTCTTGAACATCATCAACACATGATGATTTTCTTTTCTTCGAGATCTTGATACACATCAACACATGATGCATCCTTTACTCCAAGCTCCTGACTTTAATATCATCAACACATGATGATCTTCTTCACTTCGGCATCTTGACTTGAACATCATCAACACATGATGATTTTCTTCATCCCGAGTCTTGACTTGATGACGATCAACTCATGATGTCATCCAAAGTCTCCAACCTCATGGAACATAACATATTCATCCAACTCATGAAAAATGCTAGTTCCACAAAATGATTGTTATTAATTACCACAACATACCATTAACTCATAAAGGTGGGACAAGATACTTCAATCTTTCCATCTTTGGTAATTGATGACAACCATCACAATTGCAAATAATTGAATATTAAGTCATATGAGTATATATATAAACTACATAAATTTTGTATACTCATATGATATGTTTCAAAGTAAAGATCCTTAATATATGTGGATAATGGAATATGGATCAATACTATTGAAACCATAAAAAATAGAGTGAACTCCCCCTAAATGTGTGCATACACGAATGCATAATAAGAACATATGCACATATCCAAGTTAGACTTTTGGTAAAGTTCAACCTATAGTTTGGATCGGAGGAATGCAACAAGATATAGGAATATGATGTCGAATGCATACACCCATGATTTTTCATCTTTTCATCCAAATGAGACTAAACAATATCATATTAAACAAGAAAGTTAGACTCGTATATAGATTTGTCATTAATCACTAAAATACTCCATTAACTCATAATGGCGGGTCTAGATTATTCACCCTCGCAGCGCCCGCGAGGTGTAAAGACTAACGGGGCACCTCACAGCCCTTAGTCGATTCCTCTCCCGCTCAGCAAAGCGGGCCCTGCCATTCTTCAAGACGCTCCGGGGAGCAGAGCCATTCCGCTAGATGGAGGACTGCTAAAACGCGTTCCAGCAGCTCAAGCAGTACCTCACCCAGCTACCGAGCCTAACCAGCCTGAGGCAAGGTGCGGAGCTCCTGCTATACCTCGTCGCCTCCTCGGCGGCGGTGAGCGCAGTTCTCGTCCAAGAAAACAAAGGGCAACAGCCTGGGTACTACATCTCGGAGGCCCTTCAAGAGGCCAAGATTTGATACACAGAGCTAGAAAAGCTAGCGTATGCCCTGCTCATGACCTCGCGCAAGCTCTGGCACTACTTCCTAGTGCACATCATCACAGTCTCGATGTCCTACCTGCTAGCTTTGATGCTATGGAACAAAGACGCGTCGGGCCGAATAGGCAAGTAGGCGGCCGAGCTGGCGCCCTTCGATATCACCTTCACAGCACGAACAGCCATCAAGTTGTAGGCCCTAGCCGACTTCATCGCCGAGTGGACCCCGCAAATCGAACAGCAGCCGCCAAGCAAAGTCGACGCGCCATGGACAATACACACCGACGGATCATGGTGCGCCACAGGGGCCGGCACAGTGGCCATTTTGGCCACCCCAGACGAAGCGTCCCCTACGTCACCCGCCTCGACATCCCAACAACGAACAACGCCTCGGAGTATGAAGCACTGCTGTTGGGCCTCCGCAAAGCAAAAGTGTTAGAGGCGAAGCGCATAATCATCAAAAGTAATTCCCGTCTCATGGCGGGGCACTTCGACAAGTCATTCACGGCCAAGGATCCCCAGAGGTTCGGGCAGCTGCGAAGCATTTTCTCTGTATCACCGTCCATACCATCCTTAGAGGTAGTAATGAGGCAACGAACAGCTCGCAAAGCTAGTCAGCTCTGACGAACCACCGGGTAGGCTTCATCAACCCTAACCTCCATTGGCACCCGAACCCCCCAACCTCCGGCGCTGGCAGAAGGCCAAAGAAACGAAGCACTGGCAGAAGAAGAAGAAGCGAAGAAGAAGCAGGGGGTAGGATGCCAGAAGTAGCAACCTCCCACTCCGCCTCCCACTTAATCCATTCTGAAAAATTCCAATCCCAAATCTCCTCTCCCCTCTCTCAATCGCATTTGAGGCCTCCCACTCCGCCTCTGCCCGATCGCACCCCCCGTCCGACGAAATATGTAGCAGTCTTCTTGTCCCATCTTGGAGGAATTTGATCTGATTTTGTCAATGCCCGTGTTTTTCTTGAGCAAGCCGCTTAGCTTGGGATCCATGCCGCGTTAGCCGAATTGGGCCTCGAGATTTTCTGCTCTTCTCTTAGAATTTTGGTTTCTTGGGTGGGAATTCGGGTGTGCCTGATAAGAAGGATTCTTTTATCCAATTCGGCCAAATTTCTTGGATAATCTATTGGAAAGGTCTCCGCTTTGATGCTCTAGGAGCATTTGGTGAGTCGATTTCGGAGCCTTTTGTTTGCATTTCTTGCCCTGTACCAGAACCATCTCTGAACATTTTTAGGAATTGGCGAATTTGGGGTGAGAGATTTGGAGGCTCGATCCATGGAGGTGCACGCCGAGGTAGATGGGCCAGGTGTGCCCCTGGCCGTGCTCCTGAAGGGAGAGCTGTGTAGCTATAAGGTGGAGAAGCCGGACATTCTGTTCAAGGAGGCGAACAAGAGCTAGAAAGGGGAGGACTTCACGCTTCTCATGGCCAAGTCCCACCGCCGTCCAGGTGAGGGTGACGACGATAATGCAGGCGACGATGACACCATCTCGGTGTTTGTGGTAATGCCTCAATGGCTGTGTTCTTATTTCTTTCTTGCTTTTAATATAATGATGTGCTTGGCATTGGTCTCATTCAGTTTGTCGCGTATTTGTTGCAGTAATGCAAGTGAGATGGACCAACTAAAAGTTTTGTAGAACTTCAATTGTCATGGCGCCTAACTAGAGCTTGCAGTGATTGGACCGAAGTCTTAATCTTGTGGTTGTTTCATCTTTCACAGCCTAGAATGTGTTAATGTAAATATAATAACAGTGCCATTTCTTGACCTTTTCTTTTGTTAAGCTTTGGTATTTTTTGTCATGAAACTGTGCTTTTCGTGGTGTGTTGGTTTGTTGTTTGTCTTTTGCATAGAGGGGCATGATTGATAGGCCTGATTTTGCGGTGTGTTTGCATCAAGGCACATGGGGACATATGTCAGCTAATATTTTACTAGGCTTAACTGTTTTGAGTCTATCATTTCGGTGGTCAGAAGACCATCGGTTTAGGAATATTCAAATAGAGTCTTATTGTGTGTTAGATCCTTTAACTGTTTTGAGTCTATCATTTCCGTGGTCAGAAGACCATTGGTTTAGGAATATTCAAATAGAGTCTTATTGTGTGTTAGATCTTCTGGCTTCCAACAAGGTATCAAATGAGTGACTAAATGATTTGATGGTGTACTACATCGAGCGAGATATATTTAGATTCATTGATGATGAAAAAAATCATAAGATCCTTCCAAGGCATGAAATCTCACAGAATGAATTTGCCCGGGAAAGTCATGATTCAAGCTAGCGTTTTAGAGGTATGGTTCTTTTATTTTGAATGTTTATGATCATTTAAGTACAATTTGCTATTGTATCATTAATTTTTCTAATTTTGATGTACAAGTTGCTACCTACTAGAACTATATTTACATATTTTGGGGGTGCACTTTCTATTAGCAAGGTACCTTTATTGTATTTCTCTCTTTTTACTTTGCTTGTATTCATGTATAAATTTGATTGCATAAGAATACAGGACTATATTTGTTACAAATTAGTTTAGTCATTTGAGGTTTTAAGCCCACCCTCCTTTTTCATCCTGGATTCACCACTGGCGTCTGCACCCCATTCCTACGATATGTATCCCGGAAGAAGGGCCAGGCCCTCCTAAGGGAAATCCACGAGAGCCTCTGTGGAGCGCATCAAGTGCCCTGGGCCTCGTGGCAAAGACCTTCCGCCAAGGCTTCTATTGGCCAACAGCGCTTCAGGATGCGCAAGATCTGGTCCAATGCTGCCAAGGGTGCCAGTGGGCCAGTCGCAACTCCAAGGCACTAGCAGTCCCACTGCAGCACCTACCCCTGGTGTGGCCCTTCGCTCGCTGGGGGCTCGACATCATCGGCCCCTTCCTGGCGGCCAAGAGCAACCTCCGCTTCGCCTTCGTCGCCATCGAGTATTTCTCCAGGTGGGTAGAGGTTGAGCCAGTCGCCAAAATCACAGCCGTAGCAACACAGCGGTTCACATGGAAAAACATTATTTTTCGGTACAGGGTGCCACGCGACATCGTCACTGACAATGGCACCCAGTTTGACTTGGCACCGTTTCGAGCATTCTGCCAAGACATAGGCACAGCAATATGCTTCATATCCGTCGGATACCCCGAGTCCAACAGGGCAGTCGAACGAGCCAATGGCAACCTACTAGTAGGCCTGACGAAGTGCCTGGTAGGCCTACCTAAGGGGCTTTAGCCCGAAGAACTCCAGAAGACGCTATGGGTGCTCCGAACATCACCAACAAGGGCTACGGGCTTCTCCCCATTCAAGCTCCTCTTCGGTGACGAAGCAATAACCCTAGGGGAATTTGCAGCGAAGTCCCTCCGAGCAACGGAGGATGGCAGTCTTGCAAACCGGGATATCACCCTCGACCTCCTTGGGGAACACCGTGTAAAGCCATATTAACCATGACAAAATACACGGAAGGAGTCACGCGGGCATACAACAGGAAGGTTAAGATCCGCGCACTAGCACCAGGCGACATGGTCCTAAAGCAGGCTGCAAATCCCACCACCATAGGCAAACTGAAATCCAAATGGGAGGGCCCATACATCTTCACCCACGGCACAAGGGCAGGCTCCTACTACATCGTGACGCCCGAAGGGCAGCAACTAAACCACACATGGAACGCCAAAAGCCTCCGAAAGTTCTACCCGTAGGGCTATGTAAAAACCGGGTGTGCTCGGATAATTGCCACCGCCGTCCTTGTCAGGTGGGGGCATGTACGAAAACAAGTGTACGACCTTTTAGCATTTTGCCCCAGTCCAATAAAAACGGTAGCAGGGGTAACTGGTGCCAGAGAGTAATATATAAACCAAGACACCACGCATGGCCTTCGGCCCCGGTGTACACCAATGCCCTCTACAGGTACGTGTGTATAAATAGACACCGCGCATAGTCTTCGGCCCTGGTGCACACTGATGCCCTCCGCAGGTACGCGTGTATAAACAGACACCGCGCATGGCCTTCAGCCTCGGTGCACACCGATGCCCTGTGCAGGCACGCGTGTATAAAAAAAGACACCGTGCATAGCCTTCAGCCCCAGTACACACCGATGCTCTCTGCAGCACACGTGTATAAACAAACACCGCGCATGGCCTCCAGCCCCGGTACACATCAATGCCCTCCGCAGCATGCGTGTATAAACAGACACCGCGCATGGCCTTCGGCCCCGGTACACACCGATACCCTCCGCAAGCACAAGCGTATATACGAAGATGTCGCGCATGGCTAAGACCCCGGCACACAAGTAACAATACTTGTCTCAAACCAGGGCACACAGGGGGGCGGGGGAGACGGCGGCAATCTTCACATTGCTGCCTCCCCCCTCGCAAAAGTTAGGGCTCCCTCAGAGCCCTATCTAAGAAAGTATGAGGAACGACACTAGGTTTCACCCCCCCCCCTCTCGCAAAAGTTAGGGCTTCCCCGGAGCCCTATCTAAGAAAGTATGGGAAACGGTGCTAGCCTTCGCCTCCCCCCTCACAAAAGTTAGAGCTCCCCCCGGAGCCCTATCTAAGAAAGTATGGGGGACAACACTAGGCTTTGCCTCCCCCCCTCGCAAAAGTTAGGGCTCCCCCGGAGCCCTATCCAAGAAAGTACTAGGCTTCGTCTCCCTCCTCACAAAAGTTAGAGCTCCCAAACCCAAATGAAAAAAGGACAAGGCCCAAACCGGGACTAACACGCCCAGGCGCCAACAAAGGCCACTTTATTCATCACAAGATCAAGATACATAGGGTACACAGACCGAAGGGCCCAATCCGCACAACATACAACATACACAACATACAACCCGCAACATGGCCGAGACAACTCCTACAACACAAAATCCCACTCCTTGCGTAGCACCCATTCAAGCAGCTCCTCGCCGGATGGCCCGGTAGCTATAAATTTCAGGTACTCCCTTGCCGCACTCCAATCGTCAAACACCTCGGAGGACCCTTCACATGAGTCCATTTCTCGACGACGAAGCAGCAGGACCGGGAAATGGAGAATAAGGATCCCTAGCCGCGGTCGTAGTGCCTCAGCGCTCCCAAAAAGCCCGTATCTCATGCACGCCCTCGCTGACTTGCGCTCATAGAAGTGCCAAAACTTTTCCATGGAGCCATAACGATGGGCCAATTTCCATCGTTGCCACTTCACACCATGCCACACAACACCCCAGTAGCATAGCTACAGAAGCCAGATAGACAGAAGACCATGCTCCTCCTTCAACCCTCGCAGAGAGACGATCGCCTTGCTCATTCGAACCTCGGAAGGGCGAGGCCCCGTTCGGGCGGTGTAGCGGAACAAACACGACTCGCCCTACGGAAACAGCGAAGATAAAGCATAAACAGCGAGCAAGGGAAGCAACAACGGATGCCCATGCAACCGAGTTTCACAAATCTCTTTTCATTAATAAGCAGGGGCCATTACAAAAAGAGGTCAACCCCTCCCTAAACCCGCTCCGACACACAAGAGAAGAGCGGAGCGGGGACAAAAGATCCTAACAAAAGAAGTGCTAAAAGCTATTGTTAGTTGGCTCGAGAAGAGCGGAGGGTCACACCTTGCCTCCGACGGTGGCCCCGGCCACCAAATACTTTCGCAATCCACTGCACCTTGCCCTTCTTCCTCTGCAGCAAGATTA
The DNA here is from genome assembly GCA_036346405.1 of Phyllostachys edulis. Lineage (NCBI taxonomy): Eukaryota > Viridiplantae > Streptophyta > Magnoliopsida > Poales > Poaceae > Phyllostachys > Phyllostachys edulis. Next base: position 68,537,913 of record CM070549.1, read on the forward strand.
CCCGGCGACTCCATCACAGATCACGACCGCCAAAGACCCAAAAGTCCTGGGCGAATACGTTGCTCGCCCTCCGCACCTCCTTCTAGCTGGAAGCAATCTCTGCTGTAGAAGCCACAGGCACAGAGCGGGCGGCAAGGGCGTCGATGTGCCCGCACCTAGCCTACCGTAGAGAAACGAAGGCCGCCGTCCAAGCCGCCTTCGCACAATGATCACCATAGGCTCAGACGGCCGGAAGAAAAACCTCCCTAGCACGGTGAAGGCGACCTAGCGTAACATCCATATCCGTAGGGGCATGCTTCCGGGGCAGTGGCATGGTGCCAAGATCAGTCACGGCACCCTACAAGGACTCCATCGCGTCCCATGTAGCCTACGACACGGTGTTTGAAAGTTGCCACTCCGCTTGGAGTTTCGTTTCAAGGACAGTGTGAACGTCGCTGAGCGTCCGCACTTCCTCTTGAAGGGTGCGGTGCTCACCTCCACCAAGAACCCTCGCCTCCAAATTTCTTCGCCTCTCTCTCTAAGGCCGAAGGTTCAGTAACTTAGGGACTCGCTCATGCGTGTTCGAGTTGACTCGCTCCTAGATCTCCACGTAGTCACACTGGAAGTCCCCCTCGAGTGTGTGGGCCAGCATCAGGGTCTGCGCAGGGCATGCCGTTAAAAGCAAAAAAAATACACACAAAAAAGGGGGTAGCCAAACAACGAAGGATACGCGTATCCGAACTTACCCTCGCAGCGATTGCCTCGATTGACCAGAACATCCGGTCCATAGGCATGCTCCAGAAAAGCTCTGCCACGTAGGACGGGGTGGCAAAGCAGGCCACCTCCTCGCAAACAACTGTCATCCCAGGGCTGATCTTGAAATCATTGGTACACAGCGGACCAACGTCTGTGGTAGCTGGAGCACCAGGCGCACAGGTAGCCGCCTCGGACCCCCCCGGAACCAGAGCCATCCTTGGACCCCCCAGCACCGGAGCCACCATCGGATCCTCCAACCCCAAAGCCACCCTTGCTGCCCCCATCGCTCCGCACTATGCAGCGTGAAACCAAGTCAGGTGACGGCAACAAAAACAAACAAACAACAAAGAAACAAAAAAGCGAGGGGTGGATTGGCCGATGGTGTCACGGCCAAAGGTGGGAACCTCCACTTGGGTCTCCTCAGACCCCTGGCCATACACATGCGACGGTGTACCAACAGACAACTCCTCGAGGGGCAAGTTCTCCACGGCGAACGAGCTCGTCACCACCTCTGTAGCTCCAGCGGTCACCGTCGGAGCAACCGGGCTCCCCGTCGACGAAGAACTTGATGAGCTGCTCTGCTCCGCCTACCCCGTAGGGGCCTGCAACGCCTTCTTCAATGGTCACTCCATCGCGTCCACCCTCGCGCAGTTGGAGCCTCCTGCGCCACCGGCCCCAACGGACCGTAGGGGCAGCACCCCGATTGGACCCGAGGCCTCCAGCTCCTCGGGCACACGGGCCCGCTTCTTCTTCCCTGCGTTGGGATCCGGGCGCTCCGCCAAGTGAACCGCTGGATCCACGTACACCCTGTTCAGACGTGGCTCGCGCACCACCAACCCCCGCTTTGCATGCTCCTCCCCGGTGTAGGTGCCCAGAAGCTGCTCTATGGTGCATGTGGCCTCATCGATAGGCAGCACTACAGGAACATCAGTACACCTCATCAAAACCAAAAAAAATAGCAAGAAAAGTCGAGGCGACGAGCTGGCACCTTCACGATCTGCCAACTCAAAGCGCGGAAGGTCGCCCTTCGGCTCCCCAAGCTTCACGCTCCAGCCCCGCGCCAGGGGCCACACTCGAAGCGCAGAACTCTTCCACGAGATCCCTTGTGGAGAGCCTCCGCGTTGCGTTAAGCAAAAGGCAGAGCAACACCTCCTCCCTCAACGTGAGGTTAATCTCTGGGGAGGGAATGAGTTGAATGGGCCCTCTGACGGAACAAAGACCATCGTCCGCGGGGAACTTGTGGTAAAACCACCTCCGAGTCCAGTCAGTCTCCCACCGGTTCCTGGTCACCGGAGCCAGTGTTCTTCTTCTTCTTCAGCTAGCACCGCCCATCGTGGAGGTATGCAAAGAGCCGCCCCTCCCCGTCGCTCGCCCCCACAGAGCGCAATACCCACTCGAAGGTGCCAAGTTTGACGATGGAGTTGGGCGTCAATTGGGTCAGCTCTACCTGGTACAGCTGAAGTACCTGGGCCACCAAACCTGCGCAAGGAAAGTGAAAACCGGCGTTGAGAAACGCCACGAACACAACCGCCCCATCCTCCAGAGGCGTCGTCACGGTCTTCGTCCTGGGAGCCCGAGCGTTCGCAAGATCCCCCAGCTTCCCCTCGTCCTTTAGCGTCCGCAACACCTGTGGCATCACGGTGGAGCGACCAAGCTCTTCGGTATACACCACCACACCGCCACCGTCTTTGCTTTGCTTTGTCATAACGAGACTGAGGGACTCAAAGACGGCACACCGGAGCTCATCGTCCTCACAAAGGCAGCGCGCGAGGTGAGGAGAAACAAAAACTAGGGTTTGCAATGACGCGAGTGAAGGCGGGGCGGGGAGGATACCACCTATTATACAAGCAGCAGGCCCACATGAAGACACGATGGGGGAGCCAAAGAGCCATGGGCCAGTCATAGCATGACACGTGCACCTCAACTAGAGCACCCAACCAACCACATTATGGCGCACGGGAACCAACAGACGGCATTAAAAGCACACAACGTCCAACCACTATGCGCATGGCTCGGGGAGGCGCTGTCAACTCGAAAAGGAAGTCATCATGGCGCACGATGCTCAACCAACGTGCGCAGTACCCAAAGGGACGCCATCATACCCCCGAGGCTGACCCACCCTTCGGGGAAGGAACCTATGAAGCGTAAGCTTCGCCAGGCCGAAAGTGACGATGTGCCTAGACTCTTTGGGAAAAGAGCATGGTTTCAGCCATGACGAAGCAGGACCTCGACTGCGAGGGGTTTGACATAGAGGTAGCCCACCGGCCCCCACGAGCTTGTTGGGATTTGCTCTGCCCTACCAGGTAAGTTAGATTGTCAACTTTTGAAGCTTTGGAGTACATTAAAGGGACTCTCAATCTGTCGTTCAGTATGGAAATAATCATTCTTGCCTTCTAGAGTCTTTGGATTGTTCAGAATAACAAAATATTCCAAAATGTGGATCCTTCAGTGGGCGGTTGGAAAGCTCGGTTCAAAGCAGACTTCGCTATGGTTATCCATAAATATTTTCTGCAAATTCAAGAATGGCTAGATAATATCTTCTGACTCTTGTTTTTTGTTTTTTTATTCTTGTACATCCTTTTCTCTTTTCTTCCTTTATCTTTTTTCAATCTTTTTTTCATATTTAAAATATTTACAGTAGGACCATCTTGGTCTTACTGTTTTATTGTAAGGGTCAGTTTTATAGAGATGTTTCTGCAGATTTTGGCAATATACGAGCATTTCCCCCTCTAAACTAATGTAAGAACCATTTCATAGGTGCATCGTATATGGTTAAGACTTGAAGAGTGGAGCCTTGACTAAGGCAAACAACAAACTAACAATTTGGGTGATGTGGGGCAATGTTGCTAAAATTTAAATCCTGAACTCCAAGTTCATGAAATGACCTATGCCAAATTCTAGCATAAATTGATAAGACATTTTTTTAAGAAAAACAGTTTGGCACCCAAACAGCAGACATCAGAGCATCTTCAGTGTATTGAATCGACGTCGATTCAAAGTTATGCCACGTAAGTATTCTAGAAACTGAGTTTATTTTTCTCTAATGTATTGAACCGATTCCTATTAATGACTGGGACCTACGTTATATTAAAAAATCACAAAATAATAATATTCTTTCTCAAACGCACTCTCTTCTATGTAATTATTTAATACTCATATGAGTTGTTTAATGCTTTGAATTAATTTCTAAGCAGAGTTCGGTTTCATACATTTTTTTTATTGAAATCGACCGTTTCAATGTATCGAATCGATTCAATGTCTTACCTCTTCGTTTGAACAGGCTAAAACACTTGACACTGACACCCCACTCCCAAATCCCAAAACCCTAACCCAACCCCGCGCCCCGCCGCCGCCGCCATGGGAGGAGCGGGAGGAGGAGGCGGCCGCAAGCCCCGCAACTTCGCCACCTTCCGCCTCTTCCCCCGAGCCGGCACCGCCGACCCAAACGACCGCGTCTTCGTCCGCGTCGACAACAACGCCTACTCCGTCCCCGGCTTAGGCGACGAAGACACCTACGACCCCTCCCTATCCCCCACTGCCGCCGAACACTTCTCCTTCGCCTCTGGCCCCCTCCCCGACAACGTCCGCCGCGAGATCCTCGAGCTCGGCCTCCCCGACGACGGCTACAACTACATCCTCCACCTCCGCGAGCTCCGCCCCTCCGCTGCTGCCGCCGCATCCTCCTTCGTCCCCAGCCACACCGCCCGCCCCGAGCCCCTCCCCCTCGACATCAAGGTAGCTCCTTCCCCCGTCCAAAGCCCAATGTTTTCTGCTATTTGAGTTTGTAATGTTGGTTTTGTGTGCAGGCGTATGATGCAAGCAGGGTGCAGATTGCTTCCGGCGAGGTCGAGGATGAGTTGGACGAGGGGAGGACGATGTGTAAGGTGGCTGCGAAGACGGCGCAGGTGAGGCGGGTCGAGAGGGCCGTCGACCCTGACGTTGCAAGGTTGCTTGACGAGAGCGATGTGTTGCATGGTGGATCAGAGGATGAGGGGTTGGAGGAGGATTTTGTCATCATGGCAAACCGGGCCGAGGGGGGTCAGGAGGTGGAGGACGAAGAGGAGGAAGAGGGGGATGGTGAGTTCAGTGATGTGGAAGAGGATGAGTTGGAGGATGAAGAGGGTGAGCCCAAGCAGAGGGTGCGGCGGTTGCTGGATGAACAGTTTGATTTGGTATGCTTCTTTCACTTGATAAATCTCTCAGTATGCTTTGTAATACTGTGTGAATACATTGTTATTAAGACTGCTAGCTTGTGCGAAATATTAGGTGATTCCATTCCTTGCAAACACACAATGACAAGTCTGCAGCTTTAGTTTATTACTCCCAGTGTTGATTGTTGAGCACTTGGCTTTTGTTGCAATTGTACCCCTGCTGTTATGGAGAATTCATGTGTATTGTGATATGGCAGTATCAGACTCAATTTAAGGTTCATTATGCATAATAACTATGTTCCCTGTGTTCTATAGGAAGATATTGCAGGACAGATTCCCTGTTACTGTATTACTCGCATCTTTGCTTCTGAACTTGTCATTTGTATTTAAGCATTCAGTAGATGTGAAGCATTCTCTAGATAGAAGATTCGGCAGGGTGGAGTAAGGTACTAACCAGTAACCAGTGGTGGAGTAGGACTGCGTTGAAACCTACTGCTGTCTATGAAATTAATCCAACCTAACATACATGATGGCATATCTTGTATCACATGTCTCATCAGCCCCTGCTGTTTGTGACAGTTAGACTAGAAATTTGTGCAAAATTTTGACTTGTTAGTCTTGTGCGTTGCAAATGCTATGCTTCAAATTTTGACTTCTTGTGAATCAACTTACAGCTTGCTTTGGAAGAATATGGAGACAGTGATGATGATGTTGGTGTTAGAAATGGGGAATATGAACTGCCGACTGAAGTTATAGATGAATTGAAATTGTTCCACAACCAAAATGTAAGCGTTGATGAAGAGTATAGAACACCAGCAGATTTTGTTCGTAGAAAACTGGACTCAAGCACAGCAGAAGAGGTGGATGAATCTGCTAATGTGATCCAAAAATGTGCTGAATATGCTGAAAAGTATTTAAATGAAACTGCAGTAGAGGAAGAGCTCGTACTTGTTTCAGAAAGCAGTGATGAATCTGAAGTCTGGGACTGTGAGACCATTGTTTCCACGTACTCTAACCTTGACAATCACCCTGGAAAAATTCAAACTCCTGGAAATCCTAGAAGGCGCCTTCCTAAAGTTTTCTCTGGAGAAACAGCTACAACAAAAGATATCATCAAGCTTCAAGGGAAAGAGAAACTTCCAGTAGAGTACCTACCGCAGAGGAAAAGAAATGGTGAAAAGGAGAAGAAAGCAAAGCCAACAGAAGCTTCGAGTCCCGAAAATTTTAAAAGAGGAGCTCACAAGGAAACAAAGGAGGAAAAGAAAGCAAGAAAGGTAAATATAGGTTTGATTTCAGGTTTCTAGTAGGAACTTAGACTATCTCCAATGTTGTGTTTTAGCCGGTTCAAATGAGGAGAGAGAAGACATTGAATCGATTCAATACATTGGAGGGGTCGATTCCAACAAAAAATGCATGGAACTGGATTCTAGTTAGGAGTCGATTCAAAGCATTAAACAACTCATATGAGCATTAAACAACTACATAGGAGAAAATGCGGTTGAGAGAGGATATTATTATTTTGTGGTTTTTTAATGTAACGTGGGTCCCAGTTATTAATAGAAATCAATTCAATACATTGGAGAAAAATAAGATCAGTTCCTAGAATGCTTATGTGGCATGACTTTGAATCTACGTCGGTTCAATACATTAAAGATGCTCTTACGGTCATGTGTTTTATTTGATTAACTAAAATTTAAAATGGAAGAAAAAAAGAAGGAAAACATGTTAATATTGTTTAGTTGTTCATCACCAGGCTTCAAAAGCTGACCAAGCATATGCCACAATGGCACATTAAACCTTTTACCTGTAGTCTTTTGTAGTTGAGTCCTCTGACAAAAATCAAGTATTATTTCATGTTTAACATGTATTGACTTATGATTAACATAAGCTGTATGTTAAAACAGTGCCATCTTAGTTACTATCATGTTTCTCGATGGTTATTTTGAACTGCAAAGTGACCTATAATTTGGGCTCAGTTGACGGTACTATGTTGTAAAGTGATTTGTCATACAATAAATCATTTATATTTTTGCAAACATGCTTGAAATTACTTGTTTATTATTTTTTAACATCCTTAGCCTCCGGGCCTTTTTTCTTTACCTTTAGGAGGCAGTGAAAGAAGATAAGAGAGAAGCACGGAAAGCAAAGAAAGAGCTCAAAGGACTGTACAAATCTGAAACACAGAAAGCTCAGAAAGTTGCTGCTGTTACAGGACCATCTTCTATACGGCTAATGTAAGTCGCCATGTTGGTTCTCATGTTGCATTGTGTTAATTGAATAGATTGATAGGTGTTGATTACTTGATGCAATGCATTACCACTAGAAAAAAACAAAACTCTGTGATCATCATGTTGTCCCTAGATAAGGAATCCAACTATCATTTTGTATCCAGTTAAATGTGGATGCACATATTTTATCCAAGTAAGTTTTGGGACATATATCCAGCACAAACTGCAAACCATGAGCTAGGTGCAACCATGCGAACCACTTTAGTTTGAGCATCAAATCCATATGAAAAAAATCTATAAAAAAAAGTACAAACTGCAAACCATATGCTAGCTGCAACTGTGCGAACCACTTTGGTTTGAGCATCAAATCGGTATGAAAAATCCCCATCCCCCCTCAATAATAATAATAATAATAATAATAATAATGAGCGGACAGTCTATGGAGTGTTGCATCACCCTGTAAAATTTCATTTCAAGTTAAACTCTAAAGGTGTTAAGAGACAAAAAAAAGGAGGGTTTCCTGTTCATAGTACCCTTTTTTTTCCCATTCTCCTTAAATTTATTGTTTATCAGGAACTTCTCCTTTTTTTCTCCCAACGTAATTTGATTTTTAAAATTTAGCATGGAAGTATTTAACTTACGATCCACCTTCACAATCTTTTAGGAAGTTTCTGTTTTTACTTGATGCTCAAACCAAAACGGTTAGTATGGTTACACTTACACGTAGCTCATGGTTTGCACTAGATTTACCCCCATTAAGTTGATTAAATATTCTGTGGATGCTGAAATGACTTTTCGCCGTAACAGGTAATGGTCCTGATGATATGTAACATGTTTCCTACGATAACGACATTGTCGAAGTCGTTAAGAGAGATCCTCCAGAGTAAGACAGCAAGCTGTACTGGTACCTGGGTCATCTTGTGCCATGCTTGTGTTTTTTGTTGACAAGAGACACAGTGCATACATACTTTTGCTTGCGCCACACCCCCCGTTAGATGTTGTAGTTTTGCACCACCTACCTTAATGAGAAACATGTTGTGTAAGACAAAGGCATTGTAATGAGCTTACGCGGGACTTTGCAAGATCAAAGTTCCTTTAGAAATCCTATGTTCCAAACTGGGATTGCAAGTCGCTTGCAGCCGGTTGATGGCCAAAAGGGTTCACTCCGTATGAACCTTGTTAGTCCCATACAAGTTGATTCAGGTGAAAAGCACATGAGATTCATCTTCACTGTTGACACACCCTTGGAAAATTGCTGGTATGGAGTGAAAGGTTGCCCAACTGGAGTGGCTTGTTGCAACTTTTTCAACGAGCCTGTGAACAGATAGAAATCATCAGGCCTGCCATAGAGTTCATTTCCGTTAGGGGTGGTGAGTCAATATGGGATGTGGAATTCCAGGAAACGTTCTTTTCAAAAAGAAACATTTTCTGGTAGTCCCTTGGCTTAGGACATTTTTTCCACACCAAGCACCTGTTCCTTGTAGGAATACACTACCCGTCTGTGATTTAAGCTCACCTGGTTTATCTCCTCTCCGTCAAGCTATTCTCTCTTCTCAAGAATTTATACATCCCTTTTATACATCCCTTATCAGTGTATGGAGAGCTATCTCTCGAGCACAGGTTGTTCCCTTGCATGTGCTTGGGATAGGTATTTTGTATAAATGTTTCACCGTATTATTAAGTGTTCTCTTTTATTTTTTTTTCTCTATCTAGAAGTGGAATAGAATAACCCGGTTGAAGGAAGTTATTTTTTAAAAGATGAAATATCATAGCGAAAATGTCTCTTGGAAGCTTGTATAATTGTGGGCTACGACGGGCTGGAACAACAATATCTGGGAGAACTTGGCAAACAACAGAGTACAGAATATAATGCGAATGCAATAGAGCAACTAAACAGGTAGTACAACTGGGGAAATTTCCTTCTTGTTTTCAATACTTTCAATAAAAAGCAGGGACTCCCCCGCCTCCCCCCTCAATAATAATGCTAATAATAATAACGATTATTATTATTATGATGCAAAGTGTCACGGACGGGGTTACTGTTCACATATATACTGTTCATCCGTGAATAGTTCCTTTGTTAAGAATATTTATTTTCCTAAATAGTTTATTAGCTTCCTTGTATAGAGATTAGGTAATTGGAAATATTATCTATTAGTTAGGAAGGTCATCATTTAGATTAATTTTATCCATAATTGTTAGAAAAGCCATCTATATAAGAAGGCATATTATAATCGTTGGTATTAAGCAAAGATGAATAAACAAGTTCCTAGTTCCTAAAGTCCAGTTGTGGTCGTTCCCTTGACCGGCTATTCGAGATCTATTCCTCCCCCAAATCGGTGCCCTCCTTCACCTAGCGCCGTTCTACCTCAAGTCGTCACTGTTCGACCTCCTTCGGACGGATGTTTACCCCATCATGAACCAAGGTTCATGACAATTTGGTATCAGAGCCAACATCATGGCTTCTGCTGCCAAGCTATCCCTACTAGATAACCTAATGGAGTCGATAGACGACGTTGAAGATGATGCTCCAATAGATTTAGCCCACCCCATCGGAGGAGTTTGTCGTCCTATGTTGCAGCTCGAGGACGAGCTATTTCATTGAGAGGGGTGTAATGTCATGTCATGTGCATGGTTACTGTTTACACGTGTACTATTCATGCGTTTACTGTTCATACGCATATAGTTTCCTTTGCTAGGGATTAGATTGATTTCGTTAGTTTGGAAACTTATCTTCAGTTAGTTTGTTTCTATAATTTAGATATTGTTTCTTTGAGGTCAAGTCAAGTTATCCCTATAAAAGAGATGGCATTGTATCTTCTTTAAGCAAGTAATCAATAATGAAGAAGTATTTCCCAAGTCCTTAAGTCTAGCTCTGGTCTCTCCCCTATGCCGGCTATTCTAGATCCATCTCTCCCCCAACTGGTGCTCTCTTCATCTAGCTCTGTTCTATCTCAAGTTGTCGCCGTCTAACCTCCCTCCGACGGATGTTTACCCCATTATGAACTAAGGTTCATAATATTTGGTATCAGAGCCAACACCATGGCTTCTGCTGCCGAGCTATCACTACTAGATAACCTGATGGAGTCGATAAAGACGATGTTAAAGATGATGCTCTAACAGATTTCGCCCACCCCATCGGAGGAGTTTGTCGCCCTATGTTGCAGCTCAAGGACGAATTGTTTCACCGAGATGGGTGTAATGTCACGGGCATGGTTACTGTTCATGCATGTACTGTTCATCCGTGAATAGTTTCCTTTGTTATGAATATCTATTTTCTTAAATAGTTTATTAGTTTCCTTGTATAGAGATTAGGTAATTGGAAATGTTATCTATTAATTAGGAAGGTTATCTATTAGTTGGGAAGGTCGTCATTTAGATTGATTTTATCCATAATTGTTAGAAGAGCCCTCTATATAAGGAGGCATATTGTAATCGTTGGCATTAAGCAAAGATGAATAGACAAGTTCCTAGTTCCTAAAGTCCAGTTGTGGTTGTTCCCTTGACCAGCTATTCTAGATCTATTCCTTCCCCCAATCGGTGCCCTCCTTCACCTAGCGCCGTTCTATCTCAAGTCCTCGTTGTCTGACCTCTCTCCGACGGTGTTTACCTCTTAATGATCTAAAATCATTACACAAAGATGTAGGCAAAATGGCAGACAACACAAATGCTATACTGGTTGTAGACAAAAGAATAACAAAATTGAACATTCAACTTGTGTAGCAATCAGTCAGTTGCTCTTATTAAACAGGATACAGCACACGAAAGGCGAATGAGATGGGATAACATCCAACTCTGCAGCAACTCAAATCAAGCGTTATATTCTTACAATCCAACATATGAAATGTTTGAAGAAAATGTACTCTTAAGGCCAATCCAAATGTATTGTAGACAAAACAAGGGAGGAGCGGGATCAGATGGGCTACGACTTGTTCTTGGGCTGGGACGTTTGACTTGTGAACTTAATCGAAAAATTAAGCCCCCAGGAAGAGAAGACAAGACGTACTCGCAATCTATGATCTATCCCACCGTGACTAGCATGCACGCCCCCGCCCAGCTGCCGGACGGCGCGGTCGTGGAGGTCCTCCGCCTGCCGGCCGCTCCATCGCCCGCTGCCGCGCCGTGTGCAGGGCCTGGCGCTCCGCCATCTCCTAGCCGTCCTTCGACCGCGCCGCCGTCGCCAAGGTCACGGTTCAGGACACCTTTGCCTTCGACGACGATAACGGGTCAGTGCGTCGCAAGTCGCAACGTCGTCTTCTTCGACTTCTTCCGCGGCCGCTCGCAACAGGACAATGTCCACAAGACAGGGCTGCCTCCCCGCGCTCTCTGGTTCACCTCGCTGGAGATTCTCTCGTCCGTGATCCTCGGCTCCTGGGAGCAGGCTGTCGTCCACGTCGAACAGTACGTGGTATGGAACCCGCTCACCGGGGCCTACGCCACAGTCTCTGTCCCGGCCGACCACGGCCAGATCATCGGCACCTACGCGCACCCGGCGACGAGGCGCTTCCACCTCCTGCACGCCTCCGGCGTACTGTAGGTGATCACCTGATGGTCCCGGCCATCTGGTGGATCCTAAGGGTCGGAGATGCCGTTTGGCGCGAGCTTCCCCTCCTGGAAGATGATTGCTCTGCACATCTGCAGCCACCGAAGATCTCCATGAAGATAAACAAGGCTAGCTTCGTCAGCCTACACAGCAACCTGCACTGGTTAGTGGTTAGTACAGCCGGGCTCAGGAACACTGCAGCTGCTCGTGTTCGACACGACACAGGAGAAGTTCCAGTTAACGGAGGCGCCGGAACGCCGGGGATCAGCGGATCTAACAACGGCACGAATCGGCGTGCTGTCCGGCGGCAGGCTCTGCACCTTCGCCGTCAACCAGCGCGATGGAGATGTGGGTGCTCGACGACTACTCCAGTCACCCGTGTAGCTGGCAGCTCCAGGAAGAGATCAGTTTGGTTACGTGGGACAAGCACGATTTGTCGCAGACATTCTCGATGGCCACCCAAGTGGAGGGCGGCTTGCTCCACCTGGATCGACGCGTAGCGTCGCGGCTTCTTTCCGACAGGGTGGCATGGATCATAGATCCAATGGATCTTTCCCCTCCCTTATTTCCAACGTCATTATGTCTGCTTTCTCCCGTGATACTCCCTCCGGCCCACAACCCCAACAACAAAGACGGGCATCGCGACATCGCGTTCAGAGCTCGTAGCAACTCAAAAATCTTAAATCTATAGCCGATCCATTTATACCTTTTCTTCCCAGTTGAACATACGCAAGTCCTATGGGCGTGTATAATTTTATGTTTCGGAGAGGCATACGGTGGATGGTAAATTCGTATTTTTCTCACCTGCAATTGCTGTCCACTCCTAAAGACATAAAGCGAGTCTCCCATTCGAAAGAGTGCAGATCCGACAAGCCAAACAGGCACATGCGGATGCGGATTCATCTTCACTGTTGACACGATCACACAGCTAAAAAAACTGCTGAGCGAGATGCAGTAGCGGATCCAGAAGATTGTACCACTGGTGTCACCACATGCTAATCTCACTTGGACAATTAGGATGACCTCATGCATATATAGAGCGTCACGTTTGATTGTGCCGACATCGTCGGAGTCATATGACCCTAGTAATTATACTGGATCCGCTAGATGCACATCCTCGGAGAAGTATCCCGCGGGAAATCAGGTGCTAGAATTGACTCCCAACACGATCAAAACTGGAGTGGTTTGTTATAACCTTATTAAAAGTTCACGCATGAGAGATAATGAGTGCGACATATATTCCTGCTCCATCTACCGTGTACGCACAATGAACCAATGGAGTTGATAGATATCATCATCACCGTGCTACCGCGCAGATCACAAGTTCATAACGACTCTACGTTCAGAAAATTCACAATGACTCGTATATCAATGCAACCATCTCAGTTAAGGAATTTACTACTTCACACTTCACAGCCTAGGATTTCATCGGTCTGCGCATGTGCATATAGCTCGCTCATCAAGTACCATCACACACAGGCCACTGGTTGCAAAGATCGAGCCATGGCGGAAGTTCTACCACCACTCTTCGCTCCTCTTCTTCTTTGCGTCGCCGACCTTGCTTCTCGTAACTCATCCATTAATCATGCATCTGTACTGTACTGTATTAATCATGCGCGCGGGGTATGCACGTCGCATCAAAAAAAAACTAAGTTAAATTAGCTAATTGCCTTGCACCACTGCTGTTTCTTGCATCTGTACTGTATTAGCACTGAAGGTGAACGGCTTCGTGTGCAAGCGGAGGTACAGCGCCGACGACTTCCACTTCCGCGGCCGCCGGCGCCACCAACAACACCATGGGCTCGTCGGTGACGCCAGCCAACGTGGCGCGCGTCGACTACGCGCCGGGCGGGGTGAACCCGCCGGCCGCCGCACACGCACCCGCGCGCCACCGAGGTCGTCTTCGTACTCCACGGCCGCCTCGACGTCGGCTTCGTCACCACGGGTGGCAGGCTGGTGGATATTCCCCAGGGGCTGCAGTGGTGGATCCAAAACGAAAATGATCGAAGGTTAATATACATATCACCGTATGTATTTAAAGTCACTGGGTTTGAACTGCAGAGTGCATACCTATGAATATATGAGTTATAACAGAGTACAATAAAATTGTACCCGGTGTCCGATGCACCCCTTTGCTTGAAGCTGGATCCGCCCATAGGCTGCTCCACGTCCAGAGCAACCGTCAGGATAAGGCGCTGAATTTTATTTGAATTTATTTGAGTTCATGAGTATTTATTTAAAGTCATCGTTTTGCATTTAAATAGATTCCAACATCACCAAAAACTTCAACGTTGCGCTTCGGGACATAACCAAGACCCAATAACAGCCACTGAGATGGTAAGGCGCCCAGTTGCCGGTTTACCTTACCAACAGTTCAAACATAACGAACAAAAACGATGACAACAAGAAGAGTACAGTTTTAAGTCTCAATTCTTACACCAGCAAGAGCAGAGCAAGCCTTTTATACTTTATCTTCCGAGTGTTATAAAAAAAATTTAGAAAAGTTATTTCTATCTAGTGCTGACTTTTCGTTTCGAGTGTCCTATTATACACTCGAGACCTACTCGAGTGTTTTCATCTAGACACACAAGAACTAACGTTTCTTGGTAGTGTTTGTTTCTTCCGGTGGAGATGAACATGGAGGTTGGCACAAACCTGGCGGCAATTTGTCAGATCTGACAGCTTAATTGGCCTTTTCTAGTTAGGAGGTCCCATACTCCCATGTCGTAAGTTCTAACTCATCCCGAAAATAAGGGCAGCTCCTGCATCTTTGTCACTCTTAAGACCATCGCCAATGTTATATTTTAGCCGGTTTAAATGAAGAGAGGGAAAGCTGAATCGATTTAATACATTGAAATGGTCGATTCCAATAAAAAAATGCATAGAACCGAACTCTACTTAAGAGTCGATTCAAAGCATTAAACAATTCATATGAGCATTAAACAACTACATAGGAGAGAGTGCGGTTGAGAGAGGATATTATTATTTTGTGATTTTTTAATGTAACGAAGATCCCACTTATTAGTAGAAATCGGTTCAATACATTAGAGAAAAACAAACTCAGTTCTTAAAATATTTACGTGGCATAACCTTAAATCAACGTCGGTTCAATATACTAAAGATACTCTAAGAATCCACCGAAGGCCCTAGAAATGCATTAAGCCTGCAGGTTGATGCAAAAAAAATTAGGTAACTGCCCCCCAAATCTATTACTCCCTTTGTTAAAAAATACATAACATATTAGACATCAACACGATCTGCAACATGCAACTTTGACTTATTACCTTTTATGTGAATATATGGATAAAATAATATCAAATTATTATATATGAAAATATTTGTCATGACTAATCAAATGATATCATTTTCACATTGCCATTACAAATAGTTTTTTTATATATTTATTTATGAACAGATGAGTACTTTGTAGCCCCTCTGTAGTAAGTTTGTTCGCCCCTCACTTATCCAGAACAGAAGCTGCAAAGCAGAGTCAACAATCTAGAAAGCATAACTGCTTTACTGATAGTTGCACTAAAAAAAATCAATAGATATATGGGGTGCCATCATGTGTTCACACTAACATAGTAACATGTTTGCGCTTAAAAGGCGGCGGCACCAAGCTAGCAGCCTACTCCATCGGCTATTGCTATCTTCGCATGCCACGGAATTTTTCTCGCTTGCGGAAACGCTGGAGCAACAACTCATCAGTAGCAGCTTCTCTACGTCCTGCACGTGCACCATCTGGATTGTTAGTATTTGTTGCTTTTCCTCCAGTTTCATTAACCTGTGAATCTTGATTTTTGTACAACTCTGGATGCTCTGCATTGTAAATTAAATAATTTAGTGCACTTAAATGAGAATAATGTGCCAAAGATGCACGTGATATCAATGATATGACATTTTTCATGTTTCTTGAACATAAGAGCTCAAGAATGGTATCTACCATTGCATTTCGCATACTACGTGAATTTGCTGCAGCACAGAATGTTCCGCAGGTTATTTGCAATTCATACTCTACAATGGTTAATGTATTACTTCCATGCTAATTCAACAATCAAGTCTACTGAGGGCAACAATCGATCTACATTAAAGAAAATTGAACATCGCTATTCTTATTATCGACATGAATACTCCTGCTATAAGTCCATTGGGTATCTGTATTTTATTTAGGGCAAGAGATTCTCACAGAAAAAAGATATCTTAATAGTTGAGACTGAAGCTATAGGGCAGCAGTTGCTGGTGTTTGAAGTAATGATTGCACAAGAAAACATAGGTGACATATAATCATCTAGGAAGATAAGAACAAAAGCAGGACATTCAGGGTAGTCAGAACATAATAAGAGGAACATATCATAAGCAAATTCTCTAAAGAAGAGTATTATCCATGGTTTATATTTTACTGCACAGGATCAAGTGGAATGTAAAGTTGGCATCTGATACATGTCTTGCATATAGCAATTTATATCCCACCTAAAACGCAATCTATATCAGATGAATTTAACCTGTAGTGCAATTTTGTACGATATGTAAATATAAATTAAATCTTACAACATTCACTTTTTCCAAATTAATCCTACCACAGAATCACAACTAGCAACAGGTAATAATTTTTGAAGGTGTTCCTGTTTGTTGGACCAAAAAGCTCTTCTGGACACATAACATGCCTAACAATATCATACAACACATTAAGCACAACAGTTTTTTATGTCGTCACAACATAAAAAACTAAAGAAATAACCTAGAAAAAGTATATATACAAACCTCTTCGCAATTTTTCATCATAATCTCTACCGCGATGGAAATAATCAGCACTGTAACTTGATGGAATGTTTGCATCTGATTTTGTTTTAGCCGCAAGCCTTTTCTCTTGCAGCATCTTTTTAGCCGCCTCAGTTTCTTCAATGTTTTTTAATTTGTACCTGCAACAATCAAGAAACGATGATAACATGAAACTGTATATAGCTGTACACCCACTTTTAAAGAAGCTCTATTGCCAGAATAACAGTGCATGATAATGCACCAAAAAATGTTAACAATATTAACAAGGAAGAAACACCTTTTAGGTTGTATTAAGCCCACAAATCACAATGCTGAAAGAACAATGTTGACACTTGACAGATCTTTCAAATCAATAGTCATAATTTGATCAGACCATCATAGCATAGTTAAGTTTCAATTGAAGTAATGGTTAATGAATTTGTAACCACACTGACATAATTTCTCATATCTATCAATCACAAAATAGCCAAAAGTCTTCAACTAGATTATTGAATAATTTTCTGTTCCATACACTCTTTACTACTACTATTTGTGTCACAGCATGAAAGGATTTCTGACTAAATTATCTAACCCAATGCAAAATGTTTAGCAGATTTCTGTCAAACAAATGGTGTGAGGCAAAAAGTTGGATCTTTGAATAATTATGGGTTTCAGAGTATGCCTGTAGATGATATCTGTCAAATATTGGACACAAACGAGCAAGTGTTGTCCTGAAACAATATCTAGCTCCTACCTATCGGACCTCAATTCAAGCAATGGAATATTATTATGTGAATGCTGCTGCTGCTACTGATGCTATTCACATAACAAACTTCATAGTAGTACCAAAACCAAATTTAGATAAGCAAGAAACTTGATTGTTTTACTGAAAATTCTATGTCCGCATGAAAAGTTACATGGACCAAAGCACTAATCTAGAATTAACTGCACACTACGAGGCCTCAAAGTACCAACAATAGCAGCAACTGAGAGATGTCCATAGGTCGTTGCATTCTTACTCAATTTAATAGGTTTGGTTGCCAATTAACATGTACCCCCATTAACAAGTAAATCTGCAGTTACTGTAATGGATTGCATTTTTTATGTACCTTTCCCCTCTAAATTTCAACATAAGCATACTATTCAACACAACCTTACAAAGTTTTACTCTAAACAAGGACAAACAAAGGGGTGCAAGAACGAACTCGATGGGCAGCTGAACTTCAGCAATGCCGGTGGTCCACTGTGTTGAGCTCTCCTCTGAGTTCTTCTTCCTCACCTACAAGCAAATAATACGCCGTTAACATCATTACAGTCCACGACACCACAAACAATCTCACCTTGAGTGCATCGAAGCGCTATTCAGCCACAAACCTTGAGGTGGTCCGGCACGATGTAGAGCTCATCCACGTGGTCCTTCTCCTCCTTGTCGTTCACCTCAATCTTCTTGCCCCTCTTCTTCAACAGCTCGTTCTCCACATACCTCAACCTTCAAAGATCAGAGACCCACACACGCACGCTCGTGTCAATTCCAACGTCAATGTGACGAAGCATCAGATTGGCAAGCAGAATCGCATATACAAGTACAACAACGCACATGTTGGGGTCCTCGATGGTGACGGCTGTCTCCTGAGCGAAGGTGTCCTGGAGGACGAGGTCCTCCTTCTCGGCCTCGCCGGCGGCCGCCGCTCCGCTGCCACCTCGGCCGCGGGCGGATGACCTGTCGGTGGTGGAGAATGCGGAGGCGGAGGCGGCGGGATCGGCGGGGATGCCCAGCTTCCTCTCCCGGAGCTTCTGCATGTACTTGATCTCCTCCAGGGCGACGCTGCGAGGGGAGGACGGAGGCGTCAGCGACAGGTCCTAGCGAATCAAAGGAAGAGGAGCAGGCTGGAAGGGACGGAGGGAAGGGTACCGGCGGGCGTCCTCGTCGTCGGAGTGGTCGGCCGCGTCCGGCTCGAAGCTCCGCTTGCGGAAGTTTTTCGGCATGGTGGTGGCCGGAGGAGCGGTGTTGGGCTCGGATTGGTTTCGGCAGGAGTTGTGGAGGTTCCTTGCCGGAGGAGCGGCCGGCGGCGAGGTTTGCCGATGGGGGGAGGTGGGAGTGTGGATTGGAGGGTTCGAAATCGAAACGGAATGCTTCAGGCAGGGTTGGGTCGGGTCGGGGGTAAGCCCAGTTCGGTTTGCGGAGAGGGCATGAACCATGAACCGGATCGAGCTAAGTTTGGGCCCGGTCCGTCCTGCCATGTGGGCCCATACAGCGCCCATGGCTTCCCTGTTGCGGCAGGTGTTCCGGTCTTGGTTCAAAAATTTTAGAGCATAGCATTAGAGCGGACCGAACGTGCAGCACGTGCCAGCGTGACTCGTTTAGCCACGGTCCATTTCAGCCCATGAACTAAACGAGCTGTATCGTACTAGTCCACGTGTTGATGAGGTAGCTCAGGCATAGTCCGACGGCCTTTTAGGCCATGTCGTACCGACCCGAGCCTGTTTAGCCCAATATGTCATGTGAGAACCCGGAGTATTAAACTTATAATACTTAACCATCAAATTGGTCCTAACATTACAAATAAAATATCCCGATTCTCGGCGTATATGTACTTCCTAGAATTGTAGTATACATACCCCACACAAAAATTAAGCATCCATTCCATACACAAGTCATTACATTACCAAGTCTACAAGATTACAACATAAGGATATACAAGTTCATATTACAAAAAAAATAGGGTCGACCGGCCAAAAGACAAGGTAAATAACTAAAGTAGCAGCGGAAATAAAGGTCATAAGATGGCGATAAACAAAAGCTAACTGGTTTGGTTTTACCCACAAGGCAACCGACCAGGCCGCCAAGCTAGTCGTCCTGCACGAAGTCGGTCTCACAATAGTCGATCCCTTGGAGATCAACCTCCTCTGCAAAAATTAAATCAATGCAGCTGAGTACAAAGATGTACTCGTAAGACTTACGTGTAGTGTAACAGCCAATACATAGCTACATGCAAGCTTAATCAATGGAGAAGGCTCTAGGTTCCATTTCAGCATAAAGCAAGTTTTCATTTGTAATAATGTAGTACATTTAAAGCAATTTTTGCAATCTGTTTTTAATGTTCAAATAACAGCGAGTAACGATAGATAAATGACAACAACAACCTGGAAGTGACTAACCCAATAGCCACCACAACAATAGCATGAATTACCCATTCATACCACCCACAACAAGTTTTAATTAAAATGTTATATTCTAGTTCTTGCACGACCTTACCAAGCATGGCCATAACTTAGGACGAGGCTATTCAAATAGTTTGAACCCTGCAAGGGTGTACCAATGTATCCACACGTCAGACTGCCTTTTTGCTACATGATTAAGCACACTACCTTTGGTATGCCAGCACGGCTAAGTCCTACGAGACATTTTCAATGGATTGTGCTAATTAAGAGTCGTACGTATGGGGGTTAACCCTTAGTGAAATACCTCCCAGCTCTCACCAAGGACCCATACGAAGAGTATGATACATCGGCCCAGCTCAAGCCGTTGTGGATGCTCCCCTCCTTTCCCATGTTGCATATAGCCATATGTACAACCCACTATGCGACTCATTAATTAACACCCCCAAAGTACTTAGTCAAGAGAGGTCTCATATCCCCCTCATGTGGTTAGCACGCAATAATCGCTTGGCTTAGTGACACAAGTAACTCGGTCCTTGTGGACTAAGGCACAATTTCAATCACATCCAACAGATCACACCATCATCCATTGTGCCCAAGTCTATAATAATTTGTTTTCAGTTTTGACTTTACAAATTAACAAAGCACAAAGTGCTGGACATAATGGAATAATAATAAGATTTATGTGATCAAGATCATCGACTAAGTCGATGACCGCCCAACTCTACCGGTAGCTAAGCATTTCTAAGCATGACACCGTAAAGACAATAAAAGAGCATAATTCAATCACCGGACTCTAATTCACCAGTGAGATTAATAACTTATGGTTAGTGGCAGGGGGTAACAATTTAAGGGCAACCATGCAATAGAAATAGCTACCTCTAATCGGGAAAATTAACTTTGACACAAAAGCATGCATACGTACAATTTGTAAACAAAGTATTAGACTTTAAAAGTAATGGGATGGATATGATCAAACTGTTTGCCTTGCTGGAGATAACTTTCTTGCTGTAGAGGATCACTCTCGTGCTTAATATAATCGTCGGAACCTATCGAAAGAATCGAGAAGAACAAATAAGAACGAATAACATCGGGAATACTAAAAAATTCAAATTCATCCAAAAATCATGAAAAATTCACAGAAGGTAGAGCATGAATTTAAATGAATTTACCAATAAAAATCAATTGATTTGGATGCTCTATGCAAAAGTTATGGTAGCTTGAAAATCAGGTTTTAAGAAAATCCAACAAAATTGTTATCTGTTACTGTTCATTCGAATTAAATGTTTTGGTAAAAATTCCCAGAGAGGTGGTGCATATAAAAATTTTATGGTAGATAGAGCACCACATGAGATGAACAATAGAATTTGATTCACCTTATTTGGAGCTAAGATAAATCTTCTATGATTTTTCAAAATCATGAAAGTAGTGCACAAGTCATATGTAGAATAAAATTTTTCAGAGATAATAACAAGCTCAAAACTTATTCTACAATAAAGTACAGTAACAGAGAAATCCAACAAAACTGATTTCACTCAATTTGGAGTTACAGAGAAATACTTATGCATTTTTGAAGTAAAAACAATTTGTAATGCAACAATAATATTAAACCTCAAGTAATTTTGCCAAAAGTGATTTCTGGAACAGTAACGTGGTTCAACCTATTTTTATAATAAAGTACATGTAAAAAATGAAACTAACAAAATTTGAATCATCCAAAAAGGAGTTAAAATGAATGAGTTATGCAATTTAGAAGTCAATACCAATTTTCAGTGCAAATAATTCACTTTCGGATTTTATAATTGCATTTATTACTTTTCCTACCGAGCTGGAGCTAACCCTACTCATTGACAAACGGTCCCAGGGTCAAGGTTGACTCGGTCAGCATGGACCCAAATTTCACCAATGACGTCGAAAGCGGATTTTCAAATATACGCTTTCCACTTACAAAGGCAAACTTTTGATTTTCAAAGTAATAGAAAAACGTTTCTCTTACTGGAAAGCGTACTTTTAACATTCTAAATTGGTTCCTAACCGGCCATGGCCCACATGTCATAGGTTCAAGGCTAAATAAAGACCAATCATTAGTGCTAACTAATCGGAGATTTGGTTAAATAAAGGTGTGAACAAAGGATCGCCGAACGTGACATGAGTCAAGCAAGAGTAAACCTTGCCGGCCGCCAAGAATGGAGCTTTGGGCTCGACACTGACCCGAATGGATGCGCAGGGAGAAGGCGAGCTCACCTAGGGTGGCGCGAGGTCCAAAGGTTGCTGGAGTCACACGCGCGGTGGCCGGAGGCGGAGACGACGGGGCGGCACTCATGGAGAATACGCTTCGGGTGACGAGGGAGCTCGGGGAAGGATGCGTCAGTGTCACCTCGCCACCAGGAACATGAATCCAAGCTCGAGGAGGGCGGAGCGGCGCTACAGCGGCTGGAACACGGGCGGCGGCGGTTCACCGCAGATGAGGAAGACGATGGTCGTGGGGGCTAAAGCCTGCACCAAAACCCAATTAAGTTGGTGGGGATACCCCTTGGGGCAATGCGAAGCTCCTAGACATGGTTAGATGGCTCGAGGCTCACCGGAGGGGAAGTCGGCTCGGCGCGGCGGTTTTGTCACCTCCAGAACGCACACCGGTGACGAAGAGGACGCGTCCACGCTCCGAGCGCTACAACGCGAAAGAGGAGCTCGGGTTAGCGAAAATGGAAGCGTCGAGGTAGGTAGGAGCTAAGGGACAAGGAGGGGTTGATTTTACCCGAGAGGAACGCTCACAAGAGCTTCCCTCTCCTTGGCCACCGAGAGGAGAAGTGGGTTGCGAGAGGGGCTTGAGCCGGTTTTGAGTGGGGAATAGGACGGAGGGATAGGTGGCATTAGGAGGCGGTGCTCGGGGATAGGCCATGGAGGGCGGTGCGTCACGGCGCTGCGGAGGCGCGACAGCATGCGGCGGACGCGTGGAGCGGAGCTCCTACGCGAGCTGGCCCGAGGTTGAAGACGCCCTGTGCGCGTAGGGCGGGCCCACGGGTAGTGACTGAAAAACGATGCGGTGCGGCGAGCGGGTTCAACCGAGTCGTGTGGTCGGGTCGGAGCAACAGTAAGTGGCTCGGGTGGTAAGTTCGGACCGAAGATTTGGATGGTCGGATCAGATCTGACGGTCCAAAAGCAAGTTGGTCCAAATGAGTCAAGAGAGAGGGTCTTGGTCGAGCTAGGCTCAAGTCGGAGGAACAAAGGACCGGTCCGAACAGCAAAAAGGGTTTGACCAGAATTGAATTCAAATGATTCTAGTTTGACCAGGGCTCTAAAAATAGAAATAAATTTCCAAAAATTCTGAAATAATTCAGAGGGGTTCCTGGGACATCCTACTACTCAAATAAAATCTTAAAAATCACTATTCAAGATTTATTTTCTTAGTTTAAATTCAAACTTGGAATAGGTTACTGATTTGAATTTGAATTTTCTAAGGGTTAAAAACTATCCCCAAAAATTTGGGAAAAATTATATTTATTCATGATAATTATTATATTATTTGAATAAATTATTTCCAGATGATGTTCATAAGTTTTTATTCTTGCTTTCTTTTGGAATTTAAATTTGAAGTGTATGTTTTCTTTGACTTCAAAATTTTCAAAAGCAACAAATTATGTAATTGCTCCAGAAAAACTAATGCATGTTCAAAAGTTTTAAATTCTTCTCATTTTTATACATTTGAAATACAAACCTAAGTGCAATAAAAGATGCAAAAGATTCAAAAACACTGTGCATGTTAATGAGATGCATACTAATTATCATTTATTAATTTGGGGATGTTACATGCCAAATGTCGGCTCACTTAGCCCATTAGCCCTGAAATTTTAAAAAATCAGACCAAATCTAAAAAAAATCAAAAAAATATGTAGAATTCAGAAATACATATGAAAATTGTAAAAAAAAAATGAGACAAGCATATTGAAATGTAATAAAGAACTTTATTAATGTTGAGATAGTTGCCTCATTAAAACATTTGCCATTTAGCATATAAGACATGAAAAATTGAAAACATGTAAAACAATCCTAGAAAATATATGTAATTTAAAAAACCAAAATAAAATTATATATACTTATAAAATGAACTACATAAAAATTTAAAACTACCAAATAAAACCATATAAGTATTAAAAATGGAAACAAAATCATATATATATATATATATATAAAGAAATAAAAATAAAATCATATATATATATATAATGAACGGCCTAACGGTAGTGTCTTGTCGTCTTTGGTCGGGCTGACACTATTCATGTCATGTCGGTCCGTCGTGCCCGGGTGGCGGTCCAAGCACAACCCGAGCTGTCGTGTCGTGCCGACTCGACCCATGAACAGTGCAGGTCATGCCGTGCCTAGGCCAAAACAGTAGTGTCGTGCCTTGTGCCGGACCGGTCGGCACGACCCATTTGGCCAGCTCTACATAACATTCTTCTTGCCATTGGAAGTTTGAACTTAAAACCTCGTAAACAGACGGTTTACTAGTTATTCGCCTCTTATCCGGCTTCGGTGACATCAATTTAGCAAGTTCAGAGTGTAAAGCATGGCAGGATGAACATTCATCAGCATCAGGACTCTTAGCATTCACAAGTTCTAATGTCAGATTATCGACTTGTGACTCTAGGTCCTTATTGCTAGCCATGGTGAACTCTAAAGCCTTATCCTGGCTAAGCAGTTGCTTAAAGATGGTATCGCATCTAGCAGAGAGAACATCATAGGATGGAGGTACCTCATCGTTGTCATCAGCGTCGACGGAGTCGGCCATGAAGCACATGTTGGTGAAGTTCTTTGCCTTCCCTTTCTTCTTGTCTTGAGGGAGTTCCTCCTCCTTATCCTCCTCGCTCCCGGAGTCCACATCACTTATGGATTGTTCTCCAAAAGCGGCAAGAACCTGGTGAGCGGCCTTCATGAGCTTGGTAGCATCATACTTAGGCTTGTTCCCTTGAAGCTTCCTCTAGGCAGCCTTCTCATCCTTGTGGTTGCCCTTTCCTTTCAACTTGGGGCAGTTCGCCCGGATATGGTAGAGCTCTCCACACTCATAGCACGTCACATGGCCGCCTCTCTTCTTGTTTCTCACATTGTTATAGGCATGTGTGAATTTTTTGGCTAAAAGAGCTAAATCAGCCCCAGGAATACTTTCAAGTTCCTCTTCATGGATTGCGGATAAACAAGCAAGTGAAAATCCAGAAGAAGATTTAGAAGAGCCATCAGAAGTTCTCTTAAGAGGATCAGCGACCAAATCTATGTTCTCCTTTTTAGGATGATCAACCCTCTTGATCTCATAGGTCTTGAGCCTGCTATAGAGTAGCTCCAAAGTAAGATCAGAGATGTTGACATTTTCCTCAATGGCAGTAGCCTTCATCTCCCACTCCTTGGTGTTGATTGTAGCCAAGAGGTGGGTGGCATTCTCAGACTGAGAATACTCGATGTTGACCACTCTCATCTGATTAATCACCTTGTTAGAGTGACTGAATACATCATCGATGCTCTTTCCAGGACGCATCTCGAACTTGTTGTATTCACGCTTAAAGACCGCCTGGCGTACTTGCTCGATTTGGGACGAACCCTCATGGTAGGTTTCGAGGGTGTGCCAAATCTCGTGCGCGGTTTCAAAATTGCAAATCCTGTCATACTCCTGTCTACCAAGCCCGGTGAAGAATCTAGACCCGTCATTATGTGTTAATGGAGTTTTGGTTATTAATGACAAATCTATTTATGAGACTAACACTTCTATTGTTATACCATGTCTAGTCACAGCTTGGATATAAAGGTGAAAATCAAATGAGGTATTGCATTCCAAATGACAAATCCATTTGTGAGACTAACACTTCTATCGTTATATCATGTTTAGTCTCAGCTTGGATATAAAAGGAAAAATCCAAACATGTATGCATTCATAATGAAAAATCTATTTGTGAGACTAACTATTCTATTGCTATATCTCATGTTTAGTCTCAGTTGGATTTAAAGATTAAGAGGTATGCTTTCGACATCATATTCTTATATATTGTTGTATTCCTCGGATCCAAAATATAGGTTGAACTCCACTAAAAGGTTTAACTTGAATATGTGCATATGGTTCTATTACACTCTCATGTATGCACATATTTAGGGGGGGTTCATTCTATATTTTGTGGTTTCATTAGTATTGATCCATATTCCTTTGTTCACATACATTAAGGATCTTTACTTTGAAACATATCCTTGAGTATATATAACTTGTGTAGTTAATATATTCATATAAGTATATGAGACTTGTGCAGTTCATATACCCTTTGAGTATATTCAACTTGTGTAGTTCATATATACTCATACCAATCTATTCAATTACTTGCAATTGAAGTGATTATCATCAATTACCAAAGAGGAAAAGATTGTAGTATCTTGTCCCACCATTATGAGTTAATGGTATGTCGTGGTAATTAATGATAATCATATTGTGGAACTAACATTTTCCATGAGTTGGATGAATAGGTTATGTTCCAGGGCTAAGTATGTGTTCCTAGTCTTTTACTGGTCTTGGTGTTTGGTTGGAGACCGGATTGCTAGTATAGGTTGCCATACTATTAAGAGGGGTATTGACTAGTAGCTTGAGTTAGTCATGTGTTGATAGCTCGTTGTGCTTGCTCTAGCTCATCTGGGCATGTTGACAATATTTGCGAATGTGTTTTGCAAATAGTTGTGGCTCGTGCATTCCCCTTGTAGCATGTGACTATAGTTTGCAAATGGTCTAGGTCCATGCACCTTATCCTTGTGGCATGATGCTATTTATTTGCGAATGTGTTTTGCAAATAGTTGAAGCTCATGTTTAATCTTTGTAGCATGGGACTTTAGTTTACAAATGTGTTTTGCAAATGTCTTAAGTCCATGTACCTTTTAGTTGTGGCTTTGATTCTAAAAGTTGGCAAATGTGTTTTGCAACTTGTTGAGAATCTTGCCTTCATGCCTTGTGTGCATCTGGCATCAATTTGCAAATGTGTTTTGCAATTGAGTTGTTCTTGAAAGCCAGGTTGTGCTTTTTCTGTGAAAATGGTAGTACTGACGTTATGTCGGCGGAACTACCGCTCGACGGTATTACCGGAGTCATGTTGGTGGAACTACCGCACCTGTTGAGCATGTGTTGCTCTGTTGAGGTACGGTAGTACCGGTTTGTGTGACGGAACTACCGTTGAGCTGTTGTACCGCATTTGCTTTGGCGGTAATACCGTGGGACGTTCGGACCGTCCGAACGGTGCTTTGATCGTGTGGTTGAGACGCGCGGTCCGAAAGTTCAAATCGATCTGAGCTGTCCACGTGTGAAGCCCGATCGGAACTGAGTGGTTCGATCAAAACTCGTGGAGCGGTAGTACCGGCGCTGTGTGCGCGAAACTACCGCAGGCCAGATGTACCGAATTCTTGAGCAGTACACTTTTTCCAGAACAAATGCATTTTGAACATTTTGGGTTTTCTGGAAGTGCGGTACTACCAGCGTTGTGTACGCGGTACTACTGGATATCGGAATGTTCGTTTGTTGAACGGCGGTACGTTATTTCCAGGAGAGGTGTTTTTTGGACCTCAAGCTAAGCGGTCGTACCGCTCTGGAAATCGGAACTACCGTGGATCGGAACTACAGCGTATTGGTTGGCAGTAGTACCGCACCTTGTTCCAACGACTAGTTTTGTAGTCGTTGCTATGTTGAAAATGAAGGTGCGGTAGTACCGGCCATTGGTTGGCGGTACTACCGCTCGTGCTGATTTTTCAGCAGACTTTGCTTCCAACGGCTAGTTTTTGTGTGTGGGCTATATATAGCCACCTTGGCCGGTTGGGAGAGGTAGTTGGGTGTGTGCTAGTGCCCTAGACATTCCATTAAGCAAAGAGCAAGCCATTTACCCTCATTTGTGCATGTGTTGCACTTAGTGAGCTTAGAGAGCAAATCCGAAGTGCATGTATTGCCTTAGGTAGTGGATTGTGTATCCATTGAGCTTAGATACTTAATTAGTTCAAGTGAGAGTATAAGACTTGTTACTCTTGGTGTTTGCTGACACCTAGATGGCGTGGAGGCGTCGTGCTTCGGTGATCTTCTCAAAGAAGCTTGTGAGAAGACCTGGGCGGTTTGTGAGTGGTGTGGTGCTTGCCATCTCCAGAGTGGAGTAAAGAGCAACCGTAGTGGAGCGAGATGTTGGTTCGGTTTGGAACTAGTCCAAGTGGTTGGACTTACCTCGGAGGTGTTGACTTAATTTGTAGAGCCGGTCCAATTGATTTGGGCTTACCTCAACGTGGATTAGGGGAGACCGGCAAGTCTCCGAACACTACGGTAAAACATCGACGTGTCATCGTGGTTTACATTCTTGTGCTTTACATTATGTAATTTATATTCCTTGTATTAAATTGCTTACATATCTTTGTATGATTGCAATTGTTATCAATAGTCTTATTGTTGTTGGCGCACTTAGTTGAACCTAGGTGATTTAGGTTTTGATTGTGCAAAACCGTTTTGATATTAGCTTCCGCACTAGAAATCGATTTTAGCCAAAAGATTTTTTAAAACCGCCTAATTACCCCCCTCTAGTCGGCCTCCTCGATTTTACACCCACCATATAGGAGATTTTTTGCCTTATGGTTGCTAGCCAAGAGGGCCGCTGAAGCCAGCATAGCAACCTCGGGCAAAACGAGCGGGGCTCAAGCAACCTCACATATGGCTGGTCCTTCACTCTGAAGGAAGACACGCATGTGATTCTTCCAATAGGCATAGTCGAGCCCATCGAAGATATGCGGCTTGGTGGAGTACTTCTCTATCGCCAAGTTCAGTGACCGATTAAGATCAAGATTGAATTAACCGGGCACTGATACCACTTGTTGGACCAAAAAGGCGACTAGAGGGGGGTGAATAGGAGCACAATCACTTTTTCACCTTGATTAGATTCAATACTAATTTCACTCCAATAGCTATGAAAGCTACGGAGGCCAATATAAAAGCACAGTGGAAGACTTGTATTGAATCCAAACAAAACCCCAAAGCAAATAGACCTAAATTACCAAAGATTCAGAGTTGGCCGGTCTGACCTATCACCAGGGGCAATCTGACCGGTCACTATGGACGGTCTGACCGCTAGATACATGGCGGTCTGACTTCTAGGTCAATGAATAGTAAAATCAGCCCGAACTCAACAATCACAAATTGGTCTAACTTTTGATCCACAACTCCGAACTTCACGAAACTTGAAACATACTTTCTTTAGGATGCAGGAACCTATTCCAATCAACGATCATGAAGATCGTTGCCAAAGTTCCGACCTTTTTCCGTTTTAGTGAAGGTTGCTTCAAAACCGAGTCAAAACCAAAACATGATCCAAACACTTGCTCGTAGGTGATTGATGATCAAGATGATCCTAGATGTATTCCCGCATGTCACATCAAGCTAGATCCAGTCCAGAAACCAAGGAAAAACCAACGAATCAAAGAAAGGCCCAAAATCATAAAATAGAGAGCAAGAACACAAAGAGATTAATGTTGGTTTACAACCACTCTATCCAGGAGGACAAAGACTCAACACATGAGCATACAATCAATCCAACTCTCTAAAACCCTAACCTCTCCACTCTCCTCTCCCTAAGCACAACTTAGGGTTTCACAAATGAAAGGGTTAAGGAGGTGCTGGCCAGCACCCTCCCCTATTTATAGTGGAGGCTAGCTTCTAGAGATTTTCCTTAATGGGCACCCGTTAAGCCCACACACAAACGGGTTTCACTTACGCACGTATTTTAAAGCGTCGTCTTCATCTCCTCTTGACCTAATCCGCTTCTCCTTGCGTCGTCTTGTGCCGCGGGTTAACAAAAGGTCACCAAGGCGGTATTTAGGAGAAATTACCAAAATACCCCTTCTCGATCCTTTTCCAAAGACCGAGTCCAATCTTCATGAAGTACTCCCATGCTTCGCCACGTGTAGATTGATCAACGGCTCTCTTCATGTCGGTAAGTCTCTCCCATCCGGCTCCCACCAAAATCACCATGGCACTTGTACCGACCCCTGTGCCGCTTGATCCAACCCGTCACACCGAACTGCTCGTTCGGCCATCCTTGTCCATTTTGTGCCATGCTTGAATCCATTGACCTCACCCGACATCCTCGATCGTTCTAGACTTCAGCTCTCCAAGCCTAGTCCTGATCATCCTCGCCGTTGACTGTCATTGACCTCCAAGCAACCTGCACAACAATAGACCAAGAAATCGTTTCCGGGAACAAGTTCTTCGCAACTTGACCCACGTTAGTCAAAATATGCATAATGCAACACATATGCACTGAAACCCATGAACTTGACCTAACCAAACAACAACGCTGCCAAGAAGACCGACGAACAAGTCAAAATCGGTTAGACCGCCACCTGTTGGCTGGTCTGACCGCCCAGCAGGGACTTAGCCAAAATTCCTCCCTGAAAATCCGAAACCTACTGGAATTTTCAAACGAATAGAACTTTTAACTCGAAACTCCAAAAATTATGAGATCAAGTGTAGGAGAATCCCCTCTCTTGCCTACACCCTCTATTTTTGGCACAGCTCCAAACTCAAAAATCTATTATGGCCGGTCAGACCGCCACCCAATGGCCGGTCAATGGCGGTATGACCGCCAGGCACTTTGCTTGAGCCTAACTTGAGGCCTGGCCGGTCTTACCGCCAATAGTGACCGGTCTGACCGCTACACAGGCCGGTCTGACCGCCACACATTGGCCGGTCTGACCGCCTGAGACTTGACAGCATTTTGAACTTCGCCGAAAACCCGTGTTTCGACAAACCTTCAACGCCATTGTCAATTGTGTCATAATCCTAAGATCGTGAGCATATCCCCATGATATCCACACCCTCCTCTCCCCCTGAGTTGCAAGCGACCTCCCCCTCCTCCCCCTGAGCCACGCGACTCCTCCTCCCTTCTCTTCTTCAGCACATCAAAGACAACATGTTTTCTAAGTTCTTGTATCTAATTTTGATTTCACGATGCCATTGGAATTGCTACATTATTGCTTGCAAATTTGTTTCCTTGGAAGAATTGCTCTTTTGCATATTGTTGAGTGAAATATTTTGTTCATTACTTCTGGATAAGTGGAAACATATCCTTTGAACATAGCATTTATATTTTTCTATTCTCCAGAGAATAGCAGAGGACTTGTCTTATGCTTGCTATTACTTGTCTGCTTGTTTTGAGTGTAGATTGATTTTGAGCGTGCTTACCATGAATCTCATACTAGTTCATCATTGCCATCAATACATATGCATCTCGATTTGAGTGTAGATTGTTCTTCATAGTGCTTGAAGAATTTTTGTTACTTGATTTCAAATGATGCCTGAAATCTGAGTGCGTCAATTTTTGTAGTCTAAAGTAGATCAATTCATGAAGAATTTTGGTTGCTATTACATGTCCATGAACCATCAATCTGTACATGAGTTTTGACTTCATGAGAAGCTATCATCATTGTTGTGAGTAGGTGCTACATTGTAAATTACTTTGATGATGTACTGCTGTGAATTGTGATCTCTACTATGCATTTTTAGAGTGTATATTGGAACATGAATGGATATGCAATTGCTGTGAAAGATGATTAATCTAATTTCTCTTGTTTCTAGTTTGGATCCTAGTATGATCAATGGATAGATTTTTTTTTGCATGGAAGATGGTCTTGTATTTATGTAAATACATGAGCTAGCTGTTTTCCCTAACATGAGCTTTGTTTTGTTCTCTTAATTATTATCCTATGAATTTACATGGAGGGGCAATTCAATGCACACAAGCAAATTTTAGTTTTATTTTTTGGAGTACGTGTGAGGGTGGGGTGCCTAACACTGTCAATGCCAGTCCTAAGCCCGAAAAAAGTGGAGGGGGCATGAATTGTCGCTTTTGTTGTACTGAACTAACTAATCCAAACATTGTCACTTTGTCACTAATTCTGTATATTGTTTCAATCAATCCAAACATGACAGTTCTTGGCATGGCAATGGCAGTGGAACTTATTGATCTCCTTGATTCACATGGTGGAGAAATTCGTGCAACATGCTTCAATTCGGTGCTTGATCAGTTTTATGACCTAATTGAGGTTGGTAAGGTGTATTTGATATCTAGAGGATCAATGAAACTTGCTCAGAAGTAGTTTACAATGATTATAAAGTAACTCTGGATGCCTCAGCATCTATAGAATTTTGTTCGATTACTCTTATTGTAATTATATCCATTAATGCATATTCCTGTCACATATACAGCTAAATTGATATAAATTATCCATGATTGCCTTCACTGATTGTTATTGCAATGTTTAATGTTTATGTCTATGTAAAAATTGTCCATAATTGCCTTCAGATGAATTTCAGAATAATGATTGCAGTGGTTAAATTTTTTAGTGTTCATGCTGTTAAAATTGCTGCTACTCATGTATGCCATGGAATTGCTGACTGACTGAGCATTATCAAAATTTAAATTACGCTAGCATGGATTTATTTCTAATAATAATTTATTGTGATATTTATTCATTGTAATAATTGTTTTAGTTGTATTCATTATTCAATGTAATAATTACTTATTGTAATAATTGTTTGTAATAATTATTTGTTGTAATAAATGTTTATTGTAATAATTGTTGTTAAATACGCTAATTGTGGTTTATTGCGTTCTTTACGATATATTGTCGTTAATCGCGGTTAATATCGGTAGTTCTCGTCAATTGCATTAGTCGTCGTTAATAGTCGTTAAATATTGTTAAATATCATTAAATGTTGTTAATTGCGTTAAATGGTATCAATCAAGCCATTAGCATCCTCAGGGGTATTTCAGATATTTCCCATCTCGAAAAGTCAAACAAATTTTACCTAAAAACCAGATACCAAGACTAAATCGAAAAACCAATTGCTCAAATTTTACGACGAAAGCCCTCGCAAGACAATTTAAGCCGCTTTAAAAGCATAGTCGAAATAAGGACATTCCATAGAAGAATATATCTTCCTGGGTTTTATCATTGGCTACTATTCACTGACGTTTGATGGCTATTAGATAAAGGAAAATGGTAACGTTTGGGACGGGACGAAAAGCTGGAAATTTTCCGATGCAAAAGTTTCAAAAATGTCATTTTATTGTCTAGTCGTCTTCATCTCGATAGTTTGACTAAACTGGGCAGATAAACGAATGTAAGGCACGATCGACTACGCCCAATATCAGCAATTTCCAAGCAAGTATAAAAAAAAGTCGAGAATATTCTATATTGCTGCAAAATGGAGTAGTATTGACCGACCAAACCAATCCAGTGGTATTCAAAACAGCGAAGCGGCAGGCCAATGGCACCGGTCAACTCTCAACCAGATGATTTTACTGCTGCTTCATAACCAAGGCACGACAAAAGTCAAATACGTGCAGCCAGCTTAGAAAGCGTCCAAAAACTAATACTCCCTGTTTTTTAATACATAACGTTTGACTAAGTGTGCAGTCAAACTTATATAATTTTGATCATTACTTTTTATATGATTTTATTGGTAAAAAAATACAAAATTATTATATTATGAAAATATCTATCATGACAAATCTAATGATACTATTCACTCATGATCAATCTAAATAGTTTTTCATATATTATTAGTCAAAGTTAGATAAGTTTGACTGTACGTTTGGTCAAACATCATGTATTTAAAAACGGAGGAAGTAGAAACGAAAACATTGACACGCGAACTCATCGGGTATTTTTACCTTTGGATTGACTGGGCTCGAGCAAAATCATAGAGAGGCAAAAGATCAAAACAAATTCAGAAGCATACTGTTTACTACTGGCTGTACGTCCTGCGCGAAGCATAGACTTGGCTCTTCGACCATCGGTTGCGCATCTGTCATCACTGCCGGACTCGGCCACAGCAAACACACGACGCACCAGTGGCCAGCGTCTCACCTGGTGTTTTCGTGTTTCGCCACTGCACGATCAAATTCGATGTCTCGCTGAGCAGTATCGTAACTAGTAGCAGACAACAACCATATGTCTTCTAGATAGATCTCATCTAACTAAATTAGAACGGCTATAGACTCCGTATATAATGTTATTTTTTTTGTTGGCCCAGGTTGACTGGCCATGCTCCATCGCGGCTGTGGATCACGACCGCAGCAGGGGTTTGACGATATGATACGTGGTAGGCAGGATAGAACTGCACGCGCTTACTTAATGGTAAAAAGAACTGCCAGTAAAAATGAAGCTAGACCTCCTCCCGCGTCGGCGACACGCACACCCATCGCCGAGGTAGGGGCAGTTCCGTCCGACCCTCCACGGGAAGCCTCCTACCCGTGGAGGGCAGCGGGGCAGCGCGGTAATTCCCTCTCTCCGCGCAGGAAGCATGCCTCTTTTACTCTTTTTGTTCTCCCCCTCCCGCTTGCAAGCTTTCAGAAACAAGGGAAAGGAAAAGGGGAGGGGAGGGGAGGGGGGAGAAGCCAAGCCAAGCCAAACCTCTCTTCTCCAAAATCCAAATGCTTTGCTGATCTCTCTCTCTTCCCTACTACATGGCACGCGTCCTCCCTCTCAGCATCGAAGCGGGGGAGATGGCCAGGTACGCACGCTGTTCTCGAGCGGCTACGGTTCCCGTGCTCAAATTTCTTTTTTCTTTTTTTAAAAATAATTTCGGTTGTTTTTTGGGGTTGCGATCTTGGTGAGAAGTTTGTTTCTTTGGGAGTTAGGGCCTAGGTGGAGCCGCGGAAGCAGCCAAATTTGTTTTGGAGGTTTATTAACCTGTTGTTACTTGTTACTAGCTCGATCCTATATGCTTGGGCCAAGATTTTTCTCTACTGGTTAGTACCGGTCAGCTCTATGTTTCGTTTTAGCGAGGAGAAATCAGAAACGAAATGATCTTACGCGTGGTGCGAGCTTTCGTCTTGTTTGGTTATTCCCTTCGATTCTTTGTCACAAGAAGAAGAACAAAAAAGGGCAAGGTTTCGTGAGCTTGCCCTCTCTTTGCTGGCATGTGGGCCCTTCCTGCTGCCGCCCTTGGAGCACCTAGCTCCAGGTCGCCGTCCGTCCGTATGTGGGCGGTGGCTCTGGAGGAATGACGGCCGTCTCCCGTTGCCGCCGCCGATCCGCCATCAGAGCTGTGGAGCGTGGGGGCACGCACCATGTGCTGTGAGGAGCACGGGTTACCTGTTCCCCCGCCTAGTCCCGTGCACACACACGGTAGTGTTAGGCTATTAATTCCTGCTACGTTTGGAGGCCACTGTGGCCCATGCATCAGCAAGAACAGTATTGAGAGGAGAAAAGATAGCACCGCACACGGCAACAGGCTGGGGTGGCTTTTCATATATAGTCACGCAGAGCTAGGGGTTACAGATCCCTCAATTAGAGGAGTTAATCTAGGCAAGTTACGATTATATAGGGCTATACAATATTTTCTCTAATACCCACCCGTAGTCGCATCAGGAGGATTCTGGACGCAAAGACTGGACCGCAACTCAGTAAACAACTGGACAGGCAGGCCTTTAGTCATGATGTCCGCGAACTGGTGAGACGAGGGTACATGGAGAACTCGAACATGCCCAAGAGAGACCTTTTCGCGGACGAAGTGGATGTCAATCTCAATATGCTTCGTGCGCCGATGCTGAACTGGGTTGGAGGACGTGTAGACGACACTGACATCGTCGCAGTAGACAACGGTCACAGAATCAATCGGGATGTACAGCTCCTGAAGAAGTTGGCGTAGCCAATAGCACTCGGCGACCGCGTGTGCAACGGTACGATACTCTGCTCCTGCGCTAGAGCGAGACACCGTAGTCTGGCGTTTGGAGGACCAAGACACTAGGTTGTCACCAAGGTAAACGCAGTAGCCGGAGGTAGAACGCCTCGAATCGGAGACGATCGCCCGGTCGCGATCGGATGGCCGTGATGGAGTTGATTGGAGCGGTCCCGATGTGGAGGCCGATGTCAAGAGTGCCCTTCACATATCTCAGAATGCGTTTGATCAACGCGAGGTGAGGTTTCTGCGGATTGTGCATAAAGAGACAGACCTGCTGAACGACATAGGCCAGGTCCGGTCGAGTAAGTGTCAAGTACTAAAGAGCACCGGCCAGACTCCTATACTCGGATGGATCGGCAACAGGGGCACCGTCTTGTGCTGAAAGCTTGGCGCGAGTGTCCACGGGAGTTGTTGTGGAGTGACACTCGACCATGCGGACACGTTGGAGAAGATCCACAGTGTACTGGCGCTGTGAGAGGAAGATGCTGACCGAGGAGCGCGTGACGGAGATGCTGAGGAAGAAGTGAAGATCGCCGAGATCAGTCATCGCAAACTCGGAGTGGAGTTGTTGAACGAGGCGCCGAAGCAAAGAGCCGGAGGAGGTGGTGAGGATAATATCATCAATGTAGAGCAGTAAGTAGGCGACATTGTCTCCATCTTTGAGAACAAAGAGAGACGCGTCCGAGGTGGAGGGGATTTAGCCGAGCTGACGAAGATAGGTGGTGAATCGCTGATACCACGCGCGCAGTGCCTGCTTGAGACCATAGAGTGACTTCTGTAGAAGACACGTAATTGGGTGAAGAAGGGTCGACGAAGCCTGACGACTGCTGGCAGTAGACAGTCTCTTCAAGGTTGCCATGAAGGAAAGCATTCTTGACATCAAACTGATGGATGGGCCAGGAACGAGATGCCGCGATGCTAAGGACAACCTGAATGGTCGATGGTTTGACCACTGGGCTGAACGTTTCATTGTAGTCGATGCCGTGCTGCTGCGAGTATGCGTGCATGACCCAGCGCGCTTTTGTGACGGGCGAGAGTGCCATCGGAATGGAACTTTTGTTTGAAGATCCACTTGCCCGTCACAACGTTTGCGCCGGTGGGGCGGGGAACGAGTTTCCAAGTATTGTTGTGGACGAGAGCGTGGTACTCCTCCGCCATGGCGGCTCACCAGTTGGGATCTGCCAGTGCACTTCGGTAGTTCGCCGGGACGAGGGAGACCGAAGAGTGCACAGCGGATAAGTTGAGAGGAGAAAAGCATCATCCTTTGAAGCCAAAATTTAGCAAACAAATCACAAGGACAGCAACAAAGGACACACACTCTCCCACCTCTTGGCTAGTTGCCTCTCCCCTAACAAGTTGCCCGTCACAACGTTCGCGCCGGTGGGGTGGGGAATGAGTTTCCAAGTATTGTTGTGGACGAGAGCGTGGTACTCCTCCGCCATGGCGGCTCGCCGATTGGATCGCGGTGCGCCGGTAGTTCACGACGGGAGACCGAAGAGTGCACAGTGGATAAGTTGAGACGGCGAACTGGCTTCACGAGGCCGGATCTTTGCCAGTCCGCACGGTAAGGACCGCGCAAGATGTGGAACTGGGCAGTGGCGCGCGCGTGCGGCTTTGGGTCGGCCGGGCCGTATGAGCATGTCTGGGAAGCAGCGATCGCGGATGAGGCGGGCGGTGGTGCTGAGGGTGACGCGGCGCGGCCGGGCGCGACCTAAGGAGGCGACGCGGGTGCGGTTGGGTGTGGCACGAACTCATCCTGAGGCCCCGCAGGCACGGTAGGGGCGCTGAGGGTCGGGCACGGTTGCTCGATGTCGTAGAACGACGGAGCAGCCATGTGTGCTGGGCGCGATCGCTCAACATCACTAGGTGAGAGTTGTCACACGGAGGGTAGGAGCCGCCGCCGCTGCAGTGTGAAGCACCGGTGCAACGGGGTCATCAAGGAGAAAGTCCAGCGAGGTGCTGGATGACGAGATGGGGGGGGATCACGGTGAGCAAAGGGAAATGAAGTTTCATTGAAGACAACGTGACGTGAGATGACGAGTCGTTTGGTGGCGAGGTCAAGGCATCGGTACCCTTTGTGAGAGCTGGGGTAACCGAGAAAGACACAGGCGGCCGAACGAGGAGCGAGTTTGTGCGGGCTGGTTGATGAGAGATTCGGGTAGCAAAGGCTGCCGAAAACCCGAAGATGATTATATGTGGGACGGGTGCGGTAAAGCAACTCGAAGGGGATGGAGTTTTGAATAGAGGAGGAGGGGTGGCGATTGATAAGGTGCGTGGCTGTTGCGAGCGCCTCGGCCCAGTATGGTGACGGCATGTGGGCGTGCAGCAGGAGCGTGCGGACCACATTGTTGAGAGTACGGAGAACACGTTCTGCCTTCCCGTTTTGCGGCGAGGTATAGGGGCATGAAAGACGTAAGACAATGCCACGAGAAGAGAAAAATTGGGTGGATATTAAGAGGAGAAAAGATAGCACCGCACACGCCAACAGGCTGGGGTGGCTTTTCATATATAGTCAGGCAGAGCTAAGATTAGAAGGTTACAGATCCCTCAATTAGAGGAGCTAATCTAGGCAAGTTACAACTATACAGGGCTATACAATATTTTCTCTAATAAACAGGAACAAGCGAGGACTGATCCAATTTGGAGAATCTTAGTGTTTGACGATGTTACAATTGTTTCCTTGAGAAGAAGTGACAGACGGATGCATTTGGGGGAATCTTATACTTAACAATGTTACAGCCATATCCAAATTAGATGATCTCACTTGAAATATCACGATTGAGCGACGGTTGTTGCTGACTTGCTGTTGCACTAGACCAAACCAGTGGTCTGAGGGTGTTGTAGATGAAGTGATGAAGAAATGGATGCCTTTGGTAGTTCGGCTAGCTGTGTAAATGACATGTAATTGGAATATTGCACTGAGCAAAGAACCAGAAGTTGGGAATTTTTACCTGGGCGATAAGATCATCTGTATTTGAAGTGGATACATATGCAAACATTGCATTAGTTTTAGAGAGTAAAATGCATCTCTATGTCCAAACAGTAGTTTTAGAGACTATCTTAGCATTTCTATGAACGTTGTAGATCAGATGAGATGTATGAGGCTGCAGTATATTCCTTTCTAGTACACAGAACAAGCATGTGACAGCTTTACTTCAATGAGATAAGTTCATAAAACTTGTTAGTTGTGCATTATCAATACCCTTTTTTCTAATTTTTCCTTGGCTCATAAACAGAGGCGGCGAGACAGTTAGAAGCATTCCAAGCTCTTCAGCCGAGGCATCATTCAAGGGAATTGAACATTCTGAGCAAAACACAAAGGACGATGAATACGCGAGGCTGGTAACACCAGCTCAACATGCAACAGTTGACGTTAACACGGTAGTTTTACCTGATCAACCAAAGTCAAGATCCTTCATTTGGTGGATGAAAGTTCTGCTTGGCTGCTTCCTTCTTATATTAGTGTCTTATGTCTTTGTGAAATGGGGAGTCCCCTTTGCCTTTGAGAAGGTAAGCGCTGATACTTTTTGTACAATTCTTTTATGCAGTCTTTTTCCTTACTTGAAGGTAATCTTAGTCATAGAGGAGTCAGTCCATTAGAATGTGACTAGACTTCTCTTTTTCTGGTTCAAAAGTAGATGCTAGTACAATAACAGTAAGACATGCACCAATTTTACAGAATGTTGCTTTTTCAGAACCAACTGAAATTGGTTTGTTTGCTGGCTCTTCAATAACGATTACAAGTTTGATGCGATGGCTCACTTGTTCAACCTGATCCATAGGGTTTAAAGTTACACAAGGAATATATATTTCTTAAATTTGTTTGACACTCCAATCTATCAAGATGCCTATCATGATGAACGAAGGGCAGTACCCCCAAAATATGTTGCATACTATTTTAAATTAAATAAGGGGCTTTTAGATGTGTGCCACCCTATAGTTTGTGGATGAGAAAAATGCCGCTCAATGTCTCACTAACATGTGGCCCTAGGGCCCAATTGTCATATTCAAAGTGGGTGGGCTTTTTACTATAACCACAAACTTTGGGGTGGCATGCAACTAAAAATTCCATGAAAACAATCACAAATCTTAAAGCAGTTATGGCTGAGTCAAAATAAGGACAAGCTAAAGTTGGTTTTACCCGTCTTCATTTAAAATTCTTGTTTATTCTTTGGAATACTTGAATCAGCACCATTGCTTCATTCATCTTAATAATTTGTCTTTGCGGAGCCTGTCTGTTGTATGTTGCATTTTGTCACATCTGCTGTCTCAAGCATAACTTCAGGTTTCAGCTTTATGAAAAACAAAATTGTTGACGATTAGTAGTTGACTAGACACTAATCCATACCTTCCCATGTACATTCTAGTATATTAATATAATTTGGAATTCTATATGTTTAATGAGTGCATATGTAACTTACTGTAATTTTAAGTGAAATTTAATTTGTAGTTTAAGAAATTATGAATTTTCTCATGTTTCTGAGCTATGTTGTGCCTGTTAACTGTTTGATCTTATTCTTTTTTTTCTCTGGAAAAACGTTTTGATTTAATTCATATAATTAAATCATTTCCTATGTTAATCTTGTATGTATTTTTATCTGTTTGTTGTAGGTTCTCTTGCCAATCATGCAATGGGAAGCAAGTGCTTTTGGGCGTCCAGTATTGGCTGTTGTCCTTGTTGCATCTTTGGCCCTCTTGCCAGTTATTTTAGTGCCTTCTGGACCATCTATGTGGTTAGCAGGAATGATATTTGGTTATGGTTGGGGATTCTTGATTATTATGGTTGGGACTACTATTGGCATGGTTGTACCATATTGGGTTGGCTCATTGTTCCGCGAACGTCTACATGTAAAATTTCTCAGATCCATGTTCTTGTGACCCTAATTTTTTTCTTTCTCTGCTTTCTTTCTTTTTGAAGGAGTTAGACCCTAATTTTCTTCTTTCTCTGCTTTCTTTCTTTTTGAAATGCAGGCATGGTTAAAGAGATGGCCTCAGCAGATAACTTTAATAAAACTTGCTGGTGAAGGGAGTTGGTTCCAGCAGTTTCGAGTTGTTGCGCTATTCAGAATCTCACCATTCCCTTATACAATTTTTAACTATGCCGTAACTGTGACAGAAATCAAGTTCATCCCTTACCTATGTGGTTCAATTGCTGGAATGGTACCTGAGGCATTCATCTATATCTATAGGTTAGATACAAATCTCTACATTGCGGATTATGATTTAATCAATTGTGCATGATTTTGCCACCAAGATTCAGGCCATCTAAGTTTATATCCTCACCCCATGTACTTCATTGGTGTGCATTTATCATTTGATTCGCGTCCTTAACAAATAGTACATGAGTAAATGATCTTAGGCCAATTGCTTTTCTAATAGGAGCTCACGAATCGAACGTCATTTACTGTACCAATGTCATAATCTATATATGTGTGCAAACGTGTTAAAGTTTTGCTGATTTGGAGATTCTGGATCGTTGAAAACTTGTCAGAGGATAACTAGAAAGAACTTGAATTGGGCTTCGGTTGCTAATTTAAGCTATACACTAGCAGTGCACGTGACCAATCCAGACAGAAACAGAACATTGTTTTTCAGGAGTTACTGAGTGCATTCAATATGCTTTCCAGAAGTACTTATGGTTTACTTGTATTGCTACATTTTGTTGCAGTGGGCGGTTGATACGTACGTTGGCCGACATGAAGTATGGCAACTATAAGATGACGCCAGTGGAGATAACATACAACATATTCTCCTTTGTTATTGCTGTTGTCCTCACAATCGCCTTCACGGTATATGCCAGGAGAGCTCTAAATGACATAAAAAGGTCAGAAGGTATTTGCACAGAAGAACCTGGTACCTCCTCTGGCTCTGCTGCACTTAAGAATCACCATGAGTGCCCCCACCCACATTCTGTGGATGTTGTATAATGGTGTATTCACTGGGAGGGTACATAGAGCCGCCTCAGAGGAAGCGAGGCGGTATTACCTGGGCACTACTTTCTCCGACAGAAGAGGTGTAGGTAGGCTATGACGGTAGGTGGATGCGCCTGTCTAACTCGTACACACCCAGCTATTGTGGTTTACTTGATTCATTTCATGTAATTGATCCAAAGCAGCAGTACCACTAGCTGAGCTGAGCTGAGCTGCTTTCAGCAAATTCTGTGCGTGATAGTTGCTGTAATTACTAGGATATGTAACCGGCATGTGGTGTTGGCCGGAGATTCTGGCTGCCGATGGAAAAGGAGAATTTGCTTGCCTGTTGTGTAGGTTTCGCACGAATATTTTCCAATGGTTATGCGTCGAGCTCACCATACTCTTGTTTGTGGTGATGCACGGTGTAATTAACGTTTTGGCCATTTCGGCAGTATCAGAAGTTTGTGTTACTGTTGTGTCAAGCGTTAATTACTGCACTATTTCCCAGCGATACACTTCTGCAGACTGCATCGTTGGTAGCAGGGTATCAACCGTATCGAATAGTACTAGAATAGTCTGGGGATGCGGGATAAAACGTAAAATCAGATTCAGAGTCCGGATACGAATGATCATTCGGATCCGATTGACACCCTAGTTACCTTAGTTGGTAGCCTGGTAGGTCCTTTTTTCGAGGAGCATGGTTCATGTGAGATTTTCTTAAAACGTTTCGCCTGGGATCGTCACGGGCCACGCATTTGCACTTTTCAGTGTTTGGCCCGAGACGCTCGCGGCCCAGTTAGGCTTGCTTCTGGACTGCAGGAAACAACTTGCAGTGTGCCGTCAGCCCGTCAGAAGAGTAGATGACAGTGTTTTCTTTTAGTCCCAAATCGCCTGCTCGAGCGAGGCGACAGGGAGCCCTGCTATTTAATCGAGCCGGGGGCGTGCGCTCAAGAGCACGCAGCCGCGCGGTGCGCACATAGCGAACTATTCTTTCGCCTTTTACTAAAGAATACCGTGTGCTCGCCGCACATAGCGGCATACGCCAGTTTTTGGAGGGCTCCTCCTCTCTTCCGAGAAGGTTCCCCACAATCCAAAAGGAAATTTTCTTTCGTGCTTTCTTAATTTGTTTCCAAGTGGAATAGATCTTATTTCCTTTCCTGTTTTGAATTCTCGTTGCCATTATTAAATTCGCGCTACTTTTGAGGAATTTTCCGTGATTTGCTTGTACTAGCTTGGGTTGGGGCTTGAGGCCCACATGGGCTGACAAAATTCCTCACTATTTTTCGAGGATAAAAAGAATGAAAGAATCTGAAAACTGTGTGCTTATCCATGTAGGCAACTACAGTAGTACATCTACTGAACAATGTGTATATGTATATTACATGGCCCACAAGATCTACATCTACACAGGGAGTATGTTCCTTTATTTTCCTGCTATACACATCTGTATACATTTAGCTGCATTTCAGTTGTTCAGGAAAGTTTCAGATGCAACCAGCTGCAACTGAAACTAGTCCAGTCACCTTTCATCATCAATCGGCTGCAGCTGAAACTAGTCCATGTTGCAGAGGCGACCGGAATGCTCCTCTCGGTGGCGATGTTTCACATCCCCCTGTCATGAGGCCATTGAAGGAGCTTCGTCTCCGCGGTGAGGCGAACCGGGAGGAGGCAGCTCCGGTGGCACTCCTCGGCGACAGGTTCACTTGCTCCAGCGCCCGCAGCTGGAGCTCCGAAGGGTAGTCGCGCACGCACCCGATCCGAGGACCCGCCCCGGTGGTCCACCTGAAGGACAGTTGCTTCCCCAGCTGATATGATTTCATGTCTTTCTTGGAGTTGATCCTCTCAAGGATCTTTTCTCGCGGCACGGGTGCCTGCTCATTCCCTTGATCCTTTTCAGACAAGTCGCTGCTTGTGCACGAGGTTTCCGTATTTTCGGTTTCTTCTGATAAATTCAGCCTTGTTACTACTGGTTCCTCGCATTTTTCGCTCTCCGCACAAGCAGTTTCAGTAACTTGAGGTATCTGGTAAGGGCTGGCTTCTTCAAGCGCAGCAGTTTTGTCTTCAGATTTGTCGGTTACTGTATTTTTCGTGTCGTTCTCTGAATGGATCCTTCTGAGGATACCCCAGAATTCCTCATCCTCCTCTGCTGGGCTCATCTGCAGCGGTTTATAAAGATGTAAGATCACAATAGACAATACTATAGTTTAGCAATACCGAGAATTTTATTTTTTTGTCTGAATGATAAAAAATGCCTACCTTAACATCGGCGAGATCGACCAAGTTGTCCTTCAGGAAGCTTTTGAACTCCTGGAAATTCTCCTCCGTTGGGCGGTAGTGCCCACTGTGAGGCCAAATAGCCTGTGACCAAAAAACTCAGATTGTGTCAGCTTGCTGTCTAATAAAACTGAACATATGACAGGTCCTTATAAGGGATGTAAAAGTCGTTCCAACTTCCAAGTATAAACAACACATACCTTTAGAGTTCCATTTTCAACAACCAATCGCCCGGCCGCAGAAGTCGCCCCTCCAGCAAGGAAGCTAGAATGTTGAAATGTACCCTTTTTCTTCTGCATTTTGAGATTGGAGGACTATGTTACATAATGAACTGAAATTTATATGGTTGATCGGATTTTGCCCACATGAAGGTATGCGAATATTTACCTGACCAACATACAAGCTCTTAGATGTGCTAAGAACAAAAATCCACTTTGCATCTCTTGGCCCACAAGACGTGTCGAGGATTTGCCGGTTCTTCTTGTACAAGAACTTGCCGTCCTCAATTACAACTTCGTAGTCCTCT
Source organism: Phyllostachys edulis (assembly GCA_036346405.1). Classification (NCBI taxonomy): domain Eukaryota; kingdom Viridiplantae; phylum Streptophyta; class Magnoliopsida; order Poales; family Poaceae; genus Phyllostachys; species Phyllostachys edulis. The sequence goes on from CM070549.1 coordinate 68,581,929, forward strand.
CTTTCTTTCTGCGCAATTTAAGTTTTGTCTGGTTAGCCACCATAGATCTTCATTGTGTTCTAACTCTAGTAGTTCCTTTGCTCTATGTTTGTAAACACTTACCGGACCAAGGTACCTGATGCACTGGCTCAGAAGCTTCGATCGGGAGCACTGGCCTTCAAGATTGATCTCTTTGCCTTCCCCAACGTCAAGCCTGCATTAACCAAACGGAGACCATTAGCTCACATTTCATTCAGTGGTCAAAATTACAATGAGAGAACAGTCACGCTGAGTGAATTAGTACACTAACCAGTAGAAGAAAGGCTGCTTGCTTTCGCAGCGGAGCCAGCAATCATAGTAGTAGTGAAGGCTATGGCCGTAGCGGTGGCGCGGGTCAATCTGTTCATCAACAATTTCAGTATACACATTAGCTCACTGCCTGTTAGAACATCAATAAAACCTTAACGTTTGCCACATGTGGAACTGACACCCACCGCTTCGAGCCAGTGCTGCAATGCGAGCTTCTGCGCCTTCTCATCCTTCGACAACCCCTTTCCGACCTGAAACACGTCCAAATTTGCCACATCTTCAGTCCAATTCACCATTTTTCACATCAAATACCCGAGCAGCTTATTCAGGAGTAAAAACTGCAGATACAAAATTTGTACCTTGGCAGCACGAGTTCTTGCTCTTGACCACCTGGACACCGCAGTCTCCTGCTTCTCGATGTCGAAGAACGACACCGAGCTCCGCTTGAGCAATGCGAAATCCAGCAATTTCCACCTGGTCGTACCAAAAAAGCACCAAAATTAGCATCAGAAATGCGCAGTGCCGCCGCAAAGTTGAAGCATCCCAAGAACTGTAAGGTCCACGCACCAGCTGTGCTCCACGAGCACGGCGCAGTCGGCGAGCTGCCGGCGCGTCCGGAAGCTCTTGTACACCTTCTGCAGCTTCAGCGCCGCCGCCTCGTGCTTCGGGCTCTCCGCCGCCACGCCGTCGGCGAACATAGCCCTGGCGACCTCCCTCGGCATCGGCGGAGCGGCGGACTCCGGCGCGGCAATGTCGCCGGTCTTGATGGAGATCTTGGTCTCAACCTGAAGAGAGCTGGAGTTCAGCTGCTCCCTCTTGAAGCTGAGTGACCCCTCGATGAGCAGCTTGCCGGAGCCCAAGGACTTGAGGATCGTCGGCTCCGCGCCGCCGGAGCACGCTGCCGGCGCGAGGATGCCTTCTTCCAACGAGTCGTAGTCATCGACCGGACACGAGAACAGTACGCCCATTGCAGTTTCCTTGATCTTTACTCCCACCAACTGGACGAAACAACATCCAAACATTGCTTTAGATGCTAATCTTGGTAAAGAACAAGAAGAAGAACAATTAGAGCACCAAGAACAAATTTTAGGACTTTACCAACAGAGATGGGAGAAAAATGGCAATAACAAGAAGAAAGAAAAAAAGGAAACAAAAAAAATATTGCTAAATCATTGTTGAGTTGTGACACAGCAAGAACAGAGCTTGCAACCTATGCCAAGAACACCAAACAAGGAGAGAGAAGCATCATCCTTTGAAGCCAAAATTTAGCAAACAAATCACAAGGACAGCAACAAAGGACACACACTCTCCCACCTCTCGGCTAGTTGCCTCTCCCCTCAACCAGTTGCCAACAATGCGTGCGCTGCTTCTTGGCTGGTGTTCGGCTGTTTTCCCCTTCTCTCTTGTGAACAAAACACTGGCTAGTACGGCAGTACCTGATTCTTTTTGGGCTATGAGCTAATTTATCCGATGTGCTAGTGAGACAACGGCAATATATAGAGGAGGACGAGCTAATGAGGCAGGGGAGGCGGGTGGCGGTGTGGACTTTTTGGATGGGCAGGGCAGCAAGAACAGCCCAAGAAAGTGTTTGTTTTTTCAATTCCACGTGTTGTCAGGGATGTCACTCGGAAATCGGAATTGCACAGGCGCTAGTCTGGCAGTGGTCAGTGAGAAGCGTGTATCAAAACCAGCGATGCTGTTTGTTTGGTGTTGTTTTCTTCTCCACCTTAAGACGCATGGCTATGTCGGAGCTGGAGTACGTTGTACTAGTAGTTTAAGCAAGTATTTAGTTGCTGTACATGCATGATGTACAAGAGAGCTAGTTGTTGTTTGGATGAGTGGATTTTTTTGGATGTGGTTCGAATTTTGAACTAAATTCAGAAACTCATATTTGCGCTAGGCTGCCAAACTCTCGGGGCATGTAGTGGCGTAGTGCCCAATTGAGGTTTTCCAAGTAGTGCCCAATTGAGGTTTTCCAAGACGACCTCCGAGTCGTATAAAACTTAACACATCGTTTCTTTTTTTTAAAAAAACTCTTGTAATGTAGTGAAACGGCAACGCTGAGAAATTTTACACGTAGTTCTCAATGAAAACAAATAAGCTCTAGCTGGGATGTGCTGAGGTGGTCACTTTCGCATTTTCTCGAAGTTACAGAACAATTGCTGAATTGTTTCCCTGCTTGGGGAGTGGTTATCTGTTGTCATGTCGAGCTGCTTTTGACTAGCGAATGCGATGGACTGATTTTTATCCTTGTCAATATAGTTAAATTCTGTGTGAATGTTGCCCAAACTTTACATTTCAATGTTCAAATATTGTTTAATGCTGTGCCAGAACCACGGAAATTTCATGTGCCCCCACTTTCTCTCCGATTTACCAAGGTAATTCAGAGGTATAGCTGACGATATATGCCTTGCAATTTCTAGCGAGCATGGTCATTCGTTAGGAACCTACCGAAAGTCGGTTATGATGACAAGGTAGAGAGACAATCCCAGCGAGAGGGGACACGTATTTTGGACGAATGCTAGGTACAATTCTTTGATCCACTTATCCAAGCTGTAGTCCTTGTTCGCTTAGGCTAAGATTCAAATGACCAAGGACTATGCAACTATGCAAGAATTTCTCCTTGGATTGAAATTATTATTCCATAGGAGTAACAGTTAACTGTCCAATCTCTCTTCATTTTCCATAAGTGTTGAATTAATTCAAATCTTTGGTTCAAAAAGGAAAAGCTATAGCTCAAATCCCTGTATATGACTTGTTTACACAACATATATTCATTAGTTGCTTGCATTAGAAGGGTTATCGTTCAATCACTTCTATTTGTATTTTGCTGATGACATTCTTGCCATTCTGGATCGTACGTCATGGCTTGATGGTTACCTTCGCTGAATTTGACTTGAGTGCTGGTCGGTCGGTTTCGCCCATGCCGTGTCAAAACGGGACAGGAAGTCCAAATTTCTCGAGAAATTGAACGGTGCATATTCAAACATTTTTTTTGGAACTAGGTGAACAGTACCTTAGTATATTTATTGCTATGAAGCTTTGTGAAATTGGACGGTCCGATTTGTTTTTCATTAACAAGAAATTGCCAAATGCTCGTGTAGCTTTCCATGCAAAAAAAAAGTCGTACTGTTATCTTGGAGTAACGTCCCCAATTAATTCATCCGAGCACATTCTTGCTAGCTCACCAGATTTGCAACAGCACTGTGGCTACACTTACGGTGTAGTCCAATTACTCTTAATATCTTCTCTATTACTAAAGCAAGAGAAAACCGTCCTTTGAACCGTCTGACTTTATAGGTCAGTGATACTATGAGATCATTATAGACAGTTTTTAAACCGTTTGTGAAAAAAACTATCACAGACGGTTCTGAACAGTAACCGTCTGTGATAGTCAATTATCACAGACGATTATTGTTTAGAACCGTCTGTGAAAATAAACTATCACAGATGGGATTTTTTAGTAAAGTCCGTATGTGATAGTTTTTTCTATTGTAATTTTTTTTCGAATTTTGAGCCAAACCAATCAATTGCTGGACAATAGTTTCCATATGCTCTTTCGATAGTTTGCAAGAAGGTAATTAAAAGATACTCTCTCTCTCTCTCAATCAATGGCTCACTCTCTGACAAGGACAAGGTCGAGTAGAGGCGTCCATCTTAAACCGAATTGGCCTCTCTTGTCGACCACAGATGAGGGTCCTCACTGAGAACAAAATCTAACAGGATGAAGGGGACAAAATCAGAGTGAGAAGGAAACCTGGATGGGGATTTGGGGGGCAAAACTTCGTGCTCACCTGAGGCCAACATGGGGGACGGCCAAATCTGGCGGTACTGGTCGAGTTGTAGCGCCCCGCTAATCGGAGGCACCATGAAACAACAGGCTGTGGACGTGTGTCGGCTTCCTATGACAGATATGGAGCTCCTGTGCGTCCCTCCTCCTTGTCATCGTCGGCTGTGTCTCCTCGCCGAACCAAGCTGGAGAATCGAGGGCGGTCACCGGAGCTCGGCGTGGGGAGGGGAGAGGGAGAGGCTGATGGAAGACAAGGTGGGGGTAGGTAAAATATATAAGGACACCGCCAAAACATTTCGCCTCCCGCACAAGCGTTAAAAAATTTCCGCAAATCTCAGACGGTTTCAAACAAAAACCGTCTGTGATGAGCTAATATCACAGATGATTCATATTAAAAACCGTTTGTGACTCTGTGATTTTATCATGACTTGGAAGACATTTCTGTGTGTGTCCAAGGCATAATAAAATCACAGAGTTAGGTATTTTTGTGTGTGTCTAAGTCTTAGTAAAATCACAGAGTTAGACATTTCAAGTCACAGAGTCAGGTAAGATCGGGAGGTACTTATTGCAGACAGTTTTTAATACAAACCATCTGTAATGAGATACTTATCATAGGCATATCCAGTAACAGAGACGGTTGCGCTGGTAAAACTGTATGTGATTACCATTAACATTAACGGTTTTGGAAAGCCATTTGTGACGAGAAGTACAGTATTAACCTTTTTGTAGTAGTGCATGCAAGTAATATTTTAAAGCAAAGTAATTTGCATTTGAAAAACTATGTTCAATATGTTAAATTATAAGGAATTGCCCTACCCAAGGGTTTATTGGTCTTGATCTTTGTTATGGAACAACGGTGAAGTATCCGGCGACGTTGGAATCTATTTAAGCGTAAAACGACGACTTCGAATGAATACATATGATCTCAAATAAAATTCAAATGAACTTCAAAAATTATTATTCTGGTAGTGATAGAAAGATCTTGAATTTATACGAATTTAGAAATAAAAATCAAGTCACTTGGAATTTATACGCAAAAGGCAGCAGAACCGAAAGCGCCCGATTAATCTAACTAAACACTTTCCGTAAGAGCATGATGATACCTTAATCTGAAGCATGATGCAATTTTCAAACCCGAAATTCTGGCGCTACTAAACCTAATTAAGTGGATGGTTTAGTAGTGCTCGTGGGTCATCAATGACGTGGCGGCTGTGCATGCCGATCGAAGGCGCTAGCTGCATGGAAGCTTCCTTTTTGGGTACACGTCGGTGCACATGAGCGACTGCAACAAGGCAAATCTAGTCTGTCTGGATCACGAAAAAGGCAGAGGGATTTATGGGCTCCGACATGCATGGTCTACCGAATGTACATGTGGTTTGTCAGTACATACTCGACTTTAGACTTCAGACTATGTTAATCCTGTGGTGGCGGACGCTAGGGTTCTGAATCCGGGAGCGAGGAAAGATCCCGGCGTTTGTACGATTATATTCCACCTCTGGTTCCGAGCTCTCAAGTCCTTTTAGAATATCAAATATTTTTAGATTTGTTTGTTAATATGTAAATACTTACTAGGATGACAACATGAAGTTTGTATTACTAGATCCATCATGAAATATAATTTCTTAATATATAATTATTTTTATTTGAAAATAACATATTTTTATATAAATTGATGGCCAAAATGCCACCTTGGAGACCATTTAAATGTCCTAAATAACTTATATTTGGAATAGGGGAGTATATTCTGCTTGTTTTCCGACGAACTATTCGTTTTGCTTCACCGTATTTCATAGTGTAATGCTGCCAAAAGTAACATATCATTCCAAATTAGAAGGTACGTACTATAGGTACACTTTAGATCGGTACACTTCAGGCTCAGTAAAACTAGTTACGATCCCCACACAGTGACAGAGTCACATTGTCACTCGTGGAATTTAGTTGTTCACCCACAGGTTTTGAGGCTATCCTTAGGGCACTTCTAATGAAGTTACATAAGCAATGTCTATAACATGCCAAATAAGCAAAAATCTGATGTAGAAGGGTAATTAAGGAAGAGAGAAATGATAATATTGTCTCACGCAAGACATTGCCTTTTTTAGAGGACCAAGACATCTAGAAGAGAGGGAGGAGTGAGGTTGACATGTAAACCCTAGTTTTTAGAGATGCGTGTATGTGCATTGGACTATTTTTTTTAAAACTATTTCTAAGTGAGGTAGAATCATTTAGACACAGTTATAGAAAGTATGCATCGAGAGTGTCCGTAGTCACTACTACAAAACAGGCTATAGAAGACACCTCATCACAGACGGTTCTCATTAAGAACCGTCTATGATGAGAGCTGATCACAGACGGTTCTTATTAAGAACGGTCTGTGATATTTCTGGCATTATAAATGCACCTGACAGAACCCCTGCTGCTGGCTCCACTCCTGTTGCTCGCTCCACTCTTGCTGCTCGTCCCCTATGCGCTGGTTCCACTTTGCTGCTCCTCCTCCATACGCCACCTCCTTGCCCTAGCTCCTCCACCCTGCTGGTCCTTCCCGATTGCACCAGCTTAGAGAGGAGAAGGTCAGAATCCCTGCTCCTAATGCCTCCTCCACTCCGCTGCCTCCTTCCCCGTTACACCACCTACAACTTGCTTCCAAAAACCGTCTTTCTTCTAGTATACACACACGAGTGCACTTAAACAAGTGAAGTATCCGTCCCTGTCCTCTGCAGTTATAAGAAACGTGCACAAGTAAGCGTATTCGCGTGTGTTGTGGTGTGCGTGCGGCGTGTGCACGGTTGTATTTCAACGTATTCCTCCATACGTACCAGAATTCATGGAAAATCCATTTTGACACATCAGTTCTACGGAAATCGACTATATAAAAATAATAAATGTACATATATTTGATTCCATAGGTACAAACCTCTTTGACTCTGGCGCTGCTAGGTGCTAGCCGTACGTGCCGGTGCGTATACATGGATATATAGAAATAATAGCGTCTCTTTCGTGGCACTATAAAGGCGGGATCGGCTAAACTTGCACTTTAATTATAAAAAATGATGGTACCAGGAGGATAGCAACATGACAGACTGGATTAGGGAATAGGGATAGAGAAAAGGATTAATTATTGAAGGTTTGAATCGAGTCTACGTCGACTCGTCGGTACGGGCCTTATATATAAGTAGAGTGTCTCTCTTCAAGACAGAGTTCATGGTGCGAATGAATAGTATTATTACTTCCTCTGGGACACAAAAACAAATTATTTTGGACATCGATACGCGCAGTTTCTAAAATACAACTTTGATAACTAATTAATATTATAATTATTTGTAAAACCCAACAAAATTACAGCATTATGGGAGTACTTTCCGAGACGAATATACACATATGATTTTCATATATCTAATCTAACCATTTAAAAAAAAATAGTAGCCAAAGTTTTTAAAGTTTGACGGCACGTATTTCAAAACGACTTATTGTTGTGAACTGGATGGAGAATTATATTGATGGCAATACATCGATCGCCCACTTGGTGTAAGATGCACACCGATGATCAACATATGCGCACGCTTTGGCAATCATAGTATTGTAAACTAGCACTACTACATACAGCCTTATTACAGACGGTTCGGAACCGTCATCACAGACAGTTTTGAACCGTCTGAATTTGTTCGTCTGTGATAACGTTGGTTATCACAGACGGTTCAAAAACCGTCTGTGATACTCATAACACAGACGGTTTTTTTTGTTGAAACCGTCTGTGAAGGCATGGTACCACAGACGGTTTCCATTAAAAACCGTCTGTGATACCTAGCATATCACAGACAGTTCTATTTAGAAACCATCTGTGATATTTTTAAATATTACAGACCGTTTTCAATGGAAACCATCTGTGATACCATGCCTTCACAGACAGTTTCAACACAAAAACGTATGTGATAGCTCATTACCCTAACTACAATTTTTTTTTGATTTTTGGCTAGCCTTAGGAATTGCTAGCCATGCCCTCTGAAAACAAGCATACAGAAAACAGATATATCACAGATAATCAATTATTGACAACTCAAAGTGATCATTACTCAAAATAAATTACAAAAGATCGAATTTGTTCAAGTATTGTCGCTATAGTTACAATTGGATTACAATTGAGTCAATTGTTTGCAGGTGGTTAAGAGGTGTCGACGGGGTGAAACTTTGGGTCGGCGACAGAGTGAAACTCTCCTTTGTCCTTAACGATATCTGACATGATAAAGACGCATAGCGTCCCTCGAACGTCCATGATCTTTTGCCCATCGAGTCCATCTAAATCTATCATCAAGTCCTGTCGCTAGCAAGAGCAAAGTGGTAAGCATATATATGTAAATTTATAATTAGGAAATAATTATTTCGAGATTGACAAACCTCGGGGTCCTTCTTCTTAGCACTAATGATTTGCTACATATGATAGCAAATGTAGATTGCACATAGCTCATCATTTTTTTACTAGTGGTACTGCAAAAATAGAATTACATATATAGGTATAGTCAGTTTGAGACGCATTATTATAAAGTATGATATAGGATTATTGTGTTGTAGCGCGTACCGAAAATTTTAGCCTGTGTGTTAGTTGGGCGCTCGATCCATTGTATGCTCCTTCTTGGCCAACATAGGCGATGAACGAACTACATGATTCCAAAAAGTTATCCTTAGCCATTTCAAACGAAGGAAGACTACAATAGAGTTATGTATGGAGGAAATGAGCATACCTGTCGAGTATTCCTTGCAGAATGCTGAAGTCGTGGTTGTATCTGACTAGGGAATCAAGGTATATCACCCTGTTCCTCTTTGGTATAATGACTAAAAGGATCCAGTGGTACCTAATCATATATGTCGCTATAGTCATTAAACATAAGTTCGTGCTGTGTATAAAGTACAAATGAAATTTGTATAGCAAGTAGTAGAGGACTTACCTCTAGTTGTAGGGCACCACTATGTAGTCCTTGTTGTCCTGACAAAGCAATGCCGCCGTTATGTATTTCTCGATGAAGGACGGGTCTGTTTCGATGGTTTGCATAGATACCATGTGTGGGTCGAGGAAACCCATCGGTTCTCACCATGCCCGGGCATTTTTCATCATGTATCTATACATAAGCAATGAGTTGTGATATGTATCGGTATTACGTGAATGTAGAACTTGATTGTTACACACTTACAATGTCCAACATCATAGTAGCGAGGCGTCGAGGCCAACGAGGTTGAATAGGTCATATAAGTCGTTGAAGCCCACGACGAAGTTGCCCGGCCCGTTGAAGAAATGCTCATCCTTGTATTTGACGGTGATTCTAGTATCACACCCCTTCTTTTCGTTCTTCCGCATGTACCAGGCATGCAAATCCTGGCAAGCAAAACTAGCGCGGGTTAATACTGTGACGGAGCAAAACGGTTTTCCGATGGAGTACTTCTCGGACTTCCCGGACTTGGGAGGCGCCTTAATGTTCATCGATTTCGATTTGCCCTTAACGACTGACAGTGTCTTCCTGCAAGACGATTCGGGAACCGATACGGCGGGACGCTTTTCTTGTTCCTTTGGCGTCTTCTCCACGAGAACCGATGAGGTGGCCTTTTGAGGCGAAGGATGAGGTGGAGTCATCGAGGGTCCCGTTGGAGAGAAATGGTCGTGTCGAGATTGCGGCACTGCTGGGACCAGGGTGATGTCCTTCTTGGGCCACTGGATAAAAGTGTGCCTGCATCCCCTAGTGTTCGGATGTCTTCGTTCGGGCGAATCTCCAGCGGGACGGCCATGAAATTGTCATGTACCATGTCCACCTGGACCTAGCGTAACCCTGCGCCAGCTGGGCACCATGCTGCACTGCCCCTTCCTGGTATGGATACACCATCCCCCGCCCAGCCTCAATAGAAATGGACCCAATCATACTCACTTGGAGCTTGCAGAGCGTCGGCTCCTACAAAACGATACGCAATTAGCTAAGGAGTCCTATAGGTCTATCTTTGGTACATTCCATAGATGTACATTACCTTCATGTCGTCTATCGGTAATTGGACGTCGTCATGTTCAGAATTATGCGTGGACGCGACGCTACTCCGATGTCGAGGAGGACTGGCTCCCAAATTAACGGGGGCGGCTTGCGACTGGCTCAGGAGTTGATTCATTTGATCCTGCAATGCTGTTATCTGTCCTTAAAATTTTGCAGTAATCATCTATACCAACCGGTCCTCGTGCACGGCCTTGGATCTCTTCCTACTCCTATACGTGCAGTAGTCATCTGCGAATCCATAACTCCAAGGTACGTTAACCCAAAGGCCTCGCGTGCGACCCGGGTGCTCTTAGTTTCCTAGGGCCGTAGATAGTATATCATTCTCCCTGTCTGCTTGGAAGGAGCCTTGGGAAGTTTGGGCAGTCAATTCACGCTGTAAGAGGTCATTATGTTATTATAGAAATTATGAAGTTATGGACTTATTAACAACTAGGTAGTTCGACATATTTACCACACGTTGGGACACTTCCTGGTCTGCCGGGTTTGTGAAAGAGATGCTGCCCAAAGATGAGACTTTTGCCCCCGCTTTTAACCAGCTTAGGGCACGCGGGTCTGTGATCTCAGGAAATGGTCCGGTTGTGTTCTCCTCCTCCGCCGCCCATTCCGTGGATTTAGCCATGTACCCAACAGTGCCGAGTCTGTGGGGGTGAGGGTTTCGTGTCTAGAGAGCTTTGTGCGCCACACTTTGCTCCTTAAATTCGGCCGTCGTCTTCATAGCCACAAAGGCGTCCCATGTTTCCCGCGTCAAGAATCCATACTTCGCGAAGGGCGTCTTACCCGTGTTCACATACTTCGTGACAAGATTGCTCTTGAAGGTCCTCCACGCGTGATCCATCGAGAGCAACGCATGCCGTTCTACGTGTGCCATGTCTGCTTTTGGGATAGTGAACTTGTTTGAAAGTTCTGTCCACAGCACGCCTCTCTGTTCTTTCGTCAGAGACTTCTAGCTTGGTGTGGTGATAGGGACCCGTTCCCTTGCAAGTTTCCCGCAGGTGGTCCGGAATCTCGCCACTGATCTCTGGGACTCAGAGGGATCCCAACGTCATTGACCTCCGTGATGATCAGTCGGCCCGCAGGCATTTTCAATTTTCCTCTGCCATCTCGCTTACGTATCATTATCGTTGATGGAAATTTAGACGCATTAGGCGGCGTCGGTGACGGCGGCGAAGACGGCGCTTCTGCCATCTCGCTTACTTGCTATCTATATAAGTTACATACGCTCAACATGTGCAATATTAGCAAATAATAATAATTAATTTCAGCATAAATATGAAACAATAAAGCATTAATCCAACAACATTTAAATTACCAAATTAACATAATCAAATGTAAATCATTCAAGTCATTTAAATTGATTGAAATGCTAAACATATACCACATGTATATGAATGAAATAAGCACAGAGTTGCAAAAGATTGATGATAGTTTGTGCTCTCAGAAGGAGAGTTGCAAAAGAACAAGTCTTTGCCATCTCATCCAGTATGCTGGATGCAAAGGATTTAACCTTTGCAATCTCAGTACATAAGTCAATATATCTTCACTAATTGAATTTAACAATTATCAAACAGATCTTGAGCTGAACCTAAAACTTTCCTGTTGAATGTCAAATTTATCTCACGGTAGCAAAATAAACTTTCAGTTCACAGATTATCAAAGACTATCAGAGTCAATATATCCACCGAGACAACAGAAGGCAATCTGTTATGAAAAATAGAACAGAGTAATGATATCAAGATAATCACAATATCATTTCAGCAAAGACGATTATCCACAGGCTGAGAATAAGTATGTAAGTATCTCACAAAGATCTACTAGCTCATACAAGGATAATTTGAACTATGCAGAACTGACAACCAAAAGGAATAAAGCTATATATTAAACCTAACAACAGAAAGCAATAGTTTTAGCTCAAGATTGTTTCCAATTATCAAATTGATTTCAGATTTGACATTCATCATAGAGCTGATCAACCGAGCCCACATAACCACTTTGCTATCTCTCAGTGCACAATCTAATATAGAATTTGAAGCCAATCCAGCACATTCTTTTGTGCATACATGGATACAAATTATCAAAGATATGTACTTAATATTCTTTTATTCATTCAATTCACAGATTATCAAAGACTATCAAATTCACAGATTATCAAAGATATATAATTAACATTCTTTTGTTCATTCAATTCACAGATTATCAAAGATATATAATTAACATTCTTTTGTTGCAATACTCACAGTGCAAGGAGGAGGCCGGTGTAGGGAGGAGGCCGGTGCAGGGGAGGAGGACGACGCGGGGAGGAGGACGGCGTGGGGGAGGAGGCCGACACGGGGAGGAGGATGGCGCGGGGAGGAGGCCGGCAGAGGGAGGACGCCGACACGGGGAGGAGGTTGCGCGTCGAACTGTCTGTGATATGGAATGTATCACAGACGGTTCTTTAATAGAACCGTCTGTGATTCCTTATCACAGACGGTTCTATAATAGAACCGTCTGTGATAACCTGATGAAAATTCCTAACCACATGAACCTGGTGACAAGTCTCTTCATTTTTCCGCGTGTGTCTCTTTGTCTCACGAGCGCACGGCTCTTCGTCTCTTCATTTTCCAACGTCGCTACGGCTCCCAAATATCTCTTCGTCTCCCACTCCGGCTTTAGTACTTGTTCTATAAATAGATATCCCCTTCTACAAGGGATTTCTCACGAACCTCCTTGGTCCCTTTTCTCCACAAACTCCAAATGGCTTCCCTTCTCGTGCCAGCTGTATTGGCCTACATTGTGCTTGTTTACTCGCACCTCTCTGGTCGTAACCTGGCCTAAGCCGCGGACAAGCCTTCTGTTCGCAATGTCATCCGTTGTAGGCCCTCCGATCTACCGGCGACTATAGCGGCCATCATCTGTTGACTGGAGCTCCTCCTCAGACAGACCAATGCGAGGGTCCGCGACATCCAGCGAGTAAACCTCATCATGGAGATCGTCCTATGGAACTACTTGGTCCGCACCAAGGATGCAGCCCGGAGAGTCGAGGACGACATCCGAATTACAGGAGAGCGGGTCGACCTCATCGAGACGGAGGAGCTCTGGGCTATATGGGGCTTGGTTTCGGAGTCCGAATGGCTACAAGCACGAATCGAGCATGCAAGGTTGCAGGTGGAGGCGTTTGATCTGACAGTCGTTGATTCCGCCCCCACTGAAGCCGATGAGAAGGCTTATGAAGATTTGAAGGCTAAAATAGGATCGCTAATCCTTTTTTTATCGTCTGTGATGTAAAAAGGATATGGTCTTTTTATCGTCTGTTTATTACAAGCACATAATATTATCATTCCACATTACAATGAAGTCCACATTGACATGCCTCATGTTATGGAATAAATTACAATGGACTAAATTCTTAATTAAAATATAGCCTTTCATGATGATCGACGCGCATATAGCTAGCTTTCTCACTGGGTTCTTCCTCGAGCTTGATGCCATCTCCGAAAGGAGGCAACTCGTCAAATTGATTGTACTCCTCCTCATCCACGACATTCTCAACTCCGAGAATCCTTCTTTTTCCATGAAGAACTACGTGGCGGTTCTTATTTGCCGGGTCTGTTACATAAAAAACTTAAACAGTTGCTTAGCGAGTACGAATAGTTCGTCCTTGTATCCGACACATTTGAGGTCCACAGTGGTGACGTCGTACTTGTCGACCTTCACACCTTGCGGAAGTTTAACCCAATGGCATCGAAACAGGGGATCTTAAAAAGTACGTAGTTGAGCTCCCAAATCTCCTGTACGAACCCATAGTAGGAGTTCAACTCACGTGCCCCGGCGGTATTGAACTGCTCGTGAAACGCATCTATGCAGACACCGTTGTTCTGGACTGTGCTCTTCCTATCCTGAGCTACCGTATAAAATATGTACCCATTTATGTCGTATCCTTGCCATGTCATAATTGTAAATTGTGGCCCTTTTGTCAACCATAGTAGCGTATCATCACTTGATGACCTCCCAATGATTCACACCTTTAACCATTCGTTGAACCGATGGTTGTGCTCTCTCGTGATCCAAACCTCCGACCGGTCTGGATTCTGTTGGCATACCATATCTTTGTGTTTGTCGATGTACGGGGACACTTGGGTCATGTATTTGAAGACCGTGAAATGGGCTTGAGCATAGGTATCCAGATCGGGAGTGATTGATTTCCTTCTGATGGTTCCGATACCATTCAGTCTCCCCTCATGATGAGATAGAGGCACACCTATCGGTTCCACTTGAGCCATGTAGTCGACGCAGAACTCAATTACCTCTTCGGTTGCATAACCTTCGATGATGCTGCCCTCCGGTCGAGATCGATTCCATACGTACGACTTGAGATTGCCCATGTACCTCTCGAACGGGTACATATGACATAGGAACACAGGGCCGCATATCTTTATCTCTTTCACAAGGTGAACAATGAGATGGACCATGATATCAAAAAAATGACGGAGGGAAATACATCTCAAGATGGCATAGAGTCGTCACCACCTCAGCCTGCAGAGCATCTAGTCCTTGGGGATCGATGACCTTCTGAACAATTGAGTTAAAAAAATAACACAGCCTCAAGATTGCCACTTGGATCTTGTTCGGTAAGATACTCCTAATTGCAACAGGAAGCATTTGTGTCATCAGCACATGATAATCATGAGACTTCATACCAATTAATTTCAAATGTTCCATAGAAACAAGTTTCTTAATGTTAGCGGAGTAACCAGACGGGACTTTCACACCATGTAAGCTCTAGCACAGTTCATTTCTCTCGACCTTGGACAGAGTGTAACAAGCTTGAGGAAGGTACGTTCGTCCTTTATCGGTCTCTTTCGGTGCTAACTCGGTCCTTATGTTCATATCAACCAAGTCACGCCGTGCGTTAACACTATCATTTGTTTTGCCACTAATGTTCAGTAAGAGACCAATCAAGCTATCACATACATTCTTCTTCACGTGCATGATGTCGATGCAGTGGCGAACTTCTAAGTGCTCCCAATAAGGCAAGTCCCAAAAAATTGACCGCTTCTTCTAGATGTTCTTCTGACGGGTTCTTAATTTACGTCCCTTGCTAAGCACAACATCAATATCATTAACCATATCATAGACCTCTTTCCCTCTAAAAGCCCTTGGAGCTGAACCGTCCTCCTTATTTTCGTCGAATTATTTTTTCATCTTGCGGTATAGGTGACTCCTGGGAAGGAACCTACGGTGACGCATATACACAGTTTTGCGCGAGTTGTTTAGCCATACACTCTCCGTAGCATCTAAGCAGTGCGGACAAGCTTTGGCTCCTTTTGTACTGAAGCCCGACAGGTTACCAAGAGCAGGAAAATCATTGACGGTGCAGAACAACATGGCGCGTAAAGTGAAGTTCTCTTGTTTGTACGCATCCCATACCTGTACCCCTTCGTTCCACAGTGTCGCAAGATCTTCTAGCAATGGTGCTAGGTGCACATCAATATCATTCCCAGGTTGTTTCGGCCCTTCGATAAGTAGTGACATCAAAATGTATTTCCGCTTCATACACAGCCAAGGAGGAAGGTTGTACATACATAGATTCACGGGCAGTGCTATGCTCATTGCTCATGTTACCGAAAGGATTCATTCCATCGGTACTCAATCCTAACCTTATGTTTCTCGGTTTCGCACCGAACTCTTCGAAGCTTTGATTGAAGTTTCTCCAATGGGCAAAATCAGCAGGGTGTCTTAGCTTTCCATCTTTCTTACGCTCCTCCGAGTGCCAACGCAGCAATCTTGCCTCCTTTGGGTTCACAAATAAACGGTTCAAACGTGAGATCACAGACAGATACCACAACATCTTAGCAGGAGGTCCTTGCTTCACCTTAGCAGTATTCTGACGCTTGTATCGGGATGCTTTGCACACATGACATACATGCATTTCTGCATACTCTTTACGGTAGATGATACAATCGTTCGAATATGCATGTATTCTTTCTACTTCCATTCCCAATGGACAAAGAACCTTCTTTGCTTAGTAGGTGGTGTTCGGCAACACGTTTCCCTCTGGAAGGATGTCCGCTAGGAGACCTAACAACGCCGTGCAACTCTTATCGGACCAACCATTGCTTGCCTTCATTTTCAGCAGTTCAATCACGGTTGACAATCTTGTGTATTTCAGCTTGTAGCCAGGGAACAAAGGTCTCACCGAGTCCTCCATTAAGCCCTCGAATTTACAAAACTCTCTCTCACTATAGTTACCTTCTGCATCGCGTAGCATCTGATCCAGATTGTCATCGTACGACCTATCCTTATCAAAAGCACAGTCCACATCTGGCATATCGTTGACTTCCTCAGCGATGCCGTCATTATTAACTTCCAGTATAATCTGCCCTTCACCGTGACTGGTCCAACATGTATACCATTTTTTGAAACCCCTTCGAATCAAGTGCGCTTCGATTTGCATCGGGTTGTTAAACATCTTTAGATTACCGCAATCAATGAATGGACAGTACATAAAATTTATCCCCTTCTTTAACATATCCTGCTCGGCGGCTCTTCTAAAAGCAACCACGCCATTAATGAACTCTTGACTCACACGGTTCACACCGTACATCCAGTTTCGGTCCATCTACGCTACGCATGTAACAAATTAGTGTCAAATTAGATTAATAAACTGCAAGTACGTACTCTTCCTATTTACCAAACATACTTAAATTGATTAGCGATTAATTTATAGCAAACATAAAGGGTTATAGATCGTTACCCTCGGAGTTCACGACGAAAATACTAAATATCTCTTGAGAATCCTCGCCTTCTCCTCCCTTCCCTCTCTGTCGGCGGTGCAATGGGCTTCCTATTTACCAAACATACTTAAATTGATTAGCGATTAATTTATAGCAAACATAAAGGGTTATAGATTGTTACCCTCGGAGCTCACGACGAAAATACCAAATATCTCTTGAGAATCCACTCCTCCTCCCTTCCTCCTCTCCTTCTCCTCCCTTCCCTCTCTGTCGGCGGTGCAATGGGGAAGGACCTGGTGGCGGCGGCTCAAATGGGAATGGGCAGAGGCGGTCTGTCGGGACCAGGTATTTGTATTGCCAGCCTATCACAGACGGTTCGTATTACAAACCGTCTGTGATAGGCACCTATGACAGACGATTTTTTAATAGAACCGTCGGTGATAGTTCACAGACGGTCTTTGTTGATAACTGTCTGTGGGACCGGAGATTATCACAGACGGTTTTATTAAAAAACCGTCTGCGATAGGCTGGTACCTGGCCCCGACAGACCCAACACAGATGGTTCCTTTTGAACCGTCTGTGATAATTTCATCACTGATGAGACGTCTTCTATAACTTGTTTTATAGTAGTGTAGAAAGCTGCGTGCCTTGACACGCGGAGAGAAAGAAGACTACCGTGTTGAAGAGAAATAAAATTTTAGAAACAATATATGCAGCTAGATAGACATATATTTTTTTTGTATGGACGACAAATAACATAGTCGTTTAGTCTGTGCTGCTACCACAAATAACCGGTAAACAAGGTAATAAAACCTACGAACTACAGAGCTATGATTTCTGAAAAGTAGCACAACAGAGACTATGGTGCAAAACAAGAACATAATAAAGAGAGACAGAGCTCATGCTCCATATCCAAGCGTCCATAGGCTCGGTTGTTTACGTGTTACAAAAGTTTGCAAAAGTCAGCCCATTCTAAAGGTTCAACAGTGCGCATGCATGTAAAACATATATATATATATATATATATATATATATATATATATATATATATATATATATATTTTGTATGGATGACAAATAACATAGTCATTTAGTCTGTGCTGCTACCACAAATAACCGGTAAACAAGATAATAAAACCTACGAAACAAGATAATAAAACCTAGAATTTTTTTATTTAATTCTTTTTTTAAAATAATATTTTAAAATTAACCCCTCACGAACTTTATTTCTAAATCTGAACCTTTTGGTCACGCCACCTCCCGTGACGTGACTAAATAGAACTGTCACGCCACCAGTGGCGGCGTGGCCAAAGGTGCCACGTAAGCTCTCGTCCGCGCGCCGCGCCAGCGTGGAGGGCTTGCGTGGCACCTGTCACGCCTTCTTTCTTGGCGTGACAGAGACCGATTGTCACGCCTTATTTCTTGGCGTGACAGATCGCAGTTGTCACGCCATGTATCACGGCGTGACAGGGGCTATTTTAGTTTGTTTTGATTCTATTTGTATCAAAAACAGTTGAAGATACGGTGGTACATAATGCCATGTACATATAACATGTCTCTATTCACAACTTGAAAATAGAGACCTCTCTACGTAAGTAAATATAACACCATCCTTTTTAGCTGAGAGTAAATAGAATATATAGACCTGTAATCTTTTTGTGTTTTGAAAACCTTAGACACTTTACAATATTTTTAGGGCGTGTCCCAGAAGTGATACATAATGCATTCTGGAAAAAATGAGTATACATCCTAGTGGAAAGATGCGTAGACAGTATGCTAGACAGTATCGCTGATGAATGATGCGTAGACATCCTAGTGGAATGATAGGTGGTGCGCAGACATCCTACTGGAATCATATGTTTGTGGTCGTAGACCAAACCGTAAACTTCCGAAACTCGTTTTTGTCATGTTGTTGGATGCCTTACTACGCAAAGAATTGAAAGCAAAAAGACGACGAGATTTAAAGTTGCGAATTAAAATAGACTTCATAACAAAGCTTGGAATAACATGGCGCATAGGGTTTGGTTACATGCATAAGAAACAACATCATGCACGATGCAATAAACCGAAGTTCTCCTATGATACATATGCGCCTTTTTTGAATAGAAATAAATTAGACCTTCCGGGAACTAGTACGGAAAGGTGCCTCGTACAACCCACATGGAGTGTTCTCCAGCTGGGCGCCTCGGACGTGGCTGGCCGTCATTGTAGTGGCACGCACATATGCAGCTAGGGTTGGCGCAGCAGCATGTGGGATCATAGGAACTTCCTATGTTCACGACCTCCTCTTTGCCCCTCTCGCGCTGCATCTGTTGGCGGAGGTCATCATTTTGCTCCTTGAGATCTTCAATTTGCGCCTCCAAATCAAAGATTTGGTTCCACAATATATCCATGTGCCTCGCAACATAGTAAGCGTGGGGAGGATCGATCCAGCAGGTAAAGTTGCATTTCGCCATCTGCTATAAGGGATGGTTAGTATGGAGGATGTATTAGTAGTAAGTAACCTGAATAAAACTATTTACCCTAGGGTATGGGCATCGGAAGAAACGCCGTCCGCCATCGAAAGGGCCGTCTACGACCTACACGATAGCGTCCTCCCCGTGTCTGCATTTCGGCCACTTAGGTTGGGCACGCTTGTTCGGCACCAACCGGTAGTTAGGGCCGAAGTCCTCCCTCCTTTCCAGGCGCGGAAGGTCTTGCTTGGCGACCGGCTGGGCGGTCCTGGGCGTCTGCCATGGTATGTTAGTGTATGACGGAGAAGGTTCTTCTTTCTACGGTTTGAAGGATGAAGTGGTCCTTCCGGAGCATGGGGTGCACATTTTATAGCCCGTGGGGGGAGGCCAAGACCTGACGGGGTAATGTGTTAGGTTGTAGATGACAAGACCTAACGGGGCTGTTTGCTTTGCGCAGAGATAAGAGCAAACAGGGCAGCTTTGCGCAATGACAATACCAAAAGAGACAACCTTGCGCAGTGACAAGACCGGACGGGGCAGCTTTTTGCGATGATAAGACCACACAAGGCAAACATTGCAAAGGATAAGGCCAAAGGAGACACCTTGCACAGTGACAAGACAAGACGGAACAGCTTTGCGCAGTGACAACTCTGATCGCCTCATCAGCTTTTCAGAACGAAAAGACATTACTCTGCAAGGAAAGACATAGAGTGTTATCACATCGATATGAAAACCTAGCGAGGGTCAGGGTTGTCCAGTCGATCTGTAATGAGTTGTAAGTAGAAAGGTAAGTGATATTCGTTCAGAGAAAGGATGATTGTCACTGCGCAAGGCTGTCTCCTTTGGTCTTATCTCTACGAAAAGCTGCCCCGTGTGGGCTTGTCATTGCGCAAAGCTGACTCATTTGGTCTTATCACTGCGCATGGTGTGGTTAATTTCATGCAGATTCCTGTCTTACTTTGCAGAGTGATGTCTTATCGGTCTAAAAAGTCTAACCCTAAATCTAAACCCTAAACTTAGACCTAAACATAAAACCCTAACCCTAACCCTGAACCAATATACCTAAAACCCTAACCCTAACCCTGAACCAATAAACCTAAGACTTTAACCCTAACCCTGACCCTTAACCTAAAACCCTAACCCTGACCCTTGACTTATAAACCTGAAACCTAACCCTAACCCTGAACCTAAAAACCACCCTAACCCTAACCCTAAAAACCTAAAGCCCTAACCTGACCCTTGACCTAACCCTGACCCTCAATCTAAAACCCTAACCTTGACCCTGAACCTCAACCTAAACACCTAAAACCCTAACCCTAACCCTGAACCAATAAACCTAAGACTTTAACCCTAACCCTGACCCTTAACCTAAAACCCTAACTCTGACCCTTGACCTATAAACTTGAAACCTAACCCTAACCCTGAACCTAAAAACCACCCTAACCCTAACCCTAAAAACCTAAAGCCCTAACCTGACCCTTGACCTAACCCTGACCCTCAATCTAAAACCCTAAACCTGACCCTGAACCTCAACCTAAACACCTAAAACCCTAACCCTAAAAACCTAAAACCCTAACCCTAACCCTAACTCTGAACCTAAAAACCTAAAACCCTAACCCTAACCCTGAACCTAAACCTAACCCTGACCCTTAACCTAAAACCCTAACCCCGACCCTTGACCTATAAACCTGAAACCCTAAAAACCTAAAACCCTAACCCTAACCCTGAACCTAAAAACCAAAAACCCTAACCCTAACCCTAACCCTAACCCTGAACCTAAACCTAACCCTGACCCTTAACCTAAAACCCTAACCCGGGCATGACAGGACTGTATTGTCACGCCACCCTGAACGGCGTGACAAAAACGGGCTGCCACGCCAAAATGCTTCATGTGCCAGAGGGCTTGCCCAAAAAGGGCCATCGCTACCGGGGCTAAGTCCTATCACGCCACTTACCCGGGCGTGACAGGACTGTATTGTCACGCCACCCTAAACGGCGTGGCAAAAACGTGCTGCCACGCCAAAATACTTCATGTGCTAGAGGGCTTGCCCAAAAGGGCCATCGCTGCCGGGGCTAAGTCCTGTCACGCCACTTACACTGGCGTGGCAGGACTGACTTGTCACGCCACCAATAACGGCTGCATTGAATCAACCAAACACTGATTTCATTCAAACAGCAATAAGAATGTAACAGCAATAAGAAGCAACCATCATCCATCTCAGCAGTAATCTATTTTTCTCATCCAAACAGGAGAAGGTAAGTAATGCTAAATAAGGCCATCCGAAGTTCATTACAATGATTTCATTCAAACAGCAATAAGAAGCAACCATCATCCATCTCATTTCATTCAACTTTCAAAATGGCCATAGAAAGTTCCATAGGATATGAACTGTACAAAATGCAAGCACACAGTCATTCATCCCATCAGTTGCGCTTTCGGTGCGCACCCGACCCCAGCGTGAACCTCGCTACTGGGTGTTGGCGTCGCGTGCCGTCGACGACGTTTACGGAACTAATGTTCGCGTGATCACGCCGTTTATGGCGGCGTGGTAGGGTGTCCTGAGTCGGCTGTGTGGGGGGCGGTGCATCAACCAGGTCCTTGAGGAGCATCTCGTCAGGAATCCTAGCAGCGACGTCCTCCTCGTCCTCGCCGGCCTCCTCCTCGGCCTCGTCTGCGCCACCCTCCTCTTCGTCCTCGCCGGCCTCCTCCTCCTCCTCCTCGGCCTCGTCTGCGGCACCCTCCTCGTCCTCGCCGGCCTCCTCGGCCTCGTTTGAGCCACTCCGAGCCGGGCCAGGTTGCACGACCTCTCCCGCTGCCGCCACACGGCTCATCTTTGCGGCCAGTCGCCGGCATTGGCGGTGAACCAACTACAAGGTTAAACAACAAAATGGTAGTGAAGTTTAATGCAACAAAATAAATAACAAGGGATAACATGTTAATTTAACGTAGTGTGTGTTATCTCAGCGAAGTCCCGGAAGCGTTGGAAGCACCCCTCCGAACCCTCCTGTAGCATGAGAACCTTCCCGGCCTCGTTGCTTATGTGGCCTAGCTGCATTCCCTACGAACGGGAAAACACATTCAATTAGCTTACGCATGGTGACATTGCTAATTAGTGGTGTGATACAATGTACTCACGTAGTAAGCGTTGATGGGGGCCCTCTCCGGCTGAGTGCCCATCCGTGTGAACTCGTCGTAGTCGTCCACGATGTCCTTCTCGTCGTCATCACCATCATCTACATCCGCATCGGTTTGGAAACATATTTCTGGTTGTGCTCAATTAGATTCCAATTATTTTTGCTCTTGATTTCCCGGTTTCATTTTTATTACGAGACTTGATTAGCAAAAGCCGACACAAGATTCTTCAATTAACACCGAAAATTCGAATAGCAACGAAAAACAGCTAAAAGATTTTAAACTCTTTTCATTTTCAACAATTGCCAACTTTGGGATGCTACACAATGTCAAGTATTTGCCAACTTATCATTGTTACAATCCAGGTTCCAGGAGTATAGGTATTCTCGACGAAACAATCTAGAAATGTAGGCTTCGACTAAATCTCTGTGTTCTCATAAACTAAGCCGGTAAATCAAATAAAAGGAGGTATAAAAATAAGCCATGTAACTCAACGGCCAGGATTAATAGATTCTTACATTTCATATCCAGTAAAATAGTACATTGATTAAAGCTAGATATATACATTGCATTGTGGAGGAACCGTACTCTCTCACTCCAATTAGTAAGTAATTGGAAAAGAAAAGGGAAACTGTACTACATATTCTCCACTCCTCTCTCAAATTCTCTTATGATAATAAACAATTAGTTCTCTATCCCTCTCAAATTCTTTTAGGATAATAGATAATACCGCCATGGTCCCTAGTAGCCAGATGCATCTGCCTGCACAACTATACCTTAATACCTCCAAAACAATTCTCTTTTGTTTTTGTCCCAAAGAAAGATACAAAGATCATAATCTTTCGTTATAGTACACTACCAAATATGTATACTACTTCGTTGGTCCCATAGTCATGAAACATACATAAAAGTTAGGGAGGGGGGGGCATGTACAGAGATATCTGAAGTTCAATTCATCTATGCCACCTTTGTTTAATCCAATCAACTGGCTTCTGGATAATTTAATTTCATCTCACAGTATATTGGACTAAATAGTGTACAAAAGCAAAAAAGAAAGAGCAAGCAATTTAATATGACCACATTAATTGACTGTTCATGTTTCTCACCTTATCCCTATACCACCTTCCCTTTCTTAGCAAGTACAGTAGTGAATACTAAATCAATTACATGGTGCCATCTGTCCATTTGAGAAACAATACAAACCACTAGTGATTTGATTCCAAAGAATGTTGTCATGAGAAAGTGACTTGTCACAGCCGTGAGTGGTCATCAAGGACTTTACAATGCTAAGCTGGTAGCTTTGCATTGCACCATGTGTACTAAAGACTGTAGATAAGGTAAGGTAGGCAATAATAATAATACATGAAATGAACAAAGTAGCTAGTAAAGCACAAGGATGGCAAGAAGCTGCTAGCTTGTAGCATGGCCATGGAAAACCAGCCAATGTCACTAATTTTCTTTGACAAGGACCAATGCTAGCCTAATCTTTTCTTAGGACAACAATTGAAGCTTGATGAAAGCAATGACTTGATGCCGACTCGATCAGGGAGAAACGTATGCGAGTGGAAAAAGGCAGGCCATGTGCGATGACAACCACACCAAAAAATAAAAATCTTGGCACTTGGGATGCTTTTGTCCGATACTAATGGGGATGAAGAAGAATGGCTTAATATATTAAGCCAAATGAGGATTCTTAAAGATGACCATAATAAAATCTTACCAAGTTTGCAGATAAGTTATCATCACTTGCCATATCATCTCAAGCAGTTGTTTGCCCTTCCACAACATCGGCGTTGCCTTCCTAAGTACTACCATGGCTGATTTGTTCAAATTGCTCACAGGATTCTCCTAAGTGCTACCACTAACCGAACCAAAACAACATCACACATTCACACATTCACACATTCAACAAGCAATGTCCAGATCCGGCAACATCATCACTGATTATCCTAAGCACAAGATGATGAGAGACGACTCGTGGCTTACCTTCTCTACTGGTGGACGAAGGGAGGAGAGTCCCGGTGCTTGATGGTGGAGGACAAGCCGACTGCCAAACCTGGCCACGAAGACGGCGTGGAGGACGTGCAGGCACGGGGAGTAGGCCAGCGTACGGGGGCCGGCGTCGGGAGCAGGCCGCCGTGGAGGAGGCCGGCGTGGAGGAGGCGTGGAGGAGCCCGGCGTGGACGAGGCCGTTGTGGAGGAGGCGTGGAGGAGGCCGCCGTGGATGAGGCCGCCGTGGAGGAGGCGTCGAGGAGGCCGGCGTGGACGAGGCCGGCGTGGAGGAGGACGGTGCGGAGGAGGATGGTGCGGGGAGCAGGCCGACGCGGAATCCGGTGGCGGCGACGATGAATTTGGGCAGGTTGGAAGAGGATCGAGAGGAAGAAAGGCGTCGGGGGAAATAAAGAAGAAATGAATCGGTGGCCGTGAGCCCACAACTAAGTCACCACTGTCACGCCATTAGCGTTGGCGTGACAGGGCGTATTGCCATGCCCTCACTCATGGCGTGACATGGGCCACGCAAGCCTCCACGCTGGCACGGCGCGCGGGCGAGGGCTTACGTGGCGCCTTTGGCCACGCCACCAGTGGTGGCGTGACAGTTTGATTTTGTCATGTCACGGGAGGTGGCGTGACCAAAAGGGTCAGAATTGGAAATAAAGTCGGCGAGGGGTTAACTTTAAAATATAATTAAAAAAAGGATTAAATAATAATAAAAATTCTAAAACCTACGAACTACAGAGCTATGATTTCTAAAAAGTAGCACAACAGAAACCTTGGTGCACAAACAAGAACATAATAAAGAGAGACATACCTCATGCTCTATATCCATGCGTCCGTAGGCGCAGTTGTTTACGTGTTACAAGAGTTTGCAAAAGGCAGCCCATTCTAAAGGTTCAACGGTGTGCATGCATGTAAAAATTACATATAGAGAGGACACACTATTAACCTAAATAAACTACTCTTTCTGTAAGATAGAGATACTGTCGCTTAGATCAGAGTATAGATTCGAAGCTGACAAACAAAAGATAGGCTGCGTCATAGAACTACAGTTGGTAGCCGCTGCTATCAAAAAAGCATAATATAATATAATTAGGTATAAAGCAGTACCAAGAGGTATGACATAGATCAGCAAATCCTTGTAAAACGAAGAATATACGGGAACAATACGACATGGTAGCAAAGATATCACACCTGATCTACTTCTCTTTTTTGCCTAGGGATTCTCCTGTCACACCGATAAAGGCTGATGTGCTCTGAAGCATCAGCTGCTGTGGGCTGGAAAAACAAATGTTGTCTATAAGAAAGTTTTATCTGTCAATATGCAATTGTTGACATAGAACCAAAGTAAACAACAAAAGGTCGTAGATACAGATTTAACAATGTATTGGTAGAGAGAATACATCTCTACATAGATCATGTAGAGACAGATTCGCTGATATCTAAAAATGCATTGTCTCTAACCACATACTGGTAAACATCCTAAAATCTGGCTCATTGAATATACTCCCTCCGTTTTTAAATACATGACGTTTGACCAAGCGTGCAGTTAAACTTATGTAACTTTGACTAATAATATATGAAAAACTATTTAGATTGATCATGAGTGAATAGTATCATTAGATTTGTCATGATAAATATTTTCATAATATAATAATTTTGTAATTTTTTACTAACAAAATCATATGAAAAGTAATGATCAAAATTATATAAGTTTGACTGCACGCTTGGTCAAACGTCATGTATTTAAAAACGGAGGGAGTAACTCTGTTGGCACAATATGATACAAACAGATAAAACTTTGTTGGGACTATGAAGTATAATATGGTAAATATGTTCCTGTGCATAACAATGCACTCTAGTTGTCAGTTGTCTATCTACCAGAAGCACAATATGCTAGATCTATTATTGTACGCAGTAACGAAGACACTGCATCAAAGAGCAAGTAAGACGTAGGAAAACGAGACCGAACAGGAGTAGTAAACTGTAATCTAGAAGAAAGAGGTACATACGTAGGCTTCAGTTCGTTGTGAAGAGAATTAGTCTGGGCAGTTTTGTCAGTGGACAACGCTTTCTTTTTGGCACGGGGTTCTTCTCCATGCTCTGTAACTAATGTAATGTCAAATATTTATATACAGACGAACAAAATATGTTTTGTATAGAAAGTTACAACAGAACGGATAAATCATTTATGTTGAGTACTGCTACATGTAATATATGTCTGTCTAAATGTTGCATTATCAACACAAAAGTATAAAAAGAAAAGTTAGCACTAGTTATAACATGTTTGGAAGCAGATGTCGTATCAAAGAGCCTCTTGCGAGTGGAAGCATGTGTGGTATATGATTAATTCTTCGTCATTGATAGTATAACAAATAACATATATCACATGAAAAACAGTAACGGAAACACTAAATAAAATAGCAGTAGTAGAAAAAGCGTGGTGGACGGAATACACCTTTGCTTTTTCTTTTCTTTTCTGTCTCGGTGCTGCAGAAGTGCTGTGGAGGGGGCAGTGTTTGCTGTGGTGTCTGTACGTGTGCGGAGGTAAACTATGTGAGAGGGAGAAAATAACGGAGGTAATTCTAACAGGTGGCTAATAGCATATGTATTTCAGTGTAAGCAACAACCAATACATAAATCTGAAGGTAAACTGTGTTTCGAACCAACCGATATTCTTTAGTAGACTGCAACCAATCTATAGATATACAAACTCAACATGCAAGGAGTTATATGTAGACTTGACTGTAAACAGTAATTAATTAAATATTTTATTATCGTTTTTTCTGGTGCACTTCAGATGTTTTTTCCTCCTCAAAGCTAGAGCTATTTGTCAGCAGACTGCTAGAAATGTATCAATATACATGTTGTGACTTGTGACTAAACTCTGACTAAATTTCTCATTCAGTATGAACTGATTCCAATTTGTAGAATCTCTGGTACTGTTACGCGTACATAATATATCTGTAGTAGTAATGAGAGCAACTGTTGTATTGGCAACTCTAACCGTACGATATGAATACAGTACAAACATGTGTATATGAGCGAACCAACATTAACAATGCAGGCTAAGAATGTTGTAAGAATGGAGGCATTGAAAGGATGTATGTACCTCTAGATGAAAAAAACACCTAATATCAACATAGGTATAATCCTAGAAGCGTCAAACAAACCTGTGTGCGTCTTGCTTCAGCAACAACAAAACTTGAGATACATCGATGTTCTGTAGCATCCTTTAGCCTGTTCCTGATAATACACAATAGAAAAGGACATGTGACATCGTCATCCAGCAAATATTGTTCAAAGGAACGTATGTGGTAGGAGAGCAATGACTTTCCACTAAGCCATTCCCTACTTGGTAGAACTAAGACTTAATTCTCATAACAGAGTACCTGCAAAATTTTCGAAGGATTAAATAGTTCAATGGAATCTTGGCATTCATTGTTGGTTGAGACATGTCTGATGTAACATCCCAATTTTCTGAGCTTTGAAAATCTTTTGAGTAGTTTAGTATTTGGAAAATTCACTCAAGAGATTTTATTTGAATTTTAATAAAGCTTAACATGGACTTTCAATAGCAAAACAATTTAATATGATTAATCTCAACACCAATTAATGTCAAAACTATTTTATTTGGATTCTATGTGCTTGGATATATTTTCTAAATTTTTCTAGAATTTTTTCGAGTGCATTTGCTATTTTCTAATTGCCATTTGCATTTTCAGTATTTTCTAAAATGGAAAACCTAATTAAAATCTCAGAAAACCCTTTGGGCTGAATCTCTCTGGCCTAGCTCCTATTTCCCTCGCATGGCCCAATCCCGCACCCATGCACTGCCGCACCAGCCCACTCCCTTGCTCTCGCTGACCGGTGGGCCTCGCTTGTCAGTCGTCCCTCACCTTGTCTTCGTCCTCCTCGTGCTGAGCCGCGCTGCTACCATTATTGGCTTGAGAAGCTTTGTCCGACAACGGTCGATTCAGCCCTATTTTTCTGCTCTGATCTCACCATCTAGAAGCCCTATCTAAACTGCAACTGATTCGATATCGTATCTTCTTCGAATCCCTTTGAATCTCCTTATCCTTTCTCGGCTCCGAATTGGACTCTGCCGCCAATACGCCACCTTGGCCATGCTCGGGCCCTATAAAAGACACCCCTAGGATCGCAATGTCGCCCTCATCCCGAACCCCCAAGTCCCCTCACTTCTAAAGCTCTAGTGTCGTCGCAATTTGAAGTTTAGGGTTTTAGCCGAAGCTCCTCCTCTTCGTCAATTGCGTCGCCGTCATTGGAGCCCCGCTGACGTGGTCTACACCACCGAGTCTGCCGTCATGAGCTCTACCTTGAGCACCCCTCCACGCCACCAGAGTGTCAATGGAGTCCATTCCTGATAATAGCCGAAGCTCTCTGCCGCTCAAACCTCGTTGTCAGTCGCCACTGTCATCCTCATCCACCAGTAAGTGCATCGTTGAGTTTGCAATAGCGTCCTCTACGCGTTGGTGCCCTTCGCCGCTGGTGAAACACTACTGTTTATCGGAGCCTTTGGTTCCCGAGCCTTCGCTGTCGTTGTGTCGATGTGGCCATCCACGTCTGCGGTCACCTCACCAAGGTTCACATGTCGCTCACGTGGCATCCGCGTACCACACGCTTAGCACCAGCGTGTCGGGCCAAACCCAAAACCCTAGGTCTAATATGTAGATCTGTTCCACCATGAGCCTAATCTACGCCATGTGGGTCCCACTTGTCAGAATCACTATTTCGTAGACCAATGCACCCGTAGACCCATGAGCCGAGTCCATGGACTGGGTCTATAGACCCTGGCACCACATGTCAGCCTCTGTGACCATTTTCCCAGATTTATTTTAATTTTGAAAATAAGGGCTGACATCAGCATGACATCATAATTTGGGATTTCTAGTAGAAAAATAATTCCGGAAAAAAAATAGAAAATCCAATTTTGCCTTCTTTTTTAGATTTAGATCTTCTAGAAGCCCGATCTTCCTCATACAAACTCTGATTGAGCCCATTCAAAGTTCTAAATTCATCTAAATTTGAGATCTATTTTATTGAGATTTTTATTTAATTTTTGGAGCTTGTTTTCTCTCTGTTTGGTATTTATTCTGGTTATTTGCTTCGTTTGCGAGTAGACGTTGATTCTTCGGGGAATTTTGAGGAAGGAGTTCACTAAGACCAAGACCAGTACCAAGATCTATTCCATGGTAAGTTATACCTTTGATCATGTTGAACCCAGTTTTCTAAAACTACTTTGATTCAATTAGTGCATTTACTTTAAGCAATTATTTAAATGTTTTGGGATTAGTTAAATATCCAAATTGTTTATATCCACATTGCCCATTGTAATGTCATGATTTTTTTGTCACTCTAGATTGGTTGATTACTAGTTAGTATTATCATAGCACCAACGTGGGTTGGTTAGATACGAGTAGATTGCTTAGCCTTGCAACGAGTTAATCATTGTCATCTGAGTTGCAAATATAAATTTGACTAAGTGATTAAGGAATTTTGTGATAAGACTGTGTGCTATTACTCATTGATGGCATATGTTGCACTTAACCAATAGGGTGGGAAAGGATTTAGGCTAAGGTAAGTGGTGGACCTGTGTGATATGGTGGAGCTTCGTGATTGGGAATGTTAATCTTCGTGGCATAGTTAGAAATTGGAATTCTTACCTTGGTCAATTAAGGACTTAACTTTGTACACCATTGAACTAAGCCATAACTATAAGACCACATACCTGGTATAGGACGGGCCTAACTCAGTAAGTTACAGATTCTCGACATTGACTATTCAGGGTGTAGGTTAGGAGCTCAGTGATGGGTGGAGGTGCGTTTTTGTCTTCGTGACGATTCACATCGATGGATGGTTCACTGCTTCCAGGTCTAACGGTGTGTGTCGTACCAAGCGCTGTGTTTCAGTTGGTATGATGGTAAAGCACATCGGGAGTGTCAATGTTTGAGATTAAGTCTTAGAAATGTTTTGTTATGATTAGTGCTAGCTACACTGATTATATCGTGTGGGTAAAGTGTACAAACCTTTGCAGAGTGTTAAACAATCTATTTGAATAGCCACGTCCGTGGTCATGGACATGCTCTGGGATTTCACACGAGGGGTAGATTTTCATAAAATATTTGGGAAGGGAGCTGTGTGATATAAGTCATATGGTTGTGTGAAGAATATGATTAGGCTTTGTGTCCTTTGTGAAAACAACTATTAAATCAATAATATTTATTTGTTTTGAATTATGCTTTTAATCTATTATTCATATTAAATTGCAAATGTTGTTTTCTTGCAAAATAACTACAGAAGCCAATTTACTTTGTAATAAGCCATCATTTATAATAGTATTTCTGCGGTACAACTTGTTGAGTACGGTTATGTGCTCATGCTTGCTACAATCATTCAACTGAAGTGGAGGAATCATCGCCTGCCTTCGAGGAGGAGTTCTACGAGATTGCTGATCGTTAGGTCTTGCTTCCAGTTGGTTGCTTATGACGAGTTGGTGCATGGCCGTCGGGCCGCCGCACCACCACCGGCGCAGCACCGCCGCACAGCCATGACATACCCCGAAGTGAGAAAAGCAAAAAAAAAAAGAAGAAGGGGCGCCGGCCCCTACATAGGCAAGCCGCCACCGGTCCGACACCGGCCAACTTACATCGCGGCCGCAAGACGCTGCCGCCTCGCGCCAAGACGGACGTCATAGGCCAAGACGGCGCTTCCACCCACGCCGCCAAGACGACGCTTCGCCGCCCGCCGCCGCACCGTCAGATGGCGTTTCCCAGCCACCGCATGGCACCCCGATCGTTGGAAGGCCGCCGCCGTCACGTTGAAGGCCGCCGCCCGGCCGCTGGAGCCACCGCCAGCCGCTTTTGGAGCCGCCAAGCCCCACCTCGCCTCGCCGCATGCGCCAATCGCGGCCACCAGCCGCTTCCACACCTCCGCACAAGATCGCGTGGTGGCCACCGCTGAAGCCGCCACGCCGCCATCTTGCGTCTTCGCGCGCCGCCATCTCGCCTCATTGAGTCGACCACCACACGCCACCGCGCCCATAGCAGCCACCTCGCCCATCCGGCTCAAGACTGCCTCACGAAGGCGCTGTTGTTGGGAACCGGGGTAGGGGAAACCCTACCCCGTGCACATTCTTTGATCCGACCAAGATTGGGCCAAAGAGGCCGAATGGGCCCTTTTGAAACGCAGCCCGACTGGTTTTTTTTTGTTGAAAAAAGGGGCTCGGCCGGAATTCCGGTGGAAAAGAGAAAAAAATGGGAAAATAAAAAGAAATCCCAAAATTTGCAAAAAGGTCCTCCAGAAATCTGAAAATTACGCAATTTTTTTTTCTCAGAACTGAAATTTCGCGTTTCAACCCCTGGAAATTGCACAATTCACCAAAAATTCATTTTTCCAACAAAAAAGGGCCTCAGGAATTCAATTTTTGAATCAATTTTTACATTTGAAGCATGTTTAACTTTGTTATTGTTATTTCTATGCAATTTATTTATTGTATTTACTGTTTTGATTATCTGTGATTGTTTATATTGCTTTTAATCACTGAAAATAGCAGTAAATCTTGAAAAATGCATAGAAAAGTACGGGAACACGAATCGGGAGTTCGAAGAGCATTGTGAGAATTTTGCAACCATTTTATATAAATTACTAGCAGTAATCTTATGAACTCTTTGTATGAATATGGAAATGACTAGCATCATGAACCAGGAGTTCGATCGGAGAACTGACCTAGCATGGCCAGAATTTGTACAAGTCTTCAATTATGTGATAATATAATCATTGATGAGCAGAAGATTTAGAAGACTCTCTCTACCTTTCACCTAAATACAGTGCAATCTGTACACAACTATCGTCAAGGTGGCTACAAGGAGTATGCCGCATTAATTGATACTATGCAAGTTGCCGAAGCTCCAGATGATGTTCTAAGGAAGAACTACATCTCATAGCCACCTAGAAGCAATGTTGGCCATGAAGCCAATGCTAGCAGCTACAAGGTGATAAAGCCTCTCACGAAGGAGAGGGGCAATAAGGGTAAGGTCGTGGGTCACACGTTATTGATGTTTTCCAGTCTAAGAAGAATGGCATAGAACAGTATGAAGCACACCTCGCCATTGCAGGCACGGAGGATCCATATTCATTAGTTGCACTTATGGATGTGGATAGCCTAGTAGCAGCCCCCATCATTCCTCCTTTGGACATCGCAGCGGTCACAGCCGTAGTTACCCAAGAGGAGAAGATCGCCATGTAGCAAATTGAGGCAGAAGTTTATGAATACTTCGCTGATTCGATCTAGTGCACGCATTGCACTTTGATCTTTTATAGTAACTTGCAGTTTGTAATTGAAGCAGAACATTGAATTATTTTTTGAATAATGGTTGTAAGCTCTAACAGAGCAAAGCATTAAATTCTTATGATGAACCTGCAAGACTTATTCCTGTATTTATAATAGCAAGTTATGTTCTAATATCTGAAGTATTTTATTTATGTGTTGCTTGCTTTCTACTGCATACTAATAAAGTACATTATATTAGAACATGTGTGGCGCCCTATGGAGGAAGTGTGCTTAGCAAGATAGCGGCACAACGAATACCCTCTTGAGAGATATGAAAATCTTTCAGTCGATCAACAAGAATGCTGATAGTCTTACGACAATCGCAGACAACGATACTTGTATAATAGGCTCAGGATGGGCTACAATTATACTCCTGATGGGCACAACTTTGGTTATTAAAGAAGCTTTGTTGTACCTAGAATCGACTAGAACTCTCAAGGATATTCACGCTAACGGTTTCCACGTAGAGACAGAAAAAGAGTACGGTAAGGAATACCTGCTCATTACAAAGCGTGAAGAAAGTGAAAAAGGGAATTAGAACGACTTCCTTCATATGAAATTGGGCTGTACTACACTAATATTAAGGCATTTGCAACCTATACTGCCCTGAAATCATATTTAGAAACTCTGAATTTTTATATCTCTAGCATGATAGATTATGCCACATAGGTCTTAGGATGATGAGACATATAATTAACAATTCACAGGGACATAATGTCAATATAAATAATTTTCCAAATCAGAAAGATTTTGTGTGCCCCGCATGTGCCATCGGGAAATTAATTACTAGACCTTCAGCTCTGAAAGCAAAGGATGAAGTCTTTGCATTCCTGGACCGTATCTAAGGAGATATTTGCGGTCCTATACAACCCCTGTCAGGGATATTTAGGTATTTTATGGTGCTCATCGATGCTTCCTCGAAATGGTCGCATGCATGTTTATTGTCTACGAGAAACCACGCTTTTGCAAAGCTAATCTCGCAGATAATTAAAATTAAGAATAATTTCCCTGATCATCATGTGAATCCACCAGAATGGACAACGTTGGAGAATTTACTTCAAAAGCATTTGATAATTACTGTATGGCAATGGGAATTAAAGTTAAGCATTCCGTATCACATGTCCACACCCAAAATAGACTAGTAGAGGCATTAATTAAAAGGATTAAATTTATTGCCCGACCACGTTCGAAGAATTGTAATTTACCAACTACATGTTGGGGACACGCAGTCCTGCACGCAGCAACTCTCATCAATTTTAGACCACCGGCATATAACATCTATCCACCTATGCAACTAGTGCAAGGGTCAGTACTGAAAATCTCTCATATCCGCAGGTTTGGTTGCAAGGTTTATATACCTATACCACCACCATAGCGAACTGCAATGTGCCTTCTCCGAGAGTCTGGGATATACGTTGGTTATGAGACAACATCCATAATCAAGTATTTTGGACCCTATGACGAGAGATTTGCATACTGCCTGATTCGTTGATAATATATTTGATGAGGCTAGTTTCCAGTCATTAGGGGGAGGAAATCAACCCCTTGATGAAAAATATCGAGAAATAGAGAAGTCCAGAAGATAATTGAAGTCCAGAAAATAATTAAAATCCATGCACATGACCCGCGCACTAGTAAAGTAAATAGAGAAGTCTAGAAGATAATTGAAGTCTAGAAGACAATTGAAGTCCAGAAAAGAATTGATTTGCAAGCATTAGCGAATGAACTACTTGACCACTTTAGTGATTTGAAGAGCGTGACCAAGTCGTATATGCCTATACACAATGCACCGGAGAGGGTTGAAATACCAATAAAGGTATCCCTAATCCCGTCCTAAGGCCTCAGAAAGGACGAGAACTCCGGCCCCTCGAATCCGAAGTAATCGGGGACGCCTGGTGAAAAAGGATAAGAAGTACTTGACACAGCCGATCACCGAAGTTCCCCAGAACCAGAAGAGGAGCCAGTTAAGATCCGGCACCAGTATGGAACCTTCAGAACAAGGCATACTAGAATTGAACATCCCCATGAAGGGAGACAATAACATGGATGTATGCACACACATCTGAGCTGAAAAACTAAAGGGACTTGCCCCCGTAATTAGAAGCAGCGGTGAGCAAGTAGAAGTATTAGAAGAATCGCCCTTTGAAGAAATAGCTATAAACTTTGTGACCTTGGGAGAATCTATGAATAAGACAACAGCCAATGTCGACATTTATTTGCAAAGAAAATTACCACAATCATCGATCGTGATCCAGGGCATGCATCGCTCGCTGAATGTAAGAAAATATCAGATTGGGAAGATCGGAAGAAGGCAATAGAAACTGAATTATTATCTCTGAATAAAAGAGAGATGCTTGGGCCTGTAAGCCGCACGCCTCCCCATGTGCACCCCATAGGGTATAAGTGAATATTTATTTGAAAGAGAAATGAAAAGAAGCAAGGCTCATTGCATAAGGTTTCACTTAACGTTCAGGAGGTGACTATGAAGAAATCTATTCCCCGGTCATGGGCGGAACCACCCTTTAGATATTTAATCTCAATGATAGTAAACTTGAAGTTAAAAGTGAAATTGATGGATGTGGTAACTGCATTCCTTTATGAAAATTTGGATTCAGACATTTATATGAAGATACCTGAATATATTCATATCTTGAACCAAGACAGAGCAAATAGAAATTTATACAGTGTGAAACTTAGAAAGTCATTGTACGAACTTAAGCAATCAGACAAGATGTGGTATAATTGCTTGAAGCGACTTTCTATGCAAGAAAGGCTACATGAAAAACGAGAATAATCCCTGTGTATTTATACGACGATCCCAGGATGGATTTTGTATAATATCAGGGTATGAAGATGATCTGAATATCGTTGGAACCCTAGAAGGTATTAAGAAAGCAAGCCCTTACCTGGAGTCGGAGTTCAAAATGAAAGATTTGGGTAAAACAAAATATTGCCTATGCTTGCAGCTTGAGCATGCCCCTGAAGGGATATTAGTGCATCAGTCAACTTACACTTAGAAGGTGTTAGAAATGTTCGACTTTGAAAAGGCATACCCTTAGAAACTGCTAATGGTCGGGAGATTCTTAATGCAAGACAAGGACTCATACAGACCTAGAGAAGAGGGAGAGGAAGTCCTGGGACCGGAATTCCCATACTTAAGTGCAATAGAAGTACTAATGTACTTAGCAAACTGTATTAGATTGGATATTACATTGACATGAACCTACTAGCAAGGTATAGTGCAGAACCTACCAAAGGCCTTGGCAGGGAATGAATGACATCTTCCGATACCTCCAATGAAGCAAAGAACTTGGTTTGTTCTACAGAAAGAACCAAGACCCGAATATGAATGACCATGCAGATGTTGGGTACTTGTCGGACCCATATACAGCCAAGTTGTAAACATGCTATGTATTCCTATGTGGTGGAACTGCAATTTCATGGAAATCGTCTAAGCAGAGTCTTGTATCGACTTCGACGAAGTACTCGAAAATAATAGCATTGTACGAGGCCTCACAAGAATGTGCTTGGCTTCGGCAGGTGATTCACCACATCCAGCAGTCGTGTGGATTGAATACCGCACAAACTCCCACTATTATCTATGAAGATAATGCAGCTTGTGTTGCACAAGTGCAGATGGGTTATGTGAAGAATCCTCTCACAAAGCATATCAACCCCAAGTTCTTCTATACTCATGAATTGCAAAAGATGGACGAGATTAAAGTACTGCATACTAAGTCATGTGAAAATCTTGCAGATTTATTCACTAAGTCACTTCCAGCATTTAGCTTTGAAAGGTGCATATGTGGAATTGGAATGGTGGGACTTGGAGAAATGCATAATTCATGGGGAGAATCTTCACGAACTCATTATTGAAACTTGATCATGAAGATCGAGTACCCAAAGAATAAATCCTGGAGATTAAATGAAATTAGGTGGATTGTACTTTTTTTCCTTGACGAGTTTTCCTGAAGTTTCTCGGCTAAGGTTTTTAACGAGGCAATTCGTGCAGCACAACATAATGTTTTGATGAGACATAAACATGACGGATGAGTGTTTAAGGGGGAGTGTTAAGAAACCGAACCTAGTCCAGGAGTCCTGGCTCAGGTGGGCTCCTCATCCATCAAGTATCCTATATAAAGGAGGGAGGGACCCCAACCAATGTAATGCCGTTTTGAGAAGAGCAATGAAGAGAAGTCTGAAGTCCCCTCATATTTTTGTGTTCAATCTATTATTCTGTTCTTGTGTTCTTATATTGTTCTTATGATTTCGAGTTTGTCTACGAGATAATCGTTCGGACTGAACTCGCTAGCGATGGTACCTCAACACATTCGATCTGTTTTCACCCGGCCACCGCCAAGTGAGACATCAATCGATCACGGTCAAATCAACGTGCTTTAGCCATGCCATATACAGGAAGGAGTGCGATGGAAGCAAGCTGGTATACTTTAAATGGAACATCGATCGTGTTCGCGCTTTTTGGCCGTCGCCGGCGACAAGGCAAAGCTCAGCGGTCACGGCACGGGTGCGGTGGTAAAAAAAGGCGAGAAGCACAGGTAGTAGTTGCATGATGAATACAACAGATTAGGCCTGGACACAGATCGAGCACACTGGCTCTGTCGGAACTGCACGCAGATCCATGCTGTTACTGTGGTAGTATGTACCGAACTGATCTAATCTAGCCTAAATAAAGGTACTTGAAGAAAAAAAAGTGAATGCTTCAGCCGACTCAAGGGCAGATCCACCGTTCTGATGAGTTGTAGCGTCCGCGGAGCTACCGTCGGCCTCCCCAGTCCTCCCAACGTCGAAGATAGTGGCACCGACGCACTGGTCAAAGCTAGAGTTGTGGGCCGATTTAATTTGAATATGCTGGGCCGACGCACAATTTCCCCGTGAGCCCACAATCCTGATTGGCACCCACAATTCATCTAGAGCCATAGAGGAAATGACCATCTTAACCCTAGCGGCGTATCGGCGTGCTGCTCCCGGGAGGTAGGAGGCGAGGGTGTGGACAAGAGCCAAGAGGCAGAGGGGCGGTGTGTCAGACCTCGATTAGCAATCAGAATCATCTATGTACACCAGCAGTTCAGTACTAGTTTCTGGATCAATAGTTACTGCACATAATAATATCATTGAACATCAAACACATATCTCACAATAAGCAAATCTCTTACATAATATTAAGCAATATATAAATAGATCTAATGGTTGTTGACTTATACACGGAAACAACACCTAAGTAGGACTCTCAGGATATACCCACAGGCAATCGATTAGGCTCGCGACCTAGTAGTTAGTCTCTTCAACTTCTGATCACGCTAGAAGCGATTTAGCGTATGCAAAATCTTTTTCTTCTCCACTTATTGATGATAGTAATTGAGCAACAGTGAGTATGAAGGTACTAAGCAAACCACCACACAGAATGCAATTATAATATATGATCGGTTGATCAAGGGAGGGTTTAGGGTTATTTTATTTGCAGAAGGCGACATTTGAAATAGATTAAGTAGAAGGCCTGAGACTTATCATTTTAACTAAACCAGTTGTAGTGAAATTGAGTAATGTTGTATAATACTAGCGAATGTTCCCTCCATCTGCTAGCAAAGAATGGTGATGAGAATTAAAATATCTATGTATTACTTTTATAAATAATAAAAAGACCATATGTCTTTATGGTCGTAACCCCTAAGGCTCACGACCTCCGTGGTCGTAACGATTCTAGAGGATATATCAAGAATACCCTGGTCGGACGAGGTCCTGTACCCAGTCCCCGACCAGATGATCGCTCGTAGAAGCAATGAACTGGCATCCGGACGACTCTAGGTATATTCCTTACCGTGTGATGAATGAAACACATGCCATATTTGGTCCATACCACGTGATGTTACATGATCCAGGCACTGACAACAACTACCTTACAGCTAAGTGTCTCACGGACGCACAACCGTAGAATGGTTGCTATTTCATCAACTGTTGCCTCACTCCAACTAGTCGCGATACTTCCAACAGGCGCCACTTCCAGGAGTAACTGCTGCCACTTCATCAACTACTTAAACAAGAACACGAGCGGCAGAAGGCAATCCAACTTGGAAGATCAACAGACGATTGTATTTCAATCGCATAGCAAGCATTACACTCAGTGTAATTAGGATTAGTCCATTGCCTTGTCGAAAGTACCCCCTGTAATAGCCAGTTCATAGCGATAAAAGAGCCGTCACATTCTCTCCTAAGAACTCTGTGCCATTTTCCTCTTTTTCATTTCGTAAGATCAGCGATTTGATCATCGACAAATGGTTTATGAAGATTCCATCCACCTACAAGTAGGGGTGCAAATGAAGTGAATAGTTCCCGACCGTCCATCCGAATAAATTCGGATCTTAATCGGAGCGTGAGACCGGATATCCGGGATTTTTCTTAGATTTTGGATTCGGAGCTGGATAGTTTTTGCTGGATACGGAAACAGATTCGGGAAGGAGGTATCCGTCGGATTCGGAGCTATCCGGATAATTTATCAGATAGTATCTGTAAACACTGTCCCGAATATCCGGTAAACTCTAGGCCTAGTGGGTTGGAGAGATAAATCGACCCATGAGGCTTTCTGGTATTTACTTATTTTTTTATTTTTAGAAAATACAGAAAATCCAAATAAGCTAAGAAAACTAGCAAATGAACTCGAAACAATTCCACAAAATTTCTAAAAAAATACTTTTGAATTTAATAGATGTTTTATTTATTCACATTAAATCATTTTAATTTTTGAAAATTCTATTTAAGCTTTGTTAAATCCTAGAAAATCGTGGAAATTTTATAAAACCTTAATTTAAATAAAAGATTTTGAAAAACTTGAAAATTGGGATACTACAGATCGACTTTCTACCGGTCAACGTTATGTGTATCCCTAATTAGTTATTGCTACTAGTCTATAGGCTTTGTATATGTTGTATGTGTCCTGTTATTAGTTGGCTAGTTACATTTTGGACATTTTTTTTGTACTGCTTTCACTATGACTTGCTACTACTTCTTTAACTAATCGCCATGATAGTGTGATGTAGTTAAATTTGCTTGTTAAATTGCTAATGTAGTTGTATTTTGGACATGTAGTATGGTTAATTGATCTTTATATGTGCAATATATACAGTTTATGTTTATAATTTAATCAAAATAAAGCATGCACTATGAGCTAATTCCAACATAATTGTAATCAAAATAAAGCATGACCTTTGTAATTTTAATGAGGATTGAATAATCCTCAATTAATGAAGCTATTTATCTCCAATATTCATTATAGATAATAGTATTCTACTAGCCCTCTAGTATACCCCTGGTCGGAGACGCTTGTCACGACTAGTTTAGGTTACGACCACCCCCTAGTCGGAAGGTCTATTACGACCAGGTCAAATCACGACCTTCTTATGGTCGATAAGTCTCACAGACTGATA
Source organism: Phyllostachys edulis (assembly GCA_036346405.1). Taxonomy (NCBI): domain Eukaryota; kingdom Viridiplantae; phylum Streptophyta; class Magnoliopsida; order Poales; family Poaceae; genus Phyllostachys; species Phyllostachys edulis. Next base: position 68,622,113 of record CM070549.1, read on the forward strand.
TGTGGGCCCTATCTTATCGACTAGGGACCCTATGCACCATGCTCGACTACGCGTGGTGGCAAATACAACACATGCACGTATCTGTCTATGACATAACACACACATATCTCCATCTCTAGCAATAACTAACTGGCGAATGTGCAAGGAGAATGTCCCACTGATAATAACCGTCATCAACGTGCGAATTCCAGCAACTGTCAAGGTGTCTCCTGATGCACGACAACTGCCACCCCTTCAACGCTTTATATAGGGTGGTGCCGGCCGATAGAGAGAGAAGAGACCGACACACATACAGAAGCCATTGCCAACATTTCTTAATTTCGGTGGCTTGTTGTGTTTTGTAATCTCATTCAATACAATAACACAAGATTAGGGTTGCTATTCTTTTCGGAGAAGGACTGAATATGTCCAAAAAAACACCTTGTCTCTTCTTACGCGATCTTGAGAGCCGTGTTCCCAATATTTACTCATAAATATCAATAGTAATTCATTGACAAATTTAAAACAATATAATTCGCATAGAAACATAGGCGCAATATGATCAAAGTGATAACTTTCCTTGCTCAAGGTCTTAATAGTCTTGGTCTTGTTGGAACTATTGCTCCATCGAGACTCCGAATTTCAATTACGCGAAATATGACCGAATCCAAATAACACTTGAATAAATTCAAATGAGCTTACCAGGGACAGGAGATTTGCCGCAGAGCGTGCATCCATCAGATCTAAGAATGACAAGGGTGTTCTGGACGATCTGGGAGAGAGACTACAAATGGGCAAATAGAGACGACGAGAAGTGGGGAGGACCCAAAAGGGTGCAGCTCAGGCTTTAAGTCTGAGACGAGGGTGCTCTACTTGTTGATTCCTCACGAGTCAAGGACGCTGTGGCATCACGTCGACATTGGCGAGGATGTGATGGTTCGAGCACACCTACGCAGCGCTGGCGACGACAAAGTGAGGGCACAACCACAACGACGGAGAGTGCGGCTTTGTCATCGCCGGTTGTCGCGTTGCGCTTGGTGCACGCATGCTTTGGCGCATCAGGTTGGAGGTGGAAGATGATGTCTGACAGGTGGGTCCCAGGCGCACTGGCCAGCGGTAGCGACAAAAGCGACAAGAGAGAAAACTCCTTGGAGAAACTACGCTTTCGACGAAGGGAAACAACAAGAAGAAGGTGGCTTTGGTGAGGATGGCGTGTGAGCTGGAAATGGGCCAGGATAGAAGCAGGCTGGGTCGAGTGTAAAGAATTCTACCCAACCAGGATTTTGGTTTTTAAAAATATTTTCTGATTTGATTAATTCCAAAAATCAAGTTTCAAAATTTGAAATTAGCAAACCAACTCTAAAAATTATGAAACTTTTTGCGGAGGCTGCTTAGATGATTTAAAACTTAAATAAATTATTTTCATGCTCTAATCAAGCGTTAATTAATTTCTAAAATTCAAAAATAGATGCTAGAAATTAGAAATCCTTTTAAATAATTGTAGAGATTTTTGAAAATCCTCACAAATGCAGAAATGATGATTTTGAAAATAATAAGTCTAGTTTTGAAATTTTAGGATGTTACAAAGATTTTGAATGGTTGATTATTTGATTTAGTAGAAAGGGTTGAATACATATTTTAGCACTATTTTGAGACAAAGTGCCGGTGCTAGTGGAACTACTACATAAAGCACAAGCTGTTGAATATAGTTTCACATGTTTGCATATGAATTGTAGTTTTTTCTATTCAGTGTTGTATACTCTTGTTAGTGTTCAAATAAAGTTTGTGTATATATTGCTTTGCTTGTAGGTAGCAGTACTCTTGGTCCACATGGTAACTTCGCCGTAACTAAAATTTGGTGGTGCGTCCGCAACTGAGCCCACCGTACCTAGTACTAACACGTACAGTCGTACTCTGGATGACATGGGTTTTGTCTCCTGTCCCCACGTGGCAGCAGTGCCGAAAGCCGGTGGACGTACACGGGACAAGGCACCGCGCCGTCCCTTTGTTTATCTTGCATTAGATTACATATTAACATGAGAGAGAGAGAGAGAGAGAGAGACTACTACGTAAATGCTAATATCGACGCCGATCACGCAGCGGTTCATCGAAACCGCTCAGATAAACACAATCTCGAGCGGTTTTTGTTACCCACCGCTCGTGTTATTCTCCGCGCTTAAAACCGCTCGTGAAGATGTCACATCACGAGCGGTTCATGTTTGGAACCGTTTATGATACTTCACGACGGTTCCAAACATGAACCGTCTCGTGATATTACACAATATCACGACGGTTTGTTTTAGAACCGTCAGTGATACTTCACGACGGTTCCAAACATGAACCGCTCGTGATATTGCCCAATATCACGAGCGGGTTTTGTTAAAACCGTCCGTGATAATTAACTCACCACGAGGCGTATATATATAGCTCCACCTCCCGGCCAAAACAGATATAGTCTTCTTGATCTCCATATCTCTAGGCGCCACGATAGGTCCATCGCCGCCTGCGTCTTGCTTGAGTACATCGCCTCACCTCACCGAGCCGCTGGTCCATTTCGGTTGTATATTGTCGCCGAGGAGCTTGCCGCCGCCGCCTCTCACCGATCGACGACCCACCGCGCTTTGACCTTCCCCGACTTTCATTGACACCTTCCTCGTGATCGAGGTGAGATATCAAGCATAAGCATCCTTTAATTTGAGTAGTTTGAGCGCGACGCCAAATCGCTAGTTTCAGCGCCCATGGGACATCGTCCGTCGGTTCGCCTCAAAGCGAGACCTTAGGCCGAGAGCCACGACTATATAGCAATGCGATGTCACCCCTAAGCCCGCTTTGAGCTTCAAATTAATTAATCCTACTGCTTTTTAATCATTTAGTTAATAACTAACGAGTCTATGACATGTGGGATCGCCATAGATTTTATAAATAAAATCATGAAATAAAAATGAGTCACCGACAAGTAGGGCCCACATGTAAGTTAATAAAATCCGAAAAAATGTAAAAATGAAAAAAATCATAATTAAGCCTCAGAAAATACGCTTTCGAAAGTCATGGATCGAAGCTGGATGTACACTGAGAACCGTGTGAGTGAAGAGTACATTAATGGCGTGTTCTGCTTACAAGAGCCGCCGAGGAGGATATGTTGAATAAGGGGCGGAATATATGTATCGTCCATGCATTGACCGCGAGAATCAAGATGTTTAACAACCGAGCGCAGATCGAAGCACACTTGATTCAAGGGTTTCAAAAGGGTTATACATGTTGGACCACCACGGTGAAGAGCATATTATACAGAAGTCAACGATATGCATATTATACAGAAGTCAACGATATGCCGCCAATGTCGATTGTGGTTCCGATTCGGATAGGCCGCACGATGACAATCTAGATCGAGATGCTTCGCGATGCGTAGGAACCGTGATGAGAGGGAGTATGTTCAATTCGGGCGTGATGGAGGACTCGGAGAAACCTTTGTTCCCGGCCGCAAGTCGGAATACACAAGGTTGTCATCCGTGCTTAAACCGCTGAAATTGAAGGCAAGCAACGGTTGGTCCGACAAGAGTTTCACTGAGTCATTAGGTCTCTTAGCGGACATGCTTCCTGAGGGACATGAGTTGCCCAAAACCACCTACAAAGCCAAAAGGTTCTTTGTCCATTGGGAATGGAAGTAGAAAGAATACATGCATGTCCGAACGATCAGATCCTCTACCGTAACGAGTATACAAACATGCATGTATGTCCGTGTGCAACGATCCCGATACAAGCGTCTGAAGCAATCGATGACGACGAGGAATTGAGGTGAAGAAAGGACCTCCGCTAAGGTGGCGTGGTATCTTCCTGTAATTCCCCGCTTGAAGCGGTTTTTGCGAACCCAAAGAATGCAAATCTAGCTGTATTGGCACTCGAGGAGCGTAAGAATGACGGAAAGTTAAGACACCTGCCGATTCCGCCCGGTGGAGAAACATCGATAGGAGGTTTGCGGACTTCAAAAGGAACCGAGGAATATAAGGTTTGGATTGAGTACAGATGGAATGAATCCTTTCGGTAATATGAGCAATGACATAGCACTTGGCCCGTGACGCTCAGATCTACAACCTTCCTCCTTGGTTGTGTATGAAGCGGAAGTATATTTTGTTGTCGATACTTATGCAAGGGCCAAGCAACACGGGAATGATATTGATGTGTACCTAGCACCATTGATGGAAGATCTAAAAATACTGTGGATTGAAGGGTATGTATGGGATGCGTATAAACGAGAGAACTTCACTTTACGCCCTTGTTGTTCGCACCATAAATGATTATCCCGCCTTTGCTAATATGTCGGCCGTAGTACAAAAGGGGCCAAAGCCCAGACTCACCGCTTAGATGATACCGAGAGTGTGTGGTCAATCACTCAAGCAAAACCGTGTACATGCGTCATCGTAGGTTCCTTCTGAGGGCTCACCCATACCGCAGATGAAGAAACAATTCGACGGAGAGAAGGAGGACAATTCACTCCAAGGCATTTAAGCGAAAAGAGGTCTATGATATGGTTAAGGATTTAGATGTTGTGCTTGGAAAGGGATGTAAATCGAGGACAAGTAAGAAGAACATGTGGAAGAAGAGATCAATTTTTGGGACTTACCTTATTGGGAGCACCTAGAAGTTCGCCATTGTGATCGACGCCATGCATGTAGAAAAGAATGTATGTGACACTTGATTGGTCTCTTCTCAACATTCGTGACAAAACAAAAGATGGTGTCAACGCACGGCTTGACTTGGTTGATATGGACATCGGACTGAGTTAGCACCAACAAGGACCGATAAAGGACGAACGTATTTTCCCCGCTTGTTACACTCTGTCCAAGGCCGAGAGAACCGAATGTGCGGTGCTTGCATGGCGTGAAAGTTCCGTCCCTACATTCGCCAACATGAAGAAACTTGTTTCGATAAAAGATTTGAAGTTAATTGGCATGAAGTCTCATGATTGTCATGTGTTGATGACACAAATGCTCCTGCTGCAATTATAAGTATTTTGCCGATCAAGGTCCGAGAGACAATCATGAGGTCAGTGTTATTTTTTAACACAATTGCTCGAAAGGTCATCGATCTCGAAGGACTAGATGCTCGCAGACGAGGTGGTGACGACACTATGTGATCTTGAGATGTATTTCCCTCCGCGTTTTTCGATATCATGGTCCATCTCATTGTTCATATTGTGAGGGAGATAAAGATGTGCGGGCCCGTGTTCCTCGTAGCATGTACCCGCTCGAGAGGTTCATGGGAATTCTCAAGTCATATGTACGAAATCGATCTCGCCGAGGGCAAGATCGTCGAAGGTTATGCAACCAAGAGGTCATTGAGTTCGCCTCGATTACATGGCTCAGTCGAACCGATAGGTGTGCCTCGATCTCGCCATGAGGGGAGGCTCGAGGGTATCGGACCATCGGAGGAAAGCAATCACTCCAAATATGGATGCGTATGCTCAAGCCCATTTCACGTCTTGCAACACATGACCGGTGTCCTCAGATATCGACCAAAGACAAGGACGTGCTTGACGCAATGTAATCCGCCGCGCGGATGTTTGGATCACGAGACAACACAATGCATTTGGTTCAACCAATGGTTGAAGGAGCGACTTGCTAGGAGCTCGTCAAGTGATATGTTGACATGGTTGGCAAAAGGGCCAACATTTACGCTTGTAACATGGCGAGGATACGACATAAATGGGTACACATTCTATACGCAGCTCGGGATATAAAAAGCACTAACCGTAACAGCGGTGTCCGTGATAGATGCATTCAAGACCGATGGGGTGAGGAGCTCCTACTATGGGCAAATAGAGGAGATATGGGAGCTCGACTCGTGCTTTTTAAGATCCCCTATTTCGGTGCCGTTGGGTCCATCTCCCACGGTGAAGGTCGACAAGTACTGGCGTCACTACCGTGGACCTCGAACGTGTCGGATACAAAGACGAACCGTTCAGATCAAGCAACCAAGTTGTTCAAGTCTTCTATGTTACCGACCCGGCAAATAAGAAGCGCCACGTAGTTCTTCATGGAAAAAGGAGGATTGTCGGAGTTGAGAATGTAGTGGACGAGGAAGAATACAATCAATTTGACGAGTTGCCTCCTTCGAAAACGGCATAAGGGTCGAGGAAGAAGAACATGACTAAACTAGCTACATACGCGTCGATCATCATGAAGGGCTAATTTTAAAGATTAATTGAACAATGTGTGTATATATGTACTATATACATTCGATGATCATGGTTAATTTTAGTTCATTTGAGTTAATTAATTGAGATTTGTACTTGTGAAATGGATGTGATTGTTTCTCAAATGAATGTGAATTGGATATACATTGTTGTCTTTTACGCTTGTTTCAGAGGGCATGGCTAGCATTTCTGAGGCTAGCCAATAAAAAACGATCTAGATATTAACCAATACAAAATAATATCACGCACGGTTTGAACTACGCATCGTCTCACATGTGTATCACGAGCGGTTGTTTATTAACACCGCTTGTGATACATCATATATCACGCATTTGGTTCTAACTTAGAACCGCTCGCGTTATTACCTATCACGCATTTTCTAAATTAGAACCGCTCGTGATAATCATATATCACGAGCGGTTGTTTATTAAAACCGCTCAGGATACATCACATATCACGAGCGGTTCTAAGTTAGAACCGGCCGTGATAGGTATCATGACGGTTCTAATTTAGAACCGTCTGTGATGTCCATCCCTATTTACATTCGGACTCTAGCTAGGGTTTGCCGCGCCCGCCAGTACTCTCAAACGATTAAGTTTCTCAACTCCTCTCGCTCCCTCCTCCCCCGAGCCCGTCGCCACTGTCCTCGATGCCGCCTCCTCGAGCCAGGCTACTTCTCTCCCCGATCCCGCTGACGCCTCCTCCTCCAAGCCGTGCGCCTCCCCGAGCCCGCCGAGCCTCCTCCTACTGACCCGCCGAGCCGCCGCCTCCTCCTCCCAGAGCCAGCGGCGCCTCCCCTTCGACGCCGCCGCCCTCTTCCTCAGATCTTGCTCCTGCTCGTCCTTCTCCTCGACGCCTAAAGGTAACCAATGCCGAAGTTACCGATCGACCCCATGCCCCTTTCCCTAACTATTTCTATCAATAATCTGTCATGGTCCTTCATGATAATTGTACTTGTTTTAGGAATTTGTATTTGCTCTAGTCGATTATTCATATGGTATTTGTTTTGATATCGCCATCGAATACATTGCAATGTGGTGTGTTGGGCTTGAGATGAATGCTCTGTGATGATAATAGTATTGTAATCGAAATTGTTTTGATAATCGGGTTTGTACTTGAGCTCTAATTGGAATGCTTACTCTACATCGATAGCAATATCAAAATGTTAAATCTTAGCTTTATGCTGATTTCATTTGTTCACATGATGTTCTATTTCTTGTGAAGATGTCTTCCGCTCATTCTCGAGTCACCGCCCATGTGTCCGATGATGCACCATCCTCTCGAACAATATCCAACCGCGGTAGAAGAAGAGGAATATCGAAAAGGCCCACGGGCCGATTTACCATCACGGAGGTCGATCAATATGGGACCCTATCAATCCTCGCCGAAAGCAATGGCGCGATTCCGGAGAATGGTCAATAGTTGCACGAACGGGTCAAGATCACCTACGATTCGTGGAAGGTGGTGCCCGACCATTGAAAACTCGCCAGTCCGACGGAAATTCTTGCATCGCTCGAGATCCCAGAGAACTCCCGGACTCGTCGACGACACACGTTGCTACAAGCGTGCAAAGCGTGGAAGAACTTCAAGAGCATGCTTGTCAAGAACTACGTGGAGAAGGATCTGCCGCCTTCCACAAGTATCTATTATTGGAAGAGTCTGGGCCGAAGTTTGTGGCGAAGAAGACGACAGATGAATTTAAGAGTGAAAGTGCGGCGCTACGGCCCTCCAGTAAAAAAACAAGCACCCCACGCACTCGGCATCACTGGTATGCGGGTAAAGCCCCGATATGGAGGGATCAGAACAGCGAAAAGCGCTTTGAATCTCTCCTGCTATTTCCGAGATCACCGATGTGCGCGCCGACGGTGGTTATTTGCGAGGTTAGCTATTCGCCCTCGGAAGTGTACTTTCCAAACCCGAAGACCGTGAAGTGTCCCAACGCTGGTAAGATATCGAACTACCTAGTTTGTAATTACTCCATAACTTCATAGGAAGTGAAATGACATGTCGGGCTATATTGCGATAACGCCGAGTGCACAATCTTCCCAAGGCTCATTCCAGCAGATAGGGAGAAGATATACTCTCTGCGCCCTAGGAAACAATGAGCATCCGATTACGCACGAGAGGCGCCGGTGTTTTTGTTACATGGGAACAATGGTTCCAAGCGACAGAGGATCGTGTCGGAGTAGGAGGAGAGCCAAAGCCGAGCACGATGCAAAGCTACGAGAGGATCTTCGTGCATCTCTCGAGATGAGCTCACCAAAAAATCAGAGCGAGGTCGGTGAAAAGTCACCAATCCTTTGAGGAAAGGATTCGTATGCGTCGAGCAAAAGCAAAAAGAGACTTTTGAGGAAAGGATTAGGGATTGCAAATGCCAAGTCGGTTGGAAGCCCTCGCCTACTATACCGCTAGCTAGCCCCCCAAACATCCGAGTAGTCTGGCGTCCAACCCTAACCCTACCACAATAGGTGATGACAGATTTTCCGTCGATGACATCCGTAATAATTATTATCTCCGAATGCTCAATCCATTCATAAGCTCGTTGGAGTAGCTAATTTTGTACCGTTATGTACGTGGGTGGCTACGGCGCAAGCTCCAAGTGAGATATGTCTCTGCTGCCCTAGATGTTGCTTGGGGCGGTGTATCCATCCAAGATCGAAGCTTTGGTGCACGGTGCAAATCTAGCTCCGGTTTCGCAAAAGTGAATGTGGACGGTGTTTGTGCCAATTTCGAGGCCGTCCCATTGAAAATTCCCCAAACGATGAGGTCATGACTCTAGGGCAAGCCGTTGGAACATTCATCCAAAGGCCTAAGGAGGACATCCGCCGAGCTACCCGCTCGGTGTCAACTTCACGGAATGTCTCAGAACGGCATCAAGTCCACGGACTTGATCGCACCGGCTACTGCACTAACATGGCAAGGGCCCGCCGCATCACATGCATCTACACTCGTGCTCAATCGACTCTTGTGAAGTCGACCTATACAAAGCGAGGCAACAAGGGCAAGGGCAAATCAAGACGATCGAGTCTTCTCGATATCCCTTCTTGCCGCTGGCGGAAATACAAGCCAGCGAGCCGTTGCTCGAGAAGTTAGACAGCCCTACCCTAGGACCGGATTGCACGGAATTGCATGCATGGTACATGGAATACCCAACAAGCGGTTGATCAACGATGCTCGGGTGTCACCGTCAAGTTCAAGGAGCATCATTTTAACCACGTGTATCAAGACGCCGTCTTCACGGTGACCTTCGACGACTTGTTCGTCTCTTCAACCTCGACGAGCTCGACGCCTCAATCATACGATCTTTGACAATCGTAAGTGTGTACAATCACGGTCAATGTTCGTGTAATATCGATAAATGTTATATATAACTCCTAGCTTTTGTATAATAGATACATGATCCGTGAAGCGAAAGAAGGAAATCACCGGTAGGTTTCCTCGACCCACACGTTGTCTCCGAGCAAAGCATCACGGCGAATGCAACATTCGCCGAGAATTACGTTATAGATTTTTTCATGGCTCACCGCAACAAGGAATTCATACTTTTGCCCTACAACCGTAAGTAAGTAGTGTTGCACTCTGGCTATACTTAATGTTGATTTGTATTTTATAAGCAACACTAACTTAGGTTTAATGACCATGCCGACATACCCGTAGGTTCCATTGGATTCTAATTGTAATTATACCAAAACGGAAATACGTAATATACCTAGATTCCCTCAGAGGGCCACCACAACTTCACGACTATCCGGAGTTTAATCATCGTAAAAACACATTTCCTCCATAGAAACTCTATTGTAGTCTTTCCTTCCTTTGCAATGGCTAAGGCTAACTTCTTGGAGTCACGTGGGGTGTTCGACGTGTTACATGCTAGAGGATGGAATATCAAGGAAGGACGCCGCAACATGATCAAACATTCCCTGACTTGCTAGCTAGTACACATTAATCCTATATAACACTTCGTAGCAATGCCTCTTGAACTAACCAATTCTATTTTTGCAAAGGTGCCACCGAATATCGGCCGGCATAACGTCTGTGGATACTATGTTTGCCACAACATGCAACTACTCGCTCGGTTCGCGATCACCAATGATCCTCGTGTTTGTCAATCTTTCAACAATTATTTCATATATACTTACCAATTTATATAAGCGAATTTAACCTTCATATCGACAAAGTTGCAAACATCATTGAAGCTGCGTTGGAACAGAGCGAGCTCATAAAAATTCGATCACACCTTGCGGCATTCCCTAATGATGTGTCATAAATCCAAATGGGAGTTTCCACGGTGTAGCGATTGAACTTGATTGAGATAGATTGAACATAATGGTACATGTGTGTAAATTAATGTACATTAATGGTTAATTTTAGTTAATTGATTTGTGAATTGGATGTGTGCTTGTTTCAAAATGAATGCAATTTTGATGTGCTTCGAAATGAATGAGAATTGGATGTGCTTGTTTCAGAGGGCATGGCTAGCATTTCTGAGGCTAGCCAATAAACAAAAATAGATTAAGCAATGCAAAGACTACCACAGACGGTGCAGAGATGAAACCGTCGTGATAGTCGATTACCACAGACGATGCAGATGAAACCGCTCGCGATAGTCGACACAGACGGTCGATGAATCCGCTCGTGATAGTGGACTATCACGCACGGTTTCATATACGCATCGTCTGTGGTAGTCGATCATCACGCACGGTTTCATCTACGCATCGTCGTGGTAGTCGATCATCACGCACGGTTTCATCTACGCATCGCTCGGTAGTCGATCATCACGCACGGTTTTATCTACGGACCGCCTGCGTGATAGTCGAATATCACGCACGGTTTTATCTACGCATCGTCGCGGGTAATCGACTATCGCGCACGGTTTTATCTACGCATCGCCTGGTAGAAATCGACTATCACGCACGGTGCATCTACGCACCGTCTCGTGATAGTATTATGCATTTGGTTCGAGAACCGTCTGTGATGACCATTAGCATTACTGACCTATAAACTCAGACGGCTCACGGAACCGTCTGTGATGGTGTTTTTGAACCGTTTGTAAAGACCTTTTCTGTAGTAGTGAGAGAGATCTTATTCCCTAACTAATCACCATTTGATCTGACAGAAGAAAGGAACAGAGAAAGATATCTAAAAAAAATGAGTACTTCCGCAAGACATCAAATGATGGATTGGATTGAAGAAGTCAAATGAGCTACCTATCCATTGCATTACATCAGCTAGCTATTCAGCTGTTGTTTGATATTGATTAGTTAAGCAGTGGCACGCTAGCTACTGATCATATATAGTTCAAGTGGAAGCAGTCAAAAAGGTGTCGGAGATTATGTACCACAAGGTCAGGATTCCAGCTTGGCCAGCAACTAATTCAGCTGTCCCTGCATTATTTTTTCCTGTCCTGAATCAGAATCACTGATCACGACGCATATGCGTGTACTTGGAGCCGTGATCTTGCTCGGTGGCCAATGTGAACAGTGATATATGCTGTCATTGTTCATCCACTAGTTTTCAATCACAATTAAACAGAAATTTTTGCTAATACAGGACCTTTTTACCCATATTTACAATATTGACCACCTCCGAACCATATTTGCATATATAACACCCGTTGCCGCACAACCACTGTACGGAGGCCTCTCATCGCCTGCCACGCAGCGCATTGCCATACAGCCGCCGTGCGGCAACGCCTCACCCGCCGCTACGTGGCCTCCCCCGCCAGCCCCGCCGCCACATGCCCTCCCCTCAGTCGCTGCCACGTGTCGCTGCCACTAGGTTTACTGATTAGGGTTTCGCCGTTGATCGTACGAATTTTAAAATATAGCAAATAAGTTCAAAAAATTATGAAATTTTATGTGGAGCATCCCGCCATGATGTACTTCCGTGTGTAAATTTTCCATAATTTTATTCATTCAAAAATTTTCTCGCTATTTCGTATAAGTGTCATGTTTGTACGAATTTGTAAATGTAGAAATTAAGCTCCAAAAATTATGAATATTATTTTGAAGGCTCCTCACGCAGTGGACTTGATTGTGTACTATTTGGACAATTTGATATGTGTTCTGGAATTATCTCGAAAATTTAGGATTTAGGTTGCGAAAATTTGGATTTTAGGATTCGGAAATTAGGGGTTCATGATTTCATGTGACTTGGAATGTATGAAAAAAAAACTGCATTGCAACTCCATTGGAGATGTCGACATACAATATGGCGCATGAATACACACATACCAACCAAACTATGTGTACAAATATAGCAAAACAAAATATGAATACAAATATACCAAAACATAATCGCATAACACGGGATACAATATGACTCACTCGTTTGAGCCACTACTCTCTGCCTGCTATGGCTTCGTCCGTGTGCGCGGCCTGGTCTTGCGTCGAGCATGTCCCGTGGAATACGTCCACCGGTCCGGAGAGCGCGTATCGGTTCGGAGGGGGTACGAAAATCGTTGAGTGGGCGGAGGTGGACCAGTAAGCTGACTCTCGCCCAACAGAGTCTGGTAGGTGTACATGTCAACGTGATGAGGCATGCCGACCTGGGGGACACCTCCAAAGAATTCATGAGCGAGAGACTTGAAAAATTCACTCCCGGGGCACGGTACCTGCAACTCTGGTTGTGTAGATGAGCTCTGTACAGGGTTCCCGCATACCCAGAGGAACTCTGGCCTTGGACGTACGGTGAGACAGTGAACCCAGAGGAGCTCTGCCCTGCGTACGCTTCAAACCCTCTCTGCCATGGTCCAAACCTTGACGCCCTGTACTGCTCCCTAGCAGGAGCTGGGAAGCTTGTAACCTCATCATCGGTGGACATGAACTGGGCATCACCCCCACGGCCATCACCCCCACGGCCAACTGATGGCTACAAGACGGAACGATGTTAGTACAAATAAACACTATGGACGTAAACTGAGAACTTCGTACCTCCCGGATGTGCAGTGTAGATGACCGAGGAGGAGCGCCTATCTGTGTACCGGGTGCGGACGACAGAAGTGATTCATCCCGACGAACCTACGGCGGGAGAATGACATGATGTTAGCGGAACGTAAGGCATAACCAGAAACACTAAATGTAGATTTTACATAGCGATTTACCTCCCTGCCGACCTGGCCCACGGATGACTGATGGGGAACGCTACGATGCGGGCTGGACTCGCTAGGCCGTGGTGACCTAGCGGGTGAGCACACCCCCTACTTGGTGCCCGATGCGCAGGACGTCGTCCGTTGAACGACCGCAGCTCAAGTTCTTTATTTGCTTCTTCGACTGTGCTGAGTTGTACTTCATAATTTTTTTATATCCTGCAGTGTTGTGTCTGGGTTGTGGATGGCGGCCTCTGATGCCCTTAAGATGCTGTGCGCCCGCTCCAACTGTAGTGACATACATAACAGGTTTATTAACGAAGAGTACGAATATCGTCAATGAAACGACTAGAGATTGTAAGTGTCTTACAGTGGCATCACGCCGCGAAGCGCTGTGACGATCATACAAACTAGAGGTTGTAAGTGTCTTACAGTGGCATCACGCCGCGAAGCGCTGTGATGATCATACATGCGGCGGAGGGTTTGCTGGTGTGTCTCCTTTGTCACCTACTTTGGGCGTTTCGGTGGAGGAATGGTGAGTCTTGCGTGTGTCCGTGGCACATACCACTCCATGTACGCACCGTACGTCTCAGGGTCGTACGGACGCGGGGCACGCAAGACATCCAAGTGTGCCCTTTGCGTCCATGCCGTAGTCCACTCGTGCTGGACCGGGCACCAGTCCTGAGTATGCCTACCCTGCCTCGATTGCCTGCACCTTCGGAAGGATTGATGTTATAAAAGAAGATGTAAGAATTGTAAATATTACTCGGATAAAGTTTGACTTACAGGTGTACGACTTGCGACAGGGGCCTGCCGTCAGGAGGGGGGGCATGACCTGGTGCGCACCAATCTATCGTATTATGCGCCGCAGCACATAAGGCTCCACCATATGTGCGAACACCAAAGTGCCGATCGTAGTCCACAAGATTATGTCCCGGGTGCATTACCGTACAGACAAATCCGTCGGCGGTGCTACTGCGGCGCACAAACTGTGGATACCATGAATTCCATATGATGTCGCTCTCGTGCAATGACTCGAACTCATTGTGGTACAACGAGTAGCACCTCGCTGGTCTTTCGTTGGCCTAGCGCAGACGACCAGCAGTCCACCGTAAGCCCATGGTGGGCCCGTCTATCTGGTCTTGAGGAATGGGGTACGGGTGCACCACTCTCTTGATGGTCGATCGCCCAACAGGGAAGTGCTCTCAACTCCACAGCTGTAAGAGCATGTAGACGGCCAGGTTGGGGGTACCACCGGTGCCGCACCGCGAAGCGTCACACAACCCCTGGTATGTGGCACAAAGGACGACTGATCCCCAGCTATATTGAGGCATTGCCCCAGCCCCTGCGTCAACCAAAGACTCGGCGACGCAGACGAAGCTAGGGTAGCAAAAATCGCTCTATGTGGTTGGAAACAGGACCCAACCAAAGAGCTGGCGAATGTAGGCAACGAGGTGCGTCCTAACGACCTCGTGAGGTGCACCCTGCGGGCACTGACTGAACTGCCTCAGCTAAGTCCGGAGGACACCATGTACACGCTCCGGGAGAGGTTGGCCGAACCGCTGCTCCAGCTCGGCTTTCTAGTCCGCACCCAGAGGGCTTGAAACAAGCGGCTCACCCTGGATCGGGAGGTCGGTCAAGAGTGAGACGTCCTGTAGGGTGACCGTCATCTCACCCCACCAAAAGTGAAAGGTGTGCATCTCGGGCCTCTACCTATCGACAAGTGCTGACAACAGGCTGGCGTTTAGGGTGAATCGATGACCGACGAACACTAGCCTCACAAGCGGCAACAAACCCGTGTCCCGGAGGATCGGGATGTAGCGATCGTCTAGCTCCCAGTAATCCCTCCCCGCCCAAAGCACCACGGGCGGAGGGCCATCCGCATCACCAGCGATCAACAGCTTGCACCAGTGGTCCTCATCGTAGAAGTGTTCTAGAAGCGCCGGTAGAGACATGGATTGCAACACATGGAATAGAGGGAATATTAGTGAGAAGGTGGCTAATAACCATAAAAGATTGTAAATTAAGCATGCTAGCTTTTTAAGCTACATGATAAGCTAGCTTAATTAGATTATGCTCCTCTGTTCTTCGGTGAATGCATTTCTTATTATTTGATTTCACTTTACGACCAAACTAACACTACAAATTAATGTACACTAATTTACTAATTAATTACTACTAATTAATTCGTAACTAATTAACACCGTAAATTAAAAATTACAACTAAACTACCTGCGAATGACGGTGGAAGAGCCAGCGAGAGAGCGAGCGACTACAAAATGAAATTGCGCTCGCTTACTCTAATTTATAGCCACTGCGGGAGGGAATCTCGTGCGCTAATTAAGTTTGCCATGCATTTTGGGGGAGACAAGGAGTTGATGGAGGAGACAAGGATTAGACGGGGCAGACAAGGATTTGATGGAATAGATAGAGGTGACGGGATGATAAGATTCTTGCTTTCGGTGGAAAAGAAAGGCAGATGGAGGGAGGGCCTCATTCGGATGTTTGTACAAACAACACATAGCACGGTTTTCTGTTGATTTTTTTGTTCTCGCACAAACAGGACACTTATACGAAATAGCGAGAAAAATTATAAATGAATAAAATTATGGCAAATTTACATAAGAAAGTACACTGTATCAGGAGGCTCCACATAAAATTTCATAATTTTTTGAACTCATTTGCTATATTTTAAAATTTGTACGAACAGCGGCGAAACCCTAATCAGTAAACCTAATAGCAGCGACATGTGGCGGGCTGAGGGGTGTTGCCGCACGGCGGCCGTGCGGCAACGGTTGAGGGGAGGGCACGTGGCGGCGGTGGAGGCGCTGCCAAGACGGTGGTGGCAAAGAACACGCCGTGTGCCAAAGGGAGAGGTTTCTACACGGTGGCCGTACGGCAACCGTGTTATATGTGCAAATACAGTTCAGAGGTGGTCAATACTGCAAATGCGGGGTGAAAAGGTGCTATATTAGCCAAAAATTCAATTAAACATGGTTTCCTGTGTAATTTCAACTGCTTTAAGATTTGTACAATTTAGCTTTTGGAAATTAAGCCTCAATATATGCCGTCATTGTTCATCCACTGGTTTTCAATCACAGTTAAACATGGTTTCCTTTGTAATTTCAACTTCTTTAAGATTTGTACAATTTAGCTTTTGGAAATTAAGCATTGAGGCTTTATTATATACATTCTTCTCATTGTTTAGAAACCAGGCTTTCCCTTGCATCGTGTCTAGCTGTGTGTTGTGTGCTTAATTTGTTCTACAAGAATCTACAAGCTAGGTGTATGATGTAAGTCAATCCCAAGAGCTGTGCTCACTGCTCAGCAAATACTGCAGCCAACTCATTGGATGTAATATACTACGTATCTTAACTAGATAAGATAACATATCGAAATTTACAAGACTATTGCTTGACCAAGAAATTTCCAATCTGACGTTCAGTAAGCGTATGAAGTAATATTTTTTTTCTTCAAGAAGCCTAGGACTTCGAGTCTGCAACTGCAACAGGCTAATTCAATCAGGCAACCCAAAGAGCTCGAAAGATTTTTGTTTGCCTATCCTAATCGATAGGGATGCAACCAAGTTAATGACCCAACAAACTAATGATTGTTCAGTATACGTGACTTATATCCTAACCTACTAGGACATGGAGATGTATATAAGGATTCTATATAAAGTCACGGGGGGTGGTCATAGAGAACACAAACCACTAGCCAACTTATCCAAAACAAGAGGTGCATGAAATGATTAGAGACTAGGTTATACTAGATTCTTATATAAGGCACAGTGATGATAAAAATAATGATAATTTTGATCGGCATTATCCTTTTCTTTTTAATGCTGTTATTGAGAGCATAGACTTAAGAGAACTTAGGCTTTTGGGTAGACAATTTACATGGGCAAATAATTTGGATAGTCCTACTTTTGAAAAACTTAATAGAATCCTTGTGAGTATGGATTGGGAACAGAAATACCCTTTGACCACTGTAAATGCTTTGGAACACGTGTTCTGTCTGACCATATGCCTATTATTCTTAACACTAAGGCTGCCTTTGATACTGGGAACCAACATCTATTTCAATTTGAGTTGGGCTGGCTTAAGAGGGATGGGGTTTTTTTTTGATCTGGTGGATCAGACATGGCAACAAAATAATGTTGATAATTCTGCAATTGACCGATGGCAAAGCAAAATTAGAGCGTTAGACAATTTCTCAGAGGGTGGGCTAAAAATACTAGTGGTGCGTATAAGTTAGAGAAAAAACGTCTTTTGAATATCATTGATAATCTTGATAAGAAAGCTGAGTCTACTGGGTTATCTAATTTTGAAATTAATCTTAAGCACAGTTCTAATGGGCATCTTGCCCATTTACTGTGAGAGGAAGAAATCAAATGGTATCAACGGGCTAAGTCGAAGCATTTGTTTGAAGGGGATAGTAATACTCGGTATTTTCATTTGATAGCAATGGTTGGAACAGGAGGAGGGTGTTATTTCGGGTGAGGTTTATTTAAAGCAGTACATCACGAATTATTATGATGGTCTTTTTGGACCTCCTAATAGCAATCATTTTTCCATGATTGAGACTATCACGGATGATATACCTCAAGTTTCTGACTTTGAAAATGATTATCTTACTGCCGAGTTTACTGAAAAGGAAGTGAAAGATGCAATTTTTCAAAAGGAGCATAATAAAACTTCAGCTCCAGATGGCTCTCTTTCAAGATTTTCATAGAGGCGATTCACCTCTTTCTAGGCTCAATTTTGGGGTCATTTCTTTACTTCAAAAAAAAATAAAATGCACGACAAATTCAGCAATATAGGCTGATTTGCCTATTAATGTGAGTTTTAAAATTTTTACTAAGGTAGGTACTAATCGTCTCATGGGCATTGTCGAAAAGGTTGTTCGATCATCTCAAACGGCTTTTATGCTGGGGAGAAATATTATGGAAGGGGTAATTGTTTTACATGAAACAATCCATGAGCTTCATAAAAAGAAATTAGATGGTATCATTTTTAAGATTGATTTTGAAAAGGCTTATGATAAGGTCAAATGATCTTTTCTACAGTAAACTCTTAGAATGAAGGGTTTCTCTCCAAATTGGTGGGCTTGGATTGACAAATTCATTGAAGGGGGCAGTGTGGGGATTTCGATTAATGATAGCATTGAGCCTTATTTCCAAACCAAGAAAGGACTTAGGCAAGGGGACCCTCTCTCTCCAATTATTTTTAATATTATTGCGGATATGTTTGCTATTTTGATTGGAAGGGCTAAGAATGAGGGTCATATCAATGGGATCATACCGCATTTGGTTGATGATGGTCTTTCTATCCTTCAATGTGCTGATGATACTATTCTTTTTATGGATCATAATTTTGATCAAGCAAAAAATTTGAAGCTTATTCTTTGTGCGTTTGAGCAACTTTCTGGTTTAAAGATTAATTTTCATAAAAGTGAACTCTTTTGCTTTGGAGAAGCAAAAATTTTTGAATCTCAATACCTAGAGTTATTTGGATGTGAGAGGGGTTCTTTTCCCTTTAAATATTTGGTCATTCCGATTCATTTTAGAAAGTTGAGGAATAATGAATGGAAGGATTTGGAAGATCGCTTCGAAAAAAGGTTGAGCAATTGGAAATGGAAAAAATTATCTACTGGTGGTAGATTGGCGCTGATAACTTTGGTTTTGAGTGGCCTTCCTATGTTTATGCTTTCTTTCTTTGAGATACCCAAAGGGGTCCTTAAAAGATTGGATTTTTTTAGGTCCAGATTGTATTGGCAGAGTGACAACCATAAAAAAAAATATAGGTTGGCTAAATGGAATATTCTTTGTAGGCCCAAAGAACAAGGTGGCCTGGGAACTCAACATCTCGAGATAAAAAATAAGTGTCTTTTGGCTAAATGGTTGTTTAAACTTTTGAATGAGGAAGGAGTTTGGCAGCAATTGCTTAAAAATAAATATTTGAATGATAATCCTGTATCTCAAGTTGAGAGTAAACTTGGGGATTCCCACTTTTGGAAGGGATTGATGAAGGTAAAGCACGATTTTATTCAATGCTGTTCTTTTAATCTTGGGAATGAGAAACAAATCAGATTTTGGAAGGACATTTGGGTTAGGCATTGACCTCTTTATGAACTTTATCCAACTTTATTTGAGGTAGTCCGGAAGAAACATGATTTGGTTGCATATGTTTTAGGAACTACGCCTTTAATATTGAGTTTTAGGAGAGTGATTATTGGATCAAATTTGCTTGCTTTCAATAATCTTATGGTGAGAATAGCCAATGCTCATCTTACCAAGGATAAGGATACTATTCGTTGGAATTTGCATAGGAATGGACAATTTTCCGTCAAATCTATGTATGATGTTTTGGGTGATACCAATTGTTGTTTTCAATGTTAAAAGTTATGAAAAGTTAAAGTACCACTTAAGATTAAAATTTTCTTATGGTACCTTTGTAGAGGAGTTACTCTGACTAAGGATAATTTATTAAAATGGAACCGGAGAGGTGACACAAATTGCTATTTTTGTGATAAAAAGAGACCATTCAATATTTGTTTTTTGAATGTCGTTTTGCCCGTTTTGCTTGGCGCATACTCCAAATTGCTTTTAATCTTAACAGACCTAATACTATTCGTAGTATCTTTGGGAACTGGTTATTAGGTCTTAATTCGGATTCAAAAGCAACTATTTTGGTGAAGGCGGTGGCGCTTTGCTGGTCTATATGGTTATGTCGTAATGATGTTATTTTCGACAAGAAAATTATTGACC
The DNA here is from genome assembly GCA_036346405.1 of Phyllostachys edulis. Taxonomy (NCBI): domain Eukaryota; kingdom Viridiplantae; phylum Streptophyta; class Magnoliopsida; order Poales; family Poaceae; genus Phyllostachys; species Phyllostachys edulis. The sequence goes on from CM070549.1 coordinate 68,642,141, forward strand.
ATCATTTGCAGGTTATATTCAGATACATTCATTGGATCCACTCTTGGTCAACTTTGCAATGCCAAGGAAGACGGGAGGCCTTGGTAGCTGGGAGCAAAGCATTGGAGGTCATTACAAGGAAAATCTTCAACAAGAATGGGTGGAAGCTATGTAATAGGCTTCGAGATGTTTGAAACACTTTTATGTCATTGTTTTTCTTTAGAAGGATGTTTACTGTTTTTACAGCTTTTGTTTTGCCGTTGGTTTATGTTTTTACGGCGTTTGTTTTGCCGCATCATTATGGTTTATAGGCCTACTGTTTTGCCTGGTTAAGAATTCTTTGGTATTTGTAATAAAATTTGGGCTGTGTGTATCCTTGGATACAGAGGCTGGGAGAGGTTTTCTCTTCCATTATTTAAAAAAAACATTCTTGTATAAGGCAATGATCTGAGAGTCCCAAAAGGTTTGAGAGGGTTGTGAGAGAGCAACAATCCCTTGTACTCTTTTGAGGTTGTACTTAAGGAATTTACGGTCGATTTCGCCAAATCTTTTTCTCTCATCGTGGTTATTTCATTGCTGTTATTTGGTTCTCTCCGCAGGATTCATTTACTTTGTTCTTGGTATCGTGCACGCTCATATTGTATCTCATAACTCTGGTCCGATCTGGGGGCTACTGCTCATAAGAAGGGGTACCATAGTATAACAAGTGGTATCAGAGCCAATACCAGATTAGTCTAATTTACGAGAAGGTCAGCAAAGCATCAGGTGGAACAAAATCAAGATCGATGTCTACAATGTCGAATCAAGTGGAGAAATTTGACGACAGAGAAAATTTCAGCATATGGCAATGTGTGGGTGAAGGATGTCATTGTCCAGCAAAGGTTAATCGATGCTCTTGAAGGTCACAAACCAGAAAAGACGTCCGATAAAGATTTGAAGGTGATAGAACAGAAGGATGTCAGTACAATCCGTCTATATATCTCCAATGAGGTAAAGTACTTGGTGATTAAGGATAATTCGTCGAAACAATTATGGAGTGACTTAAAAGAATTGTATATGGAAAAGTCGCTGACAAATCGATGGGTGCTAAAGCGGAAACTATTCAGGTTGTACATAAAGGAAGGCACACGATTTGTTGATCATCTCAATGTTTTCAACAAGTTTATCACACAGTTGACTAGTGTCGATGAGAAAATTGAGGAGGATGACAAGATTGTCATGTTGGTGTCATCTCTACCACCATCATGGGAGCAATTGATGATGACTATTTTGGTCAGGAAAACACTCTCAACTTTAATGAGGTGGTGACATATCTATTGGAGGCAGAGTCCTTGAAGAAGCCATCAGATTCTTCATCCTCGGGTAATCTAGCATTGACTGTCATAGGTGTTGTAGGCAAAAGCAAAAGTCATAGGAAGAAGAAGGGCAAGATTGTGGGCACACGTGTATGCTATCTATGTGATGAGGAAGGCCATATGATAAAGGATTGTCAAAGTTTGAAGCAAATGAGGGGAACATGCTTAGTGGCGGTAGCGAAAATGATTTAGATGTACTAGTCGTCAGTCAATCATGTATTTCTCATGGATGGATATTAGATTCAGGTTTTTTGCTTCCATATATGGTTGGTGAGGGATATGTTCGACGAAGGATCTCTACGCCCGGCACATGGAACTGTTCACTTGGCAAATTGCAAGGAGTATGCAATTACTAAGGTTGGAATAGTTAAATTGGAGGCATATGATGGAGCACATCGCATATTGGTGGAAGTTCGGTATGTAATCGGCTTAAAGAAGAATCTAATATCTGTGAGGTCGCTTGAAATCGAAGGTTGTGATGTATCACCTCGAGGTGGAGTCATCCGAGTTACTCGCAAATGGTAGGTAATCATGAAAAGTATCTGGAGCAATGGAAGATACCGATTGATGAGTAATCATGAGGGAAAAGCAACCAATGGGACGTTTGATAAAAATCCTAGTTAGGGGGAAGGAAACCGTGTCTTCAGCGGTAGGTAGTCAGATCTCATCTGCAAGTATGCGCGGAACTGTAAAGATGGTTACAAAATCTAGCAGGCGCAGAGGCGAAGGTGCAAGCTATTGGAAGAAGAAAGGCATGGTGGGACCAACCACGCGGTACCGATGAGCAGGTGGAGCTCGAAGGCGGTAAAAACCTATGTCATAGAGGGCCGTAGGAATAGGAAGTATGATTAACCAAAATACACAACAAATGAGCTCTCAAGTGGAGTTTCTAGGTGGGCTAGTCTAGATATCGACACGTACATTGTGATGATGTGCATAAGCCCCTGTGGTAGGGACACCCCAAAGGTGAGAAAAAAACAAAAAAAGGAAAAACAAGAAAGGTAAAACCGACTATGAGCAAGTTATTGGAGGAGCACAATAACTTCAACGGATGAGAGTCAAGGTGATGATTGTTGAGTATGAGTGACTCATATCCTAAGCTACTAAGACCTGGAGATGTGCTATAGAAGGATTTCTATCATAATCCTATTTAGAATTCCTACTTCCTTTTGGAGGAGAACTAGGAAGCACTATATAAATCCATGAGGGGTGGTCATGGATAACACAAACCACAAACCAACTCATTCAAAACAAAAGGTGCACCCGAGGATTAGAGATTGGTTTATTCTTTAGCATTAGATTCTTATATAGAATAAGAATCCGATAATCCTAAAATGCTCGAGAGGGTTGTGAGAGAGCTACAATCCTTTGTACTCTTTCGAGGTTGTGTTTAAGAAATTTGTGGTCGGTTTCACCATATCTTTCTCTCTCGGTGTGGTTATTTCGTCACTGTTATTTGGTTATCTCTACAGGATACATATACTTCGTTTTTTATACTGTATACGTTCGTACAGTATCTTACAACTCTGACTGATAAGGGGCTGTTGCGCATAGCAAGGGTTATCGGTCACGTCATGGTTGTGCTTTGCTTATGCGTGCTTCAAGCTACAGCTGCTCACTCACTTGTCGGTTTCACCGCCACACAGAAGTAGTCCATGTATGTCCATCGAGATGCAACGAGCTGTGACAATTTTTTTTAAGGAAAAGGCAGGTGCTCTGCCATTCATGCAACGAGCTGTGACATGACCTGAAGTTAAACTAGTACTGCACATATATGTACGCTTTCGTGTGCCCAACTCTTCTGTGTTCCAACTTCTGAGCCATATATAAACAGAGGTAGATCCGATATCCATCGATTCAGAATGAAGCATGACAAGGATCCAAACCAAACAGTCTTTGGATAGGGATGGCAATAGGCCAACAAACTGAAACTGACCACTCATCCAGCATCAACACGCAATGGCCCAGCAAACTGAAACAAAACCTCTGGATGGTTTTCTTCTACCCTTCTAGCCAACGGGTCATCGACACGCTTCTTTCTAGGCAACAACAGCACTGCCTTCTGCAAACCAAATGCTGTTTAAACATTAGCTTACCTCTTGACCTCACAAGGCCTCAAGACCAATTAGGCGTCGCGTTTCCACGGTCAAAGCGACAGCTTGGGTCAGAATGGGCTAGCTTCTTTTGCTGGCCAACTTCTTGCCATTTTCCTAGTGTAGAGTTGGTACGTAGCTCCATCGCATAAGACTATTGGAAATTTGCAGCTCTTTCTTTTGAGTTGCAACTTAAAGGGAGTTGATAAAAGAAATCCACCGTCATCTCTTGCTCAGGACGAAACACCCACATTGATGGATTCCCGGGATTTATAGAGTAACTGGTCATTGTTTTCACGTTATTAGTCAACCACAGGGTTCAATGAAACTAACAAGGCAATACTACTCAATTAATAATGCTGGTAGGTTCCAGGTGACAGTTAGTGGAGCAATCGTAATTTTGTGGCAAATTAATCGAATCGTTCGTTCGCACGCATGTACACATACATTATTTTGAGACCATGGTCTTTTTTACTACTGCACCTGTAACAAAAAAAAATCGGGCTCTGATTTTCCACCATTTTGGAAGGTCTTGGAGAAGGAAACAAATCCTCTAGGGTTCAGAAGAAAATTCACACTGCGCAGTGATATGCATTAGTCATTCAGTCATTGGATCAAAAACCAAAGGCTGCGGATGTCAGTAGCACTGCACAAACACCCTTTTTAATGCAGAGTATTGTGGCGTCTCTGCATTTTACTCCATGCAGAGAATCCCGTTGCCTTGGAGAAAGCCCTCACAAAAGGTTAGATATATGACTGGCCTATTCCGATCTGTTAGAGCTGTTCCCTGTATGAAGAAAAATGAATAATTTCTGTTCAGTTATAATAGGTGATGGAGCTCTTTTAATTCTTGGTGTAGGGTTGCTTATAATGGTCAAATGTTCATATGCAGCCACATGACCCAGAACATATAGGGATCTTACACCTGTTTGGTGATTCTGAAGCTTGTGTCTTTTAATTCTTGGTCTGGCTGCTGGATCATGGGTGGGTCCATACGCTGTGTGCCGGGCGTGGCAACCCCTTATCCGCACAGATAGAGAGCAACCTGGAGTTGTTAATTGGGAATGAAAGTTTTCCTATGGCTCTTTATGTGGTTTCGGGTGACGAAGATGGTGAAAGAGGTGGATCTCCGGTTATTTGTATTGATGTTGCTGCTCAGCTTTGCTATGATTTTGACAAAGGTCAATTGGCATGGTCACCTATTCTTTTGTTGGCTCCGCTGGTTCTTGGCCTTGACAAAATTAATCCAAGGTAATCAGCAAGCTATTAATTTTCATGCTTTGAGGGCTTCATATGGATCTATGTTTGGTTCTCTGATTTAAGTCATCCTATGTTTGTTTGTTCTAGTCCTGTGCTATAACCTTTATAGGATAGTTAAGGGGCTTGGGACCTTCACACGTATTGAATTTACATTCTATTATTTTCTAAACACAAGAGAAGATCCATTGTGTTATTATACTCTGACCTGGTGGGTAATTTCCCTTATCTTTTTTAGAAAGAGGCAAACCAGTCTTAAGTCCATGGCAGCCATCAATTTGGCTAATAGGGATTAGGGATGCCCTTGAATAATCGATGTGTCATGCTGATGGATGTTACGCATGGCTGTTGAAAGTAACCTAGGACTATTGGAAGTTTCTAACAATTCCTGGCATTGGACGTACTATCAGGTACATCCTACTACTAAAGGAGACATTCACATTTCCTCAAAGCTTGGAATTTTAGGTGGAAAACCTGGAACATCGACTTACATTGCTGGGTACAGGATGATAGGGCGCTCTACCTAGATCCCCATGATGTTTAGATGGTAAAACTGCATTCTTACTTTTATTTTTTCAGTGCATACAAACATCTTTTCTGCAGGTTTTGGATGTGAGTGCTTGCGGCTGGTTTTACGTTCTTCTGGGCGTGACGTGAGACAAGCAGCAGATGGCTTTTTGATGTTTGGTCATCAATAGCATGTAGAAGTGGAAAACACTTTTTTTTAAGAGGGGGAAACCCAGCTTTTAATAGAAAGCATATAACAGTCTGTTACAGAAATAGGAAAAGCAAAAAACTGGGGACACCAGTGAACAAAATACAAGTCCAAATAGAAGAGCAGCGTAGCTGCCAACACCACCGGACTAAGCTAATAAAGGCTAACTTCAAAGGCTCCAGAATCAGCAACATCTTCAGAGAATAGATCAAGTCAGCAACGACCACTGCTAACAAAAGCAACAAAAGCTACAATAACCAGAACAAAACAGCTCCAACACTAACAGAGTGTTCCAAGACTAGAATACAATCCAGATGATGAGAATCAACTCATCTTACAAAAGTTTTTAGTCCAGGCTTCCAACAAAGTCACGACAGTATCCAGCTTGTCGCCGTCATCCTTTTTTAACAGAATACGCCAGTGCTGCAAATAAGATAAAACTTTGAAGATCATGTCTACTGGATGTTTAATAAAAATCCTATCAAACGCCATATTGTTCCTAATTCTCCACAGAGTCCAAGTCGTAGCTGTAAAACTAAACAAAGCAACATTATAAAGATTAGCCCCTTTCTTTTCCATCCAATTCGTTTGGAAATCAGCTAAAGACTTTGGCTGTCGCTCCCAGCCAAAAGCCTCTTTCAGACAAATCCAGAAGAATTTCGAAAGATTACAAGAGAATAGAATGTGGTCGTCTCCTCCAAACCGCACAAGATGCACTTAGTTTCCCCTTTCCAACCCCTCTTTTTAAGCTGGTCCAAAGTTTGGACTCTATCATTGTAGCAAAGCCAAACAAAGATTTTAACCTTTAAAGGTAATTTGCTCTTCCAGAGCTTCTGCATTCTCAGACAAGTAACACCCCCAAATTGTAAATGCCTGTACAGAGATCTAACTGTAAAGCAACCGGACTTCTCAAAACACCATATTGCCTAATCCTGTTCATTACCTACAACAACACCCTCAAGATCATTTTTTAAATCATCCCATTGCTGAAGTTCCTCTTCCCCAAAATTTCTTCTAAAAGAAATATTTCAATTCTCTCCACTCTTCACATCACCACATCAGAATCGGGGAATGACAAAGTCCAAAAGCTTGTCATATTTGATCTTGAATGGGCAGTTATCAGCCCAAACATCTGACCAAAAAGAGATATTAGTCCCATCACCCACTTTGAATCTGACCCCATAGTTAAACAAGTTCTTAACCCTCAAGACATTCTTTCAAAATTGAGAGCCACTGGTCTGGTAAGAATCATTAAAAACCCCGGTGGGAAAATACTTAGCTTTCAAATCTGAAACCAAAGATCATTCTTAGCCCTCGAAATCTTCCAGAGCCATTTGGCAATAAGGCAATCATTCATGATTTTGGTATTGAGAATTCCCGGCCCTCCAAAATTTTTCGGTCTGCAAATAGCACCCCACTGCATCATATGATACTTAAACTTGCCACTAACACCCCTCCAGAAGAACTTACTTCTAATAGAGTCTATTTTTCTGTGAGTTTCATTGTTGAGTCTATAGGACCCCATAGTGTAAGTGGGTAGACTACTCAGACTGCTGTTCACCAGAACCAGTCTCCCCCAGCTGACAAGAAGTTACTCTTCCAATTATCAAGTCTTTTGCTAAGCTTATTGATCACAGTCTCAGCAGCTTTCTCCCCTATATGTCTATCTCCAACAAGAATCCCCAAATAAGTCATGGGCAGATGGGATCTTTTGCAATTGAAGATATCTGCCACATTGTTAGCCTCTTCATTGTCTACCCCAACACAAAAACTTCGCTTTTATGGTAAGTGGAAAACGCTTTTGCGGTTGGAAAATAATTAAAGGGGCTGCGGTCTGCTCTTCGATTGTTGCGGTTTTTGTTCTACTGCTCTTCGGTCGTTGCTGATCCTTGTGATTACTGCTCACGGGTCCTTCTATCAATACTGGTTCATGAGTTTCCTTTTCTTCTTGTTTGGTCTTGTGCGCCTGCTGTTCAAGTCTTACTGAGAAAATATTTCAAATTTGTTGCGGTCGTGTTTTTTTTTGTTGGTGTGTGATCACCAGGAAAAAGGCAGGACACGCACAGAGGCACAGGCACCGGGAAGCGAACAAGCACACACCGACGGCACGTGAGCAAACGCCTGGAGAAGCAATCGGCTAGCAGTGGCAAGCAAGCAAGCCGATTTACCAAAAAAGAACACGCATCGTAAACGATTTGCGAAAACATAACACACATCGTAAACCTTGACAAGAATTGCTGGTGGTGGTTTTGTCTACTCAATACAACGCTCCTGACTGATTGATTTTTGGATGCGAAAAATCTTACATAATCATTCACCTTACTGATTGCCATTGATGATCCTACAGTACCTTTCAACTAAGCTCCATAATACCATTCAAAGACAAATAATTGTTGTCTGTTATGCAGCCACTCATCCACCACTTGCATTTGTATCTCTTGTGGTTTACGTTGCAGATTAGACTAAATATTCTTGTTGGTAGGCATCATGGCTGGTTGTGTTGTGGTGTCTGTGAACCTGCTATGTGTGCTGCAAGAGCCATTTGTTGATGGTCCAGAATTACTTGTGTTGCATTAGAACTTTTTTTTTAAAGAGCAAACTGGCAGGAGCTCTGCCCTTTCAATTAAGTAGGAAAAGGAGGGTCTTACTTACAACACGGGCATGCCCACAGCAATACCCTAGCAACAAAAGAAAGTCCGGCTACAAAACTATTACCACACCATCACAGTACAATATGGAGGATTAATTAGAACTCAAACTTACACCAATAGCTGTTTTAGGTCTGAAATGTCCCAAGAATTCTGCAGGCACAAACAATGATTGCTTTCACTGTAAGAAATATTGACTTAATGATCACCTCTTTCTCTGTTGGAAGACAGTAAGGCAGGTGTCACTTTTTTTTGTTGAAAAGAGTATGATGGGCTGACTCAGAGTTCGTTTCACCGTGTTGCAAACTTGTACTGGTTATTTTTTTTTATTTATCTTAGGCATCTATTTCATTGTACTCAGTGTTGATTTTTGCCTGAAACACCCCAGTTTCAGGTGACTAAAAACTATACTTGATAACATATATGATCTGTATATTTCTGTATTCTCGTTTGCTTGGAAATTGCAGATACCATTTTTAGTTACCAGTCATATCGAAGTACATAGGTAATGTATTTATGAATGCATTGACTGGCGAGCATTTGGTTATTGAGCTATGATGGTAATACTGGGGTGCTCTTCAAATGTCAGTTAGTTAACATAGCATCAGATAACTTGGGAGGCGGACACTTCCTCATACCACTGATTACAGTCTGGTGAATGATACCAAATATTCTCAGATAACTTGGAGGCGGACACTTCCTCATACCACTGATTACAGTCTGGTGAATGATACCAAATATTCTTTCTCCCTTGCATGTTCAGATGATGGAACCCTTATTTATACATCTGCACTTTGGACAGCACTGTCCGAGATATGGCTCTAGACCTGATACATCCATCCCTGGCTATTGGTTTTTACTGCCACGACCCACGACAAAGGTGAACTGTTGTTTCTTAGACACATGTTGGGTTATCATTTAAGTTTACTCTAACCTTGATATTCTTTTTTTGTTTTTACTTTTTTTAAGTACACGTCGGACATCCACAGGCATACACACGCTCACACACATATGAGTGTGCCTCTAACATACGCCTAATTTAAAGCGAAGACTGAACCCTACGGAGCGCGGGCACACGTTTTAACCACTGAACGCAGCCACGTGTGTGTACTATTGTAGAAATCCAAAAATCCCGGTGAGATGCGCACGCCGAGAGACTCGAACGCGGGCGGTCTGCTGCCTCAACGGCACAGCTGGCCACCCGAGCAACGCTTGGTTCTCTTTTTTACTTCTTCTATGTAGATGACTTTGATGATTTAATTTCTCGGGCCTCTGTGAGTTGATAGAAAAAGCGAATGGAGCGCCACTCTTTACTGTTGTGCAGTCAGTTGAACCATTGAAACAAATGTATAACTAAGGCGATGGATTGGGTAGTTCTGGCGATAGCATGGTTGACAACATCAACGCGGAGGACCTTGATAGGAGCGGTGAAGCTAGAATGAAAATGGAGGGTGACCTCAAAGGACTAGACTAAATTAAGACAAATATAGCAAACATAGGTTTGTACTCTTGTGCAATCTAAGTTCACAAATGAACAAAAAAGAAGTAAAGAAAAAAAAAGATACGCCGCACCGCCTTCCTTGCCCGCTCGCTATCACCGAGAGGGTCACCGCACGCTTGTGCCCTCCCGGTGGCCAGGGACGGATCCAGCAATTGGGCGAGCCTGGGTGGCAGCTTTAGGTGCCCCGCTGGCCGGACCCCTTCCCCTCTTCTGTCATGGCCAAGGAGATCTGTTGTCAGCATGTCTTGACGAGGAAGGAAGAAGAAGTAGGGCACTGCTCATGTGCGTAGTGCACTAGGCCTGGCGAGATGGCTCGCTTCTTGGGCCACTGTCGCATGAGGAGGCTCACTGGACTAGGCTACCAAGGCACAACAATTAGAATCCCACACATGAACACACCGTTCTGACTCTAGCTCATATGGCATTGTTCTGGATTCCGGAGGCAGGGCTGAGGTGACGCCTGGCACTGCGGCACAATGGAGCCAATGAGAAGCGAGAGGGGCTCGGCGTGACCGTGAGCCCGTGGAGAGGCCGTCATGAATTGGGCCCTGGCCTTGGCCACATGGGCAACAAATTTACATCGGCAAGCGGGCAATCGGGATGGTTTTGTTCACATGCGGATATAGATAAAGTGTACCTTTTCATATTTACATGCGGATTGTTTCGTTGGATTACATTTAGTTGTATGCTTTTATTAGTATGGTTGCAATGTGAATTGTGTATATCTTGCTTTGCTATTGGATAATTCTATTGGTACATGTCGTCCGACCTAAATTTTATTGCTAGGTACGAATACGAGCAGAGTATCATTTCGTCTAATGGTAATGCTATTTCCAGGGATTTTTCACCAGGCCCAGGAGACTATACCACAGATAAGGTTGATGAGGGATCTTTCTCCCCCACAACATTACACCCAGATGAGGGATCAGATTCCTCAAAGGGCAAGGGTCCATCCGACCAGGGTCAGGACTGTGCCATGACGAGTATAGAGCATGGTAAGGGTCCCCCTCCAAATGTTTAACCCCGCCTGAGGCCGTCCGATCTGGCACAACAAGTCTTGGAATCCATCATTCCGGGACTCAGCCAACACCTGATAACCATCACCCTTCGGTTACCCCTACGAGGTGCATTATTGAGCCCGCTTCTCCTGCGGATTTGACCACACTCTCGCAGGGTTCACCTTCGGACGGAGACGGTTATAACTCGGAATCCCCTTTCCTGGAGAGGATTGCTCCAAGTCGTGAGACATTGTCCTTCGACTACTCCTCGAGTTAAGAGGACTCAGGCGCAAGTGGAGATAATAGCATCTAGGATGTCTTTGTCCTCCCCTCAGATTTTAAACTCTCTGCAGGAGGCAAGATTAGGGATGCTTCCCATCGCACACTCACTTCGGGCTCTTGTGGTGATGGCGAGGATGCCTTCGATGGTAAGCAGGATCACCACCTTCATGAGCATGATCGAAATCCTAGAAATGATCGCTCTCCACTAGGGCATGCTCCTGCAGACTTAGATGTGAATGATCCTAAAACCATCCAGAGGAGAAGGATTACAACCTAGAGAACTTTACCTGGGCGCATCCAATACCGGTTAAAGGAACCTCAAAAACTTCAATGGATCAATAACTTGATCAAAAACTCGACCCAAGAGCTTGGACAAGCACCAGGTTACAACCTCTTCGCTGAAGAAGTCGCACGAAAGCTTCGAGACACAATAGTCAAACTTGAGCAGACTCGACAACATCATTCTGGTAGTCATACCGAGACAACTCCATCTAACTTTAGTCGTTCAAATGACTCTCCTTGTGGAGAACGATGAGACAACAGGTCCAGTCGGTCTCCTAACCACAACTCTAATCGGAGAAGAGTCCCACGAATAATTGGTGATCGACAAACTCAAGGCGGAGGTGGTCGTTCACCACTCCTTCCTAGAAATCTGCAACAGCAGATGGAATACGAGGAGTATTACCCTCGTAGGTCTGAAACCTATGAAAGGTTAGGTCCACCTACCACTGGGTATCGCTGAGTACGATCGTCTGGTGACATCAACCATTCTTTTCTGCAAAGGTGGCATCATGGTATAATTACCGGATGTCGGGCGTTCTCGCCTAACCTTCGAGCAGTTCGCTGGCTGCTGCGCTTTCGATCAGTGAACATGGAGAAGTTTGATGGGTCACAAAATTCCATCGAACTTATTCAAATCTATACCACCGCTGTCCAAGCAGTGGGAGGAGGAGAGCATGTCATAGCTAACTACCTTCCCACTGTGCTTGAAGGATCTACTCAATCATGGCTATTGAATCAGCCACAAGAGTCGATCTACTCGTGACATCACCTATGTGATCTACACTAGCCAACTTCTTGGGCACCTACAACCGTCCCGGAATGGAGGATGACCTGCACAGAATGTGATAGAATTCTCATGAAACCTTGCGCCAGTTTATCAGGCGTTTCAGTCAAGTTCACAACTCAATTCCTAAGGTTTCTGACTCTTCTGTCATTAGAGCATTTAAGCAGGAAGTCTGCGGTAGAAGGATCACAGATGATATCACTTTAAATCCTCTGGCTACCGTTGCTGAGCTCTTTGAGATGACTAATCATTATGCAGCTGCTGCAGAAGCGGTTGAATGGAATCGTACTATCGACCGTGATGATAAGGACATTCAAGGAGCAGGCGAAGGCAGTAAGGCGAATGATAAAAAGACCAAGAAGTCCAAAAGAAAGATCAAATGCCAAAAGCCTCAAGTCAAAAGCTCTAAAGAAGTCTTGGTCATAAGCGATAAGGAGCCTCGAAGCTCCAAACCGTACTCCGACCAGGGCAAAGGCAAATGCCCCGAACAGAAGAACGACAAACCTAGGTGATATCCTTTCCACAAAAAAAGAAGGACACTGCCTATGCAATTGCCGAGCTTTTCAGCGAAAACTCGAAGATTACTACATCGGCAAGGAGCCACTTCCCACACTTGAAGAGGTAGGACAAACAAGTGGTCGAAAGCAGTCGGACGATGATGAGGAGATGCTGTTTCAAAATCCAGAGCACACCATCGATCATATATATGGAGGATCTTCAGCATACAAGTCAAAACAACAGCTCAAGGCTTCCGAACATAAGGTAAACTCTATTAACTCTCTTCTTGTCAATAAAGTACCGAAGTGGTAGGAAATTATCATCTCTTTTGAGAAAAGGTGACTATTCGATCCCTTTTACTCAACTTGGTCGATTTCTGATCGTGGTCGAGCCCACCATCAACAACTGTCGAGTAAATCGTTTGTTAGTTGATGGTGGAAGTTCATTGAACATGCTTTTTACGAGTGCTTTGGACAAAATGCAAGTTTCCAGGACAAAGGTCAAACCGGTACGATACTCATTTCATGGGATTGTACTGGGATCTTCGGCCAAACCCATTGGTCAAGTATCTCTTCCTATAACGTTTGGTTTTGCAAACAACTTCAAACAAAGAAAATCTTTTTTGATATGGTCGATTTCGACACGACATACAATGCTATACTCGGTCGACCAACTCTGGCACGATTCCTAATGGCTGATCATTATGGTTATCAATGTCTTCAGATGTTAGGTCCCAAACGAGTAATCACAGTCTACTGTGATAAAAAGATGGCGCTTACATGCGACCGCAAATCTCTCGAGATAGTTGGTCAAATACCAACTCGAGAAGCAAGCAAGGGGTGGCCTTTGACCAGTAGTCGAAGCCTAAAGTTGCACCGAAGCTGAACAATCAAGTCAAAGAGGTTCCACTGAACTCAGAGGAGCCTTCAAGGACTGTTCGCAATGGGATTACTTTCGACCTTGCATGGGAAGACACCCTCGTCACCTTCCCCCAAGCAAACGCAGATGCCTTCGCGTGGCAAGCATCCGACATGTCCGGAGTCCCTAGGGAGGTGATTGAGCACAAGCTAACTCTACGGCCTAACAAGAAACCCGTAAAATAGAAATTACAGATATTTGCACCTGATCAACAAGATGTCATCGGATCTAAATTAGACAAGTTATTTAAAGCAGGCTTTATAAGAGAAGTCGACCACCCAGAGTGGTTGGCTAACCCTGTAATAGTTAGAAAGTCTAATGGTAAGTGGCGTATGTGTGTAAACTTTACTGATCTTAATAAAGCTTGTCCGAAAGATGATTTTTCTCTTCCTCATATTGATCAGCTGGTTCATTCTACTATTGGTTGTGAAATATTAAGTTTCCTAGATGCATATTCTGGTTATTATCAGATAAGTATGTGCCTAGATGATGAAGAAAAGACCGCATTTATTACACCATTTGGAATATTTTGCTTTGTCAAAATATCATTTGGTCTAAAAAATGCTGGCCCTTATTTTCAACGCTTGATGCAAACGACTTTTCTTCCTCAACTAGGTTGAAATTTGGAAGCCTATGTTGATAATCTAGTCGTAAAAAACATCAAGCGCTTTAATCATATTTCTGACTTGCAAGAAACATTCGACAACTTCATAAAACACCATTTGAAACTTAATCCTGAGAAGTGTGTGTTCGGTGTCTCTTTAGGAAAGTTGCTTGGATTCCTTTTCTCTACATGAGGAATCAAAGTAAACCATGAAAACATAAGAGCCATTGAACAAATACACCCTTTAACCATAAAGAAAGAAGTCCAGAAAATCACAGGGCTTTAAGTCATTTCATCGCATGACTGGGACAAAAATGACTTCCTTTATTTAAACTTCTGAGGAAACATGAGGGCTTCAAGTGGTCAGAGGAGGCAAACAATGCCTTCGAGGATATCAAGAGGTATCTTTACGAGTGCTCCTGTTCTGGTTTCTCCGAAATCGGAAGAGGTGATCTTAATATATCTAGCTTATACCTGTTCACGGGCGACCCGGCCTGAGCACGACATTGTTCGGGCCAGGCTTGGGACTGATTTTTTGGGCTTGAAAGCCCGAAATATGTAATTAAGAAAAATGAAAACTTTTTTTAATTCGATAAATGAATTAAATATTACTTTTTTTATAGAAAAATCAATTTTCGGGCCGGGCTTGGGCTTGCCCGTTTGAGACCAGGCTTTTCAAGCCCGACCCAAATCTTGGCCCAGCCCGGCGTTTGAACATGTCTAATCTAGCTGCTACGTCACAAGCAGCGAGCACAATACTAGTTGCAGAACGTAAACACGTCCAATGACTAGTTTACTACGTTAATGAAGTTTTACATGGGCCTTAGGAGCGATAACCTCAGGTCAAAAAACTTCTATATGTGTGGATATCATGGGGATATGCCTGAGATCTTAGGATTATGTTACAATTGGCAATATCGTTGACGGTTTGTCGAATCACGTGTTTTTGGCAAAGTTTCAGTTCTGTCAGGCCTCTGGCGGTCTAACCGGCCATGGTGGCGGTCAGACCGGCCATGCCTTGACTTGGTTTTTCTGAATGAATCCTTGGCGGTCCGACCGCCAGTTGGCGGTCGACCGCCATGGAGCTGTCTGGACGGCTTTGCTCGAGCGGCCGACCGCCACTTTATGAACTGTGGATTTTGGAGCCGGGCCAAAATAGAAGGTGTAGGCAAGTGAGAAGGTGCTTCAGACTTGGTCTCATAATTTTGGAGCTTCGAGCAAAAGTTCTATTTGATTGAAATTTCCAGAGAAGGTTCGGGTTTCTGTGTTGGATTTTGGCTAAGTCATGGATCGGCGGTCGACCGCCTTTGGCTAGCGATCCGACCGGCGAGAGCTGGCCGACCGCCAAGGTGGCGGTCCGACCGTTTTGATGTGTTTCATCGTCCTTCGTGGCGGCGATGTTTGCTTGTTAGGTCAAGTTCATGGGTTTCATGGCATATGTGTTGCATGATGCATGTTTTGACTAACGTGGGTCAAGTTGTGAAGAACTTGTTCCGGATTCGCTTGTTTGTCTATTGTCGTCGGTGTTGCTTGGTGGTCAACGACGGTCAACGGCGAGGATGATCGGGACTAGGCTTGGAGAGCTGAGGTCCAGAACAATCAACGATGCCGGGTGAGGTCAATGAACTCAAGTGTGGTGCAGAATGGACAAGGGTAACCGAACGGGCAGTTCGGTGCGACTGGCTTGATCAAGTGGCGCGGGGGTCGGTGCAAGTGCCATGGTGGTTTCGGTGGGAGCCGGATGGGAGAGACTTGCAGACATGAAGAGAGCCGCTAGATCAACCTACACGTGGCGAAGCATGGAGGTGCTTCACAAAGATGGGACTCGGTCTTTGCAAAAAGATCGAGAAGGGGTATTTTGGTAATTTTACCAAAGTACTGCCTTGGTGACCTTTTGCCAACTCACGGCGCAAAGATGGTGCAAGGTGAAGCGGATTAGGTCAAGAGATGAAGACGGTGCTTTAAAACGCGTGCGTATGTGTTCCGTTTGTTTTGGGCCTTAACGGGAGCCCATTAGGGTTACTCTTCTAGAAGGTCTAAGTCTCCACTATAAATAGAGGAGGGAGGTGGCTGCACCCCTTCAACCCTTTCATTGTGTTTGAAACCCTAGTTTTGCTTAGGGAGAGGATTAGTGGAGATTAGGGTTCTAGAGAGTTGGATTGATTTCGTGCTCATGTATTGAGTCTTTGTCCTCCTTTGGTGGAGTGGTCAGAACCAATACTCAATCAAATCAATCCAAAGAGATTTCTCTCAAGATGAATCTATTCTCTTTTTCTCTATTTGGTGATTTGGGTTCTTTCTTTGATCCGTGAGTTTTTCCTTGGTTTCTTGCCGTGATCTAACTTGCTGTGACATGTGGGAACCCATCTAGGATCATCTTGATCATCAATCACCCACGAGCAAGCCTCTAGATCATATTTTGCATTTGGCTCGGTTTTGAACCTCCTTCGCTCAAACTGAAAAAGATAGGAACTTTGGCATGGATCTCTGAAATCTTTGATTGGAATAGGTTCCTAATATCTTTAGGAAGGTGTGGTTCAAATTTTGTGAAGTTTGGCCTTACGGATCAAAAGTTAGGACGTTGCTTTTTGGATTGCTCCGGCTGATTTTGCTGATTTTCCTGTTCATCGTCAGAGCGGTCGATCGCTAGGCAAACCGGCCGACCGCCCCGTGAGAGGTCGACCGCCCAACACTTTGAGATTTGAGTTTTGGTTATTTTTGGGTGTTTTACTTTGGGGTTTGATTGATTCAATACTAGTCTTCCAACAGATCGGTATATTGATCTTCATAGCTTCCATAGCTATTGGAGTGAAATTTGTGTTGAATTCGATCCTTGTGAAAAAGTGAGCGTGCTCCTATTTACCCCCCCTCTAGTCGCCTTTTCGGTCCAACAATATGTCCTCCTCATATCTTCAAAGAAAATAAGACACTATTTTCAAGCACACAAGATAATTGTATCGTCTGAGTTTTCCTTAGGAGAGGTCCTCCAGAACAGGGAAACAGCGGGACGCATGGCAAAATGGTCGGTCAAGCATGGGGAGTTCGACGTCCATTTCGTGTCTCGAACGGCCATTAAATCCCAAATCTTAGCAGATTTTGTCGCCGAATGGACAAATCATGAACCTGTTCAGGATCCTCGGTACAAGTCCCACGACTAGTGGACAATGTACTTTGATGGGTCACTTACGCTAAGTAGCTCGAGGGCTGGGGTGGTCCTGGAATCTCCTACAGGAGAAACATCAAAGTATGATATTCAGTAAACATCAAAGTATGATATTCAGTTAAACTTTCCTGCTACTAATATTGTGGCAGAATACGAATGTTTGTTGGTTGGCATACGAGCCACGAAAGCGTTTAGGATTTGACGACTACTCATAAGAGGAGACATTCAACTAGTCGTGAATTAAGTCAGAAAAGAGTACCAATGCTCCAATACGACCATGTCTCATTACTTATCGGAAGTCAGGAAGCTTGAAAAGCATTTCTTCGGTTTTGAGTTGCAATATAACCCTCGAAGGGATAATTTCCTCACTGACCAGTTAGCTCGAATGGCTTCTTTCCGATCACAAGTACCAAAAGGAGTCTTCTTGGAACAGCTCCAGAAGCCGTCCTTGGTCAAAAAACTAGAGACATCTCCTATTGAGACAGCCTCCCTAGAATATGATGATACTTGGATGAATCACATCTATGAGTATCTTCAGAAGGGCACAATACCCAACGACGATCTTGAAGCTGATCGTTTATCCCGTAAGGCCAAAATGTATACTTTGGTCGAAGGAGTCCTCTACAAGTGAGGAACTCAAGGGGTTCTCATGCGATGCATTTCGCAGAAATAAGGATTAAATCTCCTTCAGAAAATACATGGAGACATCTATGGAACTCATGTTTCTTATAGAATGCTGGTCGAAAAAGCATTGGCTAACAACCCTCCATGATGCTAAAGAGTTTGTTAAAAAGTGTGTAAAATACCAGTTTCATAGTAGACAAATACACCAACTAACTTAAGCATTAAAAACCATACCTCTTTCTTGGCCTTTTGCAACCTGGGGTCTCATTATCCTAAGACCGTTCCCAAAAGCACCAGGAGATTTCAAGTTCCTTTTTGTGGCGATTGATACGTTCACAAAATAGATCGAAGCCGAACCTATGAGTGGGATAACAACGGAAGCGGCCAAGAAATTCGTGATGAAAAATATAATCACTCAATTTGGCGTTCAAAGTCGAATAATAACAGATAATGGTACACAATTTTCGAGAGCAAAATTCCAAAAATTTTGCGAAGAATTGGGTACCAAACTGTGTTATGCCTCTGTCGTCCATCCACAAAGCAATTGGGCAGTCGAAAGGGCGAATGGTCAAATTATGCAAGGAATTAAAACTCGAGTTTTCGACCAGCTAATGAAGCGCTCGTGGGCTTGGATAAAGAATTACCCTCAGTATTATGGGCTATTCGCACGACTTTTAGTCGGGCTACAGGTGAAACACCATTTTTCTTGGTTTTTGGGGCCGAAGCCATGCTTCCACCAGAACTAAAGATTCGGTCGACAAGGGTCAAAAATTACAATGACCCAGACCAAGAACAACTTCGTGTACATGACATCAACCTACTCGAAGAAAAGAGGAATCAAGCCTTAATCCGTTCGGCAGTTTACCAACAGGCCCTACGGAAATACTACGATCGTAAGGTCCAACCTCACAGCCTTGCAGTAGGTGATTTGGTATTGAAAAAGATTCAATCCCAGTCTAATCGGAACAAACTTTTCCCTAAGTGGGAAGGTCCTTACACAGTGGTTGAAGTTACGCGGCCAAGGTCGCTACGACTAGCATTGCAAGATGACATGATTCTTTCTAACTCATGGAATATCGATCAACTACGCAAATTCTATGTGTAACTACATTCTCAATAAAGTTTATACTTTCTCCACTCTTTATTGACTTGAAATTCACATTGAGCAACGATTCGATGATTTTTCGGTCACTTTTTTAACACTTGGTTTTCTTTACACTGGTTGAAGGAGGGCAACATCACCTAGTTGAAGTCTTTTCCTCTCTGCACGTGGTCCTGCCCACTGGAAGAAACTTTATAGTGTCGATCTGTTCCTATTTTTTGCTGCCAACACAAAGAAACTAGGTTTAACAAAATGTGGTTGAAATAATTTACGACAAGCTCTTTTTTGAATCATTAATTTAGTTTTCATTTTACGAAGAATTCTCTAAATGAGTTAAGCTTTTATAATTTGTTCGACTACTCTAAATAAACTCGATTCAATTAACCTGGTCGGAGGGAGTAACACAACCTAGTCGAAGTCTTTCCTCTCTGCATGTGGTCCTGCCCAGTAGAAAGAACTTCCTAGTGTCGAGTTGTTTCTAACTCTTGCTACCAGTAAGGGACAATCGAGTTCAGTAAGAAAGGTCGAACGATTTTTTTTATATAAAAAAGGAAGCACAGCCTTATAGTTTGTTCGATTAAAAGTTGATGCCTTCGATTTGGTTAACTTGGTCGGAGAAAGTAACATCACCTAGTTGAAGTCTTTCCTCTTTGCATGTGGTCCTGCCCATTAGAAGGAACTTCCTAGCGTCGATCTGTTCCTAGCTCTTGCTACTAGTACATCACAATTGAAATATATAACAAAGATTGAATGACTTGTTTAAGCAAACGTTTTTTTACTATTTACTTAGTTTATATAATTAAACTAAGCAAATTGTCGGGGGGCTAGGTTAAAGTTATAAATATGACTTGAATTCTTAGTCTTAAAGGTTCAATTCTCATTTCTATTTATTGTCTTATGAGTTACTAACTACTCGAAGAGTCAATTTGCAAGAAAATGAAGATTTATATTCATAAACAGGAAATTGTTTTTACAATTACATGCCCTATTACAAACTACTCTGATGAAGGAGATCCAATTTGCATCTCCGCCGTGACCTTCTTGCCGACCGACTGCACTTCTTCAATCAGTTGTACTGCCTCTGCTTTAGGGCAGTCGAAATCAGTTTTGACTGGTTGAAGGTTAAGATTATGGTCATGAGCCTTAAGTTTTGACAATGCATAACTTACTGCACTTTCGACCGCCTCTCTTATTGAGTTGGCTTGGTTGGTACTCAGAGTTGTTTTTAACTTCTGGAGAGGGTTGACTTGCTGTCCAATAGTGCTCGTATGGTTGACCATGGTATCTTCAAGAGGAGTGACCTTTTTAGCACCAAGTCCACCAAGCACAATGTTAAGAAGTGAAATGTTGTCTTGAAGATTAATCTTCGTTGCCTTCATTTCCTCCTAACTGTGAGTTGAAGCTTTCTGAAGTCATTTTACTTCGACTGCTTGCTCTGAAAATAGAGTACGATCGGTCAGAAAAACACTTCTTAAAGACTAGTAAATAAAACTGGTCATAGGTAAAGGAACTCTTACCTACTAAACGAGAATCAAGCTTTTTAATCTCCTATACATGATAAGTAGCATCCTTTGCGCACTACCCTTCCCAATCCCTTATACTCTTGTCTTTTTCTTTGGTGATGTGGGTAAGCTCGTTGAATCGACCTCGGTTTTGAGCTTGCCCATATCGACCTCTTTTTCTAAAAGAAAAAGAGTTAGAGGAAGAGAAGAAAGACATTGAAATGAAAAAAAATTTAAGTGAAAAAACTTACTGTTTATTTCATTCTGCAACTCGTAGGCTGCAAAATTTGATTCCTAAAGATTCTTCAGTGGGTTATCTTTTTCATTCCATAACCTTTGTGCATCGGCTTTTACATAGTCGAGTGCAGAGATCAAGGTTCTTTCGTCACTTTTAGACCTACAAAGATTAAAGTAGACAAGAGTATTACATGAGTGGTCATAACAAAATAAGACTTCTCATAGAAAATACTTACGATCTCACTGCCAATTCGTAGAGTTCGGCTTGCTGCTTTTTCAGCAATACAAGTTTCATATGGTATTCACCAATGGCGGCAACTTGTTTGAGAGTTCTCTGAACAAAGAAAGACCGTGAGAAAATGATGAGACAATGGGTCCCGATCTTTCGATAGGATGATAACTTCGATTTGGAGGAGAACGACTTTGACGATGCAGGCTTCTAACCGGTCATGACCAGAACACCAAGCAATCTCTAAACCACACTCCGAGTTGTTATCAACCGTGCTAAGAACGCGGTTGACCTGACCACGAAGGTCTATTCCTTCTTTTGGTGATTGCGGTGTGCACAAAAGGAATTTGTAGCTGAGGCTAGATCCGTTGGAAAGAGGACGAGATAACCTTTCTATCAAGTACTCGTGGACCTCAAACGAACTCCGTATGTAGAAGTTATGCACATTTGAAGCCGGTGCTATCTCTGAAGGCCGAATTGGATTCAAGAACGTGTCCAGCTTGAACTCTTGATTGGTACGTGGAGTAGCGGTCATATCCGGAGGGTTGATGTCCTCATCATCCTCCCCTTCTTGCATTTGAGCCATCCTCGACTCAAGCTCATCGTCCAGCTGCGAGAAAAGCTTGAAAACTTGTAGCAACGCATGCTCATCTTTTTGCAAAATGTTAGCAACAACAGATGGCAAAGAAATAAAGAACACTTTGCAAATAAAAGGTGAGTGTGTATGCATCAAATCAACAAAGATACATTTTCTCATAGTATTCAGTGTGCAATTCAATTTGTAAGTATAAGTGAAGTATATAGTAGAGTTATTCATCACACAAGAATTGTTGTTCAAAACAACAAGCTTCAATTCATTTATGTGATCATAAGTTATGCATATTCGATATACTAGAAATTGATTGTCTACACCATAATCTCCAATTAATTTAAAGCAGTAGGTGTAGGTGCTAGAAAGATAATTTAGTGATGAAATTTTAGAAACTTTCTCCATAGCACATTCCAAACTAACGAGCTCATTAAGCATGATATAGCACAATGCTTCAGCAGGGATATTCTATCAAATACTTCCTTTATGTGTAATTAATTCGACATGTGCAAAATTATGAGAATTTAGATCAGCACATGGTTCGTTCAAGTCAACACAAGGAATATCAAAAGATTGCACTACAGCAGGTATATACTCACAAGGTTGCTCTATGTCTTGCTGTAGCACCAAATCAGTACCTTTGTCATTATCGTCCTCATCAGATACTATAGGTACCTCAAACTTCTCCGATAATGACATAAGATGTGCCAGATCATCCTTCATCTCTTCAAGCATCTCGGCGGTATCTGTAGATGGAATAGGAGCCAAAATAATGTTAGCATTTTTAGTTACCTTAGGTTGCACCTCGCTTGTGGCCGTGGGTGGTGGAGGTACAAAACGACATCGCAATTTCTTCTTCATCTCCTCCCATGTGTACATGTCGTGGTACTTGAGATTCGACCACCAATGTTGAACATCACCAATCAGCGCCGTCCTTGCCATGCTCATCTTCTCATAAGGATCAAGGTCCTGTCTTTCAAAGTAGCTATCCAACATAGTAACCTATTGGAAGTAGTCCAACGACGTACTCTCAGCGGTGATTGGCAAGATATATGCCGGTAGTTGTTTCCCTTTGAGTTCAAATCTACCCGCGATGTCATTGTAATCTACCAACTTCCACCAACCTGTAATTGTTAGTAGAAAACAAGAAAACAAATCATAAGTATATGTTCCTATCAGCTACTAGAAGGTGGAGTTTATCAATTCATACACGCTCAAGCTCTTACCAAGCTCTTCCAAGTTCTTACCAATGCAAACAGGTGATGCAACCGGTGGCTGGTTCATGATAAACTTGACTCAAGTGATGAGTGGAGCAATTGCAAGGGTTGGTTCGACGTGATCTGCTCGGTTAGTATAAAGTGGAGCTTGGACATGCTTAATATTAGGTAGCAAGGAGAATAATCAGTTAATTTCAGAAATTGCACATAATTGAATTATAGTTCGTATCTTGCACTTAGTCTATGTTGCTGATCAACCAAGAATGGATGAAGGCTAAAATAAGTGTATAACAACGTATAGGAGTGGTAGACACAAGATAATTCAACAGAATGCAATTTGGAGTGAATAGCACAAGTCTTGACCCAATACTGAAAACTGTAGTTTTCTGTCCACTAGATAGTATGTCGGTATTTTGGCCATAACTTATTTTTCAGTTGCCTCTTTTTCAATGATTCTTTTTTTTCTGTTTCCTGACAGCTTTTTCTACAATTTTTCTTTTGGGCCCACTTTCCGAATCCTGACTAAAAAATCTTACAAAAAATCACAAGTGCAGACAGTTTCTGATTCAAACAGAAAACTGGGTCAACTTTCACCGCATATAAAATTTGGCTGCCTTGCTGGATTGAGGTGAAATTTTACAGGTAGATGTATAATAAAATTCTTGATCTAATGACGGTGGTTTCACTCAAAAAGGATAAGGGAATCAAAAGGTATGACAATTTTCATGGCGGCGTCAGAAAAAAGGAATCTTCTGGCCGAAATTGAAAATTAGGGTTTGGGGTGTTCCAGATGGATTTTGACGTGGGAATTCTATTTTGTAGCTTATTTTTGGGTTTAGGACGTGATGGATGGGCTAGGGTTCAAAGATTTTTCTTTGGAACTTTTATAGGAACAAAGATATGAGCAGCAACTAGACAAAGCTAAAACGGACACAAATTCAATTTAGCAAACTAAAACTAACAGATTGAAAGGCACGACGGGGTTTGGACAGCAGAGATTAATTATTTTGGGTAGGTCAAATTTTTTGGACTATAGGTATTAAAAACCGAAATAAGTAATTAAACTAGGGATATAAGAATTCCTACCAGTCAACTTTGGCTCTGATACTACCTAATGAGGCAATAGGTCCCGATCTTCCGATATGATGATAACTTCAATTTAGAGGAGAACGACTTTGACGATGTAGGCTTCTAACCGGTCACGACCAGAACACCAAGCAATCGCTAAACCACATTCTGAGTCGTTATCAACCATGCCAAGAACGCGGTTGACCTGACCACGAAGGTCTATTTCTTCTTTTAGTGATTACGGTGTGCACAGAAGGAATTCGGAGCCGAGGCCAAATCCATTGGAAAGAAGACGAGATAACCTTTCCATCAAGTACTCGTGGACCTCAAACGGACTCTGTATGTAGAAGTTATGCACATTTGAAGTCGGTGCTGTCTCTGAAGGCCGAATTGGATTCCAGAACGTGTCCAGTTTGAACTCTTGCTTGGTATGTGGAGTAGCGGTCGTTTCCGAAGGGTTGATGTCCTCATCAGAAAAAGGAAAAAATATAAATATGAAAATATTTGGTATCAAGTACTTACGCTGATGACTGACCGAGCAAATTTAGCATACACTATCTCAGAATCTTGTAGTTCAGAAAGCCCGTCCACTTGATCCCACCATACTTTTTGAAGATGCTCGTCATAAAAGATATGTCCCCTATTTGGACTAGCCTTACGGTGTGGGACTAAGTCACCAGATCTCAATGAAGAGGATCCGATGGCTGGTGGTCCAAAGAACTCGAGGAAGAGGTCAAAGAAGTCTTCTTCTTCTTCTTCGTCGTCGTCGTTATTGCCAGAAGAAGTGACTCCTCCTTGAGGACTCGGTGGGACCTCCTCTACAACCTCTTTCCTAGCACGACGATCAGAGGTTTCTCCTCCATGTTGATCGGACGCTTCTGGTGATCGTAGGACCAAGTCCTTTGTTCGATTATTGATATTCTCAATAACCGACTCAATCATCGTTGCATCCAGATCTTCCGCTGTCTTTGCCTCTGTTTCTACGACCACATCAGAGATCGTGGTTGATTCAGCGGCAATAACCTTCTCCATCGCCACCACAGGGATAGGAGTCAATTCTGCGACCACCTCCACCATCGTCTCTACGACCATGGGAGAAACCATTACTTCCACGGAGTGAACGCATAGGTACTCCGATTGGGAAGTGGCTTCATGTATCAGCAACCAACCATTCCTTGATGTCAAGTCCAATTACCTATCGACGACATCCAGGTAATTGGATGTCCACGCGCTCTCCTGGCAGCCATGCTTCTTGAACTTGCAGGCTCGATGAGGTTGCCCGTGGTTGCTATCTCATCCTCCTCACGACCCCCCGAAAGTGGCTGGAGACTACGAACAATATGTGCGCACACACACACACACACACACACACACATATGAAGCTGATTTTAAAGGCACAAGCAGCCATTGCTTGGAGACTTTATAGAGAAGAGATCAGGAATAGAATGGAAGGACGTACCTGGGACGCAAGGGAGGAGAACTGGACCAGCATGAACACGGTTACACAGACAAAGGTGAATGAATGGCGAGAGATAGGTGAAGAGGTGTTGTAGTAATTTTTGACTCATTTGGTCTTGTTTTGGAATAGAATACACACCAATTAATATATAATTTGTATGTTAATTATAGCTTTACAAATTAGCCTAACTTTTATAAATCTGAAAAGTTAATTGCAGCCAAACCCCATCCGAACCACATCCCATGTAAACCAACCAAGCACAAAGAACCAACATCAATAACCCTTAGTATCCATCAGAGAGCATTAACCAAATCCACCATTTTGCCCCATTCATTTTTGTCAATCTGAACCCACAGCATAAACTAAGCAAGATGCACAGAATGCACATAAATCAATAGCCCTCAATTTACATCACAGAGCAAGGGGACTATTAATATGAACTAATTATCAATTCAATTTCAGCATAAGACTATTAACATCATTGAGCAGTTCAACAGCACGACAGCAAGACCAAAGGTGTCCAAACCCACCACACTAGAAGTAGCCCTCAGCATCCATCGCAGAGCACTAGCCATTTTCATCACAGAGCAGGGGTATTGACAGAGAGGGAGTAAGGGAGGGTGATACCTCAGTACAACGCAACCATGGCGGTGACCCCACCACCAGCACAACTCTCATCCATCTCATTCACCTTGCATAAATCACACAAACATCAGGACACAGCTTAAGGCTCAAGTATAAAAATCAAACTCAACAAAAGACATTAAGCTAACAGAGAGGAGAATAGAGGAGAGTGGGAAAGCAAAGCCAAGGGCCAGGGCTCGAGCGCAGAGGTCAAGCAGCGCGGGCAAGACTGAGAACCAAGCCAAGCACGAGGCAGCAGAGGTGCGTGGCGCGCAGCGACACGCGGCCAAGCCTAGTGGCTTATGGCGGCGTCACAGTGGTTGTGGCATTAACAGACCTTGCACAAGACACTCTTATCGCACGAGTGTCTTGTGCGGCACCGTGGTGTGACAACCGCGCGCGACGGGTCAAGTGAGGCGCCGAGGTCGGGGCACTCGGGTGGGAAGGGGAACGGACGAGAGTAAGGGCGCTAGGGAGTGACGAGTTAGGGCGGGCGCAAACCCTAGCGGGCTCCAACTAATAAAGAGAAATCACAGACGGTTCTATTATGGAACCGTCAGTGATAGTTATCATAGACGGTTCCATAATAGAACCGTCTGTGCTATGAGACATATCACAGACGGTTCTATTATGGAACCATCTGTGATATGGTTGTTCTCAAGTTCTATGTTTTTAGCATATTATCATGTATACATGCATTAATTACATGACATGAAGAAATTACATGTTTATATGTCAATTTTGTCATTTAAATATCAATGAAAATTTGCTTTAACTATGATACACACACACACACACACACACACACACACACATATATATATATATATATATATATATATATATATATCACAAATTGGATATAATTAATTAATTTATTCCACTAAACCGTCTTTGATATATATATAGTTCAACATACAATATAGTAACTTCACCTCCAAACTAGATTTTTTTTTCATTTTGGAATTTTCATATGGCCAAACAGCGTGGCCAGTCACTTTTCACAAAGATTAAAAAAAAAGTAGAAACCTAAATAAACAAAGTTTTTCTAATGGCGGAGGTAGACTGCTATCTCCGTCTTCAAAACTTCGTAGGCGGTAGCATCAGCATCGGACGGTTCCTAATCATCAACGAACGAAGCCCGAAATGCGTTGACCCACTGATGCGTTCGTTCGAGTGTCTCCCAAAGACCCTTGGACTGTTGAATCAAGAAGAATTGAGCCCATAAGCTCTCTTCCCTTGCTTGAGGGGTCTCGGCATGGTCAACTAGGTCGCCCGCCATCTCGATTAAGCAGTCCAAGTGACGGCAAGCCTCCTAGAGACATGCAACGTCATTGTGGAGGACAACGTCGATGACGCGGTAAACTCGCCGGAAGTGGGAGATCACCCGAAAGACGCGGCGGAGGAGGATGTCAAGACGGCGGAAGGTGGCCGTCACCTGCTCCAGCAAATCCTCGGATAGAGGAGTGAAGACACTGTTGAAATTACAGTGTTCTTCTGCAGCATCTGCCAACGTACGGCTAGAGAGGCGCTCGTACAGTATGGCCAGGTATGCAATCAATGCCGGCGACAAGGAAGCATGTTGAGAGGGAGCCATATTTTTTATTTGGAAGTATATAGTTATATGTGGGGATGATCATCTTCGATGGCGGATGATCATTTTTATAAAACAAGGAATAAATTCAGTGCGTGAGACGAAGAGACGCATCGGGGAGCCAAAGTGGCATTGATGCAACGAAGAGACGCATCGGCGATGAAGAAACTCATCAGGCGATGAAGAAACGCATCGAGCTGAAGCGATATTATCACATACGGTTATAATTAAAAACCGTCTGTGAAGTACAATTATCACAGATGGTTTGTGTTCAGAACCGTCTGTGAAATATCACAGACGCTTTTTTAATATGAACCGTTTGTGATATTATCTCTTCACAGATGGTTTTTAGCGCAGGCAGTAACACGGACGGTTATCAATATGAACCGTCTGTGATTGCATGTAATACAGATGATTTTGGTTAACCGTATGTGATGAGACGTCCAGTGTTAGCCTTTTTGTAGTAGTGAGCTACACTCTTATATTCGCTTGATCATCACTATTGCTGGTTGTAACTACTACCAAGTGTAAGTTTTGGCCTCAATTCACTTCGGAACGGTAATAACTTTACTTTGGTAAGAAAATAGTGAGATTGAGTGTTTTCCACACAATTCCAAATATTTTTTTTGCTATTTTAGCCATCCTAACAATGATAGGATATTCAACATTTCATTCCTCATGGTGCGAGTACTCTAGCTACTTGGACTACAAGATGAACACCCTTTTTCCAACACATATATTCGTTGGTAAAAATCCAAATAAGTGTTGATACGGTCTATACCAACACATTTAATATGAGTTACCATTGGGATCGTTGCAAGGGTCTATTACAACAGATAAACAAGCATTGGTAATAGATATGAAAAGGCATTGCTACTTCGCAACGGATATAGTCAGGTTGTAACTACACTTGTATGCGTTGGTACTTACCATGCATGGACAAGTTTTACTATTTTGATAATGGATATAATTATATTGTCACAACGCATAGAAGCATTGGTACTTACCATACACAAATAACTTTTGCTATTTTGGCAACAGGTATAATTAGGTTACTGCAACGATTATAAGTTTGTAGAAGTCAAAGTAAAAAAAATCATTATCAGTCGTAGCATGGTAAAAAAGAATACTCATATATTTTTAAAAAATGTTGCAATACATAGAGAACCATCCACATAAGACATTATATAAATATTTTGCTTGAACATCATTTTCTAACATAATGAAATCTAAACATAATGAAAATCATCTGCCTATGTTACCATTCTCCACCTTCATTTAACATATCATCCATAGCATCATCCATTTATCTTATCGACCTACAATGGAAAATTGGAGTCCATTAATGCACCATTAGGAAGAAACAAATCACAATATTGTAATATCCCAACTGCAAATTAGAGAGAACCTTATTTGGGAATGGGAATTTATTCAATTTCGAATTTCTCCTAACAAAGAAAGTATTCATCAAGCGAATAGTGGAAGTAAAAAGGGACTTTTCGGTGTAATTTCGCCAACTTGGGCCCTAGGCCGCAGCCCAGAAGGCCCAAGAGTGGGGCCGACCATATGGAAGGAGGGGGGCGCCACCCTTTCCCCTCCCAAACCCTAGCCGCCACTAACCCCCCCCCCCACCTCTTGCGCCTCCCTCTCCCCAAGGGCAGCCGCCACACCCCTTTCCTCTCCCTCCTTGGCGCCTCATCTCCCTTGGTGTCGTCCCTGCCATTGGAGCCATCCCTCCTCGCCCTCGGAGCTCCCCGCTACCGGCCAACGTGAGGAAAGGAAGAGGACAGCAGCGCTGCCGGTCAAAAGAAAGGAAGAAAGAGGGAGGAGAAGAAGGGTCTTCTTTGTGGGGGATCGATCAGTATCTCCCTAAGGTTCTAGAAGGGTAACGATGGATTCCCCTCGCTGTTTGATTACTAATAGATGCGTATTCGATTAGGTTTGTTGGATTGAATCCCTGTTGTTAGAAAATTAGTTCTGTCCAGTATGTTGTGTGGCCGTTTTCATATTCTTAGATGCCAAATATGAGATTCCCATCTCCTAGAGATATATGGTAATGGCTCTTAGCTTTCCGTAGCCGCCAAGAACACTCAATTCTGATTTACGGTTCAAAAGACATGATAGAATCTTTCCTGCTGTCCTGAATTCCGAACGTGAATTAACTGTCAATTTGTCTTTTAAGATATGATTAAGTTAAGGGCAATTTAAGGGTTTCCACCCAACTAGGTTGTTGTATAAATTTTGTTAAACTTTCTATATTGATAAAGAACATTCCATTTGGAATTGTAGAACAAAAGACATGACTATTTCTCTACTGCTATGTGGTTCTGTTAGATAGTTTGGAAGTTCGACTTTCATAGGACTGTTAACCTAGATTTTTTGCCGAATTGGGAGATTTCGCCAACTAGACTTTTGTAGATATTTTCGTTATGTTTCCTTAGGATCTGAGCTCACTCTGTTTTGAGTCTCATATCAAAAGTTATGATTTATTTAGTACTACTGTCCAGATTGTTGTCCTGCTAGACTGTTGGTTTAATTGAGTAGATCGACTTTGTGAACCTTGGGTTTAGGATGCTGCGATTAAGCGTTTTCGAGTGACGTCCGGTTCACGTGGTTCCTTACTCAAGTATTTAATTTGTGTAGGAGGGGGAAATTCGAGTGTAGCGGCATCCGTCTTGCCTCATAACGCTTCGTAGAGCGGAAGGCAAGTACATTATAATTCTTATTGTTGGTGAATGCTGAGTGCTTGTTGTTCATGTTGTGATTTCTATGATCCTTGAGTAGATTCAATGCTTCATGTTTCTTTCATATTCGTTAATCCATGTTTAAAGAGATGATGTCTTTCTTTATTCATAATTCATTCCATTCATACATTGTTCGTGTTTCTTCCACGGGAGTGGAGAGTAAAGACCCATCAATTCCAGTATGGGTACGTAAGACCCACCATTCTAATGTGGGTAGATTTGGATCCCCGTATGAAATATTCTTCATATGGGCCTTAGATCCCCGTATTTTGTTAAATACGGGCCTAAGTGAACACTGACGGGTGTGTTACTAGCTATACCGGTATAAGCAGAAGTGTAGTCCATTCATTCATATGTTTCTTTCAGTTCTATGTTCATATTCTTAATGATATTGTCTTGTTCGTATTCATTGTAGTTCATAATATGTTTTGTACTTGCTGAGTCTTGGACTCATTCTTGCTTATGTTTGTTTATTCTAGGTGATCGCTAATGAAGGCATTCATGGGAGGGAGTAGACACGATTAATACATTCACTTCACCATATTCAATTTTCAATAATATGTTATTGTCCTTGTCTTCCATTCGTTAAGTGATGACTTGTAATAAATAGAGTTTGCTGATGGATGATATCCTTCTCTATGTTAGGTTGAATAAACAACTGCTTGTGATCCTTGATTAGTCTCTTGATAGAATAATCTTAGTGGATCCAATAGACGCGAATAATTGGAATTTGTGAACTGTTGTTGGATTCAGATTATCTTCCTGCAGTCGTTCTAATAGATGTTGGACTTATTATGTTAATTGATGAGTTATTGCTGATATTATTCCGCAATGTTATTGTGTGTTAAGTTCTTTGGGTAACATTTTGGCTTCCGAATAGCCAAGGTGTTACAGTTGGTATCAGAGCGAGCTTTAGGTCCGTGGTAAATAGAAATATTAAAATGACACACTTTGCATAGTAGGTGGGGTTTGGGTAATCCATTGCATTCGCATTTCTAGTGGTATGTTTCATCATGTTGAACTGTTCTTGAATTGCTTATGTAGTATCATTCTTGTTGTTAATCTATGATCTGCTATGATCTTCTATATCCATGAAATTATTCTATGATTACTATGAGATGACCTTATAATCATAATTGGTTATATTGGTTAGGCCTATTTGTAACGAACGT
Organism: Phyllostachys edulis; assembly: GCA_036346405.1. Taxonomy (NCBI): domain Eukaryota; kingdom Viridiplantae; phylum Streptophyta; class Magnoliopsida; order Poales; family Poaceae; genus Phyllostachys; species Phyllostachys edulis. Next base: position 68,673,379 of record CM070549.1, read on the forward strand.
TGAGAAGTTGAGGTCATGGTTGTTGTCCTAGGTTTCACCAGGCTACACCACCGTTCGTGGTAGGGGAATAGAGAAGTACTTACCCCCATTCCATAGTTATGTGTTGAGAATGATATCTTTGATAAAGTTGTTGTCTTCCTTGAGCTTGTATTTGGTTTCCTGGTTGTAGTTCCTTACAGTTGATGAACTTCTTTTGAATGGTGGTTATAATGAAGTGGGCAAGCTCCATTTGGTCTCCATTTGTTCTTCCGACTAGTGCGATATTTCTGCTACTTGTGAGCGTAGTTAATTTGCAAGATTGATCTTTTCACGGAAGTTCTATTTTATCCTCTGTTGGAAAATGTAACTCATTTGTTCGCTTGGAATTTCGGGCAGTGGAAGATTTCTTTTGCAAGTTCTTTATTAAGTGGGTGCTTTGACCTTGCATATTTCTTTTGGGTTAATTTGAGAGTTGAAGTTAAATGCCTCTCTTATGAGAAAGAGTACGTTAAAACCCTTTAGTGATGTATTGTTATACTTATCTAAGAGGTTTTAATTAAAAGAATTACTTGGTATGGTAGGAGTTATCAGGTTGGGTAATAGCTTGGTGCAAACCAATGATTCTTAGTTAATATCTTCAAAAGTGAAGTTAATTTTGCCTTGGTAAATATTACTCTTGAATCTGTCTTCTATTTGGATACCTGAAGGATTTGTACAAATGCTAGATTCACCTGATTTTGCCATGCTAAATTGTTGTTATATGTATGAAGAAATGGATGAGGGTTGTTGTATTGACTTACAAAACCTTGTCATATAAATATTCCATTGTCGAAGTTTAAAGATAATTCATTCTAATTTCTGAATAAAAATAGGACTATGAATGCTTCCATGATTAGATAATCATCGGTTGTTAGTATTAATGGTTAGAGTGCTATTAGTGTGTGCTATACTGACGTTGAGCGTCAGTAAGGGTAAATGAGCGAAATCTAATAAGTGATTTAATCTGGTGTATTTTTATGAGATTGTCTTGTACTAGAGTGAGCTTGTAAAAAAAAGAGGCTTGTTTCAGCTTTGTGGCTTTCGCACTAGGTTTCTTTTCTAGAATAAGTTGTTATTAAAGTCCCATATGATGCTAGAGATTTTATGACACGATTTGTCATGTTTCTTTTAGAAGATTTATTGTTGTGATAGTAAGGTAAATTGAATGTTACCAAGAATGTACGTTATTGATGTTAATAAAATGTTTAGTAATGTGAGGGTGATGTTGATTCTTTCATAGAGTAAGAAATTTGATCGCCTTTCGTGATATTTCTTAAATGATCATTTTTCAAGTTTTGCGTTCATGATCTTTTGGGGTTCAAGCTTTATGTGGTAAACGAAGTTTGTCGAGTAAAGTGACATGTTGCAAAGTTCTAATGGTTCTTCAGTGATCTTGAATGCTCGGTTGTTCTTATCTATTAAGGTCTGATATGCTCTTCTTGTGAGGCCTATGCTTTCAACTGTGGACTCCACTTATGTTCTCTGAGTTCATTGCCTAATTGGTTTTCCCCTTGGTCCTGTGTTCATTGCGAGTGGTAAATGAATTTCTAGTTTGTGAAAATCGTTTTCATTTGCCTCTTCTTTTGAAAAAGAATCAACCCATTCTTTTCACATGGGTCTTTCGAAGTGTTTTCTAATTGTTGTTGTGAGATTGATGTTAATACTTGTAGTAATTTGATCGCCTTTGGTGATATTGCTTAAATGAGAATATTTCAATTTTAGCTTTCGTGATATTTTGGAGCTCATGAATTATCTGGTAGCTGAAATTATTTTAAATAAAATGAGGTATTGGAATGTCCTATTGCTTCTTAAGAGATTCGTGTGATTTAATCTTAAAGGCTCTTTGGTCTGAGTTGGCAACGTGAGGTTGCACTCAAAGAAAATTATGTTGGTTCCTTTAAGAGGAGAATAATCTGCTTGCTTTTCGTGAAATCCCGTAAATGAAAATATTTCGAGGTTGGTGGCTGAGATCCTTTGGATCTCATATTTCATGTGTAGTTGAACTGTTCCGAGCAAATATGACGTGTGAAAGAATTTTATTGGTTTTTAATTAGTTCTTATGGTTTGGACTAAAGACCTTATCTTGTTCGTTGTGGCAAAGTGTTGTTAGTCAAAGGATTAATTTTAGTGTTAAAGGAAAGAGTGCAGTAGGAGTATTTGAGAATTTGAGTCAAGTTTTGTAACTTGTGGTTATTTGAATCGTTCCTAAACTTTCTGCTCTTTCTGCGCACGTGTTGTCGAGTTTCAATCGCAAAGTTATTTTCTTATTGGTTGTTATTTGCTATTCCCTTTTTGAGGAGTGTGTGCCCTCAACTGTGAACTCAACTTTCATTTTCTAAGATCTTTGTTATCAGATTATTTCTTTTGGTTTCATGCTCGCTGTGAAGAGCAACGTTTTCCTGTGTGACGAAACTTGTCCTTGTTCGCCTCTTTCTTTTGAGAAAGGATCAATAGTTTTGTGTTGCGAGGTTTTACAAAGCGTAATTTGGCAACTGTTTGATGGTGGTTAAATATTTGTAGTGGTGAGAATTTTGCTACCAAGCTATTGGAGGAGTAATAGAAGATGAATTGGTTTTGACCTGTACCTCTTGGAGAAAATTTGATTCCAATGGAATGTATGGCGTTGAAGTAAAACTGAATAGTGTTAAGACTGAGTAGAACCTATTGTATAGTGTAGTTCCAGAACCTTAGTTCATGTTGAAATGTTGGGAATTATCGAAGGTATGGAAACCTTGATCAATTTTATAGAGTAACGCAATTGGAAAGTATTGCGAGATTGTGTGGGTGATTTCTGATGATGTCAATGAGTGAGTATGTTGGAAGTGTGGGCATGTTCGAGATTTAATCTGATGATTTCTCTATCTGTTATAAGAGAAGTTCATTGTAGAGGTCTTGGAGGTTAAATTTGGGTTTTGTATTTTTTATGCTAGACCTTTGGTCGCCCAATGATTTTGTGTAGAGAATTTAGATAATGGCGGTTCCTGAGCAGTGGAATGATCATTGATAGAACCCTTCTGATGTAGTACACGAGCGTGTGTACTGAGGATTTTGAGTTGTTATTCTTGGAAGTTGGAGGTAATGTGATTGTGTGGGATCTATTTTGTGGTGCTTTGGGTGCCTTCTATCAAATTAATTTCGTCAGTAGAATGAGTTGCCTGGAGTGTTCGGTGGGATCAATAGAGCCTCTCCACAATGGTGTGGATGATGTATTTCAGTTTGAGCATAATTTGAGGATGTTTAATTAAAAGGTTTGAGCTCGTGTGGTATGCGATGAATTCGAATTCCAAGGTTCGAGAGAAGTTTTATTCCTAAAAGAGAAACTAAGAAAAATGATGTTTCCTCGGGTAGTGAAGCGTTTTCTTGATTCTCGTTTGAGTTTTGTGTTGTTGACTGGTGTCTTCCGCAATGTGAGTTGGCGCTGTGTTGGCATGTTTGATTCTTTCCAATTCAGACAAACCAAAAGAAGTATTTGGTTTGGGCATTCGAGTGATTTCTCCTTTGGCTTTCATGGTGTTCATTCGTAAACTGCCTATTTAGAAAGTGGAATTGTTTTCGTGATGAATTGTCAACTTTGGGATTTGACCATTTTGGTGGAGAGTTAGCATTGCGTGGATGCGATGAGAACTCTCTATTTCCAGTTGGATTCTCTTTATGAATCAGTGGTTTAAGAACCAGTTCTGTTATGCATTCTTGTTTAAAGGAGGTGTCCCTTGTTAGATGAAGAGTTCGATTTTGAGCATGTTGTGTGCTTTCGTACCAAAGGGGAGATTTGGCCCAGGTACATTCGTTCGTTTCCGATAGATGCAGAAATTAGGAAGTTGGCGTATCGCTTTGACCGTCTCGGGTCCATACGCGAAGAACGCAACGTCTGGTGTGTTCTGGTGCTGAGTGAGTAGTGGAGCCATTGAAAGTTTGAGATTTCGTTAAAAACGTTGACCATCGAGTAAGGTCTTACCTTTGATCCTCTTCTGATGAGTGTACCTGGAAAGTTCGGGTTGAGTGTTAGGACAGATGTCATTTTACATCTTTGTGTTGTGGTATCCTCAATTCGAGAGAGAGGTCACTTGGGAGTAGGAATTTCGCATGCGTGAGTGTTATCCGGATTCGTTCACCACGGGTACGTGGTTACCGTTATCAGTTCTTAGTTGTGGTTGTTCTTTCGCGTAGGGCTGTGTGAGGATTCGGCATCGAATCCTGTTTAAGGTGGGGTAGAATGTAATATCCCAAATGCAAATTAGAGAGAACCTTATTCGGGAAAAGGGAATTTATTCAATTTCGAATTTCTCCTAACAAAGAAAGTATTCATCAAGCGAATAGTGGAAGTAAAAAGGGACTTTTTGGTGTAATTCTGCCAACTTGGGCCCTAGGCCGCAGCCCAGAAGGCCCAAGAGGGGGGCTGGCCATATGGAAGGAGGGGGGGGCACCCTTTCCCCTCCCAAACCCTAGCCACCACTAACCCTTCCCCCTCTCTTGCCTCCCTCTCCCCAAGGCAGCCGCCTGACCCTTTCCTCTCCTCCTGGCGCCTCATCTCCTTGGTGCCGTCCCCGCCATTGGAGCCTTCCTCCTCACCCTCAGAGCTCCCACTGCCAACGCGAGGAAAGGAAGAGGACAAGACACGGCTCAAAAGAAAGGGAGAAAGAGGGAGGAGAAGAAGGGTCTTCTTCGTGGGGGATCGATCAGCGTTTCCCTAAGGTTCTACAAGGGTAACGATAGATTCCCCTCGCTGTTTCGGAATGGGAATTTATTCAATTTCGAATTTCTCCTAACAAAGAAAGTATTCATCAAGCGAATAGTGGAAGTAAAAAGGGACTTTTCGGTGTAATTCCGCCAACTTGGGCCCTAGGCCGCAGCCCAGAAGGCTCAAGAGGGGGGCCGACCATATGGAAGGAGGGGGGCGCCACCCTTTCCCCTCCCAAACCCTAGCCGCCACTAACCCCCCCCACCTCTTGCGCCTCCCTCTCCCCAAGGGCAGCCGCCACACCCCTTTCCTCTCCCTCCTTGGCGCCTCATCTCCCTTGGTGTCGTCCCTGCCATTGGAGCCATCCCTCCTCGCCCTCGGAGCTCCCCGCTACCGGCCAACGCGAGGAAAGGAAGAGGACAGCAGCGCTGCCGGTCAAAAGAAAGGAAGAAAGAGGGAGGAGAAGAAGGGTCTTCTTTGTGGGGGATCGATCAGTATCTCCCTAAGGTTCTACAAGGGTAACGATGGATTCCCCTCGCTGTTTGATTACTAATAGATGCGTATTCGATTAGGTTTGTTGGATTGAATCCCTGTTGTTAGAAAATCAGTTCTGTCTAGTATGTTGTGCGGCCATTTTCATATTCTTAGATGCTGAATCTGAGATTCTCATCTGCTAGAGATATATGAGAATTGTTCTTAGCTTTCCGTAGCCGCCAAGAACACTCAATTCCAATTTACGGTTCAAAAGATATGATAGAATCTTTCCTGCTGTCCTGAAGTCCTGACGTGAATTAACTGTCAATTTGTCTTTTAAGATATGATTAAGTTAAGGGCAATTTCAGGGTTTCCACCCAACTAGGTTGTTGTATAAATTTTGTTAACCTTTCCATATTGATAAAGAACATTCCATTTGGAGTTGTAGAACAAAAGACATGACTATTTCTCTACTGCTATGTGGTTCTGTTAGACAGTTTGGAAGTTCGACTTTCATAGGACTGTTAACCTAGATTTTTTGCCGAATTGGGAGATTTCACCAACTAGACTTTTGTAGATATTTTCGTTATGTTTCCTTAGGATCTGAGCTCACTCCGTTTTGAGTCTCATATCAAAAGTTATGATTTATTTAGTACTGCTGTCCAGATTGTTGTCCTGCTAGACTGTCGGTTTAATTGAGTAGATCGACTTTGTGAACCTTGGGTTTAGGATGCTGCAATTAAGCATTTTCGAGTGACGTCCGGTTCACGTGGTTCCTTATTCAAGTATTTAATTTGTGTAGGAGGGGGAAATTCGAGTGTAGCGGCGTCCGTCTTGCCTCATAACGCTTCGTAGAGCGGAAGGCAAGTACATTATAATTCTTATTGTTGGTGAATGCTGAGTGCTTGTTGTTCATATTGTGATTTCTATGATCCTTGAGTAGATTCAATGCTTCATGTTCCTTTCATATTCGTTAATCCATGTTTAAAGAGATGACGCCTTTCTTTATTCATAATTCATTCCATTCATAAATTGTTCGTCTTTCTTCCACGGGAGTAGAGAGTAAAGACCCATCAATTCCAGTATGGACACGTAAGACCCATCATTCCAATGTGGGCAGATTTGGATCCCCGTATGAAACATTCTTCATACGGGCCTTAGATCCCCGTATTTTGTTAAATGCAGGCCTAAGTGAACACTGATGGGTGTGTCACTAGCTATACTGGTATAAGCAAAAGTGTAGTCCATTCATTCATATGTTTCTTTCAGTTCTATGTTCATATTCTTAATAATATTGTCTTGTTCGTATTCATTGTAGTTCATAATATTCTTTGTACTTGCTGAGTCTTGGACTCATTCTTGCTTGTGTTTGTTTATTCTAGGTGATCGCTAATGAAGGCATTCATGGGAGGGAGTAGACACGATTAATACATTCACTTCACCATATTCAATTTTCAATAATATGTTATTGTCCTTGTCTTCCATTCGTTAAGTGATGACTTGTAATAAATAGAGTTTGCTGATGGATGATATCCTTCTCTATGTTAGGTTGAATAAACAACTGCTTGTGATCCTTGATTAGTCTCTTGATAGAATAATCTTAGTGGATCCAATAGACGTGAATAATTGAAATTTGTGAACTGTTGTTGGATTCAGATTATATTCCTGCAGTCGTTCTAATAGATGTTGGACTTATTATGTTAATTGATGAGTTATTGCTGATATTATTCCGCATTGTTGTTGTGTGTTAAGTTCTTTGGGTAACATTTTGGCTTCTGAATAGCCTGGGTGTTACAAATATTAAAGTAACAAAACTAAAAGGAGCAGCGTACTATATTATTTTGATGCTCAACCATGTTCATTAGTTCCAAACAGTAGACAAGTAAACTAACCTTGTAAGCAACAAAATTTTTCTTTCCATGTTGCACATTGTCATTCTGGACCAAAGTTTTTTTTGTTTTATAATGAAAGACATGTCGGAAGATTGGCACAACCAATAGTAAACAACGATAATTGCAAATAGTACCAGCATAATGTATTAATACTCAACCACAGTGAGTTCCGAACATTATATAAATGAGCAAATCTTGTCTAAAGAGGAGCGTTTGCTTGGTGGTTGTAAATCGTCATCTTGGAAATCAATTTGGTTGCTCTGCAGTGAAAGAGAAGAAATAAATACTCTCTTAAACCATAGTCGGAAAATAATATTATTTTCATACTCTACCATCGTATTATTTTGCTACTCAACCATACTAAATTCTTGACCGGGACAATCACCATGTACTCTTTGTGTACACTAATAAAAATGGGAGTTAGATGATATTTATTTAACAAACAATATTTTGTTGAACTTTAAGATAGTACTACATAACTCCCAGACCGAAGAATCTGGTTGAAAAATGACATCATATAAGTAAAACTTATATACTTTAACATCAGATGATTTGACAAAAGATATACCACAGTAATTTTGCCACAACACGAATGTGCAATGCTTACCTAGCAGAGATTGACATTACCAATGGCTTAATTTTTCAATCCACTTGACAAACCTCCATAAGTAACATTATATTTCAAGAAGCATATGCTAAAAATTTTCAAGCACACAACTTTTACTAAACAAATGATATATTAAGGCAAATGCACAGGTGGTAGCATAGCACAGCTGCAGGTGACCTGGACAAAATACACAAGAAGATCATTGCCAGGAAATGCACCATGTTGCTAAAAATCTAACCTGAGGATAGATAGATGCATGATAAATAGATGAACTTCATGGTACAATTTGAACTGTAGGTAGATTGGTTAAAATGCTTTTCTTAAGTAATAACCAAATGAAAACTTCAACTTTCAAAGGAATTTTTATCTTCCACAGAAATTTATGAGGAAAATTCACATTTTGCATTTTCAGAAACTTGTAAAAAGAGTTCACAAAGAACTGTTTGTTAACATTCATATTCCAAACCAGTTTGTCATCCTCTTTTTTCAAGCAAATGCATTGACAATCTTCCATTAGTTTTTCCCAAAAGGACAGAGTATCACCCCAAAGAGTTATTCTAAAAGTGATAACCCCCAACCTTCAGAGAAGACCTCATATACAATTATATTTTTACTGAAAGACATATTGTATAACCTAGTATACATGTAAGCTAAGGAAACCTTGCCCAGCCACACATCCTCCTAGAACCTTGTGTTGATACTATCTCCAATACTAAAATTACAACAACTAAAAAACTGATCTTTAACTAACATTAGGCTAGCCCAGAATTGAGAGTCACCTGGTCTAGCAGTTACTTGTGATAAAGTATTAGAGCCTAAATATTTATTATAAGGAATTCCTGCTGGAAGCTATTCTCATTCATCAATTTGCAAAGCCATTTCCCTAAAAGAGTAGTATTCATGGTATCCAAATCCAGGACACCTAAACCCCCTGCTCTTTAGGTAAACACACATTTTTCCAATTGACCAAATGGTATTTTTCTAATACCTTGATCTTCTTGCCATAACAATATGGTTCTGAAGCAATCCATCTTTTTCTCTTACCCCTTTTGGCAATTTATAGAAAGAAAGCATGTAGAGAGGTGCACTACTTAAGCAAGTATTTAGCAGAATGACTCTCCCTCCTATAGATAACAATTTCCCCTGCCAACACCCTAGCTAATTTTCAATGCTTTTCCAATCTTTATTTCTTGTTCTAGATTGGTTCATAGGGATGCCCAAATATCTCATAGTCAAAGATCCAATTTTGCAAGTTAAAATTTGATTGTATTCATCTTGTTTATTAGAAGCCTCACCAAAACAATATAGTTCACTTTTATGGAAATTCACCTTTAAGCCTGACATTTGTTCAAACAAACACAAGATAAAGTAAGACCAATTCTATCGTTAACTTTAACCCCCACATGGCCGCCATTTATCATCCTCATTATCCAATCACAACAGGTATCAGGGAACACCTTTATTTGATAATCTGGTACAAAAAGGACATTTTATTTTGCCAGCTTTTTCAAATTCTACCTTAAACAAAATGCAAGATTTTTTTTGTCTTTATGGATATTATTTAAAGTCTCATGCAACAAAAGAACTCCCTCCATCATGCACCTATGTTGTTTTTTAATAAAAGCAGTCCGAGTGCTGGAGCCTAGAGTCAATGGAATCGATTACAGTATTCAACCCATTCATTAAGACCTTTGTTATTATTTTGAAACTCACATTTCTGCAATCTGAATCTTCTGGTTGTACTACCTGAACAGCAACCGATTTGATCAAGAATAATAAATTTACTAAATTCATAGGCTTGAGGACTAGAGTGGAGGAGAGGAACTTCCATGGCATCAGTCTGGACCCATAGCGCCAAAAAGCAAGAAATTAATTTCAGCATGGAGATGGGATTGGGGATGAAGCCAGTACGGATTGCGGTTGGCAACGAAGAGGCACAAGATGACCACATAACATGGACACTCATGTAATCCAATCAGGATGCCATCCAGGAATTTGATAGCCACAGCAAGTATGAGAGAGAGAGAGAGAGTCCATGCCTACACGCCATGTCGCCGCCCTTCTGCGAGTCACTGCTGTTATGCCGCAACCACTGGTTCCAACCAGCAAAAAGAAAGATGGTGGAGAAGGATTCAGGTGGGCATCAAGGACTCGATGTTGTCAAGAAGTTGGGGCGTCGCCAGAAACAACTCTAACCCTAGACAAAGGGGATCTATTTTAGAGGAAGAGGAAGGAAGGAGATGGGGGATGGGGAGCGTTCTGAGGACTCAAGAGTTAGGATAAGAAGCTTAGATGTGGGCAGTTTTTTCCTTGGACGTGGGAGATGGTGGGCTGGCCCAACGAGTTTTATGCGCAGTGTATTCACATTGAGTGCCCTGCAATGCCTATGCTTTCCATTGCGAGATTTATGTTTCTATATGCATGTTTTTGTTGTAGTGTTGTATTTCCCATTCTATGGACGTAAAGATCCGGAGGAGTATCTCGAATGGGTTTATCAACTCGAATGTGACCTCAAGTTCCAGAAGCTATCCGAAGCCAAGAAAGTGATGCAAACCACCATGGAGTTTGAAAAATATGCATGCACTTGGTGGAAGATATATCTTGAGAAGCATTATGTCACTACTTGGGAAGAATTGAAGGAGGTCATGAGAACGTAGTTTGTGCCATATGAGTATGAGCTAGAGTTACTTCATCATATGAAGAGCATTCGCCAAGTATGTCGATCTATCCAATCTTATTATGATGAGCTGGATTATGCTATGTATCGTGCCAACATCACAGAGGCATGTGCAATGAGGGTTTATTTCAAAAGAGGTTTGAATTCCAAGATCACTACTACTGTTCATTTGAAATACGATGGTAGTATGCAAGATCTTGTAAATTATGCAACAGAGGTGGGGAGGAGAATTATAGATAGGTGTACACCACTGTTCAATGTGAGTCCACACTTCAGTTCGTATGCCTTCACTAGTGCGTTACATGAGAAGACAATCGAGCATGGGACCTTCCCTTTGGTCAAGGCGTCATGTAGTGATGCTCCGTTGCTACATGAGGAGATCATGGTTGATGGCAATTGCGCCATTGCTAGTCCACGATTAATGGAAGATAAGATGATTCAAAACCCATGTGAGGATGAGAGCCACATAGCCAAATTGAGTGAGAATGTTGAAAATTATGAGCTATGTGATTCCACCATATGTGAGGTTGAAAGTATCCAATTTGCGAGTGTAAGAGATACACCAAAAGAAATGAGTGAAGTAGATGATAGTAAAAGTGAGTTTATTGCTAAAATTAACGATTTACTCTCTATTTCTAGTGTTGTTTCTCACATTGTGCAGGTTGACATTAAAGAAGAGGAGTTGAATGTTCAACAACCAGCACCGTTGGAAGTAAAAGACGGGGAGATAACCACGGTTGGGAATGGAGTGCTTGCTGCCCCGTGGTTTCATCATGAAGATTTGATACCTACAACACCTACATCAACTGAGAAGGTCGATAAAAGTAACAATCATGTTGCTGGATTTAAATGTGAAAAGGTGAGTAATTATGAGAACTCTTGTGTTCAATTGGAAATTCCATGTTCTGATATTTTTACGCTCAATTTACATAATGTGGAATTGATTACTCATAAGGAAGTTCTTACTAAAATATCTCCTAATGATTCTTTATACTATATCATATTCGATGATCCTAGAGAGCTATCTAGTGTGATTGAGAACCTTGCTAAAGTTTCATGTTTAAAATCACTAATTAGTACTTATTCCTACACATATACGTTCAATTTGATTGGAGATTATGGTGTAGATGACAAGTTCTATGTTTATCGAATATGCATTACATATGATAAGCTTGCTGAATTGAAATTACATATTTTGTGTAAACAATCTTTTGTGCAATGTTATGAACCCAATGAGATGAGTTTCAATAATAGTGCTTGTTGTTTTAAATGATTTCTTAAGCCTACTTGTTTATCCTTTGCTGAATAATCATGTACAAGTAATCAGAGTAGTGTAGTTGAAGCATGGAAGGCACTAAGAATTTTCTCCCCCATATTTAAACAACTTGATCTGGTTTGTCCCTTTAATATCTTGTCCATGTACTTAGAAAAGTCGAGGATAACTTTCTCTCATGGGAGGGAGAATGATGTGAATGAAAGTATTGCAATATATATATATATATATATATATATATATATATAAAATACATCCTATGGCTGCTGATGTGCTAATTATCTTGTGCAAAACAACGAGAATGACACAATAATTGATTCATACATATATCATACATATACGTTGTTCTCTTTGTTTAGTACACTTTCAGGAAAACATAATATGCTAAACGGAAGGACTATGGATGACAAATATATATACGATGCATATACGTTGTATTCTTTGTTTATCATATTTTCAGGCTATCAAAAGCCGAAAACAACTTTTCGTGAAGAAGGGGAGGATGATGAGGACATCTCTATTACTACTACATCTTCTAACTCTCCAAATGTGCATAAGGACAATGTTGTTAATGTTCATGATGTTCCTAAATGTCCAATGACTAGGGCAAGACCCAAACTTCTAAACCACTAGGTGCAATTGTTTCTTAATGAGTTTTCTTATGCTTTGGATGAGGATTGGATACTATCTCACGCCAATACTTTGTGCATTCTCAAGTTTACCAAGTTTGAAGACTTTGGAACTAAGAGGGGGAGGAAGGTCGGGGCCGAAGCAATGGAGAAGCACAAAGAAGATGGCAGCCATACATGCATCCAAGGATATGGGAGAGCAAGGGGGAAGAAGCCCATGCGGCCAGCAAGGGGAAGAAGCCCATGCGACTAGCAGGATAATGGGGGGAAGCCCAAGAATCCACAGCGCAAGTTTTGCATAAGATTTTCAAGCCCAATTAGGACCTCCCACAAGTCCAACCGAAATCAAACTAGGAATTAACTCAGAACTCAATTCGGATTCGGTTCGGGACAGCCCACAGGGCCCATAATAAAAAGGTCATAACTTTCAGAAATGGAGTCCGATTGGGGTGCTCTTGTGATTTTTTAAAGCTTATTCCAAGGCCCACGCAATGGATCTGGTGCCAGCCTCAGAAACCTTACAGTCGTGCTGCTATGACCAAAACAATGTGACAGCTGTAAATTTAGGTTTTCTTTTTGTTTGAGTTTGAGTCCAATACATTGTAGGGATGAGTTGTATTCGGTTTGGGAACCTTGTGGCCAACCCTAGGGGTCATATATACTCATGTATTCGTGCCTTTTTGAAGAGACCACTTTTGATATTAACTAATAGATTGCTTTTGCATCTAGACGGCGTTCTACGCTTGTTCTTCCTCGTGGCTGGCCAAACCAACACTTGAGGGGGAATTGGCCGTTTATCCTTCAAAGATTGTTCAATCTTTCTGTTTATCCTTGCATTGGTAACGGGGGATCACTACGATTCAGTAAGCCTCATGTGAGTATCCTTTATCCTACGTCGAGAAGATCGTGCGACCCCGTATCAACACTACGGCCAGTGTTGGTATTTGTGGTCGTGTCAACGAGTTGTCCAACCTCTGTCGCCACAATGCCGACCTTGGCTTCCATGGCGTCGTTTGATGCCCAAGAGAGCTCTCTGGTCCTCCCTCTACTAGGCTCACCCCTACAATCAATTTCCATGATGTGTTGAACTCCAGACCTACCATTGCTTGAGTGGTCATTGTCCACTGTAGTCTTCATTGCCGCTAAAGTGGAAAGGCATTGTACTGTAGATGGGATTCAAGTGCGGTGTTAGCGCAAAAGTAAAGAGGAGACATCTGGATTTTGTTTAGTCTTACTTTCACCTACCACCACCGTGCAGCTTCTTGCTCACTTGGCTCTCACCATTTGCTTCCTCTCTTGGCTGCACTTGCACGTTGTCGCCAGAGAGGAGGGAGACACTACTACTAATGTTGTTGTTGTTGGTGGTGGTCGTCGTGTCAACGAGTCAACAGAGGAAGTGAGGAGATCTACTAGTAAGGGAGATGTGAATGTGTTTTCTTCCAATGTGGCATAGCTGGATGGTGTATGGAGGTCTTTTTTACATGTCAAAATTGTATGATATGGATAGTCTATGTCAGCAAAGCTGTCTATGCAAACCATCTTTTAGTATAGTTGATATGGAAACCAGCAAGGCAGTAGTCAAATACCAATCCTGTTCGGTTGCTGGTGACAATTAGGGGCGTAGTTGTAAATTTATGGCATACAAATTTTTGGTTGTGTTAAGATAATTGTTCGTAGGCCAATGGGTATAGGTACCACTTTACTAACTGCTTCACTCCTCGATCTCTGTCGCCTCCTCCCCTCTCCTTTTTTTCTTCAGCCATCTAGATTTGGTCCCCCTCCCCTTCTCTCACGCCCTATGGCTCGCCGACGGTGAGAGGGGAGGGGGGGGGTCCATCCCTGGTTCCTTGCTTTGCAATAGTATTAGGGTAGTTTAGGTCCCCCTTCTTTCCCCTTTTGCTTATTGTACAGTTCCAGAGGTTCATGCTTGGGCGCCATCCATGGCATGGAGCTGCTCGTCCCTGAGCTTGCTTCTGTCGCCGTCCAAGGCATGGAGCTCTAGCTTCCATTGCTCTGGGTTCTATCCTACTTGGCGCACACAAGATGGTGGTTCCTCTAACTTCGTCGCCGCCCACCATGGACAGAGGTCGGATCTGGTAGCTTTATGTACAGTCTCTTGGGTTTGTGTGGTGCCTTGTGTCATCACCCCTGGGTAATCACACTTAGGTATACAGATTACTATTCGTTTGCTCAGTAGAACACTGCTCCAACGAATAGTAAGTTTTTACCAGAGTTAACACATCAGAACAATAAGATAGAAACTGTTCTTTATTACAACAGCAGCCACACAAGGCTAAGGTTCTGAATACAATTATTTAACTACAAAGGGGAATACACTCCCCACGCTTGCCTGCTAGGTCCCTCCGGTAGTCTACTTGTCCCACGAGTCGAATAGGGCGTCCACCTCACTCTGCTCCTCGTAACCAGCGCCTTCGTCACCGATGGCCTCCTCGATACTTGCGCATCCCTCATACCACTCGGGATAACTCCCGGCCGGACTAGGATCTAAGCAAGGGGAGAGAGAGCAAGAGTCAGTACTAGTGTACTTAGCAAACATGTAATAACAAAATGCACCTGATAACTACCTCTTATCCTTATAATATTTCTACCTCTTCCCTTTCTCTGAAAATAATCATCAAGATTTAGGTTGCAAATTTTACTTCTGAAAAGATTACTTGTTACCTAATAAGAAGATAAACCCCCAGAGGATTACCGCAGCCTCCAATCCAGGAGACAGACATGAATTCATAATTTTGTTTAGTATTGCGCAGGCTTGTACCACTTTACCTATAGTTACTCTGAGCTCTAACGACTCTGGACCTCCCGCATTTCCTTTGATGTGGTTTCGAGATCAGAAAATAGAATGTTTTTCAAGTTACGTATTTATGTCTCCACCCATTACTTTCCGTTGGTGGCTTACCTCCACTAAGTTCCAGAAATATTGGTCGGTCAGCTCTCTTCCAGTTCCCAACACTCCACCGTACGCTTACTATCCTACCCATTGTGGAGTACATAATTGCGTAACCAGGTAACCTTTCCTTCTCGCCGAAACGGGAAGATGGTTGGCACTTAAATACGGCCCCTTATCCGAGTAAGAGTTTTGTTTGTCCTTATATTATAACCATATGTAAAAGGATCCCGCCGCTTACCTCTCTTGCTTCCTTCCCCAGGGTTCCTTTTACCAACCTTATTAACTCTCTTCCAGTGCAACGACTCTCCTCTAGTTGTACGGCTCTTACCTTCTTATCTTTCCTTCTTGCCTTCTTTAACTGATTTAGTTTTGAGACATAGTTTTTGATGCAATACATATATGATATAGCAATATACGGTGTACATTTAATATAACTATATTTATGCTCAAAAGTAAGCTTGCCTTCGTAGTTGTAGTAAAAAGCAGCGTCAAGGTACTTCGGATCGACGAATCCTGCCTATGTCAGATCGGCCTCTGCAATTATACAGCAGACGCACGTAATATGCTGATAAATACTTAGTTGCTTTTGGTGCTAGTATAAATATATGGGTCAATTGGTTCTTTTAGTTAGCAGATTTTAGTTTAATAACATTTTGCAGATCCCCGATATGTTAGCACTCCCCAACTGCGGTGGTTCTACGGTCTGATGGTTCTAGGATCAAGGTTGTCGAAACTCGCTTTCTATCGCACAAAAATAAAAGGAAAAAGTCCGGTCTACTCCCTCGAACTATCAGAAAAGTCTGGTTTACCCCCTGAACTACAAAATTAGTTATTTAACTCCCTGAACTTGCGAAAACCGGTCAATACACCCCAGGCTGGTTTCTTTGGGGTGGTTTTGTACTGTCTGATATACAAGCCACATACACATGTACAATCAAGATATACAAGCCACATGTACAATCGTCCGGTGTCCCTGGCTCATTCTTGCTTCTTCCTCCCCATTGCTTCCTTACTCCTACCGGTGTCCCCATGGTGCCTCCTCCTACCAAGCTCCTATGGCGCCTCCTCCTGTGGCCACGCCTTGCCCAGCTCCTGCGCCACCTCCTTGCCGCCTTGCGCGCGCCCGATGGCTCCCCTCGTGGCTTCTCCCCTCCGTGGTCGGATCTTTGGCCTTGCCATTCTGTGTGCCACCACGTTAAGCCTTGCTTCCCCTTCCGTGGCCTTCTCTCGTGCGCGTGCCATGTGACCCGGCTCAGCCGCCTCCTCTCTTGTGCGGCTCCATGGCATTGCTACATGGCAAGAACCTTGCGCCCTTGCTCCCCTCTTGTTCCCAGCGTGGCGCTGTCGCCGGCGCCGCCTGCGCTCGCGCCTCTCCCTAGCTCACCCCTGCTCCTCTCTTTTCCCCAGCCAGCTTCCCCTTTTCTTCCTTTTACTGCCATTTCAGATTTTTATGCGATGGGGAGGCCGAGAGAAGCGTGGGCATATCTTTCGAGAGCGGCGAGAGGGGGAGCGAGGGCCACCGACAAGGATCCTAGGGACTCAGAGGCCGGTGGCGGACCAGGTGATGGGCCAAGTGGCGGCGCGCCGTGGGTGCCATGGGAGCTGGAGGAGGAGCGCCATGGAGGCCAGAGGCGTGGCCGGCTAGTCGGGGCAACGCAGGGGAGCCGGAGACGACGGCGCGGGGAGCTGGAGGCGGCGGCTGGAGGGAGCTCCAAGGCCAAGTCCGGCCAGGAGCAAGAACGCCAGGGAGCCAAAGTTCTCTAGAAAAAAAATAGAGAGAGGAGCAACTGAGGAAAAGAAAGAAGGAGATAAAGAAGAAGATGGTATTATGTATTGTTATGTATTTACATCATTATTTGAACATGTATTTAGTGTTGCACACATCTCAAAGCATGGATGGACGGCCCAGATGTTTGGAGCGTACAAAACCACCCCAGCAAACCAGCCCAGGGGGTGTATTGACCGGTTTTCGCAAGTTCAGGGGGTTAAATAACCGGTTTTGTAGTTCAGGGGGTAAACCAGACTTTTCTGATAGTTCGAGGGAGTAAACCGGACTTTTTCCAAAATAAAATACTACTCGCACTCGCATGCAACTAAGTCTATTAAATTCTATGCCTAATCAAATTTATTTGAGTGCACCCATTATCTAATTACCTAAATAGACTCGGGGTAGATTTTATTCGAGTATTGTTCATCTATGAGTATTGATCATCTTCGAGTACTGCTCATTGCTTCGCCTAGCTGATCAAAAGGTTTCTACTACCTGGTCGAAGGTTTCAACTACCTGGTCGGAACGTTTCGACTACACTACTGGTCAGAAGGTTTCGACTACCTGGTCGAAGGTTTCGACTACACGTCTCTACCTTATGTTCGTTCGGCCGACACCATCTGGTGCTGGGCTTCTTCTTCACTCCCTTCTTTTCCCCAATCTCTTTCTTCCATCTCTTCTCCTGCGGTTGCTTCGACCGGAGCTCCTCCCTCTGGCTCTCGGCTTGGCCCAGTCCTCCCGTGTGGCTCGGCCAACGGCCTAGCCCACGCTGCCTGTGCTCAGTCTCGTGCACTCAGTCGCTCGTGGCTTGGTTCCTCCAGGACTTTACTCCCCCTTTTCTCCCTTCCTCTATTAAATTGATTTTTGGTATGCTGAGCTTGATTCATTAATTTGATGCTTGATTTTTACACTGATGTTGGTTGGTTGTGCTTATGCATGAATAATAGATGGATGTGGGTTATAAGCACAGTGGGGAGATGGATGGTGGTTACACATGCTCTAGATTTGCTACTGCAAGCTTGTGGTAATACAACCCATTTTCCCTCTACTCCTCCCCAAACCCCTTCTTGTGATGCCAAAATTAGCGATATTACAGTGGGTTCAGCCTTGGCCAAAAATGGGAATGGCTACAGAACTGGGTTACCTTTGTCGGACTTGTTTTTGGGAAAAAGGCAATGAGGTTTGGTGATGATGGTTGTGGTCGTCTGCTGGGTGTTGTGGTGGTTCACGTCTGCCGCGGTCACTCATTGGTGTTGTTGCCGCCTCTTGCTCCCTTCGTCTTCTGGCTCCTGGCCTCCTGTCTTCTCCTGTTGCTGTGGTTGCTTGGTTTGATTGGCTTGCTTGGCAATGGTGGGGTGAGGGTTGCTCTTTATGCTCACCTCTGCCTTGTGAAGAAATGGTTTTTGGGTGTTGTGATCAAGGGGGAAAGAATCTGTGAGGGCTGGCTGGTGGAGAGATGAACTTCTGAGGGTTGGCTGGTTGGGGGTAATGAACTTCTGAGGGTTGGCTTCGGCTGGGGGAATGAACTTCTGAGGGTTGGCTTCGGCTGGCAGAAGGTTGGCATTGAGCTGGCTCTCATGTGCTTGATATTTTGGGTTGCTTGGTGAATGTGCTGACTGAGGGGAATGAACTTCTAAGCGTTGGCTCTTATCCCTTTGGCTCTCACATTCTACTGTTGGCTTGGGTAATGCTGATGGACCTTTGGTCCAAAGGATGCTTCTACTGTCGTGGGCTTACAGACCATTGGTTCAAAGGTGGGTTTTGAGATGGTTTTTTGGATGGAGGTAAGTCGGTAAAATGTGGGTATCGGGTTTTAACATTGTCGGGTGATGAGACCCACGGAAGGTGAGATGGTGCCACTACCTTAGGGTGGTCGGGAAGCCTCAATGGCCTTCGTGAAATCTGACGGCAATCTACTCTTTCTTCCAATCCTCCCTTTAATAATACTATGCTTGCTATTATCTATGGATAATGGTGGAAAGTGGTATGTGTGCAGGTTTCGGATGGCTGAGGAAAAGATTCGGTAAGCTAGCGATCAATGGACCAAGATACAAGGAGGGCTTCGGCGATATGCAATGCAAAGCTTTCATTATTGTTTTGTAAATTATTCTGGATTGTAAAAGATATGTTTTCAATTTGTTGCACTGAATTATGGCAGTTGCTTTGAGTTGATATTAATGTTTCTAATTTGCATGAATGGCATTCATATTGTAATTCAAGGTGTACTTTAGTGTAACATGTTCAGGTGCAACTTATGTTACTGAACTCTTGATGTGAAATTGTTGATGGTGTGTGATGCATATCTTTTATATTCGTTATGGTGATTAAATCTCGTTTTTAAGTATCTGCATTTTAGTTACTGTTAATTACCAATTAACGATGCTTAATCTAGGTTTAGGTTTTTCGGGTTCTCACATCCTCCCCCCCCCCCCCTCCTTAGAAAAAATTTCGTCCCGAAATTTGGTTTTCACTTGAATAGGTTAGGGTAGGCTTCACGTAGCTCTTCTTCTTTCTCCCATGTAGCTTCTCGTGGGGAGTGGTTCCTCTATTGCACTTTGCAGAAACGGATATTCTGGTTTCTCGGTTGTTGGTCTTCTATCTCTAGGATCTTCACTGGCTGCTCCTCATAGGTAAGTCATCCTGAAGAGGTATGTCTAGATTGGTCAAATGCTGGGAGGGTTCCCTCAGGCATTTTCTAAGCTAGGATACATGAAATACATCGTGGATTCTTGATAATTGGCTCGGTAATTCTATTTGGTATGCTAGGGTGCCTTTATGCTCTAGAATCCGGAAGGGTCCAACATACTGTGGACTTAGATTCCCTTTTAATCCAAATTGGCACACCCCGTGCATAGGTGATACCTTCAGATATACATAACTTACTTCCTTGAATTGTAGGTCTCTTTGATGTTGGTCTGCGTAGCTCTTCTGCCTACTCTAAGCAATCTTATGGCGCTCTCGGATTAGTTGAATCTTCTCGTCATTCTCTCGTATTAGTTTCGAGCTTAATAACAGTCTTTCTCTAATTTCATACCAACATATAGGGGACCTACACTTCCTTCCGTAGAGGGCTTCGAATGGGGCCATTTGGATACTGGACTAATAGTTGTTATTGTAGGCAAACTCGACCAAAGCTAGGTATTTTTTTTCCAAGAATCTCCAAAGTTTAATACACAGGCTCTTAGCATATCTTCTAGGGTTTGGTTTACTCTTTCAGTCTGGCCATCAGTCTACAGGTGATAGGTCGTACTGAAATTGAGCTGAGTGCCCAAGGCAGTGTGCAAGCTTTTCCAAAAACCAGAGGCAAATACTGAGACTCTATCGGATCTGATGGTCTTCGGTACTCCATGTAGAGTGACTACCCTCTCCACATAGAGCTCGACTAGCTTATTGATTGAGTACTTTTGATTGATGGCCATGAAGTGGGCCGATTTGGTGAGACGGTCCACAATTACCCAAATTGCATCTTTTTTTTTGATGGTCAAGGGAAGACCTGTTATGAAGTCCATACAGATATCTTCCCATTTCCATTCAGATATTTCTAAGGGCTTTAGCAATGCCGCTGGGCATTGGTGTTCCGCTTTAACTTTCTGACAGGTGTCGCATTGGCTCACATATTCGGCTATTTGTCTTTTCATGTTTGCCCACTAGAAATTTTCTCTGAAATCCCTATGCATTTTAGTGCTGCCCTGGTGTATTGTATACTGGGTATTATGGGCTTCACATAATATAATTTCTTTAATCTGCGGTTGGTCAGGCACATAGATCCTTGTTTGACGCCAAAGAATTCCAGAAGCATCTATGTTGAACTCTGAGGGTTGGCCTAACTTAATCCTTTGGATTTCTTCTTTGATGAAAGGGTCTAGAAGTTGTTGTTCTTGTATCTGATCACAAAGGGTAGAGTGAAATATCATTGCAGCAATGGTGGCGTCTGAAGTGGTAGTTTTGATCTCTATTTCCATTTTGGCCAAGGCTTGAATTAGGTCATTGGCGTGACTTTCAGCAGAAAGGTGGTTGCACTGAGTTTTTCGGCTGAGAGCGTCAGCTACTACATTGGCTTTTCCGAGGTGGTAGTTGATGGTTAGATCATAGTCTTTAATCAACTCTAACCATCTTTTTTGCCTCATATTCAGCTCTTTCTGGGTAAAGATGTATTTGATGCTTTTATGATCGATGTACAATGTACACTTTGATCCATAAATATAGTGTCGCCATATTTTTAGGGCAAATACCACGGCTTCCATTTCAAGATCGTGAGTAGGATAGTTCATTTCATGGGGCCTCAGTTGTCGGGAAGCATACGCGATGACTTTCTCGTCTTGCATCAACACACATCCTAATCCATACTTTGATGCATCATAGTATACCACGTATTCAATGCCATCTTTGGGTAGAGCTAGAACTGGTGTTGTGGTTAGGCGTTGTTTTAACTCCTAGAAACTCTTCTCACATAAGTCCATCCATACATACTTCACATCCTTCTTCAGAGGTTTGTGAGAGGTGATGTGATTTGAGAGAATCCTTTGATGAACCTTCTGTAATATCCTACAAATCCCAGGAAGCTTCTAATTCCTGTAGCATTTGTTGGACGTCTCCAAGAGGTGACAGTGTCAATCTTGGAAGGATCCACTTCTATTCCTCTCCCAGATATGATATGTCCTAGGAATGACACTTGGTTAAGCCAGAATTCACATTTATTGAATTTGGCAAAGAGTTGGTTTTCCCTCAGGATTTCCAGAGCAGTAGTGAGGTGTTGCTGATGTTCTTCCTCACTTTTAGAGTAGATCAAGACATCGTCAATAAAGACAACGATGAATTTATCAAGATATTTCATGAATAATTCGTTCATTAAGTTCATGAATACGGCCGGGGCATTAGTCATTCCGAATGGAACCACTGTGTACTCGTGGTGCCCATACCGTGAAACAAAGGCTGTCTTTTCTATGTCGGTGTGGTTGACTTTGATTTGGTGGTATCCGAACCTTAGGTCAATTTTTGAGAATACTCATGCTCCTTTCAGTTGGTCAAAGAGATCATCTGTTCTAGGTAATGGGTATTTATTTAGCTCCCGGTAATCCGTGCATAACCTTACTCCTTCGTCTTTCTTCTTAGCGAATAATATCGGGGCTCCCCAAGGTGAAGTACTTTCCTTGATAAAACCCTTGGCTTCAAGTTTATCCAATTGCTTTTTCAGTTCTAAAAGATCTGGGGCATTCATTCTGTAAGGCCTTTTTGATATTGGTGCCATCCCGGGAATTAGGTTGATAGTAGGTTGATAGTAAATTCTATCTCCCTATCTGGGGGCATACTAGGTAGTTCGTCAGGAAATACATCGGGAAAGTCTTTTACTATGGGTATGTTTTTCAATTACTTTATTTGAATGCTTGCCAGGCTGAGATCATATGGTTGCTGCCTGATTCTGATTCCAAGGTACTGCAATCTGGTCCCGTCGGGTTTTCTAATGGACGCTTGTTTGGATTCACAGTCGATATTTACTCCATGGGCAGATAGCCAATCCATACCCAGGATTACTTTTGAGCCACTTAGGTGAATTACGAACAAATCCGCTAGGAACTTGGTGTTATGGATTATAATGGCTTGATTCTTTCTAATTGAGGTTACTTCGATTGTTCTAGCAGGCGTGTTAACCCCCATAGGTTTTTCTAGTGGTTCTGATGTTAGATCATGTTCTGCTAGGAACTTGTAAGATATAAATGAGTGGGTTGCTCCTGGATAAAAAAAGAACAGTACCCATAGATGGGAGAATTAACAGCTTACCCATGAGCACGTCTGTGGCTTCTCCAACTTGTTGAGCACGTCTGTGGCTTCTCCAACTTGTTCCGCGGTCACGTGGGTCAGGCGTACCGGTCCTCTTCTTCCCATTCCTCCTGTGACAGGTGTGTTACCCCTGGGTTGATTTGGGTGGCTGCCTTG
The DNA here is from genome assembly GCA_036346405.1 of Phyllostachys edulis. Taxonomy (NCBI): domain Eukaryota; kingdom Viridiplantae; phylum Streptophyta; class Magnoliopsida; order Poales; family Poaceae; genus Phyllostachys; species Phyllostachys edulis. The sequence goes on from CM070549.1 coordinate 68,696,240, forward strand.
TTGTGGTACCGGGGCAGGTAATCTCGGTACATATGCTGGCTGTGGTGGAGCTCCTGATGTCCTTTGTGGGTGGGGACATTCAAACTTACGGTGTCTTGGCTTTCCGCAATTGAAGCAAGCATCGGTGTACCTCAAGCAATCCTTGGTCAAATGGTTCTCTCTGCACTTGGCACACCGGAAGGCGATGGCTGCTGGTTGTTGTGGGGCTGTGGGTCTCTGAAATGCTGGATTGAAGAATCTCGGCCTGGGGGCCCATATCGAGGTGGTTGTGATGGCAGGAAAGAACGAGGCCTGTGGACTATTGACGGAAGGTGGTCTACCTTAGCCTTCTTGCTTCGTTCCTCGGAGAGGTTGGTATGTTCATTCTCCAGAATAATGGTTCGGTTGACCAAATCTTGGAATTCGAAAATTTTATGGATGGATAAGAGCATTTTCAGGTAGGGCTGCATTCCATCCAAGAATTTTTTATTTTATTTTATTCTCTTCAGTGTCTATATCGGCTGGTGCGTAGCGAGAGAGTTCATTGAACTGACTGAGATACTCAACCATTTTCTTTCCCCCAGTGTTAACGCCCAGAACTCTCGTTTCTTCAGTTCCATATGGCTAGTAGGCCCATGGGTTTCAATGAACCTTAGCTTGAATTCAGCCCAAGTAATGGGCGGTTCGCTGACTCTATTGCGGTTATAGTTTAGCCACCAGGTAGCGGCTGGTCCGGTCAGCTGATGGGAAGCATAACAGACTTTCTCAGCATCTGAGCATCCAACTATGTCCAGTTTCTTTTCTGCTTCCACTAGCCAGTCGTTGGCATCCAGTGGGTCAGTGGCCTTGGCAAAAGTAGGAGGGCGAGTCTGGAGAAAGTTGCCCAGACTAACCACGCGGGCTGGATGGGATGTGGTGGGTGTTACTCTGGTTAACAAGGCTTCCATGAATCGATTCTGATTCTCCTGAGCTTCTCTTCTGGAGTTTTCTAGGAATATGAGTACATCCGCCATTATTCCTAGCGGGTCTGTAGCTCCAGTGGGTGGTGGCTGGCTAGCTTCTGGTGGTGGAGTCACTCTAGACTGGCTTGGTGTTGCTCCTTGAGAATCGACTGGTGGGTTCTCCACTGTCCTGTCTTGTGGAAATAGTCCCAATGTTAGTCCCAAGCCTTGCCCGTCGTGCCCTTGTCCTTCCATCCTGAGGGGGAGGTGTTAGGAAGTGGTTTGTATTAATGATGGTGGTCGGAGCATTTATTTTATGACAAGTCTTCTTGTTGGTTATACTGTTATTTCCACTTCTCCAGCAGTGTTTTGTGGTAGGGAAGAAAGTATTATATTTTTCTGACAGAGTTAACCCTCGGGTGAGTTGTGTTAAGCCATACACAGGTAAGCAAATAACACCAAGAAACAAAGAGATGCAAAAGATACAAATCCTACACTAACTGAGTCTTTCGTGCTCAGTCATGCTTGAGATCCCATTCTCAAGACCGCTCAAACCACGTGTTTGGGACCGCTTAGAGCTTGCCTCTAAGTGTGAACCTACACTACCCTGGATCCACGCGCCTAGGCACGCTCGAGATCTAGATCGAGTTCACCCAAATCACATATTTGGAACTATTCAGGGTTCATTCCTGAGTACGCCTAGGACTTCGCTCCTGGGTATGCCAGAGCTACACGCTTGAAGTGCCACAGACCACTCGTCCGGGAAAACTGATATGCAGATGTGGGATAAGGCATCCTTTTTACACTATCCACCTTTCCTTTGCTGTCTGTGAGTATTTACAAGTTACATTGGGATGCTAACAGGTCATTTTGGTTATATAGATGAAAAGGTAAGGAAGCTAACGAGTATGGTCCATACTTATCCAAAAATTGAAAAAGCAGGTCCATGCCAGAATTCTACTCCATGCCTCTAGTCCAGGGACTAAGGTCTAAATCTTATGGTAGTACACCCACAGCCTATATTTTCTATCCTAGGTTGAGCTGGAGTCTGACAATCTACTACTTGAAAAAGATAATCAACACAAATCTTAAGGCAACACTAAGCTTCCCCTGCACTCTCTCTATCAGATAGAAAATTGGACCTAGAGATGGTTCCAAGTTAGTATGGATGCCACTACAAGAAGGATAAGCTTTTTAACATAATAATTTTTAGGATGGAACAGAAATTGATATAGAGATGAGAATTAATAAAGTACTTAGTACCATATAGCAAGCGAGATTACTATTCATTTGCTCAATAGAATACTGCTCCAATGAATAGTAAGCCTTTACCAGAGTTAGCATAGCGGAACAATAAGATAGAAATTGTTCTTTATTGCAACAGCAGCCGCATAAGGCAAAGGTTCTGATTACAATTATTTAATTACAAAGAGGAATACACTCCCTACGCTTGCCTGCTAGGTCCCTCCGGCAGTCTACTCGTTCCACGAGTCGAATAGGGCGTCCACCTCGCCCTGCTCCTCGTAACCAGTGCCTTCGTCACCGGTGGACTCCTCGGTACCTGTGAATCCTCATCCCACTCGGGATAACTCCCGGTCGGACTAGGTACTAAGCAAGGGGAGAGATAGCAAGAGTGAGTAATAGTGTACTCAGCAAGCATGTAATAACAAAATGCACCTGATGACTACCTCTTCTCCTTATCATATTTCTACCTCTTATCTTTCTCTGAAAATAATCAACGAGATTTAGGTTGCAAATTTTACTTCTGAAAAGACTACTTGTTACCTGGTAAGAAGATAAACCCTTAGAGGATTACCTTAGCCTCCAATCCAGGAGATAGGCATGAATTCATGATTTTGTTTAGCACAGTGCAGGCTTGTACCACTTTACCCATAGTTATTTTGAGCTCTAATGACTCTGGGCCTCCCGCATTTCTTTTGATGCAGTTTCGAGATCAGAATACAAAATGTTTTTCAAGTTACGTATTTATGTCTCCACCCATTACTTTCCGTCGGTGGCTTACCTCCACCAAGTTCCAGAAATGTTGGTCGGGTCGACTCTTTTCCAGTTCCCAACACTCCACCGTACGCTTACTATCTTACCCATTGTGGAGTACATAATTGCGCAACAAGGTAACCTTTCCTGCCCGCCGAAACGGGAAGATGGTTAGTACTTAAATATGGCCCCTTATCCGAGTAAGAGTTTTGTTTGTCCTTATATTATAACCATATGTAAAAGGATCCCGCCTCTTGCCTCTCCTCCTTCCTTGCCCAGGGTTTCTTTTACCAACCTTATTAACTCTGTTCCAGTGCAACGGCTCTTCTCCAATTGTACGACTCTTACCTTCTTATCTTTCCTTCTTGCATTCTTTAACTAATTTGGTTTTGAGACATAGTTTTTTATGCAATATATATATGATGCAGCAATATACGATGTACATTTAATATAACTATATTTATACTCAAAAGTAAGCTTGCCTTCATAGTTGTAGTAAAAAGCGGCGTCAAGGTACTCCGGATCGACGAATCCTGCCTGTGTCGGATCGGCCTCTGTAATTATACGGCAGACGCACATAATACACAAATAAATACTTAGTTGCTTTTGGTGCTAGTATAAATATATGGGTTAGTTGGTTCTTTTAGTTAGCAAATTTTAGTTTAATAACATTTTGTGGATCCCCAATATGTTAGCACTCCTCAACTTCAGTGGTTCTACGGTCTAATGGTTTTGGGATCGAGGTTGCCAAAACTCGCTTTCTATCGCACAAAAAAAATACTACTCGCACTTGCATGCAACTAAGTCTATTAAATTTTATTCATGCAAATGTGCCTAATCAAATTTATTTGAGTGCATGCGTTATCTAATTATCTACATAGATTTGGGGTATATTTTCTTCAAGTACTGTTCATCTACAAGTACTGATCATCTTCGAGTACTGCTCATCGCTTCGCCTACCTGGTCGGAACGTTTCGACTACCTGGTTGAAGGTTTCGACTAAACTACTGGTCGAAAGGTTTCGACTACCTGGTCGAAAGGTTTCGATTACACTACTGGTCGGAATGTTTCGACTACCTGGTCGAAGGTTTCGACTACACTATTCGTCGGAAGGTTTCGACTACCTGGTCGAAGGTTTCGACTACACATCTCTACCTTATCTTCGTTCGGCTGACACCTTCTGGTGCTGCGCTTCTTCTTCACTCCCTTCTTTTCCCCAATCTCTTTCTTCCATCTCTTCTCCCGCGGTTGCTTCGGCCAGAGCTCCTCCCTCTGGCTCTCGGCTTGGCCCGGTCCTCGATGGCCTAGCCCGTGCTACCTATGCTCAGTCCCGTGCGCTCGGTCGCCCGTGGCTTGGTTCCTCCAGGACTTTACTCCCCCTTTGTACTGAATTATGGCAGTTGCTTTGAGTTGACATTAATGTTTCTAATTTGCTTGAATGGCATTCATATTGTAATTCGAGGTGTACTTTAGTGTAAAACGTTTAGGTGCAACTTATGTTACTGAACTCTTGATGTGAAATTTTATATGTGGAAACGTGTTGATGGTGTGTGATGCATATCTTTTATATTCGTTATGGTGATTAAATCTCGTTTTTGAGTATCCACATTTTAGTTACTGTTAATTACCAATTAACGATGCTTAATATAGGTTTAGGTTTTTGGGGTTCTCACAGTTTGTGGTAGTCTTGTACCATGGCATGGCGACTTCGAATCCCATGCTCTTGGTTGTTGTTCTCCTCGGTGCCACCACTCAAGCCAAGCCCCCTCCTTGGCCATTGTCCTTCTTCGCTAGGATCTATCCGGCGTCGCTTCCTACTTCTCATCGGTCATCCCAGATCCGATCGGAGATGACTTTTCCCTTCAGCATGGCCAATCAAGGTGCTCCCCAAACTCCCAATAAAGATTTTTCCCTTGTGGTTTTGGAGTATATCTCCATCCTTCCCATTGTGTCGCCTCCATCTGACCTCCATGGTCTTCTCTCCCCGTTCTATTTTTTCACCCCAAGTCTAGATCCACCTCTTAAACACTTCACCAGTAGCGCCACCATCGGGATCGAGGATCCCAAATCGGATCTTGCGACACTCCCTTCAACCTCCGTTTAAAGGAGGCCCCTTTACTCTGTTCGCTGCCCAAGATAGCTGGCAAATACACAACAAGTGGCAGAGCCGAGGCCAGATGTGAGCACTCAAGGTGAGGAGTTCATGAATCAGAGATCTGAGCTACTGCTACATCGACGATGTCGTCGGATGCTGTTCAAGGACATAGATGCAATTTTCCTTTTCTTTTTAGTCCTTTCTTCACAGTTTCAAGGACTGTTCTGTCATTTCCTACCTCTTCAAGGTCCCTTCTGTAAACTTCTTGCTGGTTGTACTGAATCTTAAATATAAATCTAGAGTAAATGACCCTTTGGGCCATACTTGCCTAAAAAGATATACTCATTCGTACGCACGTATGCATTTGCATACGCGTCACATTGCCATTTTTTTGTTTTTTTGGGCTGAGGGAATAAAGGGCCGGAAGGCCAATTTCATTCATTCAACACAACAAAGATTACAAACCCCATTGCAAGTACTTGGGGAAAATGAAGTCTAAACACCTTGAAGCATTAGCAACGACAGAGAGCAACAAGATGGACACAGTGGCAAACTTTGCTAAACCAAACGGTATCGACGGCAAAACACCATCGAGGAACGAATTGTTTTTTGAAATAATACATTTTTTAAAACAAATTACAAAACTAGGTTATCATCTCAAAAAATTGCAAAAATAAGTTCCTGTCGCCATTTCATCTGGCGATAGGTTCCTGTCGCCAGGGGCGGCGGCAGGAGGGTGCCTGTGGTGCACAGGCACCCCCAAAATCTAATGCAAAAACATGGTACCCGGCGTGCATACTATTGTTGAGACAAGCAAAGCTAGCAGCAGCAGCAGCCTCCCTGATCTCAAGAGCCGTGTATGGCCGCGCCTCTATCCGTACGTGTCACCCAACGGAGTCTAGCTGTTGGTGACTAGGCCTGACCCACACATCAGTGGATCACCTCACACTGTATTCGCCGTTCATGCATGCTCATCTCTTCTTTCATATTATTATACTCCGTTTGCTTGTGTCCGGCCTCTAGCTAGCTTCTCATGTATAGCTAGATTTGGGCGTAAACAGCTGCATAAAAGTTGCATGTAGCGACCAAATTAAGGGTAACAAATTAAACCATCAGCTGAAATTATTCCAGAGGGCAAAGAAAAAGGTAGAGAATGCTAGAATTTTTTATTTCTAACGGACAAATTCCTGATTTTATTGGACGATATGTAGTTTGAACTAATTGTACCCGGTGTTGCTTTGTGTGTACACCCCCAACACAAAACTCCTGGCTCCGCCACTGCCTGTCGCCAGATGAAATGGCGACAGGAACTATTTTTGCAATTTTTTGAGATGATAACTTAATTTTGTAATTTGTTTTAAAAAATGTATTATTTCAAAAAAAAAATTCATCGAGGAACCGCAGCTAAGCTTGCCGAAGGGCCTCTATCCTGCAGTCCAGTTGATGTCCTGTCAGTGGTCCTCCGGACGGTCTGTCCATCATGCACGTGTGAGGTTGAAGAAGTTGGAGCCCTAGATTTTGACGGTGCTTCACCGGGCTCGACTCAAGTACCTTCTTTCCATCGAATCTGGGGATCAACGGTGAGACGCGATCAACCCGGATGGAGGAGGAGGAGAATCCACCCAGTGATGAAGATTGGGTCACCGCAAGCTTCAAAGGGACTATTTCCATGTCAGTTATTGTTCCTGATGTTGAAGCCAGCAACTTGGGGCTTGCTTCCATGGCTGAGCGTCGGAAGACCGGGCGATAACCACCACATCCACTTGGGTATAGCCACAGTTTAGATTATTTTGGGGAGGAAAGAGCCTACCATCTCAACGCCGATGATGTACAAAACCATTAACATGGAGACGCATAGCGCTATGACGACGGATGGCTGTGAGGTACCTCCTCCGGAAGGTCGGAGGGCGAGAGTCGTCGGCGGCCAGCTGAGGCGGCGAAGAACGGAGTTGTCGTCAGATCTACCCAAACTGGGGAACCAGATCTAGAAGAACCGAGCATGGACGCCCCAGGTACAACAACCGCTTCAACCGATGGCCAATCTCCACCACACAACCACGGCAGGCGGCGGATCAACTCTCTAGATCGCCGGTAGGCAGCGAGGCGGAAAAAGAGAGGAAGTCGCAAGAGAAAACGGGGGAAACAAGGGACCTAACGCTAACGGTACTATGTACAGTGGGATGGGACTCCGCTCAACGCCGGTGAGGAGGGGCCGCCGCCGGCCCGATGGGGGAGACGCTCTCTCGGTTCTTTTGTCTAGGCTGAGAACGAGAGGGTGGGGAAGACAATCTTTGCATCGCAGTCTACCGGTTGCTGCCCTCGGTGATCCGTTCACTGCACTCGCTAGAATAATGCTAACCTGGTGCAGTTGCTAGCTGCTGATACAGAGCTGTGAACAAGTGTTAAACCATACTTACAACACGGCTACACGAGGTACCTAGCAGCAATCTACTGTAGGAATGAAGATGGAATCACTGTACAGTTCGGAGATAGTGAGATCGGGTGAAAGCAAACAAATGACAATCGAGAAAACACTTCATGATCATGAATAAACAGAGAAAAATTAGGGAGGCAAGAACTCCAAAACTCTCACCGATGTCCAGCGTTTTTACAGACATTGATTACCGTACCAAGCACTATAAATCACTTGAAATGGGCACTGATCAATGATTTCGATAAGCTATATTTCGTTTGTTCATAATCCACCAAAGAAAAACACCGAAACACATCGCCATACAACATTAGTACCATTGTTATTAAGTCGCTCGATTAGTCACGACTAATCGACGATTAATCACCAAGTCAGTATATAGCTTCCGACTAGAGCCATCGACTCGACTAGAAGGGCTAGTCACCCGACTTGCCAACTAATCGGCAGTTAGTCATGACCAGTCAGGTTAGCCACTTGTTGTGGGGGGGGGGGGGTGGCGACGCAGTGGCATGCGTGAAACAAAGGGCAGAGGCGGCGTCACAACTCTACATCTCTGCCCTATTTTCGTATGCATCTAATATACGTAGCTAGTGGGCTAAGCCTTGCTGGTGCTACAATGGGAGGGGCAGAGAGGCAGCATGGAGCAATCCCTCCCCATCTCCAGCCAACCTCGCCGTCGCAGCCCTGGAGAGGGAGTCGCCGCTGGCAATACACCTCCGCCACCCCTAGCAAGAAGCAGATCGAGCCAGGTGCTGCTCCCTTTTGCTGCTCTTTTCTTTCTTCGTTTTTTGCTCTATTCTTCCTCCGTTTGCTTCTTTGTTCCATATCTTGATCCTAGTCTCCCATCTTCTTCCTCCGTTTGCTTCTTTGTTCGAGATCTTGATCCTAGTTTTTCTTTTCTGTTTTGCTGCTATGTTCTTTCCTTCTCTCCTACATTCTATCAGATCTAAGTATTCTTCCCCTCTGATCCTGGGTAGTAGCAGGTAGTACAGTACTAACAACAGCAAGTTGTAGTAGCAGTAGAAGGCAACAAGTAGTAGAAGTAACCAGCAAGTAGTAGTAGACTAGTCAGGACTAGTGGCGACTAATCAGCAAGTCGGTAGCATGGCGACTCGACTCGACTTAATAACCTTGATTAGTACTCCTAAAATACCAGGATAACCAAAAATTCTGAAACATGGTTCAACACTTAGACGTAACAGTAAGCAAATTGTCATGTAGGTCATTCCGCGTTGGCACTAGGCCCTAAGCTACTTCACTGGCCAACAGAAAGGGACCTCTGCCTGTGGGGAGACCTGCTACCGCGATCCTCTGAAGGGCTTCTGCTCCTTGATCTGCTGTCCACTGGCGAGCGCGAGAGAGATCTCTCCCGAGGAGGAGGGGATCTGTCAGGATGGTAAATTGTCACTTACTTAGGATGCGAAGAACCGGTAATTGTCAGTGAAGGGCACACCAAAACCTACCTCGAATAACGCTTTTGCTTAGGTGAGGGTGAGTAGCTTCGGCTGCGTGACCGTGATCTATTGGAGTATCCAGGTGACCTTGAACGCAACCTCCTGTCATAAGAACGACCTCTGCTACTGCACCAAGTAAAGATGAATAAACAAATTAGCTTTTGCCTCCTAGAATGCCACCACAGATCATATATGCACGAAGCAACAATAACTGAAAGCAATGCCCAGTTAAAAGAAAGGAACGTGAGAAATAGAAGTGTAGTACCTGACTCTGTCCCTATTCCTCATCTCACAAGGCTTCTTTCTGTTCTCCTCTGCAAAAACAACAGTGACTTCCCTGCCAAGAAGTATCTGCCCATCCATATGATATTTTGCATCAGCAGCATCCTCAGGATCATAGTATTGGATGAAACCAAATCCTCGAGGCTCCCTGTGACAGATAACAAAGATTAACTTTTTTAATGACAATGCTTCTGAACTACAAAAAATCCTGCAGGCAACAATGGATGTCAGTTAAATCAAGGAACTGTTGATTCTTCATAGCCTTTCCCTGGAGGTTGACACACACAAATCAATTTCAACGGATAAAGCATGCACTAGGCTGCTGACCTTTTCACTCATCAGAGTTTAAAGATAGACTTGAAACTCTTCATAACTTGCATATCTCTTAACTCTCTATTTCTTCCCTTCTCTTCAACAGTACTCTTAAGACTTGTGTCTTCAAAAAATTATGTTCAGTGTTAATCTCAAGAGGTGGGCAAAGAATTCAATTTATACCAACAAAACTAAAGCACAAACAAACATCTTGCTATGTGGAGGTTTATGGCAATAAACAACTGAAATCCATAATAAGCCTGTTATGGGGTTAAAAATATATCATAGTGTCCTATACAGCTCAGGGTGAGATCACCAAACTGCATTTAGGACTCCAGTTGAAGACACCCACTAACACTAGTTGAGATGAGGTGTCTTACCCACTGTAATAATCCCTTGGCAGATATATATCTTTTAGCCGACCAAATTTTCCAAATGGTCTACGGAGGTCATCAGGCCTGCATTCATAACTCCTCCAAGTTAAAGGGGTGTACCGTAAAAGAAAGAAGTGATTCTCATGCAATCATGACTCATCTAATAGACATGAAAAACCATAGGTCCATACCCCCCCCCCCACCCCGCCAATTAAAAAAAGATTTGGATAAATATCAAATATGGAAAAAAAGAAAAACACTCTTCAAATAATTACGAGTGTTCTGCTAACCTATGTAAGTCAAATGTATTTAAAATCCCTCAATAGCAGTTCGGATAATAGTAAGCACAGAGCACTCATAGGGAAGGGCAAGGGGTTACATGAAAGGAAGGAAAACAAAATGCACTTATGCATTGACCAATATTAGATCATTAGGACCATACAAGATAGATCTGTACATTTACAATCTCTATCTGTTGTTCTGAGCTAAAGCAATGCTCCTTTGGATTAATCTAAGCAATCTCTAAATGAATTTGGCTTTACAAATGAAATGGTTATACTGATTATACCAAGCTCAAGAGCAATATATGCAAGAGGAGCTCAAGATGAAAAAAGAACTTGAGGATTTCAAAAGGGTGCATTGATTGTATTCTCAAAAATGCTTTAACCTTAAATGATTTTGAATGGTACCTACCGAAAATCAGACCAAATATATGACCGAACAGAGTTAACTTACACGAGAAACACACGTGCAATAACTGATCCAGGACTAGGAGCAATGAGGATTACCTGCAATCACGACGAAGATTCCTCACCAAAAGACTAGTTGGGAGATCCCTAGCACGGCCTCCATAGCGACCACGAGGACTTGGACTGCGGCCTCTCCTTCTGTAACCTCTTGGCGGTGATGGACTGTAATCGTAGCTTCTTCCCATAGTGATCTAAGGATAAAAGAAAAATCATGGTCATTAGAAGCAATACGATAGCAATCATATTTCATCTGAGCAAGACAGCAGGTTCTCTTCAAACAGGAGAAAGAAGGTGATGTTGAGCACGAAATATTTTGAGCTCTGCAAAGAGCAAAAGTAGCTCTGCTAAATGCTAATAGCGAATGAAACAATAAGCTACATTCCAGCATACGAGGAAAAAAGACTTCATAATACTTAAGGACAGTCCTGGAGATATGGGATAATATCTTTAGCCACTCATCAAAAATATTTTTTTAACAAAATTACGCACACAGACATTTATCAAGTCGTCTACTGCGAATCTATCTAATGTAAAAAAAAAAGCAGAACTAAAGCTATCTAACCTTAACTTTTTCAAGCAACATGACTACTCTTATATTACAGAGTTTACGTATTAGATCAATAGAATCATAGACATCACAAATGCCAAGGATTAAAATTTTAATCCTTCCAAATCTCCCGTTCCACACTGCAATTCCACCAGCCCACCTCTCCTCCTCCATCCCACTAAAAACCCCCAACCCCCAGGGAGAGGAAACCCTGGGCAAAAACCTACCCAAATCCGCCATCGAGACTCTCGAATTGGCTCGTCCATTACAGAATCGCGCTGGGAACACGACTTGACCAAAAAAACGGCAGATTGATACCTAACCACAACGCCGCAGTGAGCTAGGGTTCTTCAAAAGACGACCAAACGATGGCTAACGCGCACACGAATCATCTAACCGCGTCAAATTGGGACGGACGAAAACGATGCCGAGCCGATTGTCGCCTCGACCTAGCAAATCGGATGAAACTACTCGCGAAAATCGAAAACTTCATCAGAAATCTAGGGCGGAATCGCCTCTCGAATTCGATTTACCTTTTTCTTCTAGGGCTTGAGGGGCGGTGGAGCGCTCGTGGTCTCCGGAAGCTTCCGGATGCGACGCGACGGGTGTGAGGAGGGGCGCCGGATGCGTGATTCCTTCATTTTAAGGGGGGAAGCGAGATCGCGCGGACCGCTGGATTCGGGGCCGGATACCGATTGGACGGTGGATGTTGAGTGTCCGGCTGTCGGGTTCTCGGAGCCGGATTCGTTTTGGGCTGCATCTGTAGCGCATGTCTTATTTGGATACTGATTTGGCCCAGAATACGGTCCATGTTTCCTATTTGGGAGGTGCTTCTATGCCTATTTCGTACATGTTTTGGTCTATGCCATCGTCACCTCTAACCATGTCTTGTTTTTTTAAAAAAAAAAAAGAAAAAAAACTATGACCATGCCTTAATTAACCTTGGACCACTCTAATTCCCTCGCCCTAAAACCTTCTTCTTTTCATTCCTCCTTTCTTTTTCATTTAAAGTTTGGTATATCTTCTCTCTTTTTGTCATCTAAAGTTTGGTATATTTTCTCCCTTTCTTGTTTTCTCTCTCTAAAGTTTGGTACCGAGGCAAGAAGACAAAGCAAAAGGCCCAATGCTTATCTTCACACTAGTCCACAAAGTTTGGCAAAGAGAAGAGTCGAGAGAGCGCTGCCGGATGCCAGATTGCCACTTGTCACCGGGCCAAAAGATGGATCGTACCCTAAGCAATCGAGTCAAACAAAACGGATGGAGTCCGTGTAAGGCTGGCTCCAATGCTCCATCTTTGTAAGGTTTTTAAGGCTGCTATATAGGTAAAAGTCTGATGTAACACTGTAATTAAGAAAGAAAGAGAGCAGACTGGTATATTATTTAGATACCACTCATACACAGTATCCTAGGTAGAAATACTAGTAAATACTCTATATCAAAGACCTAGGATACCACACTCTAGGATACCATACATTGGAAAGGTGATATCTAAATGCTTTTCATGTAATAAGAAACTGTAGTAAAAAATCATCTATTGGGACCAGCCTAAGTGCATCGATCGGTGCATGGCAGTCAGAAATGAAAAGGTATCAGAAATCAAAGTCCCTTTGATCCAAAGCATCCCAAAATGGCTCAGGATTGGATGTGATGCAGCCTTCGCTGCCTTTGGTTTTTTCACGATAATGTTCTTACGTGTTCGATGGGTTCCGCGTACCTATCGGAATTGGAGTGTTCCTTTTAACCCCAAATGTGAGTACAGTTTCGTTTGCCATTACTTGCCGTGTATCAAGATTAGATTTGACGCCCGAAAGCGTGATCGACGCTCTAGGTAAAATTGTACACCAAGAGTAGATTGCGTAATATGACTTTTTTTATTTTTATTTTTTTTAAAGCGCGTGCATTCAGCTGGTAGTTGTAGTTGTAAAACTCTAGGGCTACTGACATCCATCCTAGTAAATTATGGTTGGTTAAAGCATTGGAGATTCTTAGTAACTTCAAGTTGTAGCTTTAAGGGGAAGCACGTCACGTCAGCTGAAGTTATCATCTAAAACCTCTCGCTTCAATGCATAGTATGTTTAGAATGGACTCACAATATACAGGCTACAACTTTTTTTAAAGGCAAATATGGCCCCAAGGGCCATTTACTCCGGATTAATATTAAAAGTTCAATGCAACCACCCAGTGAGTTATAAAAGGGACCTTGAACGGTACATAAATTACAGAACAATCATTGGATCCGAGAAGGGAGGACTAAAAAGAAAAAAGTAAATTGCATCCCTGTCCTTAAACTGCAGCCGACGATTTCGTCGATGAATATAGTCTCCTCGCTGGGTTCTACGGACTATTAACGGCACCTACATAACGGTAAAGAGCGTTCTGCGAAAAGATAACGCAGATGAAATTACAAAATGGTCGAAATCCGGTTGAGCTTTGCATGTGAGACTCCTGTCAGCGATCCAAAAGCACGACGCATCAAGCACTTGCCTGTCGACCTGAGGCTTATCCCAAAGCTAGGCAGAAAGGAACCTGGCGAGCTCTCTCTCTCCCTCCGGTCTTCTTTAGCTAAGCCCTTTTTGGTGCAACTAGATGCAAATGTTAGCGCAAAGCAGGGCACTAATGATACGGAAAGGCAGGGAGGATAAGAGGATATGCACGTTTGTACGATATCTAATGGTATCACGTTTGGTTGGTTGGAAGCTGATGTGCGGATAGGTCACCTGCTCTGCAGCGGCCGACGCCGAATCGCCGAATGTTGGTGTGTCCCGGTTTGACCACAAGCGGTTCAGCGGTTGCCTCCACCACCTGCCCACATAAACGACGACAGCAGCTTGTGTTTGGTCGAACTTATGCTTCTCGTGCTAACTAAGCCCCGCCCTGAATTCGAGCCTAACTTTGGAGGAAATCGAACTGTTTCGTGTAAAATCCTTGCGTTTCAAACGGGCCAAGATGCACGTCCCAAAATTTTCCCTTCGTGTGATCCAGCTAGTGCTTCTGATACAAATAACAACACCGGCTAAAACTACAAACTCGCACATGCATCTAGAGTGGTTCATACATGCTTTCCTCGCAATTGGCACTACAAACTGAAGTAAGCTGCCATGGAAGACAAAGAATGTCCGTCCATGGGTTGGCTAAACAATCTCGATCTTTCGCCGACTAGGAGGGGCAGCGCTTGGTGCCACGAACTAGCAGCTTCGTCCGGCAGCCGTAATCCCCCGCAATAAAAATATGGGTCCGTCTATACAAGATTAGACTGTTTTCTTAGCAAAAAACTGTTAAATTTTAGTTCATTTACAATTTCATTATACATAAATTACAGTAAATTATTTATGTAATTTTTTCTTGTCACTGTTATTATTATTGAAAATCTTAATAAATCATATTTCCATCACATGATTCCAAATCTAACATATACTTTGAGAGATCGAGCAAAACATTGACAAAAAAAATGAAAGTCTATACCAGCAAAATACGGCAATGTGGTGAACCCGTTATGTTCTGAAAAAAATTATAATAAATTTAGACCCAATTCATCCGATGAGAAAAAATGTAAATCTCAAAATATATCAAACGGATGAAAATTCAACTACTTTAACAAAAAGAAAACAGTCGGTTTAGCAAAAACCGAAAAATATATCGCGAACGACATGCGTTCAAACACAAAGCACACACGTTTTACAGAAAAAACGAGAATACAGGCGGACACACACAAGAGGAGAAACCTTTCCGGGTTTTCCTTCCTACCTGCATGCTGTGTGTACGCACACACAAGTCGCTGCTCTGTTTCTCTCTCTCTCAGCCGTCGCACCGCCTCCATACCTCTCAGCAGCGGCGTGTCACTACTGATGGTGTCGTCTAGCGCACATCATTCGCGTCCTAACTGCGCCCGCTCATGTGTGCTTAGTGTGCATAAAGGCAGGGGCACGACCTTGCCCTCGCCTAGTTACACCCTGCTTCTCTGTTGCTGGCTCGGCTAGTGCTCGCTCCAAGAAACAGAGAGCGCTCGTCTCGATACAGGCTTTCGTCCAGAAAACGCAAAGCCAAGCTCGTTCTTGGGGCCAACTGGGAGCTTTTCTCAAGGTATGGCCATCATCATTAAGCTCCAGTTCCCTGGCTTCCTCTTGTTGCTGAATTCGCGTAGCTTATGTTTCTCCTTTTCTCTTCTTGGAAAATAATTTCTTTTATCCTTTTTGTACGTCTGTTTTATGGGTTTTGAGGTTCTCTGTACATACAATTTTGGCTGTGCGCCCCCCCGCGGGTCATTTCTGTAGGCGTTTTTTTGGCATGGTTCTTGAGTTGTTTTCTTATTTCCTTTTATGGCCGTGTTTTCCCTAGTTAAGTAGTTAGTGCTCTTTCTGAATGACTGAATCTCCTCAGTTTCACATAAGTTTGCTACGTTCTGAATTTCTTGGTTTCGTAGTGCTGGTTTCTCTACTCTGTTTTTTTCCTTCCCTTTTTGGATTAACATAGGAGTCGGTTGCTATTCTCAATATATGCTAACCAGTTCAACTCAAATTTTACATCACTATCTTTTCAATCCATAACACACACACACACTTTATGCCATCTATTTCTTGTTTCATTCCCCCATTAGTTCATCAGACCAAAAGATTGCCCAGTTGGGCTAAAGCCTAAAGGAAATATCGCTCAATCGCTTCATAGTAATACTCAGCAAAAAAAAAAAAAAAAACTCGGCAATCTAAGAAGCAGGGTGGCCAAAGCTGCCTTTTTTCTTGAAGCATCTCAGTTGGGCACCCAAATAACAGAATAGAACAATGACATGTTCATTTTATATTTGCAGGTGAGTTTTTATGTTAGGACCAATTGATTTCAGCCACTATAGTTAAGCAGTGATTGTGATGCACAATGTACTTAATAAGGATAGTTAAGTACTAAATTGGGTGCTTTAGTTAACCATCTGGATAAACGGATCGATCCGTAGCCAAACAGTGACTACATAAATTGTGATCCTGTTAGATGTTGACACTTGCTAATGTGTCAGCCAAGTTCTTCGTGTCACACGCTGCCACAATAAGTGACCGACGAGTTCCAGTCCATCTTCGCCTCCGACTGTGTCGCATCTCAATTATTTTTCTGCTTTCCCAGTGACGTCGCCCCGCAGGACTAGTTTTGCTTGGTGCGAATACGGTACGATCTCGAAGCATCTTGAAGGCTTCAATGGGCTCAAACAATGCAGCAGGCGTATGCTACCTTTGTTTCTATTCACCAACTTGTTCCAGCCTCTAATTCGTCTATACTTCAGCCTGATAACTATATGCACTTAGCTCTCGTTTGGAGCACAGGAATTTTGTAAGTTTAAAGATAGACTGCAGGAATTATACCGTTTCTGAACTCCTGTATTTCAAATAGGCTAAAGCAGATAGGCTATGTTTATAAGTCAAGAATTTGGTAGGAACTTCGTTGTAGGATTTACATTTCCTTGCGTTACGAAGATTCGAGTTGACATGGTTGCACGCTGCATGTATATCGATTGTTCAACTAACTTGGCTACTGCTTTTGACATACCAGTTCTAAGACTCTCTCTCCATACTTAGAGAGTGACATGAGTATGTAATTATCAAATTGCAAATATTTTCTCTCTAAGCTATTCTGAAATTTCCATGTTAGTTTCAGGCTTTCAGCTCTAGGAGGTGCTTGCAGAAGTTACCCTTGGACATCTTATTATCAGAGGATGTTGCAAGAAAGATGGCAGGGATGCATGCTTTTGCTCATCTTTCTTCTCTGGAATGCATCAGGTACGGCCTTGTGTGTACTGTGTAGTGCTGATAGCTTTTGCTTCTGTTTCAGTAGTACCGGGTTCCTTTCTCACTTTCTTTATCTATCAGTAAGATTCTTTACTTTGCTAGTAAAGAAATACATGACCATACATAAAGTGTGCAGCATTACAAGGGGACTTGTAAGCTACAAAGTTTAGGATATGTGTGTTCTCTCCTTGTCATATCTTATCTTGAGTCAACAAAAGCATACGCGACACATGGAATGGAACATGTCGAAGGTTTTCAGCTATCTCCTCTTGTTTAAGTAACCGAATGATAAGAATACTTATCTTAATCAATGATGTTGTTCGGCACATGTAAAAGCTTATCAGTCATCTCTAAGAAAACCACCACTCAAATACTGAACAGTCTGAACAATAATAGCATGTATGGCTGTAATATATGCTGCTTCTTTTCCAGTACCCTGATACTTCTATGCAGTTCATGTCTTCCCTGATGAAAGCAAATGATTCTAAACTCTAATACTGTAACCAAGCAAGTACATTTTCTGACCAATTCATACAACCATTTCTAAAAGTTGACAATTCTGGAAGAGAATTTCATTCAGTGTTGTAGCAGGAAGGAACTAACTTAAGCACACTGAATCGATAATTTCAACTAGTGTAATAGCAGGAAAGAACTAACTTAAGTACACTGAATCAACTGAACTCTACCTACTGCATTTCGTCATAAATTAATCACATACCGTGTGCTCATAAGCTCAGGAGCTAGTATCCTCAATATGCTGCCTATCTTACACAAAAATTCATTTTTTCACAATGGACAGGCACTTCTCTCGGAGCCAACGCGATCCCTTCGTCGGAGAATTCTCCGTCAGACTTCGCCAAAATTGTTCAGTCTAAGCAGACCAAGCAAGCGCGCGTGTGCGGAGCAGACCACCAGCTGCTGAGATCCGTGGCAAACACTCAAGAAGAGGTCATCCTCACCATTCCAAACGAGCAGCTGGAACACATCGCTGAGTTCCCGGAAGAAGCCGAATTTTGGGTCGTCACGAACGTCGTGCCGTTCCTCCCGGCGACCAAGATCAGGCACATCCTGGCAGGCAATGGCGTCATGACCAGTTCCCCCGGGAATGCGTACTTCCTGGTCCCTGCGATGCTCAACCTCCACTCCGCGCTCGTCGCCGCTCGCCTCGACGGCCGCGTCAAAGTGTCGAGCGCGCTGTCCGAGGTGCCGCTTGCTCCGGCGTGGTCCGCCCTCACGGGGCACCTGCTACGGTTCTTGAAGGAGACCGGCTCGCCGTTGTTTATCAAGTCCCACCCGTCGGAGGCCACGGACACCAAGGTCGACGGCGTGTACGGCGCGATGCGGGCGCTGAACTTCTCCGGCATTCCGGTGATCGCGGCGAGATCGGAGGAGCTCGGCGCCGGCGAGGCACTGGTGTACCATAGCTACCTGTATGGCCGGCCCGGTGAGGGCAGGAGGCGGTCTCTGGCGACGGGGACCGGGACGGGGACGTTCTGCCTGGCGCTCCAGAACGCCGACCCGACGGCGCTGCAGGCGGGGCTCAACTGGGCGTGCGGGCCGGGCCACGCCGACTGCTCGGCGATACAGCCCGGGGGACCGTGCTACAAGCAGAACAACCTGCCGGCGCTGGCTTCCTACGCCTACAATGACTATTACCACAAGATGGCGAGCACGGGTGCGACCTGCTCGTTCAATGGCACTGCAACTACTACTACTAGTGATCCCAGTAAGCAGTTCTGCCTTCGGCGTGATACCTCTTTTTCTATTACCTAGTATTAATTACGCATTATAGTAGTTATGGATATTTCAAGTTGGTTGAGTGCATTGCTAGATGAAAAAAATTTGATGAATATATAACTCATCAACTGAATCTGTAGTTCTACTAAGTGATTTTTTCTGTTTCATGAAACAACGTGCAGCTCAGTTTTACAACTTTTACAGCACGACAATAAGCAAATTTAAACCGCACATGTTCATACCATTCAAATTTCAATGATCAGTTTGGCCTATCCTCTCTCTGGAAGTACTGAAATATTCCTCCAGTAAAGGATGCTGTTTTGGATTACGTGCAGTTAAACATTATAAACTTTGGCTATTAATATCTTCATAAATATTTAGATTGAACATATGAAAATGATACGTATAGATTTGTCTCGAAAAATACTCATGATATTGTAATTTGATTAGTTTTGTAAATATGTAAAAATAGAAATAAGATGTCAAGGTTGCATTTTGAGGACCGTATTGATGTTTAAGACGATTTCCTTTTATGACCCGAGGGAGTACGGATTTTGGTGGCAGTGGTACGGTATCGATTAGGAATGTGACCTCTTGTTTTGTAATTTGAAAGAATCGGTAGCACTGTGCTAGTCTTGTCTAATGTGATGCTTGGTACCCCTATTTAACACCAACCACTTCCTTCAAAAAAAAACACCAACCACAACCATTTCGATTCATAACCTTTTATCACTCTCGTGTATAGCTCTTCACTCTGTTCCCCCGTGCATCACCGTTCATCGTTCATGAGCTCTAATTCGTTCATGTTGACCACTCATTTCAGGTTCAGGGTCCTGCGTCTTCGCGGGAAGGTGAGCATGATTTCGACTCTTGAACAATCAGCAGTGCATATATACATCCGTTCCGACAGACTTCAAAGACCATTCACAAATCTGACATGATACCAATATCTTGGCATGCAGCACGATGGCAGGTGGCTCGAACTCGAGCGTGCCGAGCGCCAGCCCTCCGACCGGGCTCGCCCCTCCGGCAGGTTTCACTCCCCCAGTCGGCTCCAGCCCTCCGACCGACTTCACCCCGCCGGCGGGCGGCTTCGGGCCCCCGTCCGGGTTCGGCAGCCCGCCGACGTCGTTCGGCCCCCCGGGGAGCTTCAACGGGAGCGGGACCTTCGGCGGGAGCCCCAGCAGCACGCTCAACCCTTTCAACGGCGGGTGCCGCCACGTCGTGTCTCGCTCTCGCCTGAGTGCCCTGTCGGCCGTTGTTCTCGCCGTTGTTCTCGCGTCGACCGGCCTGATGTAAATTATTATCGAAGCGCGAATTTGGATTAGCTCTAGACAGCTCGTGTCGTCGTCACTCGTCAGTTATTATTATACAGGGATTAATGACATGTTTATGTTCTTGAGGAGTTATTGTAGGGATGCGTCTATACAACATTAGGAATCGTATATATGGACCATATATGTGATTTTTGACAATGATGTTTGTTCTGCCCGTCTCGTAGATGTTTGATCAGTACCTGGTCATGAGAGGTAGGATTTCTTCTCTTCCAATTTCCCTTTTCGCATGATGAACGTCACATTTTGACCCGTACCTGATCATGAGAGGTAGGATTTCTTCTTTTCTGTCGTAGTAGCAGAACTAGACAGTATAGAAAAGAGGGCTCAAGTATCTCACTGATGCTAAGTGTAAAATCCAAGGATTCTTATGTCGGGATCCGGATTTTCGAATTCGGAACCCTATATGTAGATCTACACTAGTCTCTGAATCAGTAGCTAATGCACACAATTACATCATTGAATATCAATATATAACTCGCAAATGTCAAACTATTGTATAATATAGGATAAAAGAGTAACGACCTTATGATCGAAGCTTACAATTATCGTCATTTCAGGCTAAACAACTCGAATAAACTGCAGTGAAAGAAGTTAACTTCAAGTGATAGCCCATCCATATACTCATAGACAATCAACGGGGGGCTTGCGGTCTAGTACTCTGGTGTCTTTCGTTGTAGCCATACGCATAGAAGTTGTAATCCTCCTCGGTAACTTTGAAGGCTTCTGAAATTTATTTAGAGTGTAGCATATGAGTACATAAAATACTACGCAAGTCTTGGAAAAAATGCACATGCATAGCTTTAGTAAATGAGGCTTGTACGGTTCTTTTGCACAAATCAATATTTTAAGTTTTAACAGTTTTCATAAAGCACATTTGACAAAAAGTAGTTTCAATAATTAAACTAATTATAACACTAGTGGAGATTCTAGCTACCAACCACTAGTATCAAGGCTCGTCGGTGATTTAATACCGATCGTACGTATGAATGATTGTTTTGGGGGTCTTCTAGAATCAGAACCACACAGAGAAATGACATAGGGATTTTATACAGGTTCATGCTTTCTCTAGAGAGAATAGCAACCCTACCCATGTATGACTATATTGAGTATGCAGATTACAATCAGGAAGAAGACTAATATCTCAAGTCTCCAGCTCCTAATCCCTGTCTCTCTCTGTTTACTGACTTTAGCCTTTATGTAGTGCATGAAGATATGACAGTTTCTCAAGGTCAAGGGGTGCCTTGACCTTTGGTGTAACACGTATGTTGATGGAAGTTATTGGCAGGGTTATGATACCTCTACGTTGCTTGGCAGTTACCGTCAGAGATAAAGGTGTAATGCATGCAATTATTCCAGATAATAATGACATATATGATTCCCTGGTCGATTAAGCCTACATGTCTGTAAGCTTTATCGATTACAGGGTGGTCATAGATGGCCTAATTGTAGAAAATCTTACGACTATCAGGTGGTCAGAGAAAGGCTTACGACTGCATAGTAGTCGTAGAAAGGCTTACGACTATAAGGTGGTCGTAGTAAGGCTTACGACCAGCTAGATAGGTTTCTCCCATATGAATACTAAGGGGTATACTTAATGATAATATGGTATACTTAATGATAATATGATAGTATTGTTATCCATCATGATAATTACAAATAAATGATCAATTGAGGATTATTAGATCATCGTCATCTAGCCCCCAACTTCGAGTGAAAGTAACTTACTCAGAAAAGAGGTCGTAGAATGGTGGTTGAAAGTAAAGCCTTTCCGACTAGTATTTCATTTGACCAGAAATTGACTTGGTCAAGAAGGTAGTTTCACTTGAGTTGTAAAGACAAAAACTCTTTTTTTCTAAGTAGATAGAAGAAAGTAAATCATCTCTTATAAACTTCATTTAAGAGAACAATTTCCAAAGGGACGGTGACGTTTTGGTTTCCAACAATTTTTTGGAAACATTTCCAATAAATTTTAACCGTTGGACTTCCATCCTTATTCATTAAATTTTGTCACAAGCCAATGGCTATAAATAACCATCAGAATGGAAGAACTAAAAAAACTCACTTCACAATCTCTCTATCTTTTCTACTTCTATTTCTTCTTTAAGTTCTCATCTCCGAGCTCCTTAAGTCCGAGTAAATTTCTTTAGAAGAAATAGTCAGACCAAAGTGCGAATGGGAGGAAACAAAGATGGCCATGAAAAAAGTCATACTTTCTGATGCTATCAACAGAACTTTTTCGAAACTTTTGTTGAAGTGGAAAAGAGTAGAACCTGAATTGTGGTCTTTAAAAGAGAAAGGTGAGATTTCTCTCTTCAAAGCTTTTTATGAGTGTAAACTCAGATTGCCTTGGTATTCGTCTGTTACAAGTAAGATTGTGCAAAAAAGAAAACTATGGAACATGACCTTAAGGTGGTCAAAAAGTCAATTTGTTATATGGATTAAAGTCCTCAGGATTTTGATGAAAAAAGATCCTGATGACTAGGTAAGCACTTCATTGTCTATGATGTGTAACCTCTAATCGAAACTGAAGTTCAAATCGGAGGGAAACAACATACAAGCGCTTACCATTTTACATGTCTTCTGCTATCTTTTGACAGAGATAAACTTTGACCACTTCAAAGGATAAATCCATGGGACTGGTCGAAAAGACTAATCAGTTTAAAGGAAAGGTCGTAGAAGAAATGTAATTAGGTTTTTGTTCTCAACTTTTGTAACATGTAACATGTATACTTTGGACTTTATGAAATAAAGTTTTGTTTCCTTGGTTTCGATCATATCCTTTTGGAACTCCTTATTTTGGTTGTAAGAATAGGGTTTTGGTCAACACTAGTAAGTTCCTTCCAGTGGGTAATAGACCACGTGTAGAAAAGATAAACTTCGACTAGGTGACATTCCCGTTTTCCGACCAGTGTAAGGAGAACCGACAAAGTATGAAGAGAAATGTAAGGAAAAGGAAAACTTTTGAGTACTCATATTAATTTTCCCTTTTCTCTTTGCAATGTGAGTCCTACTCCTCCAGCCCCTGTTTATGACTAATTGAATAAGTGTTATTTTGTTCCTTGGATGAATCATTGGTTATAAGATTAACAAGTATGTGACTTGTTGGTGAAATGCTTTTAACTTATATGATGTCATTCTAAATGTATCCCTAGTTGGATGTTACTAGTCGAAACACTAGTGACATATCGACCAACACATGTATTGATTGATGACCATGTTTCATCGATCATGGATATAGGGATATTGAATCAATAATGTGAACACATGTTAGAGAACATAGGGTTGGATTGACCCACCTTGAGACACTATTGAGATTGTTATGATTTTATGTGTTGTCAGTTGGTCTCAAGCAATTATGATGTATAATCCTTAGACTTAAGATCAACATGGTTTTCTACATATGTAATAGTGCACTTAGGGGTTGCCAAACGCTACTCCGTAACTGGGTAGTTATAAAGGTAGCTTTTGGGTATACTATAAAACATGTAGAGGAATGTGGCTGGTCAAATATGGGATTTGCCCCTCTTAATATAACAGGACAGATATCTTTGGACCCCTCGATACGGACGGATAAAGAAAGTGCATGGCCATGCCACTAGTGGTCGAAGAGTTCGACCATGTGAAGTTATCCGACACTTGATTGAGAAAGTATTGAACAGTCCATGGATGACATAACATCTCACCTGGAGTTCAACTGGATATTGTGAGGCAAAGGGAGAATACACGAGAAGGTCTTTTAGTTCGATCAGATACGGACTAGTCGTATGGAGATACAAGCTAGTCGTAGGCTGGTCGAACATGATCACTAAGGAGTCGAAACTTGGTCGTAAAGAGTTACGAACTGGTCGGGACCAAATATGAGCTGGTCGTATAGAGATACGAGCTGGTCATTAGTGATAAGGACGTGATCGTAGATCATATTTCATTAAGGTTCGTCGAATTTAATTCGTGTGTATTCGGGAATCGTTATGTCCTGTTAGGAGCCGCTAACGACTCGTAATCGGAAAGGAGTTTCCGAGTCACAACCGATTACGTATGAACCTAACGGGTCACACACTTAACGGGTTGGAACAAACGTGTTCGGATAGGATCCGTCAGGGGCGCTATATAAGGAGATGCTTGAGGCTATTGAGAAAAAAGGCGATACTCGTGAGTTGATCCATTGAAGCCGTAGCCGCCATCTTCTTGAAAGAGCCCTGTCATGCGAGTTGGTGCTAGCACACCAGTGTACGGTGTTCCTTCCCTGGACGTGTGGATACTGTAAAGGCGCTACTGCGATTGCTGTTGCGCTTGAGGACGATCCACGATCTTCACAAGGAACTGCAGAGGTTGCTGGAGGAGACAATCTACTTGCGAGGACGTTGGACGATTGACTACGACCACTGCATCGACGTAATCGATGGGACGATCGACTACGACCACTTCATCGACACGCTCTATGTTGGATTAGGCTACTCCAACTCTTCTTCCACTACACTACGCGTCTGGTGGTAACGATCTGTGATCTTCTACTTGCATGGCTTCCTAGTTTACGTGGTAAAATTTTTGAATTGCCAGCTAGTGTGGCCTACCTGTATCCCTTCACATGGGATGAGGAGAACTGGTTCGACTTGGTGGACTACTCCAACCGCGACATGGCTGCTTGCATCCGCGCCATAGAACATGACGCAATGTCGTCGTCATCCTCGTCTATTGAAGGATTTCCTGCTTCTGAGGGTTTTTGGGGGAAAAGAGCGAGAATGAGCGCAACTTCTGTGCTCGCGAGCCAATACACACAATGCAATAATATACATGCAAGGCTTAACAAGGATGTCTCAGGTACTTTTATTTGCTAAAGCAATGTTTTCACTTATCATAATTTCAAATTCCTATCACTTAGCATTTTAACCAAATTGTATTTTATTAAAGAGAGTAATTGTGCAATATTTATAACGGCAAAGGTTACCTCCACCTTATGCTTAATTTGATTGGAGCTACCTCCACTTATTAACACCACTAAGGTTCATTTTCTCAGGAAAATCCAAATCTAGGGCTAGGTAAGCCCACCACATTTTTCATACCACCCACAAAGGTTTTTGAAATAGAACTAACTTTAGTTAAGTTCCCATGTCCGCCTTTGACCGTAGGCGCGACTGTTTAAACAGTTTAAACTCTGCAGAGGTTGTGCACTGTACCCACAAGAGATAATCATACTCGTTACCCCCACATGATTCCGTAGTCATGTAGTTGAGCAATCGTCATAGTAACCTTTCAAATTACCTCGCCCCTTCTGTCATCTCACCCATACGGGATGTTCCCATTTGCGGTGGGCCCCATAAGTTGTGCGGGATGTCTACCACCACAACTAGCGTAGCTGGCAACTTCACCATCGGTGTCCCTTCCCAGCTCACGCTTGCACGTCTTCACTCCTCCATCAGTGAGATGACTTTCAGGGTCCAATAAATTTACTAAGCCAAGTTGCACTTTGCAGACTTGTGGTTGTACTTGTTTTACACGGGAGGTCATGACAAGATTAAGTCCTTAGGGTTATCTGGGCGGTTTATTCCATATACCATTCACAACCAACATTCTTTAGGCTACATTAGCACCCACTAATATACCATTATTCATATCATCCGTCCAGATAGTAACAGCAAGTTATAGGGTTTTTGAGGAGTAAAATGCATCAACTCAACCATCTCAATCATTTACCCACAATGACTGCCCAAAACCACTTTCATGTCTAAAAGATGATGATTGGGACATTTAATGCCCCGGTACTTAAGCACGACTAGCATGTCGATTAAGTACAACCTATAACTAGTATTTACCATATAGTTACTAGGGTGACATGGAATAATGGATTCAATTATCAAAGGATGGCATAATAAGTAATTAATCATCAAATGGGTGTTTAACTACCTTAAGATTTAATATACATTTGATTATTGAATTAAAGCATGCAATTTTGGTAATTTAAATGAATATAATTTACATAAAATGTAGGCTCAAAATCATCAAAGTATCGACTCACCTTAGTTATAGGTAAGAGAGTCTTGATATTCTTGTGCTTGATCAACCTGGAGATCTCCCATGTCTTCGAATCATAATCGGACGAAGGTACCAGAAAAAGAAACAACTAGCAAAATAAAACAAATAAATACTAAAGAATTAACAAATGAACTCCAAATTGAACAAGACCTATGCCATTAGCAAGATCTTGAATTTACAAAATTTTAAAAACAAATTTCATAATTTTTGCAGTTAGAAAGAGGGAGAACGGAGCTTCCGAAGTTTGATTTGGAATTAAATCGGGAAAAAAAAGCGAGAGAGAATAGGGTGCATCCAACAGTACATGGACCAAGTCCATATGGCTTTGGCTGCCACTAGGAAAGGCTCGGGCCCACTTGGAAGAGAGAGGGAGAGGGGCTTAAAGCCATTGACAGGTGGGGCCCTGAGCCATTCCCTATTTGTTTCCCGTCGGCCACGAAGAAAGGGGGAGCAGAGGGAGGTGCGGGCGGCTCGGGGGCAGCGGCGGCGCAAGGAGGCGGGCGAGCCGGCGAAACGGGCCTCCTCAAGGGTGGCGGCCTCAAGGGCACCAAATGGTCCGGTCCGGTGGTCTTCTGAGCGGCAAAGACGGGTGAAAAAGCGGGCAGCAAGGCCTTCGGCCAGTGTGGCGTCGGCGAGTGGCGCTAAGAGGAGGGCAACACAGCATGGGCCGCAGATGCAGTGGGGAAGCCGGCGGGGTGGTCCGGGTAGCTTGGGGGCTGTCGTGATGGCGGGGCGGCGGCGGCCAGGGTGGAGAAGAAGGGGCCGGCAACGGTGGAGGTTCCTAGCGGCGGAGAGGACGAAGGGAGGTGGGGGACGGAATCCATGGCGCTAGGAGCACCTCGTGACGGGGGCGGCACGGCGGGAAGGTCGCCAAAGCGGCGAGGCGATGGTGAGGCGGTGCGGCCAAAACAAAAGGGGAGCGGCGGCGGGTTCTTCGGCTTGGCTTCGAGGAGAAAGAAGGTTGGGAGGGGAGAAGCAACGGCAAGCACCGGGCTTCTTATAACCGATGGAGCGGGGCGGAAGGAGCCGTTGAGGGCAGAAGCTTGGTCTCGAGGCATGGCACGGCATGGGCGCTGAGCGGCGACAGGACAAGGCGGGCGGAGCTGGTAGTGGCAGAGGGCCAGAGGGCGTGGGTTGCTTGAGCCGACCGACGGTCGGGGAAGCTTCGTGGGCGTGGCGGCCGATGGCGTGATGTAGCATGGGCGTTGCCAGGGGGAGCTCATGGGCACTCGTGGTGGCGTCTTGAGGGTCGACTTGAGGACGGTGGCAAGGCTGGTGACAACCGGCAATTGCGGCAGTGGTGGAGGGGACGGAGCGGTGGACCAGGTGGTGGCGTCATGCGCTCGTGGCGCAGGCGGAGCATGAGGGAGTAGGTGCGACGGCATGGTGGTGGCAGGAGGGAGCACGCGGTGGCAGGGAAGCTCATGGGCGGCTCTGACCAGGAGGAAGAAAGGGAAGCCAGGAGGAGGGAACGAGGCCAAGGAAAGGCCGAATGGGAGGCGGGTTGGGCCAAAGGTTGGAGAGAGAAATGGGCCGGGGTGGTGGCTTGGGCCAGGTGGGCCAAGAAGGAAAGAGGGCCGGCCCAAGAAAGAAATGGGGCTGAGCCCAAGAAAAAGGGTCAATTTTGAGAAAATGCCCGAAATTGGAAAAGGTGAATTCAAGTTGAATTTTGAATTTAGGAATTTGCTGAAAGGTTTTGAAACACAAATCCGAGCTCAGAGGAAACTAGAGAAATTTTCAGAACATACGGTAATTTGAATTAGGTTTTGAAAATCCAAGAACCGAATTATAGTTACTATTTACCGTTTGAAAACGGGACGTTACATATTGTGGTTGATGTTTCTATAGTTATGGATCAAGGATCTGATACCATAAAGAAGTTTTAGGTGGAAGAATGATTGGAGAAGAGATCCCACGCAAACCTGCGCTCGGGACTGTGCTGTTCTTATATTGTATTGCCAGACGATGAACGGTTACAACAGAAAACAGATTACAGAGAAAGAAGGAAGCCGGCGCTACATGCTCGAAGACTAGGACGCACTCAGTACACTCACACGATGAGATGCAGTATTCTGAATACTATGAATATTTCAACAGGACTTGCGTTGCATGCATACGAACATGCTGACTGTCAACTGAAATCAACACATGCGTATGCACGCCTACTTCAGACACGGTCTCCAACGTCTCCTCCGTCGGGAACGGCGGTGTTGAACCTCAGCCACTTCCTGGCCCTGCACACCGTCATCACCCTGTGCGACCCGACGCCGAGCCCCGTCAGCGCCGCGCCGGTCAGGAACACCCTCCACCCGGAGATCACGCTCATGTACGCGAGGAGCACCGACGGCACCGCGCACATGGCGGCGAGCGCCCACAGAGGCAGCGGCACACGGTACGGCCGCTTCAGCTCCGGCTGCCTGGTGCGGAGCCAGAGGAAGGCCGCGAACTCCAGCAGCGTGCCGAGGTTGTACAGCAGGTTGGCCGTATCCACGATGTCGTCGAAGCCGAGGAAGGAGACAGCGAGGGTGACGGCGGTGGACACTAGGATGCCGACCCACGGGGTGTGGAAGTAGCCGGCGCGGCGGGAGAAGACGGCTGGGAGGAGGCCGAGATCCGCCATGCCGAATAGCTGATACGCGCCGCTGCTCAGCTGGGCCTCGTACAGGCCGACGGTGGAGACCACGGCACCAACCTCCATCCAGTACTTGAGCCATTGGCCTCCGATCATTCCTGTAACATCTGCGAGGTAGCCGTTCACCCAGGCCTCCGGAGGCGCGTCAGTGGCGCCGGTCGCCGCCATGATCGGCACCGCGTAGCTAACGGCGATCAGAACCACCGCCACCGCCAGCGCCCGTGGGAACGTCCGCTCTGGCCGCTCCACCTCGCCGGCCATCGTGCTCGCGCTGTCCCAGTAGTTGAGGTTCCAGAACAGCGTGTTGAAGAACAGCCTCCAGTCCCTGGAACCCTTTACCTGCGCTCTCCACCGCCTCGGCCTCACCCTCGGTGCCGCCATGGCCGTCATCATCACGAATGGCGCCAGCGACACGAACCCTAGCACCACCATGCCCCACCCAACGGTGCTCAGACCGGTGTAGTTCAAGACGGACATAAGCACCGTCATGCCGACTACCGTCGCCGTGCGCGCCCCGCCGGGGGCAGCGACAGCAGGGGCGACGCGGCCGACGTAGTCCGCAATGAGCGGAGGGAACGCAGCGATGTTGATGACGCAGCTAAGGTACTTCCACGTGCCGAGGAGGCAGCCGGCGAGCGGGCCGAACGCGCGTTCGGCCCACAGGACGAACCCACCGTTGCCCGGGAGCGCGGCGGCGAGCTCCGCGGTGACGAGCACCTCCGGGACGCCCCACGCGAGGGGGCCGACGAGGAAGCCGAGCAGCGCGAGGAGCGGCCCCGCGGCGCGGACCGCCTGCTCCGAGCCATATGGCCCGCCGGCCACCTCGAAGTAGATGAGGAAGACGAGCGGCAGCAGCGTGATCTTCTTGCGCCGCTCGCCGCCATGCGCTGCCTGGCGCTCGTCTTGTTTTATGTCCAGTACTGGTGTGACTGTCGCTGTGTCCGCGTCTACGCCGTCCAGTAGTTGCTCTTGCGAAGGCTGTTTGCTTAGTTGGATTTCTTGGTCCATGGTAAGCTACTGATCGAGCTCACAAGTGCAAGGGTGCAAATGTGCTGCACTGATGGATAGGTGTGCATATATACTCGACCGTGCAGCCGCACAGGTTACTGTCGATAGTTGAAAGTTGTTACTCCCTTGTTCTTTTTTAACTGATATTGTTGATTTTTCACGGTCGGTCTCTGAGATGTGACTTTTACTAGTGTTTTTTTTATAGCTTCGTATTGTATACTGATAAAATTATAATGCTACGAAAGTATTTAACGAAATAATCTATATAGTTTTATTATTGACGACCAAGTTTTAAATAGCTTCACTGCATGGATTCCAAAATGTGATCTAAGAACAGAACCAAAGATTGCATATATCAAAAAGGAAACAACAGACCTAACTAAGGTGCCAAACAGAGTATGAGGTATTACCTTCGCTTTTCTACGCAAATTGGCTTCTGAAGCCGAGTGACTAGAATACAACGTTAGTAGGATGAAGAACAAGCAACTGCATAGTATGTCAAGAAAGGATTAGTGGTAGGGTCTCAAAAAAGAGCTTTCGCTTCTGCAGAACCCGCAGAGAGTAGGTGAGGTGAGGAGCGAGAGTGGATGGTGGAGATGGAGAGAAAAGGGGCGGCAAGAGAGGGGTGTTACCTCAAAAGAGGGAGGTGGCAACGAAGACAAGATAATGACCTCTCCGATCCATGGTGGTGAGTGGCGTGTGCTGGAAAGTGCTCTGAAGTGTGAGAAGAGATAGGGGAAGTGACTTTAATCAGAACAGGGTGGGGAATTTTTGGCGTTGTGGCGCGTCGAGGAGCGTGGAGCTTATTTTCCCGCCGCACTTGCGGCAAAAATTTCAATGGCAAGAGCTCATTAACTCACCTAACAAACTGTGGCAAACCTAAATGTAGTAAGGAAGACGTGACAACCTTAGGCTGCAAATTAACCAAATAGACCCGAAATCTTCACGGTGGCAAAACCACTATCTAAAACCAGTTAATGGATTATTTGCTCCTGTTTTAAGAATTTTTGGGTAAGATATCGTTTTATAGTTTGATTAAGGGGCTAAGTGGCAGTATCACCGTAGTTTACGAATAAGTGGTCACGACACTAGGGGTAATATCGACTTTTTTTTCTTAATAATGACAAATCGAGCAACCAGGTGCTAGGTTGAGACAGCGACGGACGGCCGCCAACTACGTGCGTGGCACCACCAGCGATCGGCTCCATGCGCACTCACGGCGGCTCCGGCCGGTACAAGAGCAGAGTATAAAAAAATTTCTTGCTTAATTAATAATTGCCTGCCATTAATGATTTTTTATTAATTAACCTATTTTTAATTTATTTATTTTTTGTTATTAACCCTTCGCCAACTTTATTTCCAATTCTAACTCTTTTGGTCAAGCCACCACTCGTAGCATGGCAAAACAATATTGTCACACTAGCGCCATGGCGTGGTTAAATTCTGTCACTCTATCATCAGTGGCGTGACAGTATTATTTGATAACGCCACCACTAGTGGCGTAATAAGAAGTGTTATTTAACTAGATTTACCATATGACACGACAGTGCCACACCATAAGTGGTGGTGTGACAAAAAAAGGTTAGATTCGAAAATAAAGTTAACCAGCAGTTAGTAATAAAAATAAATTAGAAAAAGGTAATTAATGAAAAAAAGTTCGCCATTAATAGGCTCATGGTGATGAGTAACATTAGTATACATATGGGCGCAAACCTGATGAGTCATGACAACAATTCTAGTGCAGTGCCTGATGCGTCCTGTTCGGACGGACGCAAAGCAAGGATCTGACGCGCACAAAAAATCGGGGCGACGTGGCGAAGCTCTTCTCGCCTCAAACTTTCCTCCATGTACCCGGCAGGATTCAGTGCAGTACCTGATGCGTCCCGTCCCCTGCTGCTTTTGAAATAGTTCGAAACGTGCTCTTGCTAGCCTCCGCAGTTGGAGATGTACTGTTGACCTTCCATTCCATATCCAGGGTGCGCTTTGGAAGCAGCTGATTGGCCACGACAGCTCCGTTCTCAGCACACACAAAAAAAAAAGAATGGAAAAAAGGAAATTAAGTTAGTTCTGTTATAATATCGGCCATCCGATCACACGGATATTTTATCTAAACCAGATCCAATAGAGATTAAGGCTCATAAGATATGACTATCTAGTTTAGTCATATATTGTTTATTCTATTGGGATGATAGACCTCATCCCCTTATATAAGGACAGGCAGAGATTACTTATTGTACACACATCCATGATATATCAATAAAAAGAGAAAAGTTGTGGGAAGTACATCATGTGTCTTCTTCTACTTTTATGTTCTTGTTTGTCGGACCACAACTACAACACACTACTACAAAAGGGGTTATACTGGACGTTCCATCACAGACGGTTCCTCGGAACCGTCGATGTCATCAATCACGCGATTTTGGTTTAAGCGCGCGCTCGTATTCTCGGCTCGTAAAAATCGCTGCGTGAAGATGTAATATCACAGACGGTTCATATTTAAGACCGTCTGTGAAATATCACAGACGAGTTTCAAATATAATTGTCTGTGATATTAATAAGTATCACAGACGGTTTGTGGTTGGAAGTGTCTGTGATATGTTCAATGCTGCTTCGGCTCTCGCGCGATGCATCTCTTCGTCTCCTGTGCCAACGTTACTCCTTGTTTTATAAGAATGATCATCCACCACCGTACTCCTCACACATCGCTCTACTCTCATGCACAAACGAAATCATCTGCCACTGTACTTCTCACACATCGCTCTACTCTTATGCACAAACGAAATGGCTCCCCACTCTTCTCCCCTGACACCGGCATTGGTGGCCTACCTAGCCATTCTATACGAGCATCTCGCTGGTTGTACGCTGGCGGAAGCTGCGGAAGGACACTGTGATAATAGTGTCCTCCCTCCTCCGACGAAGGTTATGCCGGGACACGTGACGGCGACGTTGCGCAGTTTAGACGACTTCCTCTGCTGTGTCTTTCGGGTGGTCTGCAGCTTCCGGCGAGCTAACCTCGTCATCGGTGTAGTCCTTGAGCACGACGTTGCACGTCTGCAGAATGATTACTGTCGCTTGGAATGTGACATTGAGGCGGTGAGCGACCGAGTCAACCAAGCCGAGACCCCTCAAGCAAGAGAAGATGGCCTATGGGTGTTTTTCTACTTGGCTCCTCAGGAGGAGCTTCTTTGGACGACTATCGAACGATCGCGTCAATGGTTAGAAGTGTTTCAGGCTACCTGTGTTAATCCCGAACCCTCCGATGCCGATGACGTCGCCTACAAAGCTTTGATGACGGAGATAGTAGGCTACTTGGGCCACTAGAAAAACTTAATCTTTTATTATTTCTACTTTTTTTTAAATCTTTTGTAAGAAGTGACTGGCCATGTTGTTTGGCCATATGTAAACATAAAAAATCCAGTTTGAAGTTAAGTTACTGTCTATGTTGAACATGTTTACTATCACAGGCGGTTTTGTGAAAAAAAAACCGTCTGTGATATATAATTATCACAGATGGTTATTAACAAGAATCGTCTGTGATATGTATCACAGACGGTTTTTGGTTGGAACTGTCTGTAAAATGTTCAAGCCGCTTTGGTTCCCGCGCGATGTGTTTCTTCGTCTCGCGCGTCGATGTTACGATGTGTCTCTTCGTCTCGGTTTTTGATACGTTTTAAAAGGATGATCACGTCTTTTGTACCCTCCATCAATCAATAGAGTTAAAAAAACTCGATCACTACGGTATTGAAAACTCACAGACCATACGTCGCGCGCCATGGTGAGCACACGGAGCATGACGGCGAGGACCAAGGCGAGGAGGTCGACGATCGCCGTCTCTCTTCCTCACGATGTCGTCGTCAACATCGTCGGCCTTGTGGCCGCGAGCTCTCCTCAGCCCATGACTGACCTCTGATGCCTATGAGCCACATACGTATTTATATACCTACAAAAATACGTACTACTGTTTGTTGTGGCAACTAATCCATGCATGCATACATGTTAGCCTTTTAATTTGACTAGAGAAACATGTCACTAATCTGACTAGCAACAACGCCCTTAATTTGTCCTTAATTTTAATTTTCTCTTACGGAGTAATTCCTAGGGGTGTTTGTTCGGGCTTTTCGGTTCAGTAAATACAGTATATACGGTAAATACGATATTGTTAGTTCGGTAAATACGATGTTTTTAAAAATACGGTTCGGTTTTAGTAAATCCCAATTTTTTCGGTATGATATTGGTAAATACCATATTTACCAAAGTTGACGTGAATTGCGAACGACGTAGCGGGCTAGTGGCCCTATTAGACATTTAGACGTTACTAATTACTACTGTACGCAAGCATCTAGTAGTACTTGCATGTTACAGCAAGCATCTAGGGTGCATCGTATGTTTGTATGTGATGCAATGCAAGCAATATATATGGTTGGTGTCATAAGTTGAGACTATGTATATGCACTTGGCACTCTGACTATCTGCCAGCACTCCTCGAGCACTGCACGGTGCATGTTAGTATGTTACACACATAGGCACTGCATGGTGCATGCACTTGGCACTCTGGCGGCACTCCTCGAGCAGCCTAGCACTAGCAGTCTAGCTTGTGCAAGCGCACATGGCCCGATAGGTTAGCCCGTGGGGATAGGCTGGAGCAGTGGACGCCTCATGCCTAGACGGACCGGCTGGGCTGGCAGCTGGTTAATTTCGGTACATCCGGTTTTTTCAGTTTTTACCAAAAAACCGAACAACAAAAAAACCTAAATTCTAGATACAGTACCGAATACTGGTCAAACCGAGTTGACCGATACGGTTCGGTTTTTTCGGTGCGGTTTTTTCGGTTCGGTGCCAAATTGTACAGCCCTAGTAATTCCGATGTCTTGAATTGTGAACATATATTGGAGTTGTAAGGCCATGTACAAGGCGTCCAAAGAGTTGCAAAGCCATGTACAAGCGGAAGTACATTTTGATGTCACAACTTATTCAAGGGCTGAAGCAACCTGGAAACGATATTGATATGTACTTAGCAGCATTGCTGGAAGGTCTTGTAACACTGTGGAACGAAGGGGTACAGGTATGGGATGCGTACAAACGAGAGAACTTCACTTTACGCGCCATGTTGTTCTGCACCATTAATGATTTTCTTGCCCTTGGTAACCTGTCAGGGTTCAGCACAAAAGAAGCCAAAGCATGTCCGCACTGCTTACATAATACCGAGAGTGTGTGGCTGAACAACTCGCATAAAACTGTGTATATGCGTCACCGTAGGTTCCTTCCCAGGTATCACCCATACAACAAGATAAAGAAATAATTCGACGGAAACAAGGAGGACGGTTCGTCTCCAAGGGCTTTTAGAGGGAAAGAGGTCTATGATATGGTTAAGGATATCGATGTTGTGCTTGGAAAGTGACGTAAATTGAGAACCCGTCAGAAGAACATCTGAAAGAAGCGATCAATTTTTTGGAACTTACCTTATTAGGACCACTTAGAAATTCGCCACTACATCGACGTCATGCACGTGGAGAAGAATGTACGTGATAGCTTGATTGGTCTCTTACTGAACATTCATGACAAAACAAAGGATGGTGTCAACGCACGGCGTGACTTAGTTGATATGGACATAAGGACCGAGTTAGCACTAAAAAAGACCGATAAAGGACGAACGTACCTTCCCCTAGTTTGCTACACTCTGTCTGAGGCCGAAAGAAAGAAGGAATTGTGCTAGATCTTACATGGTGTGAAAGTTTCGTCCGGTTACTTCGCCGGCATGAAGAAACTTGTTTCCATGGAACATTTGAAATTAATTGGTATGAAGTCTCATGATTGTCATGTGCTGATGACACAAATGCTTCCTATTGCAATTAGAAGTATTTTGCCGAACAAGATCCGAGTGGCAATCATGAGGCTGTGTTATTTCTTTAACTTAATTGCTCGGAAGGTTATCGATCCCCAAGGACTAGATGCTTTGAAGGCCAAGGTGATGACGACTCTATGTCATCTTGAAATGTATTTCCCTCCGTCATTTTTTGATATCATGGTATATCTCATTGTTCACCTTGTGAAAGAGATAAAGATATGCAGCCCTGTGTTCCTACGTTATATGTACCCATTCGAGAGGTACATGGGAATTCTCAAGTCCTATGTACGGAATCGATCTCGGCCAGAGGACAGCATCATCGAAGATTATGCAACCAAAGAGGTCATTGAGTTCTGCGTCGACTACATGGCTCAGGTGGAACCGATAGGTGTGCCTCTATCTCGTCATGAGGGGAGGCTGGAGGGTATCGAGACCATCGGAAGGAAAGCAATCACTCCCGATTTCAACGCATACGCTCAATCCCATTTCACGGTCTTGCAACACATGACCAAAGTGTCCCCGTACATTAACGAGCACAAAGACATGCTTCACCAACAGAATCCAGGTCGGTCAGAGGTTTGGATCATGAGAGAGCACAACCATCAGTTCAACGAATGGTTAAAGGTGTGATTCACTGAGAGGCCATCGTCAAGTGATGATATGCTGCCATGGTTGGCAAAAGGGCCAAAATTTACAATTATGACATGGCAAAGATACAACATAAATGGGTACATATTTTATACGACAGCTCAGGATAGGAAGAACACAGTCCAAAACAGCGGTGTCCGCATAGATGCGTTTCACGAGTAGTTCAATACCGCTGGGTTAAGCTCCTACTATGGGTTCGTAGAGGAGATTTGGGAGCTCGACTACGTACTTTTCAAGATCCCCATGTTTCGGTACTATTGGGTCAAACTTCCATAGGGTGTGAAGGTCGACAAGTATGGTGTTACTACTGTGGACCTCGAATGTGTCGGATACAAGGACGAACCATTCGTACTCGCTAAACAAGTTATTCAAGTTTTTTTATGTAAAAGACCCAGCAAATAAGAACTGCCACATAGTTCTTCATGGAAAAGGAATGATTATCGGAGTTGACAATGTCGTGGATGAGGAAGAGTACAATCAATTTGACGAGTTACCTCCTTTCGAAGACGGCATCAGGCTCGAGGAAGAATCCAGTGAGGAAGCAAGCTATATGCGCGTCGATCATCGTGAAGGGCTATTTTTTAAACGAAATAGCCAAGTGGAATGATCCCAGACGGTGAACACCTATTTGGAACATTATTTGATTGTAATTAAGAAACTCGGCATGTAATTAAGGAATTATTCTATTGTAATTAATTCACTAATTAAGAAATTATTCCATCTGTGATTTGTCTGCTTTCTTGTTTTCAGAGGGCATGGCTAGCATTTCCTGAGGCTAGCCAAAAAATAGAATATTTTTTAGCTATAGAAGGAACTATCACATGCGGTTTAGTGAAACAAACCGTCTGTGATATATGTAGCACAGGCGATTCCTAAGGCGCCAAAACATTTCACCTCCTGCGCATGCGTCCAAAAATTTCCCCCCACCCGCGCTAAGCATCACAGACGGTTCCATAATAGAACCGTCTGTGATACTTATCACACATAATTCTTAAATATAACCGTCTGTGATATGCTCGCTTATCGCAGACGGTCCTGGAATAGAACCGTCTATGATATGCGCTTATCATAGACGGTTCTTTTAAAGATCTGTCTGTGATATGCTTTTATAAGTAGGGCCACACTAGGGTTTGTGTTCTTACTCCTCAGAGCTCACTCTCCGGTCTGCCTCCCCAGCGCCCTTACTTCCCATGTTCCTCCTGAGCCTCCTCTCTTCGCACCATCGTCCCCACGCCGTACTCCTCCCATATGTCGTCATCATCCCTGTGCCGATGTCCTCCCTCTGTGACCCCCGACCTCGACGACGCCTCGCTCCCCTGACCTCGACTCCCTCTTCGTCCACACCTCCCGTCAAGATACGAGCTCACCACATTGGATTGTGCTAGTAGAAGTTTCAAATTGTGCTGATTTGATTGACTCTAGCATTGGGATATATTGCTTAGTAATGTTGTGGGAGGTACGAGCTCACCGCTTTGGATTCTCCAATATTGTGTCATGTTATTCATGCTCATCAAATCCCTCTGTTTCATTATGTTGATGTTTTCTGGTCATTTTGCTCCATTTTGTTGGTAGCTTCTGTTCACTGTAATTATTGTTAGTCATTATTTATATTCCTGTCAATTGAAGTATTGTGTAGTTGGTTCAACTGAAATATTGACAGTGAACTCTCAATTGATGATTTATTTTATTGTGAAGTTCTATCTTTTGAGCATTTTATCCTGATTGATGTAGTATTGATTTGTTGATCTTGTAGTAATATCATTTATTGATGCAGTACTGACTTGTTAATCTTGCGAGATAGCAAGTGAGCAAGATGGCATTCGCACCGTCTTCGCCGCTGTCATCGACGTCACCGAATGTGTCTAGATCTCCGAGGAAAGTGGTACCTAAGCGACATTCCAGATGAATATCGAAAATACTTATGGGCTGAATGAACATCACGGCCATCAGTACCGCTAAGGTTCCTCTACTTCCCTAGAAAGCAACAGCAGCATTTCGGACCACCTGCGGTATACTTGAAAGGGAACGAGTCCCCATCACCACACAAAAATGGAAGGATCTGACGACCGTAGAAGAAGCGCACCTGTGGACTGAAATTACAACATCGTTTGAGATCCCACTAGAAGTCTCTAAACTCGTGCGACGGCAGGTGTTCCTCGCGATGGGACACACTTGGAAGACCTGTAGGATCAAAGATAACTGACTAGAGGGGGGTGAATAGGAGGTTTTTAAACTTTTTGATAAATTAACAATTTTATCCCATTATTAACTTAGTCTAAACAAGATATGATTCTAGCTAAGCAATTTACCACAATAGATAAGCTAGAATTAGAAGTGCGGAAATGTAAAGACTAGAAATAACCACAATGACACAAGGAAGTTTTTCCCGTGGTATCGAAGACTTGCCGGTCTTCACTAATCCACATTGAGGAAGCTTGATCAACTCAAGCCGGCTCCACGAATTAAGCCTTCCCTCGATCACTAATGGTAGCTCTTCTCCTCTCCGAATAGGCGAGCTCCAACCTTCACAAATGCCCGGGCCTTCTCACAATCTCCTTTGAGAAGATCACCGAACCAAACTCCAAACCGTCTAGGAGACGGCAATCTCCAAGAGTAATAGAGCAAGAATTCTTCACTTGAAAGCGCTCTAATGCCACAATTATCAAACTCAATGAATGCTCTTTGGAAAAACCTCAACTACCTTTGCAAGTGGAAATGAATGCTCTCAATGAGTAGGAAACAATGCAAAGGGCTCAAGAGATGTTAAATGAGGCTCAACGACCTTTCTAGTCGCAGTGGGTGAGGTATTTATAGCCTCCACCCACTGCACTAGCCGTTGGACACGAAATTCCCAAATTTTGATGAGCAGGTCGATCCATGAGCAACAGTCTTGGTCGATCCGACCTCGATTATAACGGTCGATTGTAACACATTTAATGCACTAAAATAGAGCCGTTACAGGGGGGTCCGGTCAGTCCGCATGCAAACATGCGGTTAGTCCGGCCTACAGAAAAACAGAATTCGTTTTGGAGACACTCTGGAAAAAAGTGACCGCAACCAAGACCAGGGTGCGGTCGGTCCGACAAATACTGCGGTCGATCCGGCTGGCAAAATTCAATGAAAACCTTCTCGGAAAATCTTGACGCGTCCCTGGACCGAAGTGCGGTCGATCCAACAAAGGCCGTCGGTCGATCCGCACCAGAGAATTCACAAAACCGAAAACACCTCCTTTGGAAAAAGTGACCGCCGTTTTGGTCCAATCCGGTCGATCCGGCGAATAACGTCGGTCGATCCGGCCTCCAAAGAAATTCAGCAAATTTAAATTGAGGCAAAATCAAAAACAAATCCAAGATTAAACCAATTAAGATTTGAGCAATTGTGGCATCGTTCACTTTCAAGGTACTCAATTTTTGCACCCTCTTTATAGTGCTGTCTAGCCTATAACCCGGTCTTCCAACCAATTCACCTAAGACCGGTAAAATGAAAAGATCCTAGACTATTGTACCTTGCCTTTGAGCCATAAGATCTTCATGTAAACCTTTCAAGTGCAATTCCGGTCATCAAGAACGCCAATGGGACTTAACCTTGTACATACTCAATAAATCGTTAATCCCATATTCACATATTGTCATTAATTACCAAAATAATTTTTAGGGGCCTAGATGCTTTCAATCTCCCCCTTTTTGGTAATTGATGACAACACACTTAATATGTGAAAGAATGATTGTTTTGAATATATTGCGAGTGTATATTCTATTGATGACTTAACAACGAGATAATTCTTGCAATAAGCTTTAAATGAGTTTTGAGAATTATTTCCTTGCTAAATCCTGTTTAAAGAAAACTCCCCCTAAACATGTGCATAAAAGGTAGAGAATTTTTGCAAGCATAAGTAGAGATTTTTAGAGAATTTTGGCGGAGTTTCTTTTACATGATGGAACTTGAGGAAATGCAACAATATATAACATTATAAATAGCATTTCAAGAGGGTAATATAAGCACAAGATTAACCAACAAGTTCATCAAGATAACATTGAACCGATTACAAGCATATAAGTGTATATCATTCAACCAAGCTCATAGACGGTAAAGCATTAAGCGTCCATATATATAGGAGGTTCAATAAGCTTACAATTATAGCAAAAGAGAGAAATAAGCTTATCCTCTAATTATTACACACAAAAGTCCAACAAGCATTCATCAACCATAACTAAAAGATATAGGGATATATAGGACCAAAAGCACTTCTCCCCCTTTGGCATCAACTACCAAAAGCTACGAAGTAGGGGGAGGAGGAGGAGGAGCTGCAGTCGATGTAGTAGGAGCTGTAGGAGGATCAATGCGTCGACGCCGAGAATAAGTGAAAGTCTGCTCGATCGACGAGACGCGAGTGGTCATCTCAGCCATGTCGGTCTGAATCCCTGAAACCAAGCCAACCATCTGATCTAAGCGCTGAAGCACAAGAGAGTTGGACTGCTCCACGGCTGCCTGGCGAGAGTCCTAAGACTGAGTAGTGCTCTCCAAAGTATCCATGCGATGATCCAAAACCTCTAGGCGACGATCCACTGCATCAAAGCGAGATACAATCGTGTTGATGCCGATGTCGAAACCTCCAATAATATGGATCAAGTCCACCTAACTGGCGAGGAGCGAAATTTGAGGAGAGGCTGGAGCATCAGCAACTGGGTGAAGAGGCCTGTTTCTCAAGTCTCTCTGATGGTCACCTTCTGGCTTGTACTGTTTGTGAGGAAAGGGAGTGGTGCTAGCAAAGTTAGTGGTCCTCAAAATGAGCATCATGATGTAAGGAGCATAATACATCCTCTTTCCTAAATCGATGTGGCGAGATTACAACTCGACCAAGATTAAGTGCATAATATCAAACTTCTTTCCTTGCATCACATAATCTATGACATTCCATGCATGTCCTCTAATAGCATCATTGTTGCCACTCCTGGGCAAGATGGTGGCCCTGATAATCCTGTTAATGACACTAGGGAGAGGCCTCAGACCGGTAACCTTACCCGGGACAATTCTAGCAACATTAGGCTCATAGAACTGTAACTGCTTCGGAGTCTGCAGCGCGGGCTCAAGATGGATCTTAACATACTCACGTGCTGGCAGATTAAGGGCCACCTCAAAGTGACGCTTGGTGGCCGTGTAGCGCGTAGAGCCTGTCATCCAAGTCACAGTGGCCAAGGAGGATGGGATGTAAACAGTAGCATAGAACTGACGGATTACCTCCTCATTGAAGTTGCACTTGATGCTAACAAGCCCATCCAAGCCAGCATTGCGAAAACGAGTGTACAAAGTCGCATACCGGGTTTGTTCATTGAGATATGATCAATTTATGTACTTCTGGATTGCAAACTTCTTGTGAAGCACCACTTGATTGTAGCAATCCTCTTGGAATTGAGTGTGAAATCTCTCATCTTCGGCTAACCTTGGCTGCTCATAAGGAGATTGCATTCTGAGTTGCTTGAAATCATCATTCCGGATTGCGTGAAGATTCACACGAGGCTCAGGCACAAACTCCATATCAGCATCGTCTTCTTCGTCCAAATGTTCACTGGCGCTAGGCACGGAGGACAAGGACGGCGAGGAGTCCGCTTCGTCGCTATCGGAATGCTCAACCGGAGGACGATGAGTAGCCTGGCGGGGAGGACGAGACGAAGAACCCTCGGGATTGGCAACGGTCTTGGTCCTTGCCATGGTCACTGGAAGGATGGACAAGACAATCAAGGAGTAAGTTGAATTGAAAGGAATATGGATTATCAAGATGATAAAAAACAGAAGCTTTTCTGTCAGGGTCGGACTAGCCGCAGTCGTTGGCGGTCGATCACAGTGGCGCGGATCGATCAAGACGCCGCACGCTTCTGCCGGTTAGTCCGTAGAGACAAAAAAACTAGGGTTTTACCATAAGCACAGGAAAATCCAAAATGCGG
Source organism: Phyllostachys edulis (assembly GCA_036346405.1). NCBI lineage: Eukaryota > Viridiplantae > Streptophyta > Magnoliopsida > Poales > Poaceae > Phyllostachys > Phyllostachys edulis. The sequence continues at coordinate 68,738,343 of CM070549.1, forward strand.
GATAATCCGACAATCAAGGTCATGTAGAAGACAATGGGAGTATTCTCTAGGATCTATTTACAAACTAGGAGCCGATTAACAAAATAATATCGAGGATTGAGCGATTAATCGGAGGAAAAACCTTGCCGAGCGGAGGAGAGGTAGAAAGCCGGCGACGAGAGAGGCGATCGGCGGTGAGGAGGAGCCACAGGCGGCGAGGGGCGAGGAGGCGATCCTAGGAGGTGATGCGGTTTAGAGGAAGAAGAGAAGAACCGTCGGGGAGGAAATGAGATGGAACCGACGGGTTGGTGAGAGATAAGGAAGAAATCGCCTCAAGCATTAACTACTTGTGGATGACGCGCAGGCTAAGCCCGTCGGTCCGACCACAAGCTTCAAGGGTTGACCATGATTAAGCTTCTTGGTTAGTCCGCACCTGGAGACTTTTGAGGATTTTTGCAGAAATTTTGTGTTGTCTTTGCTCCATAGACTTAGCACACAACATAAAAATATCTTGGAGCAATTTCAACGAGATTAGATCAACAAATTAGTTTTGAATATAGATTTTTAAGAAAATAGACCAATTTTTGAAGAAGATTTGAATGAGTTAAAAGAAGCAAACAACAAGATTTGTTACTCGTGAGGATATGTATGAGTATGAAATATTATTTAGAAGCAATATATGATGGAAATCATTGCCTAAATAGCAATACTCATTTTATGCTAGAATTGACTCAAGTGCATTTTTCGAGTTTTGAGCTATTTTTGAGCGAGATTCAAACTTTTAAAACTTTGATTTGGTTGAGAGTTTGAAAAACTTATGAATACGAAAAAGGTCACGAATAACCATCTTTACCTTTTTCCTTTTGGGAGTAAGATCAAATTTCTTTTGGAAATACTTTTGGGTGAAAAGCCATTTTTGGTCAAAAACAAGATAAGTAAGGAATAGTTTTTGGCCAAAACTTGATTTTTCTTTTAAGATAGATAATTTTGAGATCTTTTCAACCAAAAACCTTTGAAATATACTAGAGAATAGATATAGCTAGTTTTTCAAGAGGTTTGATTGATTAACACCAAATTTTGACTTTTGACCAAAAGGATTTGTTTTTCAAAAGACACATTCTAGCATGTTTGTTGATATGTGCACAATTTGAGTTGTGGTATACATGGTGATTGTATAGCACTCCCCCTAACTGTGTTTCCCATCTTAGTTCTTGAAATAAGAGAATCACGAGAGAAAAGCGAATTCAATTAAGATTCAAGAACATAATGCAATCAAATGACATTAGAACAATCTATGATATTTAATTCATTCCTCAATTTGCAAAAGCGGCCTTCATCTAAAGGTTTGGTGAAAATATCTGCTAATTGGTCTTCGGTTCTTATGTGGCTAATCTCAATATCTCCCTTGCACACATGACCTCTCAAGAAGTGGTGGCGAATATCTATATGCTTGGTTCTTGAGTGTTGAACAGGGTTATTAGCAATTTTCACCGCACTATCATTGTCACACAAAAGAGGCATTTTATCAAATTTAATTCCATAATCCATCAATATTTGCCTCATCCATAGCAATTGAGCACAACAACTTCCTGCGGAAACATATTCGGCTTCGGCGGTAGATAAAGCTACGGAGTTTTATTTCTTGGATGACCACGATACTAAAGATCTTCCTAAAAATTGACAACTACCTGAGGTGCTTTTTCTATCCACTTTGCAACCCGCATAATCGGAATCGGAATATCCAATTAAATCAAATTTAGCACCTTTGGGGAACCATAGGCCGATGCTAGAGGAATGCTTTAAATATCTAAGAATTCTTTTAACGGCCATAAGATGACATTCTTTTGTAGAAGCTTGAAAACGAGCACACATACAAACACTAAACATGATATCGAGCCTAGATGCGGTAAGATAAAGCAAGCTACCAATCATGGATCTATAAAGCTTTAAATCTACAGGTTTACCTCCCTCATTTAGATCAAGATGATCATTTGTGGCCATGGGAGTCTTGATGGGTTTGGCATCCTCCATGCCAAATCTTTTAAGTAAATCCTTTACGTACTTGGCTTGACTTATAAAAGTCCCATCCTTGAGTTGCTTGATTTGAAGTCCAAGGAAATAGCTCAATTCTCCAATAATGGACATTTCAAATTCCCTAGACATCATATCACCAAACTCTTTGCAAAAGTCTTGATTAGTAGACCCAAAAATGATATCATCAACATAAATTTGACATACAAAGAATTCATCATCTAAAACTTTAGTAAATAAAGTTGAATTAATTTTCCCGATTTTGAATCCTTTTGAGACTAGAAAATCTCTAAGGCGTTCATACCATGCTCTAGGAGCTTGTTTAAGACCATAGAGCGCATTGGAGAGTTTATAGACATGATTTGGATTTTTAGGATCTTCGAAACCGGGAGGTTGTTCAACAAAGACAAGTTCGGATATTTCACCATTTAAGAAAGCACTTTTAACATCCATTTGAAATAATTTAATATCAAAGCATGATGCAAAAGCAAGTAATATCCGAATTGATTCAAGTCTAGCTACGGGAGCGAATATTTCACCAAAATCCAAACCTTCAACTTGTGAAAATCCTTGAGCGACCAATCTTGCTTTGTTTCGAATGACCAATCCATTCTCATCTTGCTTGTTCCTAAAGACCCATTTCGTACCAATAATATTGTGTTCTTTGGGTCGATCCACCAATGTCCAAACTTCATTCCGGGTAAAGTTATTGAGTTCTTCATGCATCGCATTCACCCAATCCGGATCGTCAAGTGCTTCTTCTACATGCTTTGGCTCAATAGACGAGACAAAAGAGTAATGTTCACAAAAAGAAGCAACACGAGAGCGAGTTTAGACACCCTTACTTACGTCACCCAATATTTGATCTATTGGATGATCCTTTGCAATTGCATTGTGGATTCTTGGTGGTAGGTTGGATGGTTGATCATCTTCCTTGTTATCCTCTTCAATGATTTGTACTTGACTTGTGGAAGATGTGGGTGGTTCAACTTGAGTGGAGGATGATGGACCATCTTCGGGCTTGATATCGCCTATTTGCATATGTTCCATTGCTTTTCTTAAGGCTTCATTACCTACATCATCCAAATTCTCATGCTCTTCTTGAGAGCCGTTAGTCTCATCAAATTGCACATCGTGCCTTTCTTCAACTAAACCGGAGTTTTTATTGAAGACACGATAAGCCTTGCTAGTTGAAGAATAACCAAGCAAGAAACCAACATCACAACGGCTATCAAATTTTGAAAGACGAACACCCTTCTTCAAAATGTAACACTTGCAACCAAAAACACGAAAGTAAGAGATGTTCGGTTTTCTTCCTACAATAAGCTCATAGGAAGTCTTTTTCAAAAGACGATGCAAATAAAGACGATTTATGGCATGACAAGCGGTGTTAATAGCTTCCACCCAAAAACTATCGGAAGTATTATATTCATCAAGCATTGTCCTAGCCATTTCAATTAATGTTCGATTTTTTCTTTCTACTACTCTATTTTGCTCCGGAGTGTAGGTTGTGGAAAGTTCGTACTTTATTCCAAGTTTATCACAAAAGTCCTCAACTTTAGTATTTTTGAACTCGGAACCATTATCACTACGGATTTTCTTTATTTTGAAATCGAATTCATTTTGAGCCCTTTTTGCAAATCTTTTGAAAATTCCGGAGGTTTCACCTTTATCATCTAGGAAGAATACCCATGTATATCTAGAGTAATCATCCACAATGACTAAACAATAGCTATTTCCCCCGATACTCTTATAGGTTGTTGGCCCAAACAAATCCATATGTAAGAGTTCCAATGGTCTAGAAGTTGACATGATACTTTTGGAAGGATGAGAATTAGCGACTTGTTTACCGGCTTGACAAGCACTACAAAGTCTATTTTTCTCAAATTTCACATCTTTCAAGCCAACAACTAAATCATGTTTGAAAAGCTTTTTGAGTTGAATCATTCCAACATGAGCTAGCCTTCTATGCCAAAGCCAACCCAATGAGGTTTTTGCGATTAAGCAAGTTTTTAAACAAGATTCACTTGAACTAAAATCAACTAAGTAAAGATTTCCAAATCTAAAGCCTTTGAAAGCTAAAGAGCCATCATTTGCGTTAGAAATGGTTACACCTTCACTAGAGAATGAGCAAATTAGTCCAAGATCACATATTTGTGCAACGGACAGCAAGTTAAAGTTTAATGATTCTACTAGAGAAACATTAGAAATGGAAAGGTCATTTGAGATAGCAATTTTACCCAATCCTAATACCTTTCCTTTGCTATTATCACCAAAGGTGATCTTGTCTACTCCTTTTCCATTCTCGAATGTGGTGAACATTTTTCTATCACCGGTCATGTGTTGAGTGCATCCACTATCAAGCACCCAATGTTTTCCACCGGTCTTATAGTTCACCTACAAAACAAGAGTCAAGTTCTTTTAGGTACCCAAATTTGTTTGGGTCCTTGGAGGTTAGTAACCAAGGATTTAGGCACCCAAATAGCATTCTTTTTAGCGCCCATAATTGAAGTGCCAACAAAATGAGCAATTACTTTACCATCCTTAGATTTTCTAAGCATATAGCATGAATCATATATACCAAGAGATGGAACCTTACCCTTAGGACAATTTTGTTGCATATGTCCTATTTCCCGGCACTTATAGCAATACATACCATTTTGCCTCACAAAACTTGTGGGCTTATTTACCGGCTTCTTGCCTTTCTTAGGCACATACCCAAGACCTTCCTTGTTGAATGAACACCTTTGCTCGCTCAAAAGCTTGTCAAGAGTGGCCTTACCCTTGAAACATCTTTCCAAGCTCTTGCTTAGCTTGGTCACTTGCTCTTTTAGCTCATAGTTCTCATGAACAAGTTTTGCATCATTTTGCTTAACAATATCATGATTAGCATCAATATTAGAGCAACATGGCATAGCAAGTAGGTCATCACATGAAGTAGATGCACTAGTCTTAGCAATTTCTATACTAGGCATTTTATCAATAATATCACATGTAATTCCTACACTAGAACAAGACTTATGTGAATTCTCTTGGATAAGCAAGTTGTGAGCATCCTTAAGCTCCATATAAGAATCGTTTAGAGTAAAGTATTCTTTATTTAAGACCTTATATTTTGATTTTTCTTTTCTAAGATATTCATTTAAATCATCAAGCATATCCATTAACTCATCATAAGTTGGTTCATCACCAATAATGGATTTTACCTTATCTCCTTTTGCCATGAGGCACGTAGGAGTGGAGAATAGTGAAGGAGCTTCCTTGATGGCGATGCCGACAAGTCCCCTTTTCTTGGGGGACTCTTCCTCATCGGAATCGAATCGAGTCGCTTGACTCATCATTTGAATCCCTCTCCGATGTGAGCTTCATTTTTGCCATCCTTGTAAAGCTTCTTGAAAAGCTTCTTTTTACCGTTGTATTCCTTCTTCTTGAATGGCTTGCCCTTGTCATCCTTCTTTTCGGGGCAACAAGAAGCAATGTGCCCTTTTTCCTCACAATTATAGCATCGAATATTGTTATATCTCTTCTTATCATTTGAGGATTGCCCCTTCTTGAGCTTGTCAAAGTTATAGCTTCTATTGGGGCGCCTCTTCATGACCCTCTTTATTCTTCTCACAAGGAGTGCATACTCCTCGTCGGAGTCTTCTTCTCCATCCTCATCATCACTAGATTCCGCCTTGGCTTTGAAGGCGGTAATTTTCTTCTTTGAGGATGATGTCTCCAAAAGCTCTTCTTTGTCCTTTTTGAACAACTCATTTGTGATGAGGTTACCCAAAAGCCCGTTGGTGTCATCCTTGGCAACTCGGGCGAGTTGAGAAATAACGTCACCAACGTCTCATATTTATCCGGAAGAGCCCTAAGTATCTTGCGAACAATATCAACATCAAGAAGGTTAGTCCAAAGGCCTTTGAGCTCATTCACAATGTTGTTGAGTCTTGAATACATCTCATTGATGGTTTCATGAGGCAACATTATGAATGTCTCATATTTAATCCGAAGCCTATGCAATTTGGCTTCTTTGACCGTGGATGTACCCTCATGGATTTCCGAGAGAGTTGTCCAAATAGCATGAGCATTTTCCAAGTTGCTCACTCTATTGAACTCATCCGCGTTCAAAGCGCCAAAGAGAGCATTCATAGCTTGGGCATCTAAATGAGAGTTACGCGTATCTTGATCCGTGGGTTCTAGTGGATTAAGAGACATAGCATAACCATCATTTACGATTTTCCAAATGCTTGGACTCATAGCCTTTAAATAAATTGACATTCTAATTTTCCAATAAGTATAATTTGAGCCATCAAAGAGAGGAGCCTTTCCTATAGCAATTCCCTCACTAGCCATCCTTTTCTCTCTTAGACGGTTAAGTCTAAATCAATGAGAGACCAAGCTCTGATACCACTTGTAGGATCAAGGATAACCGACTAGAAGGGGGTGAATAGGAGGTTTTTAAACTTTTTGACAAATTAACAATTTTATCCCATTATTAACTTAGTCTAAACAAGATATGATTCTAGCTAAGCAATTTACCACAATAGATAAGCTAGAATTATAAGTGCGAAAATGTAAAGACTAGAAATAACCACAATGACACAAGGAAGTTTTTCCCGTGGAATCGAAGACTTGCCGGTCTTCACTAATCCACGTTGAGGAAGCTTGATCAACTCAAGCCGGCTCCACGAATTAAGCCTTCCCTCGATCACTAATGGTAGCTCTTCTCCTCTCCGGATAGGCGAGCTCCAACCTTCACAAATACCCGGGCCTTCTCACAATCTCCTTTGAGAAGATCACCGAACCAAACTCCAAACCGTCTAGGAGACGGCAATCTCCAAGAGTAATAGAGAAAGAATTCTTCACTTGAAAGCGCTCTAATGCCACAATTATCAAACTCAATGAATGCTCTTTGGAAAAACCTCAACTACCTTTGCAAGTGGAAATGAATGCTCTCAATGAGTAGGAAACAATGCAAAGGGCTCAAGAGATGTTAAATGAGGCTCAACGACCTTTCTAGTCGCAGTGGGTGAGGTATTTATAGCCTCCACCCACTGCACTAGCCGTTGGACACGAAATTCCCAAATTTTCAGTGAGCTCGGTCGATCCATGCAACAACAGTCGCGGTCATCCGGCCTCGGTTATAACGATCGTATCAGCGCATTTAATGCACTGAAATAGAGCCGTTACAGGGGGGGTCCAGTCAGTCCGCAGGTAAACATGCGGTTAGTCCGGCCTACAGAAAAACGGAATTCGTTTTAGAGACACTCTGGAAAAAGCTGACCGCAACCAAGACCCGGGGGTGCGGTCAGTCCGGCCAAATACCTGCGGTCAGTCCGGCCTGGCAAAATTCAACTGAAAACCTTCTCTGGAAAATGCTGACCGCGTCCCAGACCCGGGGGTGCGGTCAGTCCGGCCAAAGGCCGTCGGTCAGTCCGCACCAAAGGAATTCAAAAAAACGAGCTTGACACCTCATCGAAAAAGTGATCCGCCGTTTTGGTCCTAACAATCCGTCGATCCGGCCAGGTAACGTCGGTCAGTCCGGCCTCCAAAGAAATTCAGCAAATTTAAATTGAGGCAAAATCAAAAACAAATCCAAGATTAAACCAATTAAGATTTGAGCAGTTGTGGCATCGTTCACTTTCAAGGTACTCAATTTTTGCACCCTCTTTATAGTACGGCTGTCTAGCCTATAACCCGGTCTTCCAACCAATTCACTTAAGACCGGTAAAATGAAAAGATCCTAGACTATTGTACCTTGCCTTTGAGCCATAAGATCTTCATGTAAACCTTTCGCGTGCAATTCCCGGTCATCAAGAACGCCAATGGGACTTAACCTTGTACATACTCAATAAATACGTTAATCCCATATTCACATTTTGTCATTGATTACCAAAACAATTTTTAGGGGCCTAGATGCTTTCAAGACCTTCAAGAGCAAGCTTGTCACGGAGTACATGAACAAGGATCGAGCATACACTGAAGTATCGTTTAGGTAATAAATCGGATACATGGGACGCCTTTGTGCGGATGAAGACGAGGGACGAATTTCAGCAGCAAAGTATGGCGCACAAGGCTATCTAGGCACAAAACATTCACCCCCACAGACTCGGCACCGCTGGGTACACAGGTAAAATCTACGGATGGATGAGTGAGGACGATGTGGCAATCCGATCGGAGGTCTCTCTGTCACTTGCCAAGATCACAGACAAGCGCGCCTGAAACTGGTTAAGAGTGAGGGCCTCAACCACGTCGTCAGGCGCCATCTCTTTCACAAACCTGGCAGACGAGGGAGTGTCCCAACACCTGGTAAGATATGTTGAACTATCTAGTTGTTAATAAGTCCATATCTTCGTAGGGTTTAAAATAACATGATAGCCTCTTGCAGCAAACATTGAGTACATAATCTTCTCAAGGCTCTTTCGAAGCAGTCAGGGAGAAGGATATACTATTCATGGCCCTGGGAAATAAGGAGCACCCGGGTAGCATGCGAGGCCTTAAGGTTTACTTACCTTGAATGCATGGATTCCCACACGACTCCAAGGCATATAGGAGTCGGAAGATATCCAAGGTTGAGCGTGAGGAACAGTTGAAGGAGGAGATTAGTGCACGGATTACTGCACAATTTCAAGTACAGTTAACATCATTACAGGAATAAATGAATCAACTCATCAACCAGTCGCAAGCCGCCCCCATGATTTCGACAGCCAATCCCCCTCAACATCAGAGTAGCGTCGCGTCCACGCCTGCACTTTCTAAACTTGGCGACGTCCAATTACCTATCGACGTCATCCAGGTAATGTACATCTCTGGAATGCTCTAAAGATGGATCTGTAGGACGCCTTATCTAATTGTGTATCATTTTGTAGGTGCCCATGCCTGCAGGCTCCAAGTGAGGCTGGTTGGGTCCATTTCTGTTGAGGCTAGGTGGGGGGTGGTGTATCCATGCCAGGAAGGGATAGTGGTGCACGGTGCCTAGCTGGCGCAGGGTTACGCCTAGGTCCAGGTGGACATGGTACATGATAATTTGACTATCGTCCCGCTGGAGAAGCGCCCAAACGAAGAGATCATAACACTAGGGGATGCCTTGTACACTTATGTCCAATGGCCCATGAGGGACATCACCCTTGATCCTGCAGTGCCACGATCTCCACACGATGACTATGCCTCTCCAACAGTACCCTCGATGACTCCACCTCAACCCTTGCTTCAAAAGGCCTCCGTATCAGCTACTGTGGAGACGGCGCCGAAGAAACAAGAAAAATGTGTCGAGTTGTCTTCCAGAAAGACAAATAGCACGCGAGACGCTAAGGCCAAATCGAAGAAGATTAAGGCACCTCACAAGCTCGGGACACTCTCCCTCAAAATGGCGTTGGTCTCCAACACAATATTACACCACATTGGTTTGGCTTGTGGGACTTTGCATGCCTGGTACATGCGGCTGACCGACGAGGCGAGGGAAAACCGGCCTACTGGATTCACCATCAGCTACACGGAGAACCATTTCCTCCACAAGCCAGGCTACTTCGTTGTAGGCTTCGAAGACTTATTTGGTCTATTTAACATCGACGCCTCACTTCTATGATGTTGAACACTGTAAGTGTGTACAATCAAGTTCTACATTCACGCAATACCGATAAATGTCATAACTAATTGCTTATGTATAGATACATGATGCAAGAAACCCGGCGATCATGACAACTGGTGGGTTTCCTCGACCCACAGTTGATTTCTGAGCAATTCATCAACCTAGACGCAACCTACGTCGAGAAATACATAACGAAGGGGTTGCTTGCTCACCCCGACAAGGACTACATACTAGTGCCCTACAACCAGGGGTAAGTACTTCACTACTTGCTATACAAATTTTATTTGTACTTTATACGCATCACAAGCTTAGGTTTAATGACTATAGCGACATACATGAGTAGGTGGCACTGGATCCTTTTAGTCATTGTACCAAAGTGGAATAAGGTAATATATCTTGAATCCCTAGTCGAAAAAAACCACGACTTCATCATTGTGCAAAAAAAGTACTCGACAGGTATGCGCATTTCCTCCACACGTAACTCTATTGTAGTCTTCCTTCGTTTGAAATGGCTGATGATAACTTTTTAGAATAACGCAAGTCGTTTAATGCCTATGTTGCTGGAGAGGGACACATAAGGAACCGAGCGCCACACTGCGACACAAGACGCAATTTTCGGTACTCGCTGCAGCACAATAATCCTATATCACACTTTGTAACCTGGCCTCTCGAACTGACTATACCTATATCCTATATCACACTTCTATTTTTGTAGTGCCACCAGCAACTACTATAAGGCAATGTATGTATATTCTACGTTTGTCGTCATATGCAGGAAATCATGAGTGCTAAGACGAAGGATCCAGAGGTTTGTCAATCAATCTCGTAATAATTATTTTGCAATTATGACTTTAAATATATATATGCTTACTACTTTACTCTTGCTAGCGACAGGGCATGACAATAAAAAAAAAGTGTCTTCCATCTGGACTTACTCGCAGACGTTCGAGGACTGCTCGCCGCCTTCATCACGGGGGAGAACATTCACCAGAATAGAGAGTTTTACCCTGACAACACCGATTTATTGTAATTCACTTTGAGTTGTAATTCAAATCACTTTGTAATTGATATTGAGTTTTTAAATCACTTTAAGTTGTTCTATATCAAATCAATTGTAATATATCTGTTTTCTACTTGCTTGTTTTCAGAGGGCATGGCTAGCATTACCTGATTCTAGCCGAAAAACCAAAATATTTATGTATAGAAGGAACTATAACAGACGGTTTTGTAGAATAAATCGTCTGTGAATGCATACTATCATAGACAGCTACCACAAAAAACCATCTGTAATATATAGGCTATCACATACGATTATTTTTATTAATTGCCTATGATATGTATCCAATCACAGACGGCTACCACTAATAACCGTCTGTGATATGTCGGATATCACAGACGGCTATTTTTACTAACCATCTATGATATATATATAATCACAGACGGCTACTACTAACAACCGTCTGTGATATGTATCCAATCAGAGACGGCTACTACTAACACCCGTCTATAATATTTATCTAATCACAGACGGCTACCACCAACAACCGTCTGTGATATGTCGGATATCACAGACGACTACTACCAAAAATCGTCTGTGATATTTATGATATCACAGATAGTTATTTTTACTAACTGTCTGTGTTATGTATCTAATCACAGACGGTTGGTACATATAACCGTTTGTGATAGTTGGTCTTCACAGACTGGTTACACCAGAAATCCGTCTGCATTGTTTCTTATCACAGACGGCTCAAAAACCAACTGTGATAACTGCATGTTATCACAGACACATAAATTCAGACGGTTGAGAAACCATCTGTGATGACTGTTTAGAACCATCTGTGATGACCCTTTTTATAGTAGTGACAAGTTTCAAATTACGAAGCTAAGTTAGAGGAATAACAACTGGCCGATGACATCCCAAATAGCTAGCGAAAACTATGCAAAATAGCACCAAATGTTAGCCAGTGTGATAAGGCCCTAGGTGCATCTACTATGGTAGTCAATATCCCTAAGTTGTAAGTATGTACTGAACCTCAAGTTGAGCCTATTATGCATCAATAGATAAAGAAACAAAAACAAGCAGGTTCGGCCAAGAGCAAGGAGAGGAAGGTAGGCCGAAGGGGGAGCTTGAGTGGGCATGGGAAGGCACAAGGACCGGGGGTTTTGCATGTTGGAAAGTTTGTAATGGAATCTGACCAAGTAAAGACAAAGGATCCAAATTCAAACTTAATTCCGAATTCAATGCATTTTCAATCTAAGAATCCGAAATGAATTTGGATTGGAGCAATTCCAATTCGGGTCTTTCTTTAAATGAAGTTAATTTTTAAATTACTTGTAATAGGATAGTTTAATCTATTTTCAGCAATTAGAGTAGCTTAAATTTCTAATTAAAGTAGGAGTTTGCAATAGGAGTGGGTCGGATTACTGTTCGCACATACTGTAGCTGACTCAGATTACTATTCATACGCATGCATTGTTCATTTGGACTATATATTTAGGGGTAGAGCCCCATTGTAAGGAAGTTCGAGTTGAAGAAAATACAGAAAAGTCACATGTTTATGTGGCGCAAAATGAATACATGTGTTTCGAAAATTCCTATCTAGGGTTTTATGATTGCATGAATATTGGAGGGAGGTTGTTCTTCCAAGATCCGTGATTCCTTGTGGATCATCTCACCAATTCGTAGCATCCTCAATTGCTCATGGTTTGGTGTTGTCTTCGGGTTTGATTTTGTTTCTCTCTTTGGATTGATTCAACATCAATCAAGTATTACTTGCTTTGGAGATACACTTGTCCTTCTTTTTTGCTGAACCAAGATGGAGGAAAGCTAGGGTTTTTGCTTCGATCAAGATTGAAATACAAGTACTGTGAAAGATTGGGCCACATTACGCATCAACTACACGTTGATCTGTATCATAGTGTATCACCAGTCGATGGTGGGTGGAAATTGGACGAGTAAAAAAAATAAAAATGGTAAAAGTACCTATAGAGAAATATGGGTTAAAAGAGAAACGAAGAATGATATGAAATATAGCAAATACCCAACTTGGCATGATGTACATGAGGAGGGGGTAGGGAAAGCACCGAAATGATGAGGAGGACATGCAAAAATCATTCTAGCCACGCTTCTTCCTCCACCTCATCGAACTTGGCTCAAAGTTGCAATACACTTGAGAGAGTGGTACTCAAAAGAAGAAGAAAAACAGTGATGCTATTTCTCATAGTTTATATTGTTCAACATGTCTTTCCTTGGCCAACTGATCAAGTTCTTTGGGATGTTATTTGCCTAGTTTCGCTTTTTTATATGCTTGATGAGGATTTAATAATCCTCAATTAATGAAATTAGTTATATGTAATACTTATTATGAATAATAGTATCCTTAAACAACCATCAGAGGTGCCCATTGTCATTAGTCTACAATGACAAAGGAAGATTACAATCACTTCATGGTCGTAAGGTCTACTACGACCATCTTATGGTCTTAAAGTTTACTACGACCAGGTCAACTGCGACCATCATATATTCGGTAGAACCCACATATATGTGGATCCAATCGACTAGGGACTCTGTACGCTACGCTCATTCACGCATGGTAGTTATACACGTGTTATTTATCTCTGACATAACCGCACATAGTTCTCTTTGTCTCTGGCGTAACTGCATGGCAAACGTGCGGGAGAGTGTCTCTCTGATAGTAACTTCCACCAACATGCCCAATCAGCCAACCGTCAATGCGCCTCTTGGCACATAACAACTGTTACCCCTTCAAAAGTTATATAAAGGGCAATGCCAGTGGGCAGGGAGAGAGAGAGGACAATAGACTGTTCAAACTACATGATGCGGTTAGTCCCACTATTTTTGTTTCTGAAATTAATTCTTGTGTAGAATTTGTTTCTCTTGAGATAATTATAGGAATCGTAGAGAAGAAAGATGGAGGAGAAGCGTATGAAGTTAAGTGTGCACGTGCAGCACATGAATGTGTGCATGGTGCATGTGAGGAGCTACACGTTCGTGGAACGGTGCACATACGAGGCATGGATATTGCATGGGAACCCAGAGGGGCAATGGAAAAATAATTGCATGTGCATACTCGGTGTTCTGTCCGTCATGTTCATCAATGTTTCTAGACGAATTCTGAGGTTTCCAATTAACACAAAGTTTATATTTAGAAAGCTTATCAAGTCTAGTTTCTAACGGATCTTGATTTGGAGCTTTCTATAAAAAGTTATGGTAACTTCATTAGATGTTACACGGTCTATCCAAAACGTTGCGCGAGAGTTGGCAATCTTGGGTATTCCGTGACTTATACGACTTCTTTAAATGATATCCGGATGTTTCATAACTTTTCAATGGTCTAGGAGACTTTCTTTTTCATGTTTTCCATGGATCCAAGTCGGCCCAAACAAGAAAATTGAAGATAGGACGGTTTGACGTCAATTTGGCTTGAACCTGTCGCCGTAGCATAGTCCGGTTTAAAAATGCTATAACTTTTGCATACGAACTCCGATTTGAGTGTTCTTAGACTTGTTGGAAAGCTAACTTAAAGGTACTCGCAAAGAATTAAGTGCCACCTTAAGATTCCATCTGTGTGCACTGCAACATCTAAAAGAAGCTGATGGCAGAAATTTCAGTGTTTATATTTTTGTGTCCAAGTTATCTTTAGAGTCTGTTTCTTGTTTTATGTGTCTTAGGATGGCTATATAAGCCATTGTAAACATTCTTTGTTGGGGTGAACAAGTTGTGATTTAGATAATAAAATTCAGAAAAGTTGTTTTGGCGCATATCGTGTGTTCTTGAGATAAGTTGAGAGAGATTGGGAGAGATATCAAGAGTTTAGGTACTGTTCATACATAGTACTGTTCACGTATGGACACTGTTCGTCGAGGCTACTACTACTTGTAATTCAATCTATTTAGATTGGTATGTGAGTGTACTAATTTTCTTGCAATTCAATTCACCCAAATTGGTTTGTGAGTTTGTTGTTCCACCGTGAAAGATCGGACAACTAACGGATTAAATCTCATCTAGAGGTTTGATCCACATCACTACATAAGTAATCAGTCTTAGTTTCAGTGACTTCTTTCTTGTAAACACATTCAATACAAGAACACAGGAGTAGGGTTGTTATTATCTCCGAAGAAGGCCTGAACATGTCTAAAAAAATCTTGTGTCTCTTCTTGCGTAATCTCAATCATACTGTCCCAGCATTTTTTTTTATAAGATCGATATTAAAACATCGACAATGCGATTAACCTAATTTTTAAAATCCTAAGGATTTACAAACGTGGAAGTTGTGCAACTTGTGATGTGAATGCCCTTTAATTTGAACAGGTTGTTGTTCCTTTGTTAGAGATATGCCTAAGGTCCTTTTTTGAACGCAATAATTTCATAGGAAAAATTCAATTCCCATATGAACCGAAAAAAATAATCCCCGTATTTCAAATGCGGCCTAAAGTCTAGCAATTATGATCCAACTTTGTATGAGCAAGTAGTGTACCCTTTCGCTGATCCTTAGTTAGTAGATAGTTTTAGTGGAGGTACCATAACACACGATCATTGTCAATCGAATGTAAAGTGTGACTAAAAATGCAAGCCAAACATGTACCTTGTGTGGCGCGTCTTATATCTCTGCTTGATTAAAGAACAGAAAAGGCATCCCCGTCACGGCATACATGCGATGTCTGATGTATCCCAATTACAACTCCTCTCATTCCTCCCTTGCTGAATTTTTTAGCGTAAAGTATGAGAAGTACTGATATTTCCAACTCACATTCCACAGTGTAAATTCAAATAGATCCCAATTATCCCTTAAAAAAAATCCCAATTAATGGCATCTTATCTGCTTTGGCGAATTTTTTAGTGTAAAGTATAAGAAGTACTGATATTTCCAACTCACATTCCATAGTGTAAATTCAAATAGATCCCAATTATCCCTTAAAAAATCACAATTATTGGCATCTTATGTGCTTTGGTTAAACAACAGAGGGAGGAATGTAATTGGGATACATCGGATGACATGGAGGCCTGTAATACCCGAAACGCTTTAGGAAGAGAGCGAAAAGGTTTAGTTGGGTATTAGGAAAATAATCCTCTTAAGGACCGGTGTATAATTAGATAAAAAAAGGATAAATGGAAACATGATATTTTGGATATTTTAGAGAGTAGTTATTTTCTTTAAACGAGTAGTACGGTAGACGTTGGTTCATGCCGTGGTAAAAAAAGGATGGGGACTAAGGATCTAGAAAACCTAACTACTTTAGTTTCTTTTTTCTTCGTACTCTGTCGCCAGTGCACCTCCTCGCCACCTACCACACGTAGCCGCTGCCTGCCCGCAGCGCATCGCTCGCCCCCGCGCTTAGCCGCTGCCCGCAGCGCGTCGCCCGCCCACACGTAGCCGCCGCCGACGCATAGCCAGCAGCCGCGTGCTGACGCTTGCCACCGCATGCGTGATGGTGCGGCCGATCGCCTGCCCGCATCGCTGCGCGTCGCCCGTTCGATTGCCTCACCCGTTCGCCAGCTGCCGCATGCGTGAAGTCGGTTGATTGATTGCTGCTGCCGCTGCTAATTGTATGCACACGCATTAGTGCAGGCACTGCCCCTACTAGATAATCAGTGCTCCCATGCTTTGCACATGCTCATCAGCGCTGGAACAATAGAGAGAGAGTAGTTGCTGTGCTGCTAGTTGCTAGCTGCTAGCAACGCTGCACGTTTTGTACGGATTTGTGAGGGTTTGAACAGTACAAGAGGAAGGGAAAGAAAGAAGAAGGGGGAAGAGAGAAGTGGAAGAGAGAGGGGAGGATGTGTGGGAAATCGGTGATCCTCGTCGCAGTCTGTGGGGTAACGATCAAGATTACTACTCAGTTTTATTTAGCACTTCTTTTGGTCGGGGCAGGTCGAACAGTAGATTGGTTTAGTATGTTGTTTTGTTGTACTATTATTTCGGGTATCACAAGTGCGTTATTTCAGAATTTTATCTATTAGAGGATTGTAGAGAATTTCGATAGCTTTCGGTAGAATTTTTATTCATGTCAATCCGATGTATAGATTGTGATATATGAATTTTATAGTTCTGCTGTCCGGTAGAGTTTGTCGTGTGTTCACAGTCTGTAGTAATTAGTAGATTAAAAATAGTAGGCTGGCTAATCTGGGAATTTGGCCAACATGAATGTTGTAGGTAAGTTCTTAAGATTTTCATAAAGTCTAATAACATAGTTTTTAGACTTATAGATTAAAAGATATGAATTTTGGAAGTCTGCTGTCTAGAAGATATCAGATCTGTCTTCGGGTAAAGAAATGGGATAGAAAATGATAGAATCAGAGTTTCATCATAACTAGGAAAATGGAGTCTGTTTCGTGAGGATTCCAGAGAGTCCTAGTTGGTTGAATTTAGAGTTAGGATGAGTAAGTTGGAGATTTTTTACTACTAGGACAGCAGGTAGTGCGTCCGATAAATTTGGGTTAATTCGGTCGGTTTGGCGTAAGCATGCGAGATCGATTAGTGTGACGGATTGGTTTTGTGATGATGTGATTTTGATGATATTTTTGAGTATGTGTTATTACTTGCTTGTTTAGGGACACTGGCCTCAGGCGCTGTGCCATAATTTCGTCATCCAGTTTCGAAGGGTTAAGAGGCAAGTATATGGTAGAGTGGTGAACAACGGGTTGTTCGTCATTTTCATTGATATTACTTATTATACTATTTATTATGCTTTTGTTAAGCTTATTCTTATACATGATATTGATGACATTGAGTAAATAAAATTATGATATTGAGTTAATGAGAATGCGATGTTGAGTTAATGAGATAAATAACTAAAGATATTGCATCATTTACATTCATCATGACAGGATCGAGTTGCACGAGCTAGGTCAGTGAAAAAGTCATATAACTATTCCAGTGAGGTCAGTGAGAAAGATATATGGTTAGTCTAGAGTGCTCTAGATAAAATCATATTTTGGTGGGGACTTCATGGGATTGAATGATAGAGTGTGTTATCGACGGGTGAACACTCCGCTATACCAGTATCAGTTGATGAGATGCATATGAGCATGAGCATGATGGTGCATTCGCATATATGAGTGAATTGTTAAATTATGTAACTTTACCTATATGGAATATGGTTTGTTTATTTGAGTATGAGAATGACATTAAATAGATAGATGATGGTGATGACCTTGATTATGGTTGATAAACTTTTTTATGGCTTTATTATGTAATTACTGAGTCTTGGACTCATTCTTGCTCTATTGTTATTTTTAGGTGACCGTTGATGACATCTCACTCGGGAAGGACTAGCGCATTTAGAATCACAACCTACACCTAATTATTTGGTTCATTGGACATAAGAAATTTTATTATAGCATGATAATTTATATTTAGGACATGATGGTATTGAATAACCTTAGATGATAAGTTAGAGTTTTTTTATTCATTCAATAGACTTAATCGATTGGTTTGCGTTAATTTTGGTTTTTTACCTTGCTATGCTCGTAGGAATAAATTGTCTATAATTGTCATATTTTTATGCTTGTGTTATTCTGACATGTGGACGGGTTTTATCGTTGATATACTTGTTGTAATTATAGGTTATTTGATATTGAAATTGGTAGTATAGTTTAGTGACATTCTAGGCTCAGTGTTACAGGGCTAAAGTGTTACAAGCTTTCTCTGTTCTTTAATCAAGCAAATATATAAGACGCGCCACAAAGCGTATACACGCGATCGAATGGCACGATTGCGTGCCTCCTTTTCGCATTGTAATGTCCGTTTTAATTTCTCAATCATTCTGCTGGCAAGCATAGCTCAGACCTAAGCTGGTCACTTCCCATGTATATAGTTGAATACTGAATAAATCGCTAAAATATTTATCTTGTCTGATCTCCTTCCGTTTCGCAATATACCAGTCTGTTTTCTTGAAAATAGTCATTTAATTTCACAATAGAAGCCCATTGTTGAGTATAGCTAATACATGTATTTTCCCTGCATGCCCGTCCAGTTCAAATGCTGAGAGAGAGAGAGTGGTTAAGTGAAAATGAAGCTAAGTAGGAGACGCAAAGTCGTATCTTTCAGTAAAAAAAAAGGATGGCTACCAGGAACATTTGCTTCCAAGCGAAATGAGCTCAGCTAGATAGCACTTAATTAGCACAAGACAGTGCACAAGTGGAATACTAACATTTTTGCAGTAGTGCGGAGGTGTCCACCACTGTTTTCCCGAGCTTTTTGTTATTTTTTTACTCAATTTCTTAATAATATTTTAAAGATAATATTTTCCTAACTTTATTTCAAATTCTGACCCCTTTAGTCATGCGATGACCCGTGGTGTGATCAAACTATGATATCACGCTACGGACCGCGGTGTGGCCAAACCTGTCACGATAGTCCTACGAGCCAACAAATGTCTGTTTTTGGGCTAAATCCTATCACGTCAAAAGAAGTGGTGTGACAGCACTAGTTTACCACACCAAGATCCATAACGTGACAACGTGCTTTTGCTATGCCACGCGTTATGGCGTGGCTAAAGAGGTCAAAATTAGAAATAAAGTTAGAGATGTTATCTTTAAAATATTTTTTAAAAATAGGTTAAATAAAAAAAAGTTTTGTTTTATTAAATAAAAAACAAGTTTTGTTTTCCCGGCCTATGCTGCTTTTGCGTATACGTTATACCATCTCTCCCAACTTTTTATACTAGGGAGTTCCTTCTGTGCTTTTAGACTTTTAGATTTTTGCAAATCCAAATTTGCGACAAGAAAAATGTTTTAACTTATTAAATTGCGAGGCAAAGCTTTTGAAAATTTTGTGCAATTCTACATTGGGTCCAAAATTTAGCCTGTTACAAAGTACTTGGTACTCTAGTACTCCACTCATCATTGAGCACTCGGCTCTAACAAAAGCTGGGAGCAAATTAAAATTTGATTAACTTGTGCTAGTAGAAGTAGTAGATGAATCTTTTTTTATTTGGCCCTATGGCGCTATCGTAAATGCAAAAATAGTCTTTTTACCATCATTTTTGCGAAAATAGCCTCCAAACGAGCGCGGAATCAACGGGGGGCTGATGCATGGCTCTTCCGGCGGTCAGCGAGTACGGCAAGTAGGGTGGGCGCAGGACCAAAATCAAAACGGCGTGGAAGCTAGGGCCACCACCTCCCGCGGTGGGAGAGCGCGGAAGCTCGTCCACCTTCCGCGGTAGAGGAGCGCGGAAGTGGCATGCCGCAGCCACCGAGCGCGGAAAGCGGCCAGGACGTGCCACCTCTCGCGGTCGCCGCACGTCGCTGCGCTTTGCCGCACCGAAGAGGTTCCACGGTCACCGAGCGCGGAAGGAGACATGCGTGCGCTCCCCGGTGATTCCGCGCTCGTTTGGGGGTTATTTTCGTAAAAACGATGGCAAAAGAGCTATTTTTGCATTTACGTGGCACCACAGTGCTACACTCGTAGAAAGTAGAAATGAACCTGTAAGGAAGCCGGCTGGCCGGGAGAATATTTGCCGGTCCGATCGGTTAAGGCACCGCCTGAACCAGATCAAATTAATAAGACGATGCCCGCTAATCAATGTTGGGACTGAATCCTCGGATCATTTTCATATCGGTAGGATCAAGGTATTAGGATCATCATAGTAAATAAATTTTATGGTATATTCTACCGGTATTACATGGTGATAGTGTAAATCAAATTTGATCATTGATTTGTTGAAAGCATAATAAACTTTTTTGTATTTATAATTTTTCATGTGGCTAATATGGACTTTTTCAACTAGAGTTGAAAATTACTCTTGTATCATATGATTTTTTACATGGACAATTACAATTCTCTTCTCTTAGGGTTCTATTACTCATACTACTAGGTGCAGTATACTAAATCCAAATTAATTTAAACCATTAGATAAAAAAGTAGATGATATATTAAATTGAGTACACCGTAAAAGAGCTCTCGTGGTAATATTGCAAGAAACTATGGTATCGCGATCACCCTAACCTTAAGCAGACGCGCGGCGCACGATGGGGAGCACATGCAGGGTTAATTGGATAATCTAGCGGGGCATGCAGCCGGGCAGGATTGGTCGATGCTGACAATTAGCTACGGCTTGCTACCTCGTGACGTGGCCGCCGATTTGCATGCATTCGATGATGCTCACCGTACGGACGGGCCGGCGTGCGATCAAAGCTGCCCGCAATCAAGCAGCCATGGACAGCGCCAGTCACTGTGAGTACGTGACACTGCGACGGTTAAGTTGTCGATGATCGAATACGAATAGAATAGCAGTCTTTTCGTATGTGTATTTATATTTTTTAAACGAATACGAATTAAATGTTGTAACGAATATAAATCGAATACCTACTTAATTCGATCGAATTCGTATATCTTCATAACTTACGTAATGGTAATATATTTATGATACTTTATCCTCGTACACAACACACCTAATCATTCTAATTTATCTATTTCACCTAAAAATATGAATTCATATCAAACTAAAAATACTCATCCAACTAATTATCCATACTACAATAAAATATGTATATTGTTTTATCAAATACAAATAGTGCAGATAAAATAGTATTTCGGATGACGTTCATACCATATTCATATCCATTTTTTTTGCGAATGCGAATATGAATAGAGGAGAGATTGTTAATCGGATGGAAAAAATCTAAAATATATTCGTATTCTATCGAATATGGTAAGCGAATAAAATAGATATTTCGTATCCGATTGACACCCCTAGCGACGGTTGTTGGGTCCATTCCACGTGTGCCAATTGTCTTGTCTATCACGATCAAGTCACATGGCCCTTCGATCCCAAGTATCAGGCAGATTTTGGTTGGTTAATGCCAAATGCAACCGTTCCGGGTTGGTGCATTGTTGACATGTATGTCTAGTGACGGAGCTAGAAAATATTTATTCAGAAGGCATATGATGAGAAATAAATATCGAGAAATGTCAAGTACAAATATTTTAATATTCTACGTAAGCAAACTAAAAACTATATAGAACAACCGGGCTCCCGCGAGTCTCCTATCCCCATTCCAGCGTGCGTCGCATCCATGTTTTGCCTATCTTTTTTGGGACAAGTTTTGCATATTTCGGCCGCACAGCTAGCCAACGTAGGCGCGTCGCTGCGTTTCTCTGTGTGGGCCGCCGTCGCTTCATATTGGCTGAGCGTCGGAGCCCACGACGAATCCTCCTCAGCTTCCTCTGGCCCGCCACCGCTCTAAGATCAGAGGTCGCCTGTGCTCAAGCAAGTTTCACTTTCACGGGCCGTGCACCGGCCGCTAGCGGCTAGCTTTACTTGAAATTCCAAGTGTACGTACGGCTAGCTTTACTTGATTATCCAGCAAATTAGTAATGCGTAAGCTCAATTTGTATTGCGCAAAAGAATACTCAAGATACAAACACTAGCACAACCATGCGCAGTCAACACTTGCAATGAATTTCGATCCCCGTTTTGAGCAGACAATCAATTTTCGTTGGAATCACGCACAGACTGCTATGATTTCTACAAAATTCACATGAAACTCAAATGTTCCTCACACACCACCACAAACTGCGCCCTCCTGATCACAGCGACGACCCTCCCGCGCCCCTGCACTGCTGAACCTAACGCATCCCCGGGCCTTGCAGAGCGCCACAAGGTAGTACACCACGGCTGCAATGACCATGACCGCAGCGCTGGTCACGTACACCTTCCACCCAGCGATGGCCATGATGAGCACCAGGAACTGTCACATACCGGCCGGGCTTGGAACGTGCTTCGTTTGTTGGGCCATGGGCCAGGTGGCGAGCGGGGGATCAAGACAGGAACTACAAAGGGGCAGGCGATAGCAACGAAAGGGCATCGAAGAACAAACTACCCGAAGGCTCCTGCCTCTGCTCTCTTCTTCCTCCCGCTGGTTTCTCCCCCAACCTCATCTTCTCTGATTTCTCTATCTAGTTGGCTTCTAGTTCCTATAATTGGTTCATCCGGTTGGGATCGTTCAATAGTGTTCATCCGGTTGGGATCCCAGTGCTTGTACTTGGTGTTTGCATTGGCAATCAGACTCTTGTTTTGGTGTCAATTTATGTTCAATCAAGAGGGATTGTAACAATTGGTATCAGAGCATTCGATCTTGATGGTTCTGAGCTCCGAGGTGGCCATGGCCGAAACTGAGAAGGAGAGCGAAGCACGGTGCAAGGAGATGTTGAACCAGTTAATCTCTGTCATGAAGAAACAAACATTGGAGATGGAAGATTTGGCAGAGCGCATGAACGAGCTCGCGGTCGGCTTGAAGGTCGTCGTCCAGCCGCTAGGAGCAACCGCTCATGCCTTGCCACCGCCCGTGACCGCACCGACGGCCACCCTTGTCACCGCGGTGGACCACACCGTGGTGGCAACTACTCCATGTGCAGAGGCCGCCCTTGCCCCCCAAGTCGCCCACCAAGTGCTCGATGTCTAGCCCCGACCTCAATGCCGGCTACGCCAAGGTCGCAGCTGTGTCCCTGCTCCCGAGGGGTGCGACCACAGCCTCCCGGGCACATACGGAGCCCGTGAACATCTCCTCGTTGAAGTTGTTCGACACCGGAGAGCTGGTCACCGTGACACCCACCAGGTGTTCAACGAATTGTTTCAACGACGACACCGCCTCGCAGACGTCCACATTCCTATCGGACGCAGCACCGGGTTCTCCCTCAACCGTCGCCTTGCTCGACGTCGCCATTCCCGACCCAAACATCGTCGATGCCAAGCAGCTAGACAGTGGTCTCGACTCCGAGGCTTGGTTGAAGGCCAGACCAATGCTCGATGCCAGAGGCGTCATCCTCATGGGCGCCCTCATCAACACCTATCCTGAGAGTTGCTGCCCGATGTTGATGGAGATCGAGGCAGACGACATTATGTTGGATTGTTAAATCCAGCGACTGGACATATTGCCACCTGATCGAGGGAAGCACAAGAAGGGAAAGGATGCAATGGCTTGGCTACCACCCCGGCCGCTACCGCAAACAACCTCAATCGTGGATCCATTGCACCTGAACCACTACGGTTTGGCAGGACAAATTATCGGATTAGCGCTGATGCACAAAATACAGAGTTCAGGCTCATGAGAATTTGGAAGTTCAATTTTGAATTCTGTGCATAAGTCGACATCCCAGTTCAAAAAATCCATGAATTGCAAAAGTGGTTCCCCTATTGATTGGTTCCCTCGAAAAAAGACATAATCGTACTTGAAGAGAAAGATAAAGCGTCTTCAGGAAACTGACGGCATGACCACATCCCTTCATGAGATTCTGGGAAATGCCAACCCTCACTATACTAGGATGGCAAGGAAGAAAATTGCAACTAGAGAGGCAGCCAAAAAGGCAATGGAAGCTCACAAAGCTACTATGGTTGAAGCTTCATGGTGTAGAATTCTTTAAGTAGCAAGAATCCAAAACAAAGAAGTTGAAGAAGTTATGGAAAAGGCCAAGTTGTGTGCAGCTCAAGCATTTGAAGAAGCTAGAGTAATAGGTGTGATGATGTATGATGCACTGATTGCCCAACTCAAAGAAAGATGAGGTGGAATCATCATCACAAACCGGAGGACAATCAACTCACAAGGTCACTACTTCCTTTCGGATGGTTTTGAGGTTGATATGGAGGTTGTCGCTATGAGCTAAAAGGCATTTGTTCGACTTGCAAAGTCTCTTGATTCGTCGAACAAAGAAGAGTTTAAGGACCTATTATGGAAAATTAGCCGTAATCCCGAGGCAACCGAGACCGATGTGAATTCTCGTCAAGAGCAATTGGGTGATTGTAACAATGGAGAAGCAAATAATTTGAAATTCAACAAAGAAACCTTCAGAACCAGCATCTTTTCATATGATAACAACACCATGGACGTGAAAGATTGGAGAAACTTCTGGTATCCAATTGTTCTCTCCCGTAACCTGGAAGATGATATAATGGTAATGTGCTCTATTTTTTCCTTTAACCATGTGAGGGTGATCAGCCAAGAATAGCAGCAGCGTGGTGAGCTCCTTGGTAATAGAGCATTCTATACTGATAGCAATAAGAAAGTGGTTGATTGGACATGTGATTTCAATAACTTTGAGGGCAACAAGTGTAGCCGTGGGCAATCTCTGTGCATTATTTGGAGCTTATGTGATTTTAGGAGGTTCCCAGAGTTGGGCACATGGGTATGTTATAGGTCCAGCGGTATGAGGGCCCTTCTAGATGCTAAGGTTGTTGCAGCTAGTGCTAATCCGGTACAAATTACTCGTGGTATTGAGAAAACAACGAAATCATTTGTTGAAGAACTATGGAAATTCTCAAAGGAGGTTGAAGGTAGTGAGCTTGCAGATGTTGCTGTGGTCAGTGCGGTTAGTGCTGCAATTCTTGTCACTTGTTGGACAGAAGTGGGCTTCTGCATCAGGAAAGGGGCTCTGACAGATATCCCTGTGATTCTTGTCTTCGTTGCTCGAAAGATTCACAGGAAGTGGCTTAATCTGACCCAACTCCTTCTATTCTTGAGGGGCCAGGAGGTGTTTGGTGTGATGTTGATGTCCTCGAATTTTCATATTATGATGCACCGGCTCAAACACCTAAAGAACAAATGTTTAGTGAGCTTGTGGATAGGCTGTGTGGTAGTGATGAATGTATCGGTTCGAGCTCTCAGGTTGCAAGCCCAGAAACTTTTGGGACATTGGGTGCAATTGTGAAGCGGCGTACCAGCAACAAGCAGGTTGGTTTCCTCACAAACCGACATGTCGTCGTTGACTTGGACTATCCTAACTAGAAGATGTTTCAACCATTGCCACCCAATCTTGGGTCAGGTGTTTATCTTGGAGCTGTCGAAAGGGCAAACATCTTTCATCACCGATGATGTTTGGTATGGAGTTTATGCTGGTAACAACTGGGAAATGGTGTGGTTACCCTTGAAGAAGGGAGATGTTCCAAAAATAATCTCTATGTTGTGGAAGGAATGCAATTTGATCATGGTTATATCTCTCCTTATTTTGTAACTGACAGTGAGAAAAGGTTTGCTGAGTACCAGAGCTGCAAGCTGCCTTTGGTGGACAAGAAAATCAACAACGCGAAGGATCTTATCAATGTTTTGGAGGAGGCCATTAGAGGTGCATACCCAATTCTGATAATTGTTGAGGATATTGAGCAGAAAGTCAGAGTTGAAATAGTGAGGAGGGCTCTGATCTACCCATTTAAATTGATTTCTAAGAATGCTGGTGTTAATGACAGCATTGTTACTGAGAAGGTTCTGGTTCATGATAACTTCAAGTATGGCTACAAGGCTGCTACCAGACAGTACAAGGACTTGATGGCTGCTGGTATCATGACAGTACAAGGATCTCATTTCATTACAGCGGCTTGGGGGCAAGCCACATTTCAAAGAGGGAGGAATGTCACATACCGACCGGGCTTGGAACGAGCTGTTGAAATAATCTTTGTTTATGTAGTTGCACGCAACATGCATGTAGTTAGTGTGGTTGTAATAAAGTGAAACAATGCGTCACTTCCAAATGATGCGTCTCCAGTAGAAGTCGCGTCCTTTGACATGCATCAGTATAAAACCCATGTACAGTGAAGCATTGTAATTACACCATTAGCAAGCATATAAAACATAACTTCTCTATGCTAATTTGATCTGTGTGTTGTTCTTCTTTTCACCAGAACTTCCTTGTAGGAGAATTAGACTTGGTGTTTTATAACATTTGGTATCAGAGATGGCCTCGAATTCCTTCCGCAACTTCTGGGCATTAGCCTTGCGCACGTGCTCCACCCCAATCCTCATCAGCTTGATGGCATCCCATGCTTGCTTTGCTGTGTCCTTCACGGCAAGCGTTGCGAGCATGTGAGGCGGGACGACGTGGAGGATGGCCGAGAGCGCCATGCGATCGCCGCGGAAAGAAGCGTCCCCGGGGTCGATCGCCTCCCACACTACTACAAAACATGCAATAGCAGATGCCTCATTACAGACGGTTCAAAAGGAACCATCTGTGTTGGGTCTATCGGGACCAGGCATAGCCTATCACAGACGGTTCTTATTATGAACCGTCTGTGATACGCACCTATCACAGACGGTTTTTTAATAGAACTGTAGAGGACTAAAACCTTTATGTATTATTTTAATACATAAAAGACCATATGTCTTCATGATCGTAACCCCTAAGGTTAACGACTTCACTGGTCGTGAGGATTCCAGAGGTTACATAATGGGTACCCTGGTCGGACAAGACTTTATACCTAAACTCTGACCAGTTAGCTGCTCGGAAAAACCGTGGACTGGCACCCTTTATCGTATGATGAATGGGACACGTGCTGAATGTTCCACACCATGCAATGATATACAAGACACTGACAATAAACCACCATACGGTTAATCTTTTCATAGGCACTTAATCGCAAGGCAGTTAACACGTTGTTAACTGCCTTAAACCTCCGACCAGTCGTAATGTTTCGCCAGGGACGCCTTCTCCAGGAGTAACTGCCACCTCTTCGGGAGTTATTTAATGGTGGAACGCAGAACATGAAGGGACAACAGAAGACACACAGAGCAAGGCAACACGGTTAAAGCAAGAGTAAGGAAATCGCCTTTAAGCTCGATTACTTTGCCTAGCATTCAATACATTCGGTGTAATTAGAGATAGTCCCTAGTCAGGTCTTGTAATTTCAGTTCATATTAATAAAGAGCAGCCCCCATTCTCTCCCAGGATACTCCACGTCATTTTCCTCTTTTTATTTCGTAAGATCGGCGACTCGATCGTCGACAGCTGGCGTCGTCCGTGGGGAAGAAGACGTGAGTTTTCTGAAGAAACTTCTTGCTCATCAAAATCCTCGCCCAAATTCCTGTAATCGCTCATGCGATTATACCCGGAGTTTTTGATGAGGAGAACTGATTCGATTTGGCGGACTATGCCGACCTTGACATGGAAGGATGCATCCGTGCCATGCAAGAGAATGGCATGTCATCCTCCTCCTCCTCCTCCGCTGGTTCGCACATCGCCGACGTCGGCGAAGTCGACCCAATGGATAAGGATCCACCCGTACGACAGGTAGCGGTTCCAGCCATTCTGATCGGCTCGAAAGGCCAGGGAACCTCCTCAAGCCCGGTCGTTCCGACCGGCAAAACAGGTGAAGAACTTTCAGCACCACAAATCAAGAATCTCTATACTCTCGATGAAATCATGGCTGAAAGATACTCACCAACGGCTTCTGGCAATTCCAAGAGTGAACCGACACCTGGTAATGGTGTCGATGAAGCCTCCACGGGTCGTAGGCCAAGCGGAGATGATCAAACTCAGATACGATCGGTACATTACGCCGTCAGCCGAAGTTCGCCAAGAAGACCTTCGGAGGTGCTCATCTCCGACCGCTCTCCGTCATGGAAACTTCTGGCAAAAGCACTGAGAAACTCTCCATTAGTTACGATGGAAGCTCATCGGAAGATCGCTGCTGGAGGCATGAGGTCAATGCGATCGGAGATGCAAATCCGGATGCCTTGCGTGGTCCTACGCACTCTGCCATTCCACCACGTGTTGGTGGAGATGATGCGGGCCGTCAAGCACCAACTTCCGGAGGCAACAGAGCTGATCGACGTCCATCAATTAACTCACCTGGCGCTGCCCAGCCAAGAGTAACTGATCGGACAGAACAAATCCGAAGGTCAGGGGAAGGTTCAGGTCTGCGTACACCTACGACCAGTCTGAACCCCCGAGACCTTCAGAATCGCACAAAACTTGCGACTTGTGCAAGATATGTTAAATAATTCTGACCCTGTTCTAGTAGAAACTCCTGTGTTTTGTACACCATTTCGAGGCCAAGTATCGAAAATTCTGCAACAGACTATACAACGAACGGAGGCGTATCGAGAACAAAGAAGTCTGGGAAGTCAGACCATGACTTCATCTTAACGCTCCTCCCTCAGTAGAGGGCAACATGGTTAAATTAGGGAACAAACGATACCCAGGCCCTCTCGGTGATTCCAACCTAGGAGTCACGAGGGAAGAAGGCTATTTCAGATAGCAACTCCCTCACCACGTCAAGAAGAACAAACACTGGAACCTGACGATCTCAGGCACTGTTTGAATCAAGTAGGCGGTTGAAGACATTATACAAATGTCCACGATCGGATCGGCTCATCGCAGCACCTGCGATCCAACCATAGGAACCGGTCTACGACCGATTATAATCCGGCGCCTTCCCAGAGAAGGCGCCATGAATCCATCACAGGTTATCGAGCCTTCTCTGCAGGGCTCCAAGCTGTGCGTTGGCCAAACCGGTTCCGACCGGCTAACTTGGACAAATTCAATGGGACTCAAAACCCGCTAGAATTTCTCCAAATATACACCACCGCCATCTGAGCTGCTGGTGGTGACGAAAATGTAATGGCTAACTATTTACCCACCGTGCTCGAAGGGTCTGCCCGGTCCTGGTTACTCAACCTACTGGTCGGATCAATCTATACTTGGGAGCAACTCTGCGACCTCTTAATCACGAACTTCCAGGGTACGTACGACCGCCCTAGAAAGGAGGATGATCTCCACCGAATCCGGCAGGGTTCTGATGAGACTTTATGTCAATACATCAAGAGGTTCAGCCAGGTCCGTAATTCCATACCGGAAATCGCAGAGTCATCGGTTATTCAGGCTTTTAAGGCAGGTTTAAGGAACCGGAGGTTTATGGAGGACATGGCAATGAACCCTCCACGAACCACCGTCAAGCTTTTCGACATGGTCGATAAGTATGCCACCGCTAGCGAAGCAATTGAGTGGTGTGAGGCCATCGATCGGAAAGACAAAATTCCCCAGCTTGGCCTGGACAAACCAGAGAAAAAGAATAAAAAGTCTCTCAAGAAGAAAAAGAACCGCAGACCCGACAATAAGGAAGTCTTAGCGATTCCTGAAAAATTCACGAAGGGTAAGAAGGACTACACCGGTCGAAGCAAAGCAAAGGCTTCAACCGAAGGATTCTAGAAAAACAAGAAGTGGTGTCCACTTCACCAGCAGGTAGGGCATGATCTGCGCACCTGTTGTATCTGGCAAAAGAAACTGGAGGATTATTATGCAGGTAAAGGACCATTTCCCGCAATACTGGAACCCAGAGAAACAAGCTCCAAAAAGGACAAGGATGGTGACGAAGAGATGGAGTACCAGGATCCCCAACAGACAGTCAACATGATTTTTGGAGGATCTTCTTCATATGAGTTCAAGCGTCATCTGAAGGCCATGGAGCGGGAGGTCAACCTCGTCGAATCTCCGACCATCACCAAGCAGTCAAGGTGGTCGGACACGGCAATTTTCTTCAGCAAAGACGGCTACTCCATCCCTTTGACTCGACCGGGTAGGTTCCCTATTGTTGTTGAACCAACTATTAATAATTGTAGGGTTAATCGAGTCTTAGTAGATGGAGGTAGTTCTTTGAATATATTATTTGTGGGAGCTTTAAAAGAGATGCAGGTCCCCATGTCAAAGGTGAAACCAGTGAAATATGCTTTTCATGGCATAGTTCCTGGCTCCACCGCCAAACCGACAGGACAAGTTTCCCTACCGGTTACGTTCGGAAAGCCTGATAATTTCCGAACAGAAAAATTCCATTTGATATTGTAGATTTTGAATCTGCATATAATGGAATCCTTGGTCGACCAGCATTAGCAAAATTCTTGATAGCCACGCACTACGGTTATCAAAATTTAAAAATATCGGGACCAAGAGGAGTCATTATGGTTCGAGGAGACCAGAAAATGGCCTTTGTATGTGATCGGAAATCCCTAGAATTGGTCGATGAACTTCCGACCAGAGAGGCTGACCCATCTACTGTACAGGTCAAACGCTCAAGGCCGAAGATGACGCCAAAACCATCTGACCAGTCAAAAGAAGTATCGCTCGACAAAGGCGCTCTCTGGACAGCGCCAAGTCACTACTTGGGTCAGAAAATGCTGACCCACCCGCTCGCAAGGTTCTGGTCGGAGCAAGACCCGATCCTAAATAGGAAGAGTCACTCGTCTCCTTCCTCCGAGCAAATCAGGACGTATTCGCCTAGCAGGCGTCCGATATGCCCGGAGTCCCCCGGGAGGTGATCGAGCAAAGGCTAACTCTCCAGCCTGATAAGAAACAGATCAAGCAGTAGCTACGGCGTTTTGCACCTGATCGGAAGGAGGCAATCCGGTCGGAGATTGACAAGCTTCTCAAGGCTGGATTCATCCGTGAAGTCGACCACCCTCAGTGGCTCGCCAACCCTGTAATGGTTAGGAAGAATAATGGAAAATGACGAATGTGTATCGACTTTACAGATCTTAATAAAGCTTGTCCGAATGATGATTTTCCCCTTCCGCGCATTGATCAACTGGTAGATTCTACCTCCGGGTGCGAATTGCTAAGTTTTTTATATGCATATTCAAGGTACCACTAGATTAACATGTGTAAAGAAGATGAAGAGAAAACTTCCTTCATCACCCCATATGGCACTTACTGTTATGTTAAGATGCCATTTGGTCTCAAAAACGCTGGTGCAACTTTTCAAAGGTTGATGCAAAAAACCTTTAATCCACCAATAGGTCGGAACCTTAAAGCTTACGTTGACGATCTGGTCGTAAAGAGCGTCAACGCTAGTGTTCATGTTCATGACTTACAAGAAACTTTCAATAACCTGAGAAGGCATAACCTCAAGTTAAATCTAGAAAAGTGTGTGTTCGGGGTTTCTGCTGGAAAATTGCCCGGTTTCCTAGTCTCGGCTAGAGGTATTGAAGCAAATCCAGTAAAGATAAAAGCCATCGACCAGATACGCCCTCCGACCACAAAGAAAGAGGTCCAAAGCCTAACCGGCTGTATGACAGCGTTAAGTCGTTTCATAGCAAGGTTAGGTGAAAAAGGATTACCTTTCTTTTAGCTTCTTCGGAAACACGGGAGTTTTGAGTGGACTAAAGAGGCAAACGATGCCTTTGAAGAACTTAAAAAGTACCTTACAAGCACCCCGGTCTTAGTTTCTCCAAGACTGGATGAAACATTGCCGATTTACGTGGCTGCAACGCCACAAACAGTTAGCGGTGTACTAGTCGTAGAACGGGATAACATCCAACGACCAGTATATTACGTAAGCGAAGTCTTACATTAACCAAAGGAAAGATACCCACAGGTACAGAAGTTGCTCTACGGTCTCCTTATGTCTTCAAGGAAGTTTAGGCATTACTTCCAAGCCCACAAAATGGTCGTACCAGCTGGATATCCTCTTGGTCAAGTCCTTGGAAACAGGGAGTCATCAGGACGAATAGCAAAATAGGCGGTTGAGCTAGGGGCGTTTGACCTCCATTTCATCTCACGAACAGCAATAAAGTCCCAGGCAATAGCAGAATTCATTGCCGAATGGACAAACCCTGAACCCACCCAAAGGCCCGAGTACAAACACCACGAGGAGTGGACAATGTACTTTGACGGTTCCTTGATGTTAAAAGGATCGGGGGCTGGAGTGGTCTTGATATCCCCTACTGGCGAACACATCAAGTACGTTATCCAGTTAAATTTTTCTGCCACAAATAATGAGGCGTAATATGAAGGTTTATCGGCAGACTCGGCAGCGTTAAGCTTGGGATTCGCAGACATCAGAAAGGCGATTCTCAACTAGTAGCGAATCAAGTAGGGAAAGAGTATCAATGCTCGAGTACCAAGATGTCATCTTATCTGGCGGAAGTACGGAAACTCGAAAAGCACTTCTTCGGTTTCCAGATCCAACATATTCCTAGAAAGGAAAACTTTCTGGTAGACCAGTTGGCGCGGATGGCCTCCACGAGGTCGACTGTCCTGCCCGGAGTTCTTCTTGAGCGACTCGATTCACCCTCGGTAGTCGAGCCTTCCGAGAACATACATGATTCTTTACAGGTCGTACAAACTGATCAAAGGAACATGGATGCTCCACAGGTCGTTGACGGTTGGCGCTGTCACAATCAAGGTAGAGACTGGATGACATCGATCTACAATTATCTTCAGTATGACATAATTCTGGAAAATGATGTAGAGGCTGATCGTATAGCACGAAAAGCCAAATCATACACTCTAATCGAACGTACCTTGTATAAACGAGGATCTCATGGAGTGTTGATGAGATGCATATCTCAAACGCATGGCATTAAGTTGCTAACCGAAATCCATGAAGGAGTCTGTGGAGCACATCATTCCTGCAGAACTCTAGTCGGTAAAGCCTTCAGGCAAGGATATTACTGGCCAACTGCCCTTCATGATACAAAAGAGCTTGTGACGGCGCGATAACGTCGGTTTTATAGCCAAGCAAAGTACATCACCAAAGACAAGCCTTACAAACAATTCCTCTTTCTTGGCCTTTTGCAACCTGGAGACTGGACATTCTGGGACCTTTCCCAAGAGCATCCGGGGGCTTCGAATTCCTTTTCGTCATGATTGACACGTTTACAAAATGGATCGAGGCCGAGCCAGTTGTTAAAATAACAGCTGAGGCCGCTAAGAGATTTCTAATGAAGAATGTGATCACACGATTTGGTGTACCCAACAGATAATCACGCATAATGGTGCCCAGATTCTCCAGCCGGTCAATTCCAAGAATTCCGCGATGAACTTGGTGTCAAAGTTCATTTTGCTTCATTGCTCATCCGCAGAGCAATGGGGCGCTTGAGCGAGTTAATGGTATCATTATGCAAGGATCAAACGCCGAGTATTCACCGCTTAATCAAACGGTCGAGCTTGGGCTCAAGAACTCCGCCTCAGATATGGGCCGTTCGACCACCCGACCATCATGTGACCGTAAAACGCCATTCTTTTTTGTTTATGGTGCTAAAGCCATGCTTCCTCCAGAACTCAAAATTGGCTCTGCTCGAACTGATCGTTTTAATGAAAATGATCAGAATGAACGACGACTCGACGACATCAATTTCCTTGAAGAACGACAAAATCAAGCCCTTGTACGATCAGCAGTATATCAACAAGCCATGCGAAGGTACCATAGTCGTAAGGTGCAACCTCGCAGGATTGCTATAGGTGATCTGGTTCTCAGAAAAATTCATAATCAGGCTAATCGCAACAAGCTTTCTCCCAAGTGGAAAGGTCCTTACACTGTGGTCAAAGTCACCCAACCAGGTTCTGTTAGACTCGCCATGCCGGACGGGCAAATTTTGTCAAATTCTTGGAACATTTATCAATTGCGTAAGTTTTATGTCTAATTATTTTGTACTTTATTTCAATTCTTGATTTAGTATATTCATTTTTTTGTTTTCGACAAGTGATACAGTTTATATATCTATGCCTATATCCTGGTCATCTATTATTGTTGTTTAAAAAGGTCGGAGAAGACAATTTTTCTCTCCGATATCCTTTATCGGGATCTTTGTTACTCTTTGGCAACGACATCAGTGTCATACGCTGTATAGGTCCTAGTCGTGATCATTCCATGAATAATTCCACGCGCGACCATACGAGTAAATAGAGCATAACACAAGCAACAATGTATAGTTTATTATGCTATTAAGATCATGAAGACTATAACATAAAAGGTAAGTTTTATACATTATTTTTCAATATTCTTACATTTGCAGGGGCCTACTCTCGAAATATCTCTAGGTTAATTACTGCTTGATGGAGATCCGACCTCCATCTCCTCTACAACTTTATCTCTGAGTGGCTTGAGTTCTTCCATGAACTTGGTTGTCCCCTCAGGTGGGCAGTTGAAGTCATCTTCAACAGCTTGGAGATCAATGGAGGGGTCGGAAGCTTTCAGTTTTGCCAAAGCAAAACTAACTCCACTAGCAACGCCTGTTTTCATGGCCTGGACATAGTTCTTCCGAGTAGTCTTGAGCAGACCTCCGAGATCCTCTAGAAGTTGACCCAAGTAGTTCATTTTCTCTATCGGATCCCTTAAGGTAGGTGGACTTGATCCCGATCCCATATCAAAGATCATCTTGTTCAAAGCATGGATCTTTTCGTCAATGTTTTGCACAAGAGCCGCCTCCTTGTCTTGCTCAAACTTCAGAGTCTTTTCTGCTTTGTCCAAAGCTTGTTTTTGCTCTGCAAGAGTAAAACTAGTGATAAGCACAAAAATGATTGGAGGAAGACAATAAGTCAAGTTTACGACCTGTTACCTTCAAATTTCTTGTTAAGTTCTTCCTTGCTGGTCGTCGCTTCGGCGATCGACCGGTCCTTAGCTTTGATTTCCTCTTCAAACAAAGCTGTCTTGGCTTTCTCAGCCATGATCTCTTCTTTTATTTTCTCCAATTCTATCGAATGCGATAAGGGAGAATAATTAGAGAAGGGTAAAGTTTTGAAGAAAGAGAAAAGGTTAAGTGGGAAGTTCTTACTTTCTAGTTCGGAGTGCTTTTGCTCCAAGTCTTTAACTCGCTGGGTCAGTCCTCCGACCACAGCAAAATTCTCGACCAAATGCTGCACAAATGGCATTCTCTCTTTAAGTTTCCTATGAACTTTTTAAGAAAGGCTATGAAGCTGGTCGTAGATATTTACCCGAATTCCCATGTCATTATAATCGGCGAAAATAATATCAGGACCTATCTTGATTTGATGGTCCGATAGTCTTCCCCATGCTTCATTGTCGGGACCCCGGGTATGCAACCCCAGGACCCTCTGTGTATTCTGAACTAGTCCCATGATCAGTAGCTAGCTCACACAGATACAACATTGGTGTAATCATAACCACACAACCAAACTAAAGATGAAGCAGACAAATTAATAATATTAAGCAAAAGGGACCATATGGTCAAGTCTTACAACGGTTGCCACGCAGGGCTAACGAGAACCGAGTAAACTGGCAGCGGAGAACAAAACATCTGGTGGAGGTCACCCAATATGCCCACCGGCAATCGAGTGAGGGACGCGACCTAGTTCGCATAGTCTTCGAAGAAGTCTTCTTCATAGAACTCTGAGTTCACTGGTTCACCCTCCTCTGCTGATTTAAACAGAGGGCGCAAGGCCATGAGTACTTTGAATGTACTCAGCAAGTCATAGAGAAATGTATGCAAGTAATATTCATACAAGGCTTAACAAGGATAGTTTTATGGCTATTTTGCAGAAAGCAATATTTGACGGTAAATACAATAAGTAGATTGCAAAGCACAATTTAAAAGACTAATACATAAGTAAGCAATTTTCTTTGAAACGACTAGTGAACACCCTGTTCACTTTCCCACCATCAACCATCTACAAGATTCGACCAAACCATTCCATCATTTTCGACAAAAGTTCTACCCCTTGTGTGAAATCACCGTGCATGTCCATAACCGGGACACGGCTATTCAATAGTTTTACACTCTGCAGAGGTTGTACAATTTTGACCCACAAGACACGAATTCTCTAGTTGGTTTGGCATCCGTCGATACCATCGCCACTACCTTAGGTAAGCGCCTAGAGCACGTGACAAGGCTTTTACAAAGTTCTGCTTTTGACTCGCCTGCTCGCTAAGGTTTCGCCTCCATCCGCCCCCTCTTGCGCCGCTCCCAACCAAAACAGAACCGAACCAAGACATTGCTAATTAGTCACCAGTCTATCCCATTCTAGACATGTGGTTGTACTGTTGAGGCCCAGATCAATGGTTCAAGGTTAAGTCCTTATTTGGTTGCTCGACGAGACGGTTCCACATTCCAAGTGTGCGTTCGGCACCCACCCTTTCCACCACCCACTCGTCCGAGCATAAATCATTTTCGCTCAACTCGCCAAATGACCACCCTAGTCATGGCACAACATCTTTATCAAAAGTGGCTCGCCACGGTTCCATCATTTCCTTTAGTCAAATTCATCATGTTGGGTTCAACCCAGCCCGAGGACCACCCTAGTCCTGGCACCACAAATTTTAGTAAAGTGACAACAAATGTCGTGGCCTCACACAGGACCACACTTCGCATTATTAGCAACACAGGTCGTTACTACACAAGCCACAAACCATGTGCGCTAGGGCAAATCAATATTTATTGAATCATGAGATCGAAACCAACGTCTACTAGAGCATAACTAAGCAATAAAGCGTGCCCATGTTGGTATTACAATAATGTCCAACTAGTAATTAACCATCCTAAGGTGTCCAAGGAGTTATGTCATTCAAGGATACATGTCGATTGCAATTTATCAAGGAGGCATATGGCAATTAGGTAATTAACTAAACCCGAAACCATTTATTATAAAATTAGCCATGCATGTTTATATAAAACAATATACTTTTATAAAGATGGGTTCAACATGATCAAAGGTCTACGACTTGCCTTCGTTGAAGAGTAGCGGTGCTTTGTCGTCGGTTGCATAAATCTTCCAAATGCCTAACCTATACGCCAACAAAGCTAAATAAATAAAATAACTCCAAAAAAATCCAAATAAATACTAAATAAATACTAATAGGAAGACAAGGAATTTAGATGAATTTAGAAATTAGAATCACTCGAATCAGAGTTCGAATGAGCACGTTATGGCCGAAAGAAGATAGGAAAACACATAAAATCAAGAAAAAGGATTTTCCTGATTTCTGGAATTATTTTCCTAAAGGAAAATCGATTTACTGCGCAAGCTGACGTCAGCACAGGGGATTTCTTTTCCGGCCGATTTATTTTCCAACGGGAAAACCCGGAAAAATCCTCCCGGCCGACTGGCCGCCACCTCAAAGAAAAGGCCGACGTGGCGCCGATCAAGGCCGAGGTGGCGCCACGTGGTCGCCACGCCGACTCCGAGCGGGCGGGCGCTCGACCGAGGGTCGCCGGCGAACGGCGGCGCTTCAACCGCCGGCGAGGACACCAACGGCAAGAGGGGATCGCGGCGAAGCCGATGCTTTGGCGGTGAGGACGCTGGCGGCGACGAGACGCCGACGGCGAGGGCGAGAAGCGGCGGAGGCGGCGGCTCAAGGCGGCGACGCACTCCGGCGACGATCGAGGGTGAGGAGGTGCGCACTGGTGCGGCTTGCCAGCGATGCCGAAGCGGTGGTCGGCGACGGCGGGAAGCTTGACGGCGGCGGCGGGCGCGGCGAAGCCTTGCGCGTGACGGCGAGAAACCTTCAATCGGAGCTTAACGAGAGCAGAGAGAGAGAGGGTGGGGGAGAAGCTAGAGGAGGGGAGGCGTCCGGGCGCCTTAAATAGGCGAGGGAGGGGTGGGAGGGGAGGACGGCGTGGAGCTCGACTCGCCATTAATGGTGGCGCCCGGCGGATGGGAGGGGGAGGTATGGCGCGGTGCGTGGCGTGGCGAGGCGGCAAGGCGCGGCGGCGAGGCGGAGGACGACGCGGGGCGAGGACGAGGATGGGCGACAACATGGCGATGGCGTGGCGTGGCGACGCAGCCGATTCGCGGGCGAGGACGAGCGGCGGGCGCGGTCCGGAGTAGGGGATGACGAGGGGCCAAGGCCGAGAGAGAAGGGAGAGAAAGAGTGGGCGCGGGTGAGGACGCGGGTGGATGGCTGCCGTCCGATTGAAATCGGACGGTGGCGAGGGGGGGCTTCTTGCTACTGTCAAGCTGGCCGAACAGGATGGCCGGGACAGATTCGGCCCAAACCAAGGAGGGATTTTAAGCCTTTTTATTTTTAGAAAATACCAAAAAAAGCAAAAGGATTTTTAGAAAATAGTTTAAGACGTCCAAAAATTCTTGGAAAATTCACAGAAATTCCTTGAATTATTTAGGACTTAGTAAAAATATTTTTAGCCTCACTATTGCTTTTAGTTTTTGCAATTAATTATTTTTAACATAAGGCCAAAGGAAAAACCAAATTAAAATCCAACAAAACTCACTAAACCAACTTTAATTAGTTCAAGTTTTAATTAATTCAAATTAAACCACTTTTGAAATTCTAAATTACCATTTAAGCTGTGGCAAATTAATAAAACCAAATGGTTCCTTTTTAAGGTTTTCAAAATTTTCAAAAAGGCCGGAAAATAGGGATGTTACATTCATCAAGCTCCTTATTCTCGATAAATCGCGGGACAAAAGGAAACTTGTTAGGTCGGGGGGGGGGGGATTGCCTACAAGAGTCGGGACCTGTTGAGGGCCTTCAGGGGCATCTACCTCCGCGGAAGGAGTTAGGATCACCATCGATCCTGAAGGACCGCTATTCCGATGATCGCCGGGGCTTCTTCGACCACTTTATCCTCAGGAACTTTGTCCTAGGAAATGTTCTGGTTAGAGACCTCCACGGGTGCCTGGTCCTTAGGAAGGTTCTGATCGGAAACGACCGGAACACCAGAAGACCTACGCAAAGCAAAGAAGGGAAGTTCAAAATCAAATCATCAAGAAATCATTAGAGGTATGCGCTTATACGACCATTTTTTCATTTGTACATACCTGGTTAGTTTTCGAGATTTGACTTTGAATCGCAGAAGGGTAAACTCTGTGTCGTCACCCTTCCTTTTCTTTTCTCCTGCTTTTGCGGGTTCCAAACCAGCAGAATTGGTTAAACCCGTTGCATCATCCAACAACATGTCAGAAGCGATGCCCTCGATCAGCTCGTCGAGGATTACGTCCTTGACCATCTAGTCGGGAGGAGTGGTTTCACCAACCTCCGCACCAGCTTGTTTCAAGAATAATCGTCCGTCGCCAACGACGGCTCGGGTTTACTGCCTCAGCAGTCACAAGACCGCCGCCTTCACCTTTCTCCACCTGAACCAATAAATGAATTTGGTTAGGTGATAAAATCTTTTATCTAAACTACATATATATTCATCTGAAATGTTCTATTACCTCGGGAGATTCATCTTCTTCCAAAGGCATCGTAAGCGCGAATCGGTCGGAACCACTTGGGATGTTGACCCTCACCCTGAGTAATTCGTAATCCTACCAGCTGCAGAAATAGAACATGATCAAAAATCTGATTGGAGAATATGTACACATGATAAAAGAAGTTTTTTGATTATTTACCTTAAGCCTTGCTAGTTTCTCTTCAGTAGGAACTATGGCCAAGATCTCGGGGAATCCGGCCTTCTCACTAGGCTCCCCAGAGCAGATTAGCCTGATCCGCTCTTTTTTGATTTCCTAAGGAGAAAGGGCTTTAAAAAAAGCAAAAGAAATAATGGCAGATTTTAAGGTAGTACCATAATCAAATAACAAAATACTGGTCGGAGTTTCTCTCGAAGACTTACCACCTCCTGAGATAGCTTCATCACGACCAATGGACCAAATCAGGGAATGAGTCCGAAGCTTCGGCGGGCTAATCTGGCGCTTGGTGAAGTCCCTCACCACATGCCAAGAGGTCAAGCCCTTAACTTGCAGGTCATAGATGGCATCCACCCATCGTCCGACCACTCCTGTCTTCTCCACGGTCTTCCTTTAATTGAGATTTTCATTCGCTCTCATCCCAGCGAAGTAGAGGCCATCATCCCTCGTAACTGTCATGTAGAACCTGTTTTTCTTCCATGACGACCATGAGATTTCGAGTACATATGAATGTACTCATCGGCCTTCCCGTTGTGAAGGCGCAATGTACATTCTCCGGGAGTATCCGTGGTTCTCCCTATCACCATTCGGTAGAAATATTTGAAGAGCCTCAAACTCGGAGGCACTCCCAGGTATGCTTCACACAAATATGTCAAGATGCTGATATTGGCGATGGAATTTGGAGCCAAATTCACCAATTCCACCCCGTAGTACTCGAGAACACGGAGAAGGAATTTGTGTACCGGCAACCTCAGCCCGCATTCGATGTAGGCGAGGAAAACAGGGATTTCCCCATCTTCACGGCTCGGAAAGTGCTCTCCAATCGCCGGTCTCCATTTGCTTGTCCGGGAGCATCCCAACCTTCTCCAACGCCTCAAGCTTTTTCTTGCTCAGTTCCGAAGGCAACCACTTCGTGATTTGCTCCGACATGATGAAAATCCTCAAGGATGAGTAGTGGTCGTAGGAGGTTTTGTGGTCGGAAGAATAAGAAAAGAGGACTAAAGATTTTTTTCTCGGCAAAGGGGATCTGGAAACGTAAAAACTCTAAAAGTTCTAGCGATGGGGATTTTATAGCCTTAGATCTTTAAATTACGATCGGAGGTTACCCACAAAAGTCTAAACGGCAAAAAGCTTCTTTTTCGCCCAACGGACAAAGGAACTCTGCGGTTCCCAAGGCAAGTTCTCAACTTTAAAATGAACACAGACCACCTCGAATGTCACGGCATTAAATGGGGGTCTGCCCGATACAACTTCGTCGGAAGAAGGTGTTTACACGACCTGTTCATTTAAAGTTCGAGGGCTAGCTGTAGAGGACTAAAACCTCTATGTATTATTTTAATATATAAAAGACCATACGTCTTCATGGTCGTAACCCCTAAGGCTAATGACTTCACTAGTCGTGAGGATTCCAGAGGTTACATAATGGGTACGCTGGTCGGACAAGACTTTATGCCTAAACTTCGACCAATTAGCTGCTCGGAAAAACCGTGGACTGGCACCCTTTGCCGTATGATGAATGGGACACGTGCTGAATGTTCCATACCATGTGATGATATACAAGACACTGACAATAAACCACCCTACGGTTAAGCTTTTCACAGGCACTTAACCGCAAGGTAGTTAACACGTTGTTAACTGCCTTAAACCTCCGACCAGTCGTAACGTTTCGCCAGGGACGCCTTCTCCAGGAGTAACTGCCGCCTCTTCGGGAGTTATTTAATGGTGGAACGCAGAAGACGAAGGGACAACAGAAGACACACAGAGCAAGGCAACATGGTTAAAGCAAGAGGCAAGGAAATCAGTCTTTAAGCCTGATTACTTTGCCTAGCATTCAATACATTCGGTGTAATTAGAGATAGTCCCTAGTCAGGTCTTGTAATTCCAGTTCATATTAATAAAAAGCAGCCCCCATTCTCTCCCAGGATACTTCGTGTCATTTTCCTCTTTTTATTTCGTAAGATCGGCGACTCGATCGTCGACAAGACCCGTCTGTGATCATTCACAGACGGTTCTATTAAAAAACTGTCTGTGATAATCACCGTTATCACAGACAGTTCTTGAAAGCAACCGTCAGGAATTAACACAGACGGTTCTAGTTACAAACCGCTTTGTGATAGTTACGATCACGCACGGTTCGGTTCAAGAACCGCCTCTAATTGTTGGGCGGAAACGAAAATTTGGACATAATGGGCAAAAAAACTCGCTATATATAACCTTACGCCTCTGCCTCCTCCTCCTCACCTCATACCTCCATCTCCTCCTCTGCTGCCTCCTCCTCACACCTTGCGCCTGCCTCCCCGAGCTTGTCGCTCATGCCTCCTCCAACTCGCCCGGCTCATCATCACCGCCTCCTCCGAACTGCCGCCTCAGCCTCCTCCACCTCGCCCCGGCCTCGTCGTCACTGGCCTCCCATAACCTCATCGCCCTCGGCCTCCTCCACTTCGTCGCCCCGGCCTCCCACAACCTCACTCTCTCTACTCCCCCCTTTGCTCTGTGATGTGGATTACCGAGAACTAGTGTTAGTGCTCTGTAAATGGATTGAGTTGATGCTACTGTGATGTGGGTGATGCTGTGTTTTATTGTTGGAGGCTCTCTGTGCATGTGTAGTTCATGTTGAGTTATTTGGTTTGGGCAAAATATAGATGGTAGATCGCGCACTGTCCGGTAAAACCGCCATAACTTTTGCATACGAACTCGGATTACGACGTTCTTTAGTTTGTTGGAAATCTAACGAAAATTTCAATCCGAAAATCCATAAGTCCATATCAGATTCATTTGTGAGGATCAGGAGACTCCAGACAGTCTCCAAAGTTTAGGGCCTCAAATCAGCCTCCGAAGTTTTAGACGCCGTTTTCGGTTTTTTTATTTTGCAACAGAAAAGGCTATCACAAACGGTTCTAAACAAGAACCGTTTGTGAAAACTCATCACATACGGTTCTGAACAAGAACCGTTTGTGATATTCTCGGATCACAGACGGTTTTTAGTGGAAACCATCTGTGATAATAGCCTTCACAGACGGTTTCAACAAAAACCGCTCGTGATAGTGCGATCACGACGGTTTTGAACCGCTCAGGATAATCGCTCATATCACAGCACCAACAAATATAGACGGTTCGAAACCGCCTGCGTGATGACGATTCCAACCGCTCGTGATGAGGCTTCCTGTAGTAGTGCCAGAGCCCTATCGCCTAGAGATTGACGCGCATTACAAGTGCCCATTCGGTGTAGTTGGTTTTCGTCAATGTCGGGTAGACAACCGCGATCGTGCCGCTGGA
Source organism: Phyllostachys edulis (assembly GCA_036346405.1). Classification (NCBI taxonomy): domain Eukaryota; kingdom Viridiplantae; phylum Streptophyta; class Magnoliopsida; order Poales; family Poaceae; genus Phyllostachys; species Phyllostachys edulis. The sequence goes on from CM070549.1 coordinate 68,781,033, forward strand.
CTCCCTCATGACGCGCTCTTGCACCAACAGCTTGCGTCCGCCCCTCCGTGTCCTGCTCCGCCCACGGGTTCTTAGTGGACTACGCGAGCTTGACGGGGACTGCACGTATTCGTTGGCCACGGCTCTGATACCAAAGGCAGAGGCAATTTTGGAGAACGCGACATGACCAAGGCAAAATGTTACAATTGTAACAAGATAGGTCATTTCTGCAGAGATTGTCGTGCACCGCGCCGTGAGCGCAAGGAACGTGCCAATTTGGTAGAGGTTGACGACGATGAGCCGGCATCGCTATTAGCGCGGCGAAAGCACGCCGACGATGAAGTATTAAAGATCGCCGATGGCGCATGTGAGCACCATCACCAAGATCACAATGGGCGCCACCGAGCATGTCACGCTGAACGAGGAACGAGCTCAAGTCCACCTCAGATGTGAGGACGACCACTGCGACGGCTCGTGGTTCCTCAGTACCGGCGCCAACAACCACATGACGGGCTACAAAAGCGTCAATAGCATGACGCCATACGAGGCCTGACACGGACACAAGCCAGACATGCACTTCCTCCGCACGCAACAAGATTAGGGAGTGATTGTTGAAATAATCTTGTTTATGCAGTTGCATGCAGCATGCATGCAGTTAGTGCGGTTGTAATAAAGTGAAACAATGCGTCACTTCCAAATGATACGTCTCCAGTAGAAGTCGCGTCCTTTGACATGCATCAGTATAAAACCCATGTACAGTGAAGCATTGTAATTACGCCATTAGCAAGCATATAAAACAGAACTTCTCTGTGCTAATTTGTTCTGTGTGTTGTTCTTCTTTTCAGCAGAACTTCCTTGCAGGAGAATTAGACTTGGTATTTTCTAACACGGGCTTCGTTCATTGGGCCGTGAGCCAGGTAGCAAGTGGGGGATCAAGACAGGAACTACAGAGGGGCAGACGACAACAACGAAAGGGCATCGAAGAACAAACTACCCGAAGGCTCCTACCTCTGCTCTCTTCTTCCTCCCGCTGGTTTCTCTCCCAACCTCCTCTTCTCTATTTTCTCTATCTAGTTGGCTTCTAGTTCCTGTAATTGGTTCATCCGATTGGGATCGTTCAGTAGTGTTCATCCGGTTGGGATCCCAGTGCTTGTATTTGGTGTTTGGATTGGTAATCAGATTCTTGTTTTGGTGTCGATTTATGTTAAATCACCGCCGGCACCACGCACATCGCGACGGCCCCGCCGGTGCCCATGGCACGCGGTAGGGGCACGGCATCTCGGGGCGCCTGACGCGGAGCCAGACGAAGGCGGCGAGCTCGAGGAGCATGCTGAGGCTGTAGAGGAAGTTGGCGGCGGGCACGATGCTGTTGAAGCTGAAGAAGGACATGCCGAGCGCGATGGCACCGGGAAGGCCGGGAGGAGGCCCAGTTCGGCCGTGTCGAGGAGAAGGAACACCGCGCTGCTCAGCGTCCCGGAGTAGAGGCCGACGGATGAGAGCACCGCGCCCACCTCGATCCAGTACTTGAGCCACCGGCCAGCGATCAGACCTGCATGCACACGTGCAGTCGGACAATTAAAACTTAATTTCTACTTGTGCATCTACCCCAGACAGACATGTCGCAGTGACCGTTCTCTGATGAAGTTGACGTGCACCAAATTTGCGGCTCAAAACTGGTCGATCATCTTCATCTTGTTTTTCTCCCGGTATCGCTACACGCCCATCGATAGCTTTCTGCGCCAACCGTAGAAGTCATGACTAGTATAATTTTTGGAACTGCTATATTACTTTCGACAATGTTTTGGTGAGAAAACAGTCATTTTTCTGTCCCTTAGATATGCTTTAGGATTCGTGTTGTGCATATCCTCATCAGGTGTGTTCGCACGGGATTCACCTAAGGAAGAGGTATCGGATTTTAAGAGGCGATGGTCGATTCCTGTGAGCTTGATTTTATGTAGTACGAAGCTTATATTTGTTCTTTTGTTTTCATGATTGTGATTTGTTTCAATGCATGCTAATCAAGGTGGATAACCCATAACAGGTTCACTACATTGCCGTATTTTGTTCATGTAGAATTTTATTTTTTTTTGTCTCTATCTTTGTTTTTGCTCAACCTCTCAAAGTATATGTTAGATTTTGAATCATGTGATGGAAATAAAAGTTATTAAAACTTTCAAGAATAATTACAGTGATCAAAACAAAAAATACACAAATAATTTTCTGTAATTTATGCATAATGAAGTTGTAAAATGAACTAAAATAACGTATTATATTCGAAACTGCTATACATCTTGCCGTCCGATGTGCTTTGTGATTAGTGAGACAGAGGGAGAGAGGGTGGGAGGCCGTCCGATACGCTCTGTGATTGGTGAGAGAGAGGGAAAGGGTGGGAAGCGAGATTGGGTTGGAGATATAGGGGGTGATATCTGGGGCATTGGATCTCCATCTAATGGCTCAAAAAGTGACTGATTTTCAAGAAAAAATCAGTCGCATGTTGTATAGACACTCTCTATTATATTTTGGAGACAGCCAACGCAGTGTCGGCCCGATTGATGTCAGCAGTCCCATTTACAAAATATATGTTGTTTTTTTATTGAAATCTAGTCTATTGTTTGTTTTAATCGTACTGTATAGAATTTGGCCATTTTTAGCTGAGAAAACAATCTTCTTGTATAGACGGGCGTCCGTAATTTTACCGTGACTAAGTGCGCACGTACAGAAGCAAGTAGAAAAGTCAGGAGCAGTAACATGGCGTGGAACGTGACCGTGCAAGAGAATACAAGCTAAGAAAAGAACGTGGACGTATGTGCCTGCGGCGTCGGCAAAGCAGCCGGTTCCCTATGCCTCCAGTGGCGCGTCGATGGCGCCGGTGGCCGCCATGAGCGGCAGCAGGTACCCGAGCGATGCCATGCACACGGCGGACACCAGCGCCCGGGGGAACATCCTCCCAGGCCGCTCCACCTCACCGGCCATCGTGCTCACGCTGTCCAGTAGTTGAGGTTCCAGAACATCGCGTTGAGGAACAGCTTCCAGTCCTTCTCGCCAGCGGTCACCTCTGTTAGCCCACTCACCGGTGTCTACGCACGCGAAACGCTGAACACCTTGAACAAATACACTCGTTGGACAGCAAATAGAACACACTGATTTTGATGCTACCAAACTTACACAGCTTTTCAGGTTTTTCTCTGATCCTTTTATTTTGATCAGAAGACCCACTATATTACAAGCAATAATGCGCTGCTAATAACGCTCATTGAGCGCCAATCAAAACGCCTTACATGCCGTTCACTACGCGTTACCACGTTTCCATGTAAGGCCTCAAGATAAATGAGTTAGTAAACACAGACAGCTAATGCAAACGGAAACGTCACAAGTAATAAATTCACAGAGAAACTCACAGGATTATTCAACAACCCCCCACCGGTGAGGCAGGATCTTTGGCACGGCGATCCCGGACGTTAGGAAGAACGGCGACAGCGACGCGAGCCCCAGCGCCACGGCCGTCCACCCGACGACGCTCAGCCCGGTGTAGTTCAGGAGAGACAACGCGACGTTGAACGTGACGATGGTGGCGACCTGGGGGCCACGGCGGGGACCACCCGTTTGAGGTAGTCGGTGCAGAGCGCCGGGAAGGCGGCCGCGCTGATAGCGCTGCAGACGTACTTCCACGTGCCCATCAGGGAACCGGCGAACGGGCCGAAGGCGCTGTCCAGTGTCCACCCACACGACGTAGCCGCCGTTCCCGGGCATCGCCGTTGAGAGCACGGCTGTGACGAGCGACTCCGGGACGGCCCAGACAAACAGGAACACCAAGAACCCGAGGAGCGCGAAGAGGGGGCCGGCCGCTTGCACCGCCGGCTCGGCGCCGTATGGCCCGCCGGCAACCTCGAAGAAGATGAGGAAGATGAGAGGGAACAGCGTCAGCTTGTTGCGCCCTCTTGCATGGCCGCCGCCTGCGGTAGCTGCTGGGGCTGGCTCCCGGAGGTGGGTTGGGTCGTCGGCGACGAAGTTTTGGGCTTTAGCGGGAGGCGTGCTCGAGTGAAGTGAGGCGCCGCCAGCACGGATTTCCTGCGTCATCTTTGGCACAGTACGTTTGGAGTAGGCCGGCTTCTTTCTGTAGATGGTTTATGTAGTTTAAGATATAGCAAAGGTAGTATTTTGAGCAAAATCCTTTTCATTGAAGGGGTTTGTGGGACCCCGAAATTAAACTTGTTTCAAGTTAAGTGATTTCATCAGAGACGTAACCCTTAACAGAAAACAAGAATGATATCGAGTATCCGGATATATATCTCACGTTAGCTCCCAGAATCAGTTGCTATCATGCGCATATCCAAACAACATCATAACACTTGCATACACGATTAGAATATAATGAATAAAAAAATTTGTAACACCCTGGCTATTCGGAAGCCAAAATGTTACCTAAAGAAACTAACATACAATAACAATGCGAAATAAGTTCATTAATATATCAAATAATATCGATTAAAGGTCAACATCTACTAGAACAACTGTAGGAATTTAATAAGAGTTCAACAGCAAAGAACAAACTTTGAACATCCAAGCATACAGAATCAAATAAGATAATCCTATCGATAGACTATTCCAGGAACACATGCAGTTATTGAATCAACCAAAAACATAGTGAAGGATAATATCAACCATCATACTCCATTTATTACAATCCAAAATTTAACGAATGATCGGTAAGAACAAGATCATATTATTAAGAGTGAGTGACGTAAAGTGAATGCAGCATCTGTGACTAATCCCTTCCAAGGATGCCGTCATCAGTGATCACCTAAAATAAATAAACAAAAGTAAGAATGAGTCTACGACTCAGTAAGTACAATAGAATCATAAGAACAATATTGAATATGAACACAATCATTGCATTATGGAATTTGAATATAAAATGACAAGAATGATATGAATGAATGAATGCAATCGTCTCTTCTGCTTATACCGGTATAGCCAGTGACACACCTGTTGGTATTCACTTAGGCCCGCATTTAACAAAATACGGGGATCCAAGGCCCGTATGAAGAGCGTTTCATACGGGGATCCAAATCTGCCTACATTGGAATGGTGGGTCTTACGTGCCCATACTGGAATTGATGGGTCTTTTCATTCCACTCCCATAGATGAAACATGAACAATGAATGAATGGAATGAATTGTGAATAATGAAAGACATCATCTCATTAAACATAGAATAACGAACGTGAAAAGAACATGAAGCATTGAATCTGCTCATGGATCATAGAAATAACAGTATGAACAACAAGCACTCAACATTCACCAACAATAAGAATCACAAGGTACTTGCCCATGTTGGAATGATGGGACTTCACTACCCACTTCCGTAGTGAACATGAAAGAAGGAACGAATGAATATTTTGAATGTAAACATAGTATCGAAGAATCAAGGTATATCATTTATGAATGGAAATAAGAAATACCGAAATTACCTATTGCATAATCATCAACCAAGTGGAACAATCAACAAACAAGACAATTCAATTGTACTTGCCTCAACCGTGAGACGGAAGACAACGATGGAACGCTCTAGCCCCGGGGTTCACCACCACCTGGCAGACGTAAAATAATATACTAAGTACACCAACCAACAGTGTACAGCATTGCAATGGAACAAAACGAGAACAAGTGTCCCTAATCGCAATTCGAACATTTAACCAAAACACTCTCAAATTCCCAAATCTGTCAAAACATATAGCTTTTAAGAAAAAAATTCTTAACTTTTGAGTCAAACCTCCAAAAGTCATGAATCCAATTTTCATAGAACCAACACAAGCCTAGCTACAACTTCTCAGGTGATTGAAAGATCAAACTAGTTCATCTAAGCCTTTGTTTTTAATTCCGAATACCGATCTGTCATCTTCGGTACTACTAACTTGTGAATTTCATAACTTTTGTTCGGCACAACCAAACACAGTGTTCTAATAATATCTGGAAACTACAGGAAATAAGATATCTCAATAAAATTATCACAAATATTTCCACTGTGCAATCCAATGTTGCAAACAGCCAAGTAAAACTCTTCTGTCCACAACCGAGAGACAGATTTCAGCCTTAGCTTTTAAAATTCATATCTTTTCATCTAGAAATCCAAAAATTATGAAATTTAACTTTCTAAAAACATAATGAAAATACCTATAAATCTCACACAGACCAACTAACCCAATTCAGCGGTATCCAATATCAAATTTACAGATTTATATTCGCTGCACAAGTCCTGAGACTGATTTAGCACCCAGTCTTGCGAAATTCATAACTAATTAACCGTTTATCCAAAAATTATGAATTAACACTTTCTGGAAAGCTAACAAAATTCCCATCTATCTCCAGGACACCCTAACTTCGGAATCCACATGGACTAATTCAATCTGACGAATTAACCGAACTATAGAACACCGATCTAGATCAGCAGGATAACAATCTAACTATCGGTGACAATTCACACATGAAAGAATTACAATAATTAATGGAGAACATGAATATACCTACAAAATTCCCCTGTGAGATCAACCCCTTCTTCTAGCCTTCATCCCTTTCCTCCTTTCTTCCTCTTCTTCCCTTTGATCTCTTGATAGCAGCAAGAAGGAGGCGCAAGGGAGGGGAAAGGAGGTGGAGGCGTAATGGGGAGGGGAAGGGTGCTACAGTGGTGGCACTACAGTGCGTGCTACAGTAGCACGTCTGCCCCCTCCACTTAGATGGTTGCCCTAATGGGCCAAGGTGCTGTGGGCTTTTGGCCCACAGCCTAGGTTCTCTAAATAATGTGAAAACTCCCCCGAAACTTCGGTTAAAACCACTCTCTAAAACAATTCGCATCCGTAAAGTTTTCTCCTCTTTAATTTTTTTTGATATTACATTCTACCCCCCTTAATAGAATTCGACCCCGAATTCTAACTGTCGATCAAAACAAAAGAACAACCGCAACTGGAACAAAACAACGATCAACACATCTCCGGCGTGAACAACTCTGGATAACGCTCGCACATGCGAGACCTCTTGCTTCCAAGTCGTTTTCCTCTCGGACTTATGGAACCACATCACATTTGATGGATACCCACGTCTACACCTCAACACTCATCTCTGCCTTTACAGGTTCTCTCAACACACATGACTCAAAGGTAAGATCTTCTCATTGGCCAACGGCTCTAACGTAATCCCAAGCTGCGGACCTCTCAGCCACTCACTCAACACCAAAACATACGAGACGTCGCATAATCTGCGTATGGAACCGAGACGATCCTAGCGATACACCATCTTCCAAAAATCCCCGCAACTCCCAGAAACAACCAAGGTACCTTGGGCCAAACTTGCCTTTGGTACCAAACCACACACCCTGCAAAAACACAAGGAACTCTTGTTCCCTCTCTCAATCGATCTCTTCACCTTAACAAGAAGCATCTCCTTTAGTCGGGAACACACAACAAACTCGCTTTAAACAAAATCTTTTACCATCAGAACCCAACTGAAACCAAAGGATTCGCAATGCAACACTCTCATAACCTATTTCCCTCCAAAAGACTCCAACCCAAAACTCAAAAGATTCATCATAAAAACTTTTCCACTTTTCAAGTAGGCAATTGGAGAAAAACACCACATAAGCCAACTGCGAAATCACTCGAATGACCAAAATAATCGTTTTCCTTTATTCTTTCTAAAGCGATAAGAACCACACATGCAAATTATAAAGTCAATCTCAATTTGCGAAAGACATCCGTCATAAACACATAGCTCAAATAAGAATCAAAAGAAGCGTTTCATTACCTGAGGCCACTTTTTCCTCAATTTCTCTTTTAAGAATAAAATTTCCCTCAAACTTTGGAATTCGAATTCATCACATACCACACGAGCTCAAATCTCTTAAATTAGCATCCTCAAAATTTATGCTCAAACCAAAATACATCATCCGCACCTTTGTGGAAATGCTCTACTGATCCTACTAAAACATTCTAGACAACTCCTTCTAATGACGAAATTGATTTGACAGATGGCACCCAAAGCACCTTAGAATAGATCTCACGCAATCACATCACCTCAAACTTTTAAGAATAAACAAATCAGAATTCTCAGTACACACGCTCTTGTACTGCATCAGAAGGGTTCTATCAACGATCATTCCACTGCTCAGAATACGCCAATTTTCTATTTTCTCTACACTCAATCTTTGGGCGACCAAAGTTCTAGCATAAAAATGCAAAGCCCAAATTTAACTCCCAAGACTCCTAGAATGAACTTCTGGTGTAAAAGTTAGGAAAATCCTCAGATTCGATGGATAAAATTCCCACAATCTAATCATACTCGATCAAGATTTCTATTCTTTCGATAATTCTAATGTTCCACCCAAAGTGAACTAAAGACTTTGAACCACAAATCAATATGGGTTCTATTAATTGCAACAATGCAATTAGTTTAGTCCTAAAGACAAACATCCTGTATAACTGAGACTCTCTCCAAGAATCATACAAGAAACCAATTCATCCTCTAATGCTCCTCAAATAACTTATAACCCAAGGTCTCACAACGACAATTAATAGACACTTCGAAAGCCCTTGTGAATCTAATAGGTTGATTCTTTCTCAACAGAAGAGACAAATAAAACAATTTTCACCAACTAGAAAAACAATTACCACTCGCAATGAGCACAGGACCAAAGGAAGTAATCAATTAGGCAATGAACTCAGAAAACATAAGAGGAGACCACACTTGAGGGCATAGGCCTCACAAGAAGAGAATATCAAACCTTAACTGATCAGAACAAACGAGCATTCAAGATCAAATCACTTGAGCCATTTAAGAACCGGTAGAACTTTGCCACACGTCGCTTTGCTCGACGACTTCCAATTACCACATAAATCGTGAACACCAAAAGATCATGAATGCAACTTTTGAAATATGTTCATGTAAGAGATCACGAAAGGCGATCAAAATTCTTTCTCTATAAAAGAATCAATATCACCCTCACATTATTGAACATTTTATTAACCTCAATAACATACATTCTTGGTAACATTCAATTTACCTTACTATCACATCAATAAATCTTTCCAAAAGAAGGATAACAAAACGTGTCATAAAATTTCCATCATCATAAAAGATTGTAATAACAACTCATTCTAGAAAAGAAAAACTAGTGCGCAAGCCACAAAGCTGAAACAAATCTTCTTTTAGCAAACTCACAATAGTACAAGACAATCTTGTAAAACACACCAGTTTAAATCATTTATTAGATTCTGCTCATTTAACCCTTACAGACGCTCAACGCCAAGAAGCATGCACTAATAGCACTCTATCCATTACTACTAACAATTGATGATTATCTAATCATAGAAGCATTCATGGTCCTACCTTTGATTGCAAACACAAAACAAATATAAGTAGATTCAACGGTCTACCTTTTGTTCAGAAATTAGAATAAAATATCTTTGAACTTCAACAATAGAATGTTTATAAGACAAGGTTTCGTAAGTCAGTACATCAACCTTCATCCATTTATTCATACTTATACCAATCAACTTAGCATGGCAAAATCAGGTGAATCTAGCATTTGTACAAAATCATCATGTATCTAAATAGAAAACAGATTCAAGATTAATATTTACCAAGGCAAAAGCCCAACGCATCCGTAATTAGCCATCTCAAACGGTTAGATTAAATACATAAGACCAAATAGTCCAATTTATTCAACAAGTTTAGAAATTTAACCAATTGAAATGATCAAACAAGTTCATTATTGTCCACACCCCATAATAACTCCATGAGTTCTAAACATGTATAGACAAATTCTTATTCAACATTTTCCAAGAAACTACTACAGGACAACTTGAAATTAATCAACTTCACTTCTGAAGATATTAGCTAAGAAACATTGGTTTGCAACAAGCTAAAAACCCAACCTGATAACTCATATCGTTCCAATTAATTCATTTAATTAAAACCTCTTAGTTTAGCATGACAATACATCACTAAAATGTTTTAACATACTCTGTCATAAAAGAGAGGCATTAAACTTCAACCCTCGTATTAATTCAAAAGAAATACGTAAGGTCAAAACTTCCACATAGTATGAACTTGCAAAAGAAAGCTTCTTTTGCCCAAATACCAAGCGAACAAATGGGTTACGTTTTCCAATAGAGAATAAAAACAGAACTTCAGTGAAAGGACCAATCTTGCAAATTAACCACATTTACAAGTAGCAGAAGTATCACACTAGCCGGAAGAACAATATTTGTTCAAAGAACAAATAGAGACCAATTGAAACTTGCCCACTTCATTATAACCACCATTCAAAGAAAATTCATCAACTGCAAGAAACTACAACCAGAAGACCAAATAAGAGCTCAAGGAAGACAACAGCTTCATCAAAAGACTCATGCTCAACACATAACTATGGAACGGGGGTAAGTACTTCTCTATTCCCATACCACGAACGGTGGTGTAGCCTGGCAAAACCCAGGGCAACAACCACGACCTCAACTTCTCAACACCCGTTACCATCACGCATAACCAATATAATCAATTATGAACATAGGATCATCTCATAACAATCATAGAATTAATTCATAGATATAGAAGATCATAATAGATCATAGATTAACAACAAGAACGGTACTACAGAAGTAATTCAAGAACAGTTCAACTTGATGAAACATACCGTTAGAAATGTGGATGCAATGGATTACCCAAACCCTAACTACTGTGCATAGTGTGTTAGTTTAATATTCAATTACCACGGACTTAAAGCCCGCTCTGATACCAACTATAACACCCTGGCTATTCGGAAGCTAAAATGTTACCTAAAGAAACTAACATACAACAACAATGCGGAATAAGTTCATTAATATATCAAATAATATCGATTAAAGGTCAACATCTACTAGAACAACTGTAGGAATTTAATATGAGTTCAACAGCAAAGCACAAACTTTGAACATCCAAGCATACAGAATCAAATAAGATAATCCTATCGATAGACTATTCCAGGAACACATGTAGTTATTGAATCAACCAAAAACATAGTGAAGGATAATATCAACCATCATACTCCATTTATTACAATCCAAAATTTAACGAATGATCGGTAAGAACAAGATCATATTATTAAGAGTGAGTGACGTGAAGTGAATGCAGTTGTAATATTCCGTAAGTGCGAGAGGCAAGTAACCAGGAGAGAATAATTAATCGGGAGAGATTATTTAATCGGGAGATTATTTATTTGAGAAAATCGACGAATCAGGAAAAGAGAGGGGATTCTCCGTGATTTTCCGGCAACCTGGGCCACGGGCCACCGCCGGGAGACCCACCATGGGCTGGCCGCAAGGCCCATGAGGGTGGCCGGCCAAGGGAGGGGCGCCACTTCCCCTCCCCTAACCCTAGCCGCCACCCCCATCCCTCTTTTCCCCCTCCCCACTCCTTTTGGCCGCCTCCCCCAACACCTCCTCCCCTGCGCACAGCCCCTCCTCCCCTGTTGAAGCCCTCCCACTGCCGGGGAAGAAGCCTCCTATGGCGGCCAGCCAAGCGGAGGAAGGAGATCGATCGCCGGGAGGAAGTTTGGCCAAGAAGAAGAAGAAGAGGAAGGGGAAGAAGGGAGAAAGGAAGGGGAAGAGAGTTCACATGGTGTTCTTCGTGCCCAGCAATCGGTTCTTCAAGGGTAATCTCAATTCCCCTTTCGATTAGATGCGTATTTAATTAGTTTAGCAATGTCGGTATTTAGGGCTGCTCAGGACAGATTAGAGAGAATCGGGTTTTTCGTGGGTTTAGTGGCAGAATTGGTCCAGGATGTCTCTTAGGATATTGTAGGGGACGTTGTCACCTTTCCGTGAAGGGCTAGAACACGTGAATTGGACCTCTGTAGCAGAAGTTATGATTTTATTAGTGGGACTGTTCCGCAGATTCGTTGCTGTTTTGACAGGTTTTAGTAATCTGGTGGAAACGATTAGTTAAAGGGGAAATCAGAGAAGCTCAGTATAATAAAAGTTGTAGATCACTGTCTCAGATTTTCAGAAAGATCGAGAACTTGAGATTTGGATACACGCACTGAAAGTTATGATAATTTTAGTGTACTGTCCAGAGAACCCGACGTGATAATTGACGTTCTGTAGATTGGCTTGGTAGGGGCAGTAGATGGCAGAATCAGAAGGGCTCCCCAACTAAGTTTATTTAGGAAATTTAATTACCTTCTCAGAAAGTCTAAGAAAACCTGAATTGGACTTCTGTAGCAATAGTTATGAATTTTTGAAGTCGACTGTCCACCGAGGGGGACAGATCGACGTGTAGGCTTGGGGTTGGGATCGAGTTAGACGCTCTTCAAGTTAGCGATTGTTGTTGTATGCTTTGGTTTGCTCCGCTACTGCTATCTTAGAATGCGCTATATTAATTACTCAGGTGGTGGACGGGTCCCGGGGGCGGCACCTTCGGCGCATCCTTCACTCTCTCGCAGTTAAGGCAAGTATAATGACGGTTATAATAGATATTGCTGAATGACAATGTTTAATATATATAATGGGTATTTGTGTGTTCATGATTGTGATGATGGCATGTTTGATAATGTTTATGGTTGCTAGAGTTATGATTCACTTGTTAATCATGGATAACTGATAATTGTGAGTTCTATGTTGATGAGCTTTATGAATAGGCTATTCATATGAAATATTGATGTGGATGCATGTTGTGATAATTTTGAGAGTTCTTACATATGCATCATGCTGAATTATTGAAGTCTTGGTCACGTGATGACCAAGCATCTCTTGAGGTCCCCGTCATGTTGATGACGGGCTAAAGGTCCCCATGCTTGAAGAGCATGGGCTTAGGTCCCCATACGCGTGGCGTATGGGCAATGGTCCCTGTACCAGATGGTGCAGGCATGGGTGTGCATCGACGGATGCGCACTTTGCATTACCGGTAAAATGCAAAAAGGGAAAGAGAAGGAAGAGAAATGTCTTTTTGAGCATATTGCATACATGCATGTGTAAGATAGTTGATATATGGAATTGAGAGGTTTAATGGCTGATTTACATGGTTGTTCATTGCTGATGCCTTTTGTTATACTTGCTGAGTCTTTGGGCTCACCTCTTGTTTTTGCTGTGTTTTTAGGTACCTCTTGCAAGAACGGCATGCATGGGAGGGAGTAGGATTTGCTAAGGCTGCACTTACTACACACATTCTTTTAGAGATGATCATCATTAGTTCATACCTTAATAAAAAGCAAACTGCCTAAGGAACAATTTTGGTTATGCTTGAATGCATTGAACAATTTGTAATAATGAGGGTGGTAAATCTTGATTATGCTTACTTATGCTTAGCTGAATAGATTCACTATGGTTGCTTGATGGATTTTTAGATATTGAGATATGGATAATAAATTATGCATCTGATGGAACCTCCGGTATACTTAGTTATACAAAGGAGGTTCTACCGAATTTTTGTATGAAGTTTTAGTTTGTATATGTTTTAAATTACTTATTTTAGTAGCATTCTAGGCCTTTGTATGGCTGGGGTGTTACAGTTGGTATCAGAGCGGGCAGTAGGTCCGTGGTTAATGAAATCTTAAATTTGACACACTAAGCACAGTAGTGGGGTTTGGGTTTGCATTGCATCTACGCTTCTGTTGATTAATCTAGTTTTATGTATACTTAATATTTGAGTTTATGTCGTTGTGATGTTTTAGAGATGGCAAGGGGTGGAGGCCGTGGCCGTGGCCGTGGTCGTGGCGGCAGGTGCTTGGGACGAGGCCAGCAACGCCCGCCAAGTTCGTGAGCTCAGGGTGGAGAGCCCGAGGGTCAAGAAGAAGTGGCTTCAGATTCAGGAGGTCAGCGCCACCAGTGCACCTGGCCGCTCTGCGGCGGTTCTGCGATGGTGCGAGCGGTGGGTGCTATGGGATCATCGATGGAATGCTTTTGCATCGACACTTTGATGGGCTGGGCATGCCGATTGATGCGCTAATCGGCCGTCACATAGAGAGGCATTTGGGAGCACTGGATTGACTTGAGCGAGAGGGCTCAATTGTGGCCTTTCGGCTAAAGGGGCAAAGGATCTCTGGTGGGAAGGAGTCTGTCGGCTAGAACCACCGCCCATGGACCAAAGAACTTGGGAACTATTTGTGGAGCGATTCAGAGGAGGTTCTATCTGCCTCATTTGTGGAAAGGATGGAGGTATCTTTCAATAGTTACAAGCGGGGAAGATGTCGGTGATGAATCACGGCGTGGGTTTCAATAACTTAATCCGCTTGTTCAGTGTGGCTACCAACGAGGCGAGAAGGCTAAGAGGTTTCGCAGAGGGCTCAGGCAGAATTTCGCCAAGTGTTGGGGGCATTGAGCTGCGTGACTTTAGCTCCCTGGTAGAAACAGCCGGGGCATGGAGCTAGAGATGCAGATTGGGGAAGAGTTGCAGTCACAGAGGTACCATGGCTCCCGAGGGCGCAGTGGCGATCCACAGAAGGGTACCGGAGGAGGAAGCTGGTCATCTCTGAAGCCTGTTTCCAAAAAGTTCAAGGGCCCGCAGAACTCTTTCAGGTCCAGGTTCACGAAGCCACAGTCATCCTCCACTTCTCGACCGACAGCGAATGCTCCTAGGATGCGCCCGGTCCTAGGACAAGGTATGAAGTGCTTCAAGTGTGGTAATGAACATCGTGCTGCAGAGTGTACCTGGTCGGGTACTTGTCGCCACTATGGTAAGGAGGGCCACAAGGCGTTGGTTTGTAAGCGGAACCCCGACAGTGTTATCAAGTGGGAGCAAGTTCAGGCATCGGCACCCGTGCCGGCTGCTTCTTCTCGAGGGTCGGTGCAGATGCTTGCAGCTACTCCCACTCAGCCATGGATGCATCCACAGCCCTACTATCCTACTCCTGGAGGGATCCCACCACCAGGGTATTTTTGGCCGCCCTCCCCCGCGGCACTGTTCCCAGCTGTGGCGCATTCAGCACCTCCAGCAGCCGCTACACCGCCATACCAGGGTGTTGGGGCTCCCGCCGCCCCAGCATCAGTCCCCTACGCCATGCCGACTGCTGAGTCAGTGGGTCGTCCCGATGTGGTGACAGGTACGCTACTGGTGGATTCAGTGGAGGCTTTTGTTTTGTTTGATTCTGGGGCTACTTTCTCTTTTGCATCGTTAGAGTTTGCTAGCCGGGCGAAGTTGAGTATGCAGTCTATAGCTCAGTCGGTTTTAGTTAATTCACCTAGAGGGATTCTTTCTAGTTCCACAGTTTGTCCTGGTTGTGTGATCTCTTTAGACGGGGAAGATTTTATTGCTAATCTGATGGTTATGAGGATGGAACCCTTTGACGTTATTTTGGGTATGGATTGGTTGCATAGCTACCGCGCTGTCATATCATGCTTTTGGAAGACAGTAACTTTGAAGGCTCCGTCTGGGCAGGAGATAGTTTTTCAGGGTAGTGCCCCTTCTTATACTCCCTGTGTGCTGGCTAGTTTGTTTCTGGTAGTCGGGCAAAAAAAGTGGCTTTTTTTGTCATTGGAGAAGCCGAGTTCGCCCTTGATCGCTGCAGTATTCCAAAGGTTCAGAGTTCTGGGCGTATTTCGGTGATCCGCCAGGATGCCTCCCCTCACCCAAAGGAGTTCAGATTGATTTAGTTCGGCGCCGACCGTTTCTATGACCCGTCTGCTTAGCGCGACCTTTTCAGAGGAATCAAGAAGCGGTTAGACGATCTAAAGGCGAAGGATCTTATTCGCCCAAATAAGCTCCGTGGGGGCCCCCGTGCTTTTACCAAGAAGAAGGATGGTAGTTGGCGCATGTGTATTGACTATCGTGCACTCAACCAGCTGACCATTAAGAATAAATATCCTTTGCCACGCATTGAAGATTTATTTGATCAGCTAAGGGGGGCAAAGGTATTCTCAAAGATTGATCTCCAATCGGGATACAATCAGATTCCTGTCCGAGAGGAGGATATTGAGAAAACGGCGTTCTCTACAAGGTATGGGCACTTTGAATTTAAAGTTATGTCTTTTGGACTAACGAATGCCCCTGCTGCCTTCATGGAGACAATGAACAGGATGCTGCATGAGTATCTGGATGATTTTGTCGTCGTTTTTATTGATGATATTTTGATCTACTCCAAGAGTGAAGCAGATCATGGGCGTCATCTAAAATTTGGTGTTGGAGACGCTAAGAGAATAAGTTTTATGCCAAGTCAAGAAGTCACGAGTTCGGATGTCCGAGGTAGGGTTTTTGGGGCATGTTATCAATGATAAGGGAATATCAGTTGATCCAAGCAAGATTTCCACAGTGGTAGAATGGGGAAGGTCGACCAACGTCAAAGAAGTGAGAAGTTTCCTTGGGATGGCAGGTTATTATCGGCGATTTGTGCAGGATTTCTCCATTATTGCCAAGCCCTTATCCAGACTCACTCAGAAGGATGTGAAGTTTCGGTGGGATGATGACTGCGAACGCAGTTTTCAAACTTTGAAAGAAAGGTTGGTGACCGCTCCGGTTCTCACTGTTCCTGAGCCCGGGAAACGTTTCACAGTTTACTCTGACGCTTCTCGAGTTGGATTGGGTTGTGTGCTCATGCAAGACGGAAAGGTTCTGGCTTATGCATCTAGACAGTTGAAGAAGCATGAGCAGAACTACCCAACACATGATTTGGAGTAGGGTCATGTAGTGTTTGCCTTGAAGCTTTGGAGACACTATTTGTATGGTGAATCTTGTGATGTCTTTACTGATCACAAAAGCCTTAAGTACATTTTTACCCAGAAAGATCTGAATCTGAGACAACGCAGATGGTTGGAGCTGATCAAGGATTACGATCTCACGATTTAGTACCATCCAGGCAAGGCCAATGTGGTGGCTGATACTCTTAGTCGCAAGGCGACGCCTGCTACTCTGGATTGCTTAATTGCGGATTTTGACCGCATGGGAATAACTTATTGCTATGCAGGCACGGCTCAGGTCGAAACTCAGTTGATCTTAGAGTCAGCCCTTCCAGAACGGGTGCGGGAAGCACAACAGTATGACCAATTACTGCAGAGGGTCAGAAAGCGTCTGGAGATGGGCAAAGAAGGGAATTTCAGTTTGGATGGGTCTGGAGCATTGCGATTTAAAGGTCGCCTATGTGTGCCGCAGAAGGCGGAGGTTAAGGATGATATTTTGAGGGAGGCACATCGCACCCCATATACTGTTCATCCAGATGAGACGAAGATGTACCGTGATCTGAAGCGGAACTTCTGGTGGAAAAGAATGAAGGTGGATATTGCGAATTATGTAGCCTCTTGTGGCGTTTGTCAACAAGTAAAGGCAGAACATAAGCGTCCGGTAGGGTTATTACAGCCTTTGGAAGTCCCTCAATGGCCTTGGGATGATATCTCCATGGACTTTGTAGTCGTGTTACCTCGAACGCCGCGAGGAAAGGATGCAGTTTGGGTGATAGTGGATCGATTCAGCAAATCGGCACATTTTATTCCTATCCGCACGACCAACTCAGCGAGTGATTTAGCTCCTATTTATGTGCGTGAGATTGTGAGATTGCATGGCGTGCCAAAGACCATCATTTCTGACAGAGATGCCAAGTTTGTCTCCAAGTTATGGGAGAGTTTGCAGAGTGCACTGGGCACCCAACTCCGTTTGAGCACAGCGTTTCATCCCCAGACAGACGGACAGTCAGAGCGCACCATCCAGACCTTGGAGGACATGTTGCGGACCTGTGTTTTGTCCTGGAAGAGTAGTTGGGAGGATTAGTTGCCACTGGCGGAATTTGCTTACAATAACAGCTACCATTCAAGTATCAAAGCTGCACTGCTCGAGGTTTTGTATGGGCGAATCAGAGTCACCCCTTTGCTTTGGGAAGCGATGGGTGAAAAGGATCTTGGGACCGGATTGGGTCGAAGACAGTTGAGCAGGTAGCCTTGGTGAGGCAGAATCTGCTTGGCGACCAGGCGCGCATGTAAAAGCTATGTAGATGTGAGGAGAAGGGACTTGGAGTTTGAAGTGGGGGATCAGGTGCTCTTGAGAGTATCTCTCACTAAGGGAGTAGTGAGGTTCGGTACCAAAGGGAAGCTTAGTCCGAGGTATGTGGGACCTTTCACGATCTTGGCTCGAATTGGCAAGTTGGCTTACCGCTTGGACCTTCCTGAGTCTATGCGAGGGGTGCATAACGTATTCCATGTATCTATGTTGAGGAAATATCTGCGAGATCCGGAGCATCTTGTTTCACTAGAGCCATTAACCATCGAATAGGATTTAACTTTTGAGTCCAGGCCGGTACGGATTTTGGAGAGATCAGAAAGGGTTTTGAGGAATAAAACTTTGAAGTATGTTAAGGTACTTTGGTCGCAGCAGACCAAGAGAGAGGCCACATGGGAATTGGAGTCTCGCATGCGCGAGCAATATCCAGAGTTATTCACGTCAGGTACGTGTTAACATTGTTTTTATTTAGCTATAACTGTGATTTTACCTTGGCTTAAGCGTGGATAGAATTCGGGGACGAATTCAGTTTAAGGGGGGTAGAATGTAATACTCCGTAAGTGTGAGAGGCAAGTAACCAGGAGAGAATAATTAATCGGGAGAGATTATTTAATCGGGAGATTATTTATTTGAGAAAATCGACGAATCAGGAAAAGAGGGGGGGTTCTCCGTGATTTTCCAATAACCTGGGCCACGGGCCACCGCCGGGAGACCCACCATGGGCTGGCCGCAAGGCCCATGAGGGTGGCCGGCCAAGGGAGGGGCGCCACTTCCCCTCCCCTAACCCTAGCCGCCACCCCCTCCCTCTTTTCCCCCTCCCCACTCCTTTTGGCCGCCTCCCCCAACACCTCCTCCCCTGCGCACAGCCCCTCCTCCTTGTTGAAGCCCTCCGCTGCGGGGAAGAAGCCTCTGTGGCCAGCCAAGCGGAGGAAGGAGATCGATCGCCGGGAGGAAGTTTGGCCAAGAAGAAGAAGAAGAAGAGGAAGGGGAAGAAGGGAGAAAGGAAGGGGAAGAGAGTTCACGTGGTGTTCTTCATGCCCAGCAATCGGTTCTTCAAGGGTAATCTCAATTCCCCTTTCGATTAGATGCGTATTTAATTAGTTTAGCAATGTCGGTATTTAGGGCTGCTCAGGACAGATTAGAGAGAATCGGGTTTTTCGTGGGTTTAGTGGCAGAATTGGTCCAGGATGCCTCTTAGGATATTGTAGGGAACGTTGTCACCTTTCCGTGAAGGGCTAGAACACGTGAATTGGACCTCTGTAGCAGAAGTTATGATTTTATTAGTGGGACTGTTCCGCAGATTCGTTGCTGTTTTGACAGGTTTTAGTAATCTGGTGGAAACGATTAGTTAAAGGGGAAATCAGAGAAGCTCAGTATAATAAAAGTTGTAGATCACTGTCTCAGCTTTTCAGACAGATCGAGAACTTGAGATTTGGATACACGCACTGAAAGTTATGATAATTTTAGTGTACTGTCCAGAGAACCCGACGTGATAATTGACGTTCTGTAGATTGGCTTGGTAGGGGCAGTAGATGGCAGAATCAGAAGGGCTCCCCAACTAAGTTTATTTAGGAAATTTAATTACCTTTTCATAAAGTTAAGAAAACCTGAATTGGACTTCTGTAGCAATAGTTATGAATTTTTGAAGTCGACTGTCCACCGAGGGGGACAGATCGACGTGTAGGCTTGGGGTTGGGATCGAGTTAGACGCTCTTCAAGTTAGCGATTGTTGTTGTATGCTTTGGTTTGCTCCGCTACTGCTATCTTAGAATGTGCTATATTAATTACTCAGGTGGTGGACGGGTCCCGGGGGCGGCACCTTCGGCGCATCCTTCATTCTCTCGCGGTTAAGGCAAGTATAATGACGGTTATAATAGATATTGCTGAATGACAATGTGTAATATATATAATGGGTATTTGTGTGTTCATGATTGTGATGATGGCATGTTTGATAATGTTCATGGTTGCTAGAGTTATGATTCACTTGTTAATCATGGATAACTGATAATTGTGAGTTCTATGTTGATGAGCTTTATGAATAGGATATTCATATGAAATATTGATGTGGATGCATGTTGTGATAATTTTGAGAGTTCTTACATATGCATCATGCTGAATTATTGAAGTCTTGGTCACGTGATGACCAAGCATCTCTTGAGGTCCCCGTCATGTTGATGACGGGCTAAAGGTCCCCATGCTTGAAGAGCATGGGCTTAGGTTCAAGCATGGGCTTAGGTCCCCATACGTGTGGCGTATGGGCAATGGTCCCTGTACCAGATGGTACAGGCATGGGTGTGCATCGACGGATGCGCACTTTGCATTACCGGTAAAATGCAAAAAGAGAAAGAGAAGGAAGAGAAATGTCTTTTTGAGCATATTGCATACATGCATGTGTAAGATAGTTGATATATGGAATTGAGATGTTTAATGGCTGATTTACATGGTTGTTCATTGCTGATGCCTTTTGTTATACTTGCTGAGTCTTTGGGCTCGCCTCTTGTTTTTGCTGTGTTTTTAGGTACCTCTTGCAAGAACGACATGCATGGGAGAGAGTAGGATTTGCTAAGGCTGCACTTACTACACAAATTCTTTTAGAGATGATCATCATTAGTTCATACCTTAATAAAAAGCAAACTGCCTAAGGAACAATTTTGGTTATGCTTGAATGCATTGAACAATTTGTAATAATAAGGGTGGTAAATCTTGATTATGCTTACTTATGCTTAGCTGAATAGATTCACTATGGTTGCTTGATGGATTTTTAGATATTGAGATATGGATAATAAATTATGCATCTGATGGAACCTCCGGTATACTTAGTTATACAAAGGAGGTTCTGCCGAATTTTTGTATGAAGTTTTAGTTTGTATATATTTTAAATTACTTATTTTAGTAGCATTCTAGACCTTTGTATGGCTGGGGTGTTACAGCAGTGTCTGTGACTAATCCCTCCCAAGGATGCCGTCATCAGTGATCACCTAAAATAAATAAACAAAAGTAAGAATGAGTCTACGACTCAGCAAGTACAATAGAATCATAAGAACAATATTGAATATGAACACAATCATTGCATTATGGAATTTGAATATAGAATGACAAGAATGATATGAATGAATGAATGCAATCTTCTCTTCTTCTTATACCGGTATAGCCAGTGACACACCTATCGGTATTCACTTAGGCCCACATTTAACAAAATACGGGGATCCAAGGCCCGTATGAAGAACGTTTCATACGGGGATCCAAATATGCCCACATTGGAATGGTGGGTCTTACGTGCCCATACTGGAATTGATGGGTCTTTTCATTCCACTCCCGTGGATGAAACATGAACAATGAATGAATGGAATGAATTATGAATAATGAAAGACATCATCTCATTAAACATGGAATAACGAACGTGAAAAGAACATGAAGCATTGAATCTGCTCATGGATCATAGAAATAACAGTATGAACAACAAGCACTCAACATTCACCAACAATAAGAATAACAAGGTACTTGCCCATGTTGGAATGATGGGACTTCGCTACCCACTTCCGTGGTGAACATGAAAGAAAGAACGAATGAATATTTTGAATGTAAACATAGTATCGAGGAATCAAGGTATATCATTTATGAATGGAAATAAGAAATACCGAAATTACCCATTGCATAATCATCAATCAAGTGGAACAATCAACAAACAAGATAATTCAATTGTACTTGCCTCAACCGTGAGACGGAAGACAATGATGGAACGCTCTAGCCTCGGGGTTCACCACCACCTGGCAGCCGTAAAACAATATACTAAGTACACCAACCAACAGTGTACAGCATTGCAATGGAAACGAGAACAAGCGTCCCTAATCGCAATCCAAACATTTAACCAAAACACTCTCAAATTCCCAAATCTGTCAAAACAGATAGCTTTTAAGAAAAAATTCATAACTTTTGAGTCAAAACTCCAAAAGCCATGAATCCAATTTTCATAGAACCTACACAAGCCTAGCTACAACTTCTCAGGTAATTGAAAGATCAAACTAGATCATCTAGGCCTTTGTTTTTAATTCCGAATACCGATCTGTCATCTTCGGTACTACCAACTTGTGAATTTCATAACTTTTGTTCGGCACAACCAAACACAGTGTTCTAATAATATCTGGAAACTAAAGGGAATAAGTTATCTCAATAAAATTATCACAAATATTTCCACTGCGCAATCCAAGGTTGCAAACAGGCAAGTAAAACTCTTCTGTCCACAACCGAGAGACAGATTTCTGCCTTAGCTTTTAAAATTCATATCTTTTGATCTAGAAATCCAAAAATTATGCAATTTAACTTTCTAGAAACATAATGAAATACCTACAAATTTCACGGAGACTAACTGACCCAATTCGGCGGTCTCCAAGATCAAATTTACAGATTTATGTTCACTGCACAAGTCCTAAGACTGATTTAGCACACAGTCTTGTGAAATTCATAACTAATTAATCGTTTATCCAAAAATTGTGAATTAACACTTTTTGGAAAAGCTAACAAAATTCCCCATCTATCTCCAGGACACCCTAACTTCTGAATCCACATGGAACTAATTCAATCTGACGAATTAACCGAACTACAGAACACCGATCTAGATCAGCAGGATAACAATCTGACTATCGGTGACAATTCACACATGAAAGAATTACAATAATTAATGGAGAACATGAATATACCTACGAAATTCCCCTGTGAGATGAACCCCTTCTTCTAGCCTTCATCCCTTTCCTCCTTTCTTCCTCTTCTTCCCTTTGATCTCTTGATAGCAGCTGGAAGGAGGTGCGAGGGAGGGGAAAGGAGGTGGAGGCGCAATGGGGAGGGGAAGGGGTGCTACAGTGGCGGCACTACAGTGCGTGCTACAGTAGCAAGGCTACCCCCCTCTACTTGGATGGTTGCCCTAATGGGCCAAGGTGCTGTCGGCTTTCGGGCCACAGCCTAGGTTCTCTGAATAATGCGAAAACTGCCCCCGAAACTTCGGTTAAAACCACTCTCTAAAACAATTCGCATCCGTAAAGTTTTCTCCTCTTTAAAATTTTTTTGGATATTACAAAATTAGTAGCGGAAAACATTAAATAAGTAAGAACAGAAGGTCAAGTAAATTAAATAACCTTCCCAATGTTGCGCCACAACCCAAGAGCAACCGACTGGGATTAAAGCTGATATATCAACTGTTATCGCCTCAACTTGTTGCGTTGACTATGGCGTTCTTACCTGCAACATAGACAAACCAACTAAGTACAAAAATGTACTCGCAAGACTTACGAATACAATTTTAAGTAAATGCACTTGGTGTCAAAGGATGGCTAAAATGGTTCTCTTTCAGCATAAAACCAGGTTATTTGACAAGATAACTAATATAGATTCAAATTATCATTTGGCAAACATTTAGAAATATGATATAACAGTAGGTACTCTAATTCATGATCAATATTTCCAAGATTTTATCATCACGAAATCATACCCAAAGTGGCTACCCTACCCAGGTAAACTAACATTAATACACGAACTTCCTGTTCGTGACGACAAGACATTCCCGATTAAACCCTAATCCTATCCCCAACATCTAACTGTGCATGGTTTCCCACAAGTGATGTCCATAACCGGGGACACGGCTATTCGAATAGATTTATAACTCTGCAGAGTTTGTACAGTTTTACCCACATGATATGATTATCTCACAATGTCGCCCAATGCACTCTTCCATAGGAGTGTGACTGAGATATCATAACGAGGATGTTACAATGCCATGTGTCAACTATTAAACCACCCGAGGATACACACCATGGCAGACTGTCGGTCGTCTGAACCACGGTTGCACCTCATTGTGTAAGTAAGCCCTTGCGAAGCTTCTCGCAAACACAAGCGACCCTTAAGGGCAAGTAAGACGAAACTTATCATGCCCCCACTAGATTGACAATACAACAGTAACAGTAATAAAAACAACAATTGTTAATCTATTTGTGGTTTGATAGCAAACACACTACAAATTAATAGGCCAAGCCTTCGCTATTAACCCAGCATGTGGTTGCACGTATGACTTGGTTTAACACCACACAAACTGGTCCTTAATCACTAAGACGGGGCAACAAAATTCCATAACAATCTCTCATCATAACCCTACACCCGTCCAAGTGGAAATATAAAGAACACAATGCCCAACATGTACACAATAACTAGATCCATGATCTGAACATAATCCTCAATTCCAACTTAATTCAATTTAATCTCGGCCGATGGACTAGCTCCATCAACCACTTTCAACTACATCTACTAGTATGGCTAAGCATCATTCTAAAAATCATCAAACAAACCCATATAACATATAACCATAATCATTCAAGGTAAAAGGATAATCAACATTCAAGGAGGGCCAGTGCAGCAAGTAGGGCGTATCTAAAACTACCGATTTGACATACCAATATTTGAAATTAAAGCAATGCATAGAATACTTGAAAATCAACATAGATACTTTTCGAAATTAATAGGAATTCAACATGCATCAAAGGAGGGAATTGCTTTCCTTTGTTGGTACCACTCTTATTTACCCTCAGATGGAACTCGCAATATGTCAGAATCGTCGAAAACCTAACGAAAAGACGATATTGAATAAACTCCAAATAAAGCCAAAAATAACAAACCATTTAAAATTGCATGCAATTCACATAGTGGGTAGAGTAAGATTTTGGGTGAATTTAGGTGAAATTTTCAGTTCAAATTAAGTTATATGCATTTTCTATACATTTTACAAAGTTACAGTCATTAATGAACAAATAATACAAGTATCAGAATTTTTTGTATCCAAAACCTATTCCAAAGTTATTCCATTTAAAAGTACATTAAAAATGAGAATTAACAAAATTGGTTTCATTCAATTTGGAGTTAATTTTAATTAATTATGAATTTGTGAAGTTTAACCAATTTTATGATGGAAACACTTTATTTATGATTTCTCAACTGGGAGTAAGATCTTAAGACTTTATGCTATGTTCATACTATTGGTTTTTAATCTTGACTTGCTTTACCAAGTTTTACTAACCAACCCAAAGACTTATAGCTACTATTTGATTTCATCATAACCATGGCAAGGTTATTGTCATAAGTAGATTTCAGCTAAACACTTCCTCTGATTATGAATCCTATTAGAAGAAATTTTCTGAGAAAGTGTGTTTGCTAACTAGGTCTTCCTACCAAATCAAATACCTATTTATTAAGCAAAGTTTTGAGTGATCTAATAACCACACACAGTCCTTAGCACTGATTTTACTTCATCAAAAGAAGTTGGTTGTTCTCTGCTAGATTCCAAAAATTTATATCCAAACTGGTTTTATTCAGATTTGGCTACAACTAGAGGATAAATGCTCCACTGACTAAATGACTCAAGAGCATTTCTAACTACTGTATTAACAATAACATTAGTCTATAGACTAAATTAATTATCTTCATATTACTATTCCTACAACAACAAACATATTCATAACAGAAGTACTACAGCTAAACTTCCTTTAAACTCTAACTTCCAAATTTGCTAACTCACTGGAGTGACTCAAATGACAAACACAAAACTAGGTAACATAAGCCAGAAAGTTTTTTTTTTTGCAAAAGAGTTCTATTGACAAAATAACTTCTCCTCTAAATACTATCTCTTTTCTATCTATTAGTTCAACCAAGGAACTTTTACAGTTTCGACAACTAACCTTACCACTAAATCATTCATTCATTTGTCAAATATGATTGAGAGGTTCAATTAGTCATTCAAAGATTTTAGGAGCATTTGTATTAGGGCTCCTACATAACAGCTATATGAGAGGTTTTGTAGAGAAGGAGCTACATGACAAGCAAAGGAGGCTCGGCTGTGGCTCGTCGTCGTCGATGGAGTGGCGTGGAGGCGATGGCACCCACCAAAATGGGTTGCCCAGAGGACAAGGAGGCTAGGGGTGGCGGCGGCCCTACTCAGGCTACACTGTGGCGGTGCGGTGGTGGTGAGTGGCGGCCGGGCGAGGAAGTGGAAAGGGGCGCTGGCGCCAGAGAGGGAGAAGGAGAAAAATAGCATGCGCATGGGCACCGGAGGGTTACCTGGAGCACGTAGGGGTGATCGGCGAAGATAGAGAAGCTTCAAGGTGGGCCGGCGACGGAAGCATGCGGCGGCGCGGCCGGTTCAATGTGGCGGCGACTCTAGAGGAGGCAAAAGAGCAAGTAAGAGGTTGGGTTATGTAGAGGGAGTCTAGGAGATGCTCACATCAGGAGGAATTGGAAAGAGTGTCCCCAGAGAAGGCACAGTGGCGAAAACAGCGGTGGTGGCCGGAGTTGAAGAAGATGCCGGTTGCACCATGCTCCGTTGGTGTATTCTTCAAATTGGCGGATGGTAATGGCTCCTTGTAGGGTAAGGAGCACCGTGATGAGATATATGGTGGCCGGGGATCGCCAAAAAGGCCAGGACAACGGCGAGCATTTTGGTGGTTTTGTGGCCAGTCACTGGAGCTCAAGTTTTTGAGTTTGGGTTGAATCGTGGGGAAGAGTGAGGGAGGTGAGGCGGTGCTGGATAGAGTAGGGGTCGATGTGGCGATGCTAGCGCAGAGGAGCACGGCATGCGCGGCACGTGCCCTCGGCGAGGGCAGCGAGCAGCTGCGTGGTCGTTGGCGCCGCTTGGAGAAGAAAGAGAGCCTGACGAGTTTGGCCTGTCAGTCAATGGTGGAGACAAAACAGTGCGGTCGGGGTCGAGTCCGAACGAATTGGCGTGGTCCAGTCGAGTCAAGTCGGCTTAAGGTCCGGTCGGAACAGTGAAAACGGGTCTAGTCGGAATTAGTTTGGATTAGGGTTTGGATTCAAATTTGACCAAAATACAAAAACGTTTAAGCGAGCAATTAAAAATAAAAGATAAAATCTAAAAATTCCAAAAAATTTTGTGAGTATTTTGAGAATCAAATAGGACTTAGTAAAATTAATTTCAAGCATTGTTCATACTAAAATTTGTCAGAATTTAAATTATTTTCAAACCTATATTAGAGGAATGGTTTGAATATTGGTGAGATCAAAATAACTTATAAAAATTTAAGAAAAATTATATTAATTAAGGATAAATAATCTAGTATTTAAATAAATTATTTCCAACAACTTTTAATAACACATTTTTCTAGATTCATATTAAAGCTTGAATTCAAGTTGAAAATTTGAAATTTTGGGACAAACTTTATTACAACAACCAAAGTTTTACATTAATACATAATTTACACACATAACACATGTTATGCTTATCTAATCTATCTTAAGGATTTTAGAGGACATTACAGAGTTTTGGATGGTGAGAAAATTCTTTTACTTGACTTGTGTCGTGTTTGTGTCAAAAATGAATTTATTGCCATTTGCATCAAGCAGTCATCAAACGAGAAGAAAGGAAAGGATAATTAGCTGGTCTACATCTCATTTCCCATTTTTCACCGTCATATATACTACGTAAATTGCATTTTATTTTTTTCAAGAAAATGAAAACTACACTGGTAGGGCAACGATCTAAGACCAGTGTGATATAGCATATGGTTCCAAATATCTCTAGGGTCTATTCCCTTAATGTTGCTGAGTTTTACAGTGAATTCTAATGTATTTTGGGCTTATGTGCAAAAGGCTGACCGTACAGTTTTTTTTTATTAAAAAAAACCAAGGCGGGAGTTCTAGCATTCATTTCTTGAGTCCAAGACGCCCCCGCTAAAAATACCAGCACACCAAACAGGATCGCACCACACAAAACACCGATAGCTCTCTCTCACCTACTACAACCCACACACAGGGTGCGCCAACGACGCATCGCACCCGCACACTCCGACACCACTCCGTAATAGTACCGCCCTGCCAGTGCCGACGCGCCACACACCACGCGTGGCCACAACGTGCACACCCACACACAGCTGCGACCAGGCCTAGCCAGTCACACCGAGGAGAACATACACGTTTTGACTACTTAACGTAAGGACACGTGTTTTGACCACTGAATATATTTATATGTACGTGCACTATTCTTGAAGGGATAAATCCCTCCGTGAGACACGCGCGCTGAGCCTCTGGATCGATCGTGGGCGGGCTAGGCGAAACACCACTGTCGGGATCCCGAGTAGCAACCCTGGGACCCTCTGTGCACTCTGGACTAGTTCCAAGATCAGTAGCTGGTCCATACAATTTCAACAACATTGTGATCACAACCATACAATAAACTATAGATGAAGCAGACAAATTAACATTAATATAAGCAAAAGACCTTATGATCAGGGTTGTTACAGAGTTGCCACGCAGAGCTTACAATAGAGAGCTCGCAACGGAAAAACAAAAGAACACGTGGAGGCCATTCGACATGCCCACAGGCAATCGAGTGGAGGACGTCCCCTAGCACGAGAGGTCTTCAAAGAGGTCGGAGCTCCCTGGGTCTTCTTCAGTTGCTGATCAACCAGAGGGCACAAAGCCGTGAGTATTTTGAATGTACTCAGCAAGCCGTAGGGAAATGTATGTAAATAGTATGCATGTAAGGCTTGACAAGGATGTCTTTATGGTTACTTTGCCGAAAGCAATATTGAATGAAAATACAGTAAGTAGATTGCAAAGCACAAGTAGAAAGATTAGCACATAAGTAAACAAATTCTTTAAAAACAACTCGTGAACACCCTGTTCACTGCCTAGACCACTTGTGACCACCCTGGTCACGACCCAGATCACACGGAACCAACCAAGACCAACATTTTTTAGAAAGTCCACCCCTTGTGTAAAATCACCAAGCATGTCCATAACCGGGGACACGGCTATTCGAATAGATTTACACTCTGCAAAGGTTGTACATCTTTACCCACAAGATACGACCTCTCTAATATGTTTGGCATCCGTCAATGCCCCTGCTCACTACCTTAGATAAGCAGGCTAGAGCACGGGACAAGGCCTTTACAAGATTCTACTTCGACTCGGTTCCGCTCGCTAAGGTTTCACCTTCCTAGCCCCCTCTTGCGCAAAGTGTGCATGTCCATCCCATGTTTTACACACTTCCACCAAAACGGAACCAAATCAAGCATTGCTAATTAGTTGGCTAGGTCCACCCCACAATGGACTTGTGGTTGCACGATATGGTCCAGATCAATGGTTTACAAGGTTAAGTTCTTAGTGGTTGCTCAGGCGAGACCTCCTCATCTCAGTGTGCTTTCTGCACCCCCCTTTACTGCACGATCACTCGCCCGAGCGAAAACATTTTGGGTTCAACCCGGCCAATGACCACCCTAGCCATGGCACAACAAGTTTTTATTAGCGGCCACACAGGCCAGGGCAACGCATACCAAGGCAACACATGCCACAATTCCATAATCTCTTAGTAAAATTTAATCATCATTGAAACAAGTGATCGAGAGACCGCGCATAACTAAGCAGGTCTAAGTAATATGCGCACCCTTGTTGGTTATCACAATAAGAATGTCCAACTAAGATTACCCACCTATGGTGTCCAAAGGTACATGTCAACATGTCGAACACAAGTATTCAAGGAGTCATATTGACGAGTAGGTGTTTAGCTAATTCCCAAAGCATTTTTATACAAATAGCCATACATGTTGGTATAAAATAATATAATTTTGCAAACTGGGAACAACATGATCAAAGGTCTACGACTTGCCTTCGTTGAAGAGCTGAGGTTATTCGGTAAAGGTCGCCAGGTCCAAGAACTCTTCAGAGAAGCCAGAATCTACACGTGCGAAAAGAGCCAAATAAATACAACAAAACTAAACAAAAAACCAAAGACTACCAAACTAGAACCAAAAAAAGAGTCTGAATTAAGAGGAATTAGGAACGGGCTCTCGGGAGGAGGTCCAACTAAGGTCGAGGGAGGTCCTGAGGAGGTCCCGAGGAGGAGGTCCAACGAAGGGTACGACTACTCAACGTGGTCGTACGAAGGATACAAAAGGATACGGCTACGCAACGAGGTCACGAGAGCAAAAGGAGAACAAGGCACACAGATGCTCACCAGGACAGAGAGAGAGAGAGAGAGAGAGAGAGAGAGAGAGAGAGACTGGAGAAGATAGGAGGAGGACGGAGAACGTCACGGGAACTCCGGCGAACTCTTCGGCGGCGAGGTGGTAGAAGGCGGCGCAGCTCCCATGCTCCTTGGCGATTTAAGCAGTGATTTCAAGACAGCTCAACCAACTTCTTGGCGAAACTTCAAGCACTGAGAAGCTGGGTGAGAGCAAGAGAATTGGGTGAGGAAAAGGTGATGAGAGGGGGTTGCTCAGGCTTTTATAGCTGGGGAGGACGGGAAGAGCAGCTGAGAGACTCTGAAGCACACGCGTTCAAGGGTAGGTAAAGGAGGAGATGGGAGCAGGTCTGGGAGAAGACAAGAGGGGGAAACGGGTACCGCAGAAAAGACAGCATTTAATGTGACACAACAGCATTTAATGCGCTAGGACTTCTGCGTCAGCAGTGACGCGATGAAAGGAAGAAGAAGGTGAGCAGGGCTGACCGGTGGGGTCGGTCAAAACTCAAGAGGGTGGTCCAACCAAAGGGAGGTCGTGACCAAAGGGGTGGTCGTGACCAAAGGGGAGGCCGTGACCCAAGTGGTGGTCGTCAAGGACCACCTAGGAGGTCTGGGCTGAGGGGGAGGTCCAACGGGAGGGGAGGTCTAAACCAAAAGGGAGGTCTAAACCGAGAGGGAGGTCCAACGAGAGGGAGGTATAAACCGAGAGGGAGGTCTAAACCAAAAGGGAGGTCTAAACCGAGAGGGAGGTCTAAACCAAAAGGGAGGTCTAAACCAAGAGGGAGGTCCAACGAGAGGGAGGTCTAAACCAAAATAGAGGTCTAAACCGAGAGGGAGGTAGGAGCGAACAGAGTAAGGGGGTTTCAACACCAGATAACTCTAGCAACTTCAGAGAAACCGAACTTTGGATTAGTTGAAGTTGGATTAATTCATATTAAATCATTGCAAATTTCTAAAATCTCCAAGTTAAGCTTGAGCAATTCAACAAAACCAAATGGTTATTTTTATTTTCGAAAATCTCAGAAAAGCCCAGAAAATTGGGATGTTACAACCACACACCAAGCCAACTGAGCACAACTCGGTTCTCAATTGGAGGATAGTTAGCCCTTTACATGATGGATTTGATCCAGAGGAGCCTAAGAGAGCAGAAGTATTCCAAGCAACAGCCTCAAGGATCCGTGTTTGATCCATCCGGTTTCGCTCGATCCGATCGAGGACCTCAGCCATAGTGGGTGGAGGTGGAAGTCCCTCATCAAGGCTAGCTTGCTGACCTTGCCCACTTCAGGTTAGTCTAGCCATCCTATTCCGACAAATAGGGTTAGCAACAACACCCGAACACTAGATACAAAAGACAATAGCTGAAGAAGCAATCAACTAAGGAGGATTGCAATATTACCCTACCAGATGCATACAATTATTTAACAAGAATTAAACTCCAAACATAAGTATAAAGACATAAAAGCCATCACAAAAACCAATTTTTATCCCATTAGCATGGTAAGGTAGATCTAGCTAGGGGTACCTTTAACACTAGACTTCTATACTAACACCTTCATTGAACCCTCTAATCTGAATTGAAATGTATACTCTAGCTTTCAAAAAGAGACAAGGGAGGAAACATCTTTTGACAAATCAAATCAGAACTAGGTAAGATTAAGAAGCTAAGATAGGTAAGGAGTAAAATCTGAAAACTAACTTAACTTTGCATCAAATATTTGATATTTGGAAATTAAAATTTTCAAATATCCTATTAACGACCAAGCTAGGGGTTTCTACGGTTAGTATGGCTCTCAGACCAACTTTTGTGAGAGCCGTCAGTCAATTTAATTTGTAATGCTTAACCTTTTCGTTGGTCCTAGCATCACAAATGAAATTTTCCCGCTCTCAATGTATTATGTACTTCCCAGAACAGCAGTACACATACACCTTATAAAAATAAGCATCAACTCCATACACAAGTTATTACATTACCGAAATCTTCATAATTTACAACATATTCAACATGCAACTAAGATTTCATACAAGGCCGACTACCCAAACAACAAAATGGAGTACTAGTATTGCAGCGGAAACATATGCCATAATATGGCAGTAAACAAAAGCCAACCGACTGCCCTTACCCACAAGGCAACTAACCGGAAACATCGAGCTAGTCGTCGAGAGCGAAATCAGCCTCACAATAGTTAACCCCTTGGGGTCAACCTCCTCTGTAGCAAATAGACAATGCAGTTGAGTACAAAATTGTACTCGCAAGACTTGCGATTAACAAACCTATACATAGTTACATGCATGCTTGGATCAATAGAGATGGCTATAGAGCTCATTTTTAGCATAAAGCGACAGTTCATTTACAATATTGTAATAGATTGAAAGGCACTTTATCAAAGCTATTTTTAATTGTTCAAATATCAGTGACACAACATTTATAAACATAATTAACATCCTAGAGGTGACTTCCCAATAGCCACCACAACAATAGTATGAATTACCCATTTGTACCATCCGATCTCAAGTTTTATCAAAATGTTATAGTTTAACTCTTGAAAGACCTCCCCAAGCGTGTCCATAACCAAGGACATGGCTATTTGAATAGTTTAAAACCCTATAGGGGTGTACAACTTTACCCACATGTCAGACCGCCTTTTCGCCAAGCAATAGAGCACACTTCCTTAGGTATGCCGGCAAGGCTAAGTTCTACGAGACGTTTCTAATATTATGTATTAACTACGAGCCGCCCGTATGGATGGAAATCCATATGTTGTGTCGGGGTCATTGTAAAGCCTCAGTCAACTACCCCCATGGGGTAAAGCCTTGGACAACTACAATGCCCCTCGGTGTGGAGAACCTAGCCAGGAACCCACTCCCGCACACCCAACAACAACAATACATTCCTTTTTATACACAAGACACAACCACCACCTGCGACTCAGAGCTAACACACGCCAAAGTACTAAGTCAAGAGGGAACTCATATGACCCTCATGTGGATCCATGCAGAAATGCTCGGTTTAGTGGGACAAGATGTTCGGTCCTTATTGACTCGAGCACACAATCACACACCCAATAACCACACCATCATTCATATGCCCAAGTATAAATCTTTTTGTTTTCAGTTTTAGTGTTTCCAAATACAATACATACATGAGTACCATGAATCAATTATTTTAAATATTGATATAATGACCATCGCCGAAACGATGATCCTCACACTACCGTTCTAAGCATTTCTAAGCGACATCAATTCGCATACTAAATATAAAGTAACTAGAGCCCATCCATCGAGCTCTAAATCACAGCGAACATAAACCTAGGTTTAGTGGTAAAGGATGGATGTTTACCTATAGTTCATGTATCTATTCGGATAAACTATCGCGAACTGAGAAATAACTCATCAACATAGCATGCATACATACAGTCGAATTTTAAATATTAGCAAGCGAACAAAATAAGACCAACGTGCATCAAAGGACGAACTGCTTGCCTTGCTGGAGACAGTCTTCTTGCTACTGCGGATCACTCTCGTAAGTACCTGATTCGTCGAAATCTATCGATCGAGCAAAAGAACGAATAACACCGAAAATAACCAAAAATTCAATTTAATCTAACATGCATACACAGCAGGTAGAGTATGATTTTTAAATAATTTAGGTGAAAGTTTTAGTCCAAAAGGAATTTATTTGGATTTTCTAAGAATTTAACAAGTTAACGACATAATTGCACAAGTAAATTAATTACCAAAATTTTCTGAAATAGGAACAGATTTCAAAATCAATCCAAGTTAAATTACAGTAAAAATGGAAATTAAAAAATTTAATTTCAATCAATTTGGAGTTAATATGAAATACTTATGAATTTTTGAATTTTAAACCATTTTCTAGTGCAAAAATAATTCCTTTTAGACATTAATTCAATTCCAAAATATTCTGGGATAGAAACATACTTCAAATCTATTCCATTTAACAGTATCCTAAAAATGAAAACCAACAAAATTGGTTTCATTCAATTTGGAGCTAATTTGAAATAGTTATGAATTTTCAGTCTAATGTTAATTCGTTTCGGAATTTCTAAAAGAATTAAATTCTTTTTCTACCCGCGCTCAGCTAACCAAAGCAAATGACAGGTGGGATCCATGGTGAGGGATTAGACCAGGTCAACTTTGACCCAGCCCGACCGAACGTGACGTCGAAGGCATATTCGAAGAATACGTCTTCTGCTTACAAAAAACGTAAACTCAAACTAAGCATATAAGAAATACGTATTTCCTTAAGAGAAAACGTACTTCAAAAATTTGCGCAATTACTTAACCGGTCGTAAGGGCCCACATGTCAATCACTCAATTACTTAGACTAGTTTAATTAGATTTGAAATCTCGTTTAATAACGGTGGGACCTACACGTCATACAAACACTTAATAAAATGATTAATTGTTAATAATTTTGGTTAACTCTAAACCTACCGACGGCTCGTCGGAGCCTCACCGAGCGTGAGCGAGGTGGCGAGGAAAGGGATCTGGCATAGGAGGGGCGCTCTGGGCTCAAAGTTAACACGTACGGGTGCGGAGCAACCTTGCGAACCTGCTAGAGGTGATGTAGAGTCCAGAAGTCGCTGGCGGCGAGCTCATGACGGCCAGAGGCAGAGACGAACTGGTGGCTCACGCGGAGAAGGCGTTGCGGTGGTCGAGAAGGCTCGGGAAGAAGCGCATCGGGATCGCTTGGTCTCGAGGAACGCGACGCCTAGGAGAACGTCGCCGATGGAGGTCCGTGGCAGCCGGAATCGAGGCGGCGGCAGTTGACTGAGGCTGAGGAAGAAGGGCTCGCTCTCCCTCAGCGATACACCAAAAGTTGATTAACTTCACCAGAAGAATTAGTGAGGTGTTGCGGTCTTAATGGACAAGACGGTGAAGAGAATGACTCACCGAGATGCTTATGAGCTTACGGGGTCATGGCCGTCAGAGATGAGAACGACGAAGTTGTTCCCAACGACTCCGTGGACGCCAAGGACTGGTACTAGCCAAAATGGGTGTGGTGTCGCAAGTGGACTCCGGTGGCGGGGTTGTGGGTGCTCGAACAGCACCGGACTGAGCTCAAGCTCCACTCTTTCCTTCACGGTCGGAATAAAGAATTGAGCAGAGAGGACGAAAGAGAGTGAGAGGGACTGAAAGGATAGGCTCAGGAGGTTCATGAAGTCCCAGCGATACTTCGTAGTCGGTCCCGGAAGCATGCGGTGGAGAGGTGCGCCTCGATGGCGAGCATGCGCGATCGCCAATGCCGCTTGGCTTTGGCGGCGCGAGGAAGACGACAGTGCTGACTGGCGGGGCTCGCTCGTCAGCGACCCAAGGAAAGTGGCGCGGTGGACTGGTTGAGTTGGACTCAGGTCTGGTTAGGTGACGCAGTTGAGCCAAGTCAGTTAGTGTGGTCCGGTCGGAACATGTTTTGGGTTAGGGTTAGGGTTTTGATTTGGTTTTGACCGAAACTCAACCAGTTTGACTTGGCAGTTTAAAATAGCAAATAATTTCTAAAAATTCTAAAAAAGTTTATGACTGTCCTTATATTCAAATAGAACTTTGGAAAAATAGTTGCAAGTGTTGCTCATTCACAAATTGGCATATTTAAATCCTTTTTCAATACTGCATTAGAGAAGTGGTTTGGATTTTTAAGAAGTCAGATTAACTTCTAAAAATTTGGAAAAATTTATATTAATTCATGATAATTAATATATTATTTAAATAAAATATTTTGATAAACTTTTATACGCACATTTTTCTGGAATCAAAAAGAAACTTGAATTCAACTCAAAAGTTTGAAATTTCAAAGCAAACTTTAGAAAATCAAGTGCAAACTCATGAGATTCGTCAAAAAATTTTTAAAAAAACTCATACTTTTATACATTTGAAATACAAACCTAAGTTTGGGTTGTTAGAACTCTCCCCTTACAAGAATCTTGTCCCGAGATTCCATCACTCAGCGAAGAAAGACGGAAAATCTGCACGAAGGCGATCCTCTTGTTCCCAAGTTGCTTCGTCCTCAGCATGATTTGACCACTGAACTTTAAGGAATTTGATGGTGTGATTCCTTGTCTTCCATTCAACCTCTTCAAGGATACGGATAGGATGCTCACGGTAGGTCAGATCTTCTTGTACATCAAGACATTCCAATGGGGCTTGCTCAGTTGGAACACGAAGGCATTTCTTCAACTAGGACACGTGGAATACATTTTGTACCCCCGAAAGTGTAGCGAGCAGGTCCAACTTGTAGGCCACAGCTCCTTTCTTTTCCATGATGTGGAAAGGCTCGACATATCGAGGAGCTAGCTTGCTTTTGACGCCGAACCGTTGACTGCCCTTCAGAGGAGACCTTGAGATAAACAAAGTCATTTGCTTCAAAACTCAACTCACAATAGCGTCGATCTGCATAGCTCTTTTGTTGAGATTGAGCCGTGCGCAACCGGTCTCGAATCAACCGAACATGATTTTCAGCCTCTTGGATCGAGTCCGGGCCAAAGAGTGGCCTTTCGTCGGTCTCAGACCAATTCAATAGGGTTCTACATCTTTCCCTGTATAAGGCCTCAAATGGTGCCATGCCGAGACTAGCTTGAAAGCTATTGTTGTAAGAGAACTTGGCAAACGGCAAGCATTTCTCCCAATTCTTCCCACAAGAGAGAACACAAGTACGGAGTATGTCTTCCAAGATTTGATTGACTCTCTCCATTTGGCCATTAGTTTGTGGATGGTATGCGGTGCTAAAGGAAAGACGAGTACCCATAGCCTCTTGCAAACTCTTCCAAAACTGGGAGGTAAAGAGTGAATCACGATCTGAAACAATCATCTTTGATATTCCTGACTCACACGAAGTTTGGTCTTGACGGGAAGGAAGTGTGCCACTTTAGTTAGTCGATCGATGACAACCCAAATGGCATCATTTCCCTTGAAGGTTCAGGGCAGACCGGTGATGAAATCCGTACCGATCAAGTTCCATTTCCATTCAGGTATTTGCAAGGGTTGTAACAAACCCGATGGATGTTGATGTTTGGCCTTTACACGATGACAAACGTCGCACTCGGCAACGAATTTTGTGATCTCTCGCTTCATTCAGGTCCACCAAAACCTCTGACGGAGATCTTGATACATCTTTGTGGCTCCAGAATGAATGGACAAAGGAGAATCATGGACTTCACGGAGAATCAAATTCTGCAAATCCATGTCCTTTGTAACAATAAGGCGCTGTCCGAACCACACAACACCATGTTCATCTTCCGAGAAACACTTGGCTGTCCCGTCCTTGATGTTCTTCCTGATTAGGCGCACTCCTCTACTCGATTGCTAAGTAGCATTAATCTGATCTTCTAAGGTTGGACGCACTTCTATGGCAGCGAGAAAACCATGCTCAACCACTCCCAAGTTGAGTCGCTGAAATTCTTCATGAAGGGCGGGCTGCTACTCCTTAAGCATCAAGGTATTTTAATAAATCTTTTGACTAAGTGTGTCGGCAATGATACTAGCCTTGCTGGGATGATACTGGAGACCCATGTCATAATATTTGATCAATTCCAACCACCTTCTTTGCCTAAGGTTTAGATCTGGTTGGGTGAACAAATACTTCAAACTCTTATGATCTGAATACACCTCACAATGATTTCCAATGAGGTAATGTTGCCAAATTTTTAGCGCATAGACCACTGCAGCTAGTTCTAAGTCATGAGTTGGATAATTAAGCTCATGAGGTCTTAATTTTCTTGATGCATAGGCCACCACCTTGCCTTCTTGCATAAGAACACGACCGAGTTCTTGACGAGAAGCATCACAATAGATATCGAACCTTCGGTGAACATCGGGAAGAACAAGGACTGGAGCTGTGGTCAACCTCTTCTTGAGTTCTTGGAAACTCTTCTCGCAATTGGTGGGCCACTCAAATTTCTTGTCCTTCTTGAGCAACTCCGTCATCGGCTTCATAATTTTGGGGAAGTTCTCGATAAAGTGATGACAATATCCCGCTAAACCGAGAAAACTTCTCACGTCGGTTACCGATTTGGGCTGTCCCCAAGAGAGCACATCGCTGACCTTGCTAGGATCTACGGCTACGCCTCTCACTGAAAGAGTATGGCCCAAGAATTCCACTTCTTCCAACTAAATTCACACTTGCTGAATTTCGCGTATAGCCGGTGCTCACGTAGCTTCCCCAACACTAACTGCAAGTGTAGAGCATGCTCTTCATCATTCTTCGAGTAGATGAGGATGTCATCTATGAAAACCACCACAAACTTGTCCAAATACTCCATGAATACCATATTCATAAGACTCATGAAAAGGGCAAGAGTATTTGTCAAGCCGAAAGACATGACGGTATACTCGTACAATCCGTAACGAGTAGAGAAAGCCGTATTTGAAATATCTTCAGATCTGATCCTGACTTGGTGATAGCCCAATCTCAAATCGATCTAGGAGAATACCTGAGCTCTGGTCAATTGATCAAAAAGGTCATCAATCCGAGGCAGTGGGTATTTGTTCTTCACCGTCACTTTATTAAGCGAACGATAGACAACACACATTCGCAGGGTCTTATCCTTATTCTTCACAAAGATTGCTGGACAGCCCCAAGGAGATGAGCTAGGACGAATGAAACCCTTCTCTAGTAATTCACCAAGTTGCTACTTCAATTCTTCTAATTCATTTGGAG
This sequence comes from Phyllostachys edulis, assembly GCA_036346405.1. Lineage (NCBI taxonomy): Eukaryota > Viridiplantae > Streptophyta > Magnoliopsida > Poales > Poaceae > Phyllostachys > Phyllostachys edulis. The sequence continues at coordinate 68,819,635 of CM070549.1, forward strand.
GCATCCAGTATGGCCTCTTTGAAATCGGAGCAGTACTGGACAACAACTCGATGACGAATTCAATGTCTCGGGTTAGTGGCATCCCAGGCAATTCTTCGGGAAAGACATCGGGAAACTCACACACCGTTGATATTTCATGAATCTCTAGAGCCGGCTTCGCTTCAAGCGCAAAGAGATGCAGCTCTTGCAATTTTGGCACAATTCAAACTTGCATGCCGGAGGAACTTGTGAGGGAGATGAATTTCTTGGCACAATCGATTTGTCCCAAGTGTTAGGACAACCAATCCATGCCAAGTATACATCCCAGCACTCAAGTTCAGCTCTTATTTCTGACCCCAGAGAATGAATAATCAGAGGGGCATGCATAGGAGCAATTCGAATATCACCACTTGCAGCAAAGGATTTCGAAATAAAAGAATGCGAAGCTCCAGAATCGAATAAAACTGTACCAGGACGAGAATTGACGAGAAGCGTACCCAACATGATGTCAGGTGCATCCTGCGCTTTCTCGGCGGAGATATGGTTGACTCAACCACGAGCAACCTTCTAAACTTGTTGGGCCACCTTCTGAGCTGGGGGATGACCACGTCCTTGCCCTTGCACTTGCCCCTGATTAGGGTGAGTGGCCGCTTCATTCTTCACAGGACAGCTGTTAGCGTAGTGTCCCTTGTTGTGGCAATAGAAGCAAGTGACCTCGGCAGCTGGATTGCGGAGGCCACCCTGCTGTCCCACAGGTGCACGCAGTTGAAACACGACCTGTGGAGGACGAGGTACAAATGTCAGTGGTCTCGGTGGTGGTGGAGCTTGAGGACAGGGCACCAGGGCTTACCCGAAGCAAGGACGGGGAAGGCTGCCCCCTACTGATCTCTGCACCTCCCACTGGCGCTTGCAGGATTCACCAAGCGCTCTCCTCTTGTACTCAGCGACAATGGCCTTGTCGACCAATGTCTGGAAGTCGAGAAAGTCAACGATAGATAGCTTGTCCTACAGCTCCTCGGACAAGCCATCCATGAACTTTTCTTGCTTGGGTGTCAAGGGGCACATCTTCTAGAGCATATCGAGCCAAATGGTTGAACTCGTGTAAGTACTTCGTCACTGATTTGCGCCCTTGTTTGAGCGCAAGAAACCCCTTCTTTTTCAGCTTCATCAAGCCGACGGGGACGTGAGCCCATCGAAAGGTAGTACAGAACTCCTCCCAGATGACGGCTCGACCTACGGGCTGCATGGCAAGGAAGTTCTCCCACCATAAAAGCGTTGCCCCCTCCAGTTGATGAGAGGCGAAGAGTGCCTTCTCAAGATCCTGGCATTGGGCGACGTTGAGCTTCCGTTCAACTAGACACAGCCAGTCGTCTGCGTCAAGTGGGTCTTCAGACCGTGAGAAAGTCAGTGGCTGAGTGTGAAGGAACCCCGAGAGTCGTTCCCGCGGCTAATGTCTACCTCCTCCTGATCCAGAGGAGCCTAAGAGAGCAGAAGTGTTCTGAGCAATTGCCTCGAGGATCCGTGTTTGATCCATCCGGTTCCACTCGATCTGAGCGAGAACCTCAGCCAAGGTGGGTGGAGGCGGAAGTCCCTCATCAAGGCTAGCTTGCTGGCCTTGCCCACTTCGGGTTCGTCCAGCCATCCTATTCCGACAAATGGGGTTAGCAACAACACTCGAACACTAGATGCAAAAGACAGCAGCTGAAGAAGCAATCTACCAAGAAAGAATGCAATATTACCCTACCAAATGCATACAATTATTTAACAAGAATTAAACTCCAAACATAAGTATGAAGACATAAAATCCAGCATAAAAACTAATTTTTATCGCATTAGCATGGTAAGGTAGATCTAGTTAGGGGTACTTTTAACACTAGACTTCTATACTAACACCTGCATTGAACCCCCTAATCTGAATTGAAACATATACTCTAGCTTTCAAAAAGAGACGATGGGGGAAACATCGTTTGACAAATCAAATCAGAACCTAGTAACATTAAGAAGGTAAGATAGGTAAGGAATAAAATATGAAAACTAACTTAACTTTGCATCAAATATTTGATATTAAATTTTTGAATATCCTATTAACGACCAAGCAAGGGGTTTCTACGGTTAGTATGGCTCTCAGACCAACTTTTGTGAGAGCCGTCAGGCGATTTAATTTGTAATGCTTAACCTTTCCGTTGGCCCTAGCATCACAAATCAAATTTTGCCGCTCTCGGTGTATTATGTACTTCCCAGAACAGCAGTACACATACACCTTGCAAAAATAAGCATCAACTCCATACACAAGTTATTACATTACCGAAATCTTCATAATTTACAACATATTCAACATACAACTAAGATTTCATACAAAGGCCGACTGGCCAAACAACAAAATGGAGTACTAGTATTGTAGCGGAAACATAAGTCATAAGATGGTAGTAAACAAAAGCCAACCGGCTGCCCTTACCCACAAGGCAACCGACCGGAAACACCGAGCTAGTCGTCGAGAGCGAAATCAGCCTCACAATCGTTAACCCCTTGGGTGTCGACCTCCTCTGCAGCAAATAGACAATGCAGTTGAGTACAAAATTGTACTCGCAAGACTTACAATTAACAAACCTATACATAGCTACATGCAAGCTTGGATCAATAGAGATGGCTATAGAGCTCATTTTCAGCATAAAGCGACAGTTCATTTGCAATAGTGCAATAGATTGAAAGGCACTTTATCAAAGCTATTTTTAATTGTTCAAATGTTAGTGAGACAATATTTATAAACATAATTAACATCCTAGAGGTGACTTCCCAACAGCCACCACAACAATAGCACGAATTACCTATTCGTACCACCCGATCTTAAGTTTTATCAAAATGTTATAGTCTAACTCTTGAAAGACCTCCCCAAGCGTGTCCATAACCAAGGACGTGGCTATTCAATAGTTTAAAACCCTGCAAGGGTGTACAACTTTACCCATATATCAGACCGCCTTTTTGCCAAGCTATAGAGCACACTTCCTTAGGTATGCCGGCAAGACTAAGTCCTATGAGTCATTTCCAATATTCTGTATTAACTACGAGCCGCCCGTATGGATGGAAATTCATACGCTGTGTCGGGGTCATGGTAAAGCCTCAGTCCACTATCCCCATAGGGTAAAGCCTCGAACAACTACAATGCCTTCGATGTGGAGAACCTAGTCAGGAACCCACTCCCGCACACCGAACAACAACAACACATTCCTTTTTATACACAACACACAACCACCGTCTGCGACTCGGAGCTAACACATGCCAAAGTACTAAGTCAAGAGGGGACTCATATGACGCTCACGTGGATGCATGCAGAAATGCTTTGTTTAGTGGGACAAGATGTTCGGTCCTTATTGACTCGGGCACACAACCACACACACCCAATAACCACACCATCATTCATATGCCAAAGCCTAAATCTTTTTATTTTTAGTTTTAGTTTTTCCAAATATAATACATACATGAGTACCCTGACTTAAGTATTTAAAGTGTTGACATAATGACCATCGCCAAAACGATGATCCCCATGCTACCGTTCTAAGCATTGCTAACTGATATCAACTCGCATACTAAATATAAAGTGACTAGATCCCATCCTTCAAGCTCTAAAACACAGCAGATATAAATCTAGGCTCAGTGGTAAAGGATGGATGTTTACCTACAATTCATGTATCTATTCGGATCAACTATCGCGAACTGAGAAATTACTCATCAACATAGCATGCATACATACAGTTGAATTTTAAATATTAGCATGCGAACATAATAGGACCAACGTGCATCAAAGGACGAACTGCTTGCCTTGCTGGAGACAGTCTTCTTGCTACTGCGAATCACTCTCGTAAGTACCTGATTCGTCGAAATCTATCGATCGAGCAAAAGAACGAATAACACCGAAAATAACCAAAAATTCAATTTCATCTAACATGCATACACAGCAGGTAGAGTATGATTTTTAAAGAATTTAGGTGAAAGTTTTAGTCCAAAAGGAATTTATTTGGATTTTCTAAGAATTTGACAACTTAACGACATAATTGCACAAGTAAATTAATTACCAAAATTTTCTGAAACAGGAATAGATTTCAAGATCAAGCCAAGTTAAAGTACAAAAAAAATGGAAATTAACAAAATTAATTTCACTAAATTTGTAGTTAAGATGAAATACTTATGAATTTTTGAAGTTTAAACCATTTTCTAGTGTAAAAACAAATCATTTTAGACATTAATTCAATTCCAAACTTTTTTGGGAAACATACTTCAAATCTATTCCATTTAACAGTACCCTAAAAATGAAAACCAACCAAATTGGTTTCATTCAATTTGGAGCTAATTTGAAATAGTTATGAATTTTCTAAGTTAATTGAATTTTCAGTGTAATGTTAATTCGTTTCAGAATTTCTACAAGAATTAAATACTTTTTCTACCCACGCTTAGCTAGCCAAAGCAAATGATAGGTGGGATCCGAGGTGAGGGATTTGACCAGGTCAACTTTGACCCTGCCCGGCTGAACGTGACGTCGAAGGCGTATTCAAAGAATACGTCTTCCGCTTACAAAAACGTAAACTCAAACTAAGCATATAAGAAATACGTATTTCCTTAAGAGAAAACGTACTTAACAAATTTACACAATTACTTAACTGGCTGCACGGGCCCACATGTCAATCACTCAATTACTTAGACTGGTTTAATTAGATTTGAAATCTCGTTTAATAACGGTGGGACCTACACGTCATACAAACATTTAATGAAATGATTAATTGTTAATGATTTTGGTTAACTCTAAACCTACCGGCGGCTCGCCGAAGCCTCACCACGCACGAGCGAGGCAGCGAGGAAAGGGATCTGGCGCAGGAGGGGTGCTCCAGGCTCGAAGTTGACACGTACAGTTGCGGAGCAACCTTGCGAACCTACTGGAGGTGATGCGGAGTCCAGAAGTCGTCGGCGGCAAGCTCACGACGGCTAGAGGCGGAGACGAACTGGCGGCTCACGCGGAGATGGCGTTGCGGTGGTCGAGAAGGCTCGGGAAGAAGCGCATCGGGATCGCTTGGTCTCGAGGAACGCGACGCCCAGGAGAACGTCGCCGATGGAGGTCCGTGGTAGCCGGAATCGATGTGGTGACGGTTGACCGAGGCTGAGGAAGAATTGCTCGCTCTCCCTCGGCAGTACACCAAAAGTCGATTGACTTCACTAGAAGAATCAGCGAGGTGTTGTGGTCTTAATGGACAAGACGGTGAAGAGAATAACTCACTGTGACGCTCGGGAGCTTACGGGGTCATGGTCGCCAGAGATGAGAACGACGAAGTCGTTTCCAATGACTCCGTGGACGCTGAGGACTGGGACTAGCCAAAACGGGCGCGGCGTCACGAATGGACTCTGGTGGCGGGGTCGTGGGTGCTCGAGCGGCACCGGGGTGAGCTCAAGCTCCACTCTTTCCTTCACGGCCGGAACAAAGAATTGAGCGGAGAGGACGAAAGAGAGTGAGAGGGACGGAAAGGATAGGCTCGGGAGGTTCGTGAAGTCTCGGCGATACTTCGTAGTCGGTCCCAGAAGCATGAGGTGGTGAGGTGCGCCTCGGTGGCGAGCATGCGCGATTGCCAACGCCGCTTAGCTTAGGCGGCGTGAGGAAGACGACAGTGCTGACAAGCGTGGCCCGCTCGTCAACGACCCAAGGAAAGCGGCGCGGTGGACTGGTTGAGTCGGACTCGGGTCCTGTTAGGTGACGCGGTTGAGTCAAAGTCAGTTAGGGTGGTCTGATCGGAACTGGGTTTTGATTAGGTTTTGACGGAAACTCAACCAATTTGACTTGACAGTTTAAAATAGCAAATAATTTCTAAAAATTCTAAAAAATTTTGTGAGTATTCTCAAATTCAAATAGGACTTTGGAAAAATGGCTGCATGTACTGCTCATTCACAAATTGGCAGATTTAAATCTTTTTTCAACACTACATTAGAGAAGTGGTTTGGATTTTTAAGAAGTCAAATTAACTTCTAAAAAGTTGGGTAAATTTATATTAATTCATGATAATTAATCTAGTATTTAAATAAAATATTTCCAGAAACTTTTATAAACACATTTTTCTGAATTAAAAAAGAAACTTGAATTCAAGTCAAAAGTTTGAAATTTCAAAACAAACTTTAGAAAACCAAGTGCAAACTCATGAGATTCATCAAAAGTTTTAAAAAAAACTCATACTTTTATACATTTGAAATACAAACATAAGTTTGAGCTGTTACATCAACACATGGCGTGACAAAAACACTGTTATGCCACGTACCACAGTGTAGCCAAAGCTACCATAATAACCCTCCAAGCCAACATACGTTCGTTTTTTGGTTAAGTCCTATCACACCGAGAGGCAGCGTGATAGCACTCGTTTGCCATGCCGAAGTCCGTAACGTGATAACGTGCTTTTGGCACGCCACGCGTTGTGGCGTGACCAAAATGGTCAAAATTGGAAATAAAATTGGAGAAATGTTATCTTTAAAATATTTTTAAAAAATGGATTAAATAAAAAAAAAAGTTGAATTTTACATCTATTTAAGTTGGGCTAGGATACTGAAAAGCAGTATTTCTCAACTGTGCTAACATCTTTGTACCTCGCAGGAAAATCTACGCCGAGTAAGCATCAAAAGAGAAATTCGCACAAAGTTATGCCTAAATGGTCGTAATCATACAAGAATCATAGCAGCTTCTTTCTCTCAAAGAAGTTCTTCAGATGCCACAGCTGCAACCCTGCCACTGACAGGCAGATACCAAGTGAGAGGAAACTGAGCCAAGCCATCCGTGAGTTTGTTCTCCTGTTCAGCTCCTGCATCTCCTCCTCCCTGAAGGAATGACAGAACAACAATTTTGATTTAAGAGCTTTGTTGAATTTCATAAAAAGAAAAGTAATTTTTATGTTTGCAAGGTAAACACAAAATACCTTTCACGAAGATAGAACATTTCTTCATGGATAGATTTGATGGTATCCTCCAGCTTCTTGAGCTCAAGTTCCATCATCTACAACAAACCAAAGATGACTTACGAACGAAATCACGAAATCTGTACCTGTGTTGTGCAGTACTACAATTTGTGAATAATTTTACTGCATATTGCTGCTTTATAATGCTCCATTCTTAAACACAAGTCCTTAAGGTGCACGTACAACCAAACAATTTTAAGTTTTTCAGTGCCAACACGCTATGATAAAAATCAACTATCAAAGTTGTATCGCGCCCCTCAGCATGGCTTGGCGTCGAGGGAGTCACCGGTGGCATGGGCTACCGACGTGGGGCAGCATCAGCATACTTCTCGCCCCGGAACGCAATCTTGTGGGAGAGTTACGACGAAGTCGTTAACCCCCACATGGCAACCGTTGTGCTCCACACCTTCAGAGGCACAGTGTTGGCCGGCCATGTGGAGAAGGTGGCCGCTGGATGGCGGCGGACTTCTTCCTTGGCAAAAGCATCATTGGTGCCACAAAACTTCCTAATGATGTGCCGCAAGGAAACTTCCTGCTGCCCCATTGGCGCACGGCCCCTTATGGGCTGGATTGGGCTGCACATATGTGGCCTCCACGTCATAACAAAGTGTCCCTTCAAACAACCCAAAAAGAGGATAATGGGAGTACTAATCTACTCAATGAGATGTCAAGTGGATGCTCAGCATACTGAACAACTGATGTTTTAGTATTCAGTATAACATAATAATACTGAGTATTTGCACTTCAGAAAAAAGATCTGAGCATTGACGATGAATCGTCCCTATAGTATTAGTTCTATTATGGGATGCTACAATCGTCAACTGCAGAGCATAGTAGTAATGTCATAAGTTACAATCTGAGGTATTGTCTTTTTGTAATGAATGTAAAGACTGAGTAACATTAGATATACTCTGAAGCAAAATGGCTATCTTCACTAACAGTGCATAGTATTATTAGTTGTTTCATGACAATTCCATGACTAGTATAGTAGATTTGTTTCTTTGCACAATAATCATACACTGTGCACAAAACAGTCATTCAGGCACAGAAGGATTACCTACTATGCTAAAGGACTGGCAACAAGTTGAGCCATGAAATATCTATCTTTAACCTCAACAAAATGACATGCAAAATTGCAAATAAAAAGAGCCCCAGTATTGCAAGCATAAGAATGATGCACATAGAATGTTTTGCAGCGGCACATATACAGTTATCTCTTCATTCTATTTAGGAAAGAGTGACAAATATTAAGAGCCCTTTAATCCTCACAGGACTATGGAAGCAAAAGGCCAGGTCATAAGCCATCCATAGTACACTATTCTGCCAGTTGGCCAGCTTGTTTAAACCAACTATACCTCAAATTGCACTTATGACTCCAAATCTGGGCTTCTCTTTGTGCATGAGACTTGTGAAGATTATGCATCACATAATCAAGTAGACAGCCTTTCTCACAAATACTAAGACACTATAAATAGTGAATTTTTAAATCATGAAAGCACCAAAAAAACCCACTAAAAGAATTAAGTAGGGACATTCAACCAGCAAAGGTACCAACATGGAGCGTTAACAGAAGTCGCTTAAATTCACAAATCTAATCTCTATGCAAGGTTCAAATAAAATCCAAAACAATTATTTGTGGACAACTATAACGATGAAGATTAATACTGGAAAGCTCTTATCTCTGTTCAGAAATTCTATATAAAAATTATCAAAACTTTAGCTTTCCACATAGAAACACAGCAAAACTCCTGTGGACCCAATTCTATCAAACTAATAACAGATTAATCTATGTGAACTGGTATCAGAATAGAACTTTAGAAGCATGCAGTAGCTGCAAAATAAGAAAATCAAACTTAAAAACATTAACAACTATGTGCACATAAACAAGACCAAGTTTCTGCAAATTGTTTTCAGCATAACTAAAAATCCTGCCATTCACTACATCAGAAATATGCCTTTATGAAACATCTGACCTTTCTTTTCAATTGACACAACCAAATATACAGAAGAACTGCAATCCTCTATGCTGTGAATTCACTCTCCAATCAGGCACAAGCCTAAATCTACTTCTCCACAATGTTGGCCCAACTCCCGGAGAGAATTCACTCATCTTCTTTCTCCCTTGGAACACACACAAGAAGATACACACACGAACACAAGGAAGACGAACACCAGACTTGCGACACAATAACAGTCTTACATCTGCCCTGTATTTTTTCTATTCTTCAACTGGTTACAATAACTTAAATACACAGCCAGGTAAACACACGCACTAGTTGCACGATCCTACACTCACACTGCATGCGGCCTCTACATGCGCACGATCTATCTGACCGGTGACCGCGCCCACTACTCAACGAACTTGCAGCTAGCTAGCTACATGCACTCAACCAACGTCTTTGCTACATGCAATGCTTGGTCCAACTAAAGCTAACTAACACAATCTACTCCCCAAGACATGCTCTACTAGCACACTACCTAGGAGATGTAACGCACACGTGCACGATCTGAGTTCAAAATACATAATGTAAATACAATCTTAATGAGTCAAGATTATTTCCAACATTTCCCCTCTAATCTTGATATCACCTACTTCACAAGCCGAAGTCCGATCTCCTGACGCATCTCTAAGGAGTTTTGCCTTCTTCTTGCTGACCATCCCGCCGGTGACACAACTTGTCGGCGTCTTTTGCTTCTACCTCAACTCCGATTGTCTTTCGCCGGTAACACAACTAGACGGCGACATAGACTCTCACTAGGGCTTACACACATAAGAACTTGGACACACCTACAAGAACTCATGCGCACACACATGCATCATGCACTGACTCACCTACATGCATGACCATGACACAAATATACGCACGTATGTAACACACCTCCTGTGTGCATACAAAGAAATAAATGACACATGCATCACTCCTACTGTGCCATATACACATACATAGGACGTGGCAACTTGCGCGTCGCCTCGGCAGGTGCTGTGCGGACACCGCTTCCGCTTCACTCACATCGCCGTTGCCGCGCTCCACATGCACCAGGGCGACAAAGTTGCCGGACGTCTCGTACAGTTGCATCGCGGAGGCCTCACAGACCTTGATGCACTCGTACTCCTTCTGCGCCTGGTTCACCTCCTTCTTCGACACCTGTACCATGGCCAACGCCCTCGACGACGCTGTGCCGGCAGTGTCGCCGCCGCTCACCCCACTAGCTGTCGTGTGCCACCGCCATGGGAGCCCATCGCTCCATCATTGCAGCCGAGAGCCGTCGTCGCCCGACCGAGCCACGCGCCGCACGGTTTCTCCTCGCACCTTGCTCTGATACCAATTGTTGGCCTAGCTCCCGGAGAGAATTCACTCATCTTCTTTCTCCCTTGGAACACACACAAGAAGATACACACACGAACACAAGGAAGACGAACACCAGATTTGCGACACAATAACAGTCTTACATCTGCCCTGTATTTTTTCTATTCTTCAACTGGTTACAATCTTTATATTATATATAAAAGAGGGCAGGATTGGGGAGCAGGGAGACGCGCCACGTCACCCCGAATACTTGTGCCGTCCGATTCCGCGCTGGATTTCTCCGCGTTCGTCCGATTCACCTTTCGTTTGTCGTTCGCTGCTCTCGCTGCTTCTTGTCCGCCGTCTGATCACTCCTGCTGGCGGAGCGCTCCCACGCGCAGCCTCTTTCTCCCTTCCACTCATCCCGTTCCCCTCACCTCACCTCCGACGGCGTCCGCCTCCTCACCGCTCTACCTCTCATCCTCCCCTTCGCGGCACGGTTGACTTCGCCTATGCGCCGTCGCCTTTGCGGCCCCGCTCCGACCTCGAGGTCCCCTCGGGCCACCTCCGCCCCACCCGCTCGAGCCTCGAGGTCCCCTCAACCCCCTTCGCCTCTGGGTTCGGCAACCCTTAGCGCCCGGAGCCCCCCTCGGGACCCTTCCGAGCTCCGTCCGTGCACCGTTCGCCACCCACCTCGAGCCACCTCGGGTCCCCTTCGTGGCATGGCCGACTTCGCCTTCGCCTGTGCGGCCCCGCTCCAGCCTCGAGGTCCCCTCGGCCCCTTTCGCCTCCGGCTCCCGCAACCCTCGGCGCTCGGACCCCCCCCTCGGGACCTCTTCGAGCTCCGTCCGTGCGTCCTTCGCCATCTACCTCGGGCCACCTCTGGCTCCTTCGGAGCCCCCTTGGGCTACCTTCGGAGCACCACCTCGCCCTTGGCGCCCCTTCCGGCCTCGCCCGTGACACCCCCGTCAGCGCCCCCTCGGCTTCGACTGCCTTTGGAGCACCACCTCATCGCCTCCGGCCCCTTTGGAGCCCCCTCGGGTCGCCTCCGGAGCGCCACCTCCATTGGCGGATGAAGACCGTCTTTGATCGAACTCGCGCCACTCACCGTCAACCAAGAAGTTGTGCCGTATTTGGCCCGAGTGGTCGCTCCTTCCTCGCTTGTCCCACAAAACTAATCAAGTGCAGGTCTGAATGCTATCTCATTTACGTTATTCCGAAGTTTGGATTAGGTGGTTCTGTAACATGACTGCAAATGTGCCTATTAAGCAAGGAATATACACGTAGTCGTGAAATCGCCCTATAATACACTAACCATTATTTTTCCAAGCATCATTCATTTCCACAGAGCATGTAGTGGTAATTCTAATGCTCTAGCAAAATCTGTTGGTTAATTCCATACTTCCATTCGTAGTGCATGCCTTTCTATTAGACTGCCTAACTAAGACTACCTTGTATGGTGTATCTCTGCTGTGTTATTTCGATATGCCGATGGCGAAAAGGAAAAAAAAGCTGAAATTTGTAGTTGTAGCATATCTTCGGCTTAAAAGCAAGAACATATCATTGCACAACTTCACCATGTAAGCATCAATAGGCGTTTTAACTTTGTAATCCAAAGTGATTCCATACTCGGTTTATTTATTATCCTTCGTCTTTGAAATCTCGGGATATAATCACACCAAAGATAGAATGTAGTAGATTGCTTGTTCTAAGCCCAAGAAGTTTAGGTGGTACAATAATCTTTGCTTAATTGTTGGTTTGACAAGTCTACTTTCTTGTAACTTTGTAAGGCAGTATGATTATGTCTTTTTAGTAGCAGCAGCCATCGGATGGCAATCGATTCAATACACATTCAGTATAGTCTTCATGTAACCATCTGGTAGCTCTAGGATCTTAGAATAATCATGTGATATGGTGGTTTCAGAGGGTTTTAGAGTTCCAACTACCTTGAATTATCAGTAACAATAAGCTAGGTTTATTGTTGTCGCCTAATTCATCTTTCTTGAAGCGCACGCATGATGCTACTATGGTTTGCTTGAGTTAATATCCATGCGTGTCGATGAATTGTTTATGTGTTCGTTTTGATCGGCGGTGGAGATTCAGGTTTGGAAGATCTATTGCATCAATAGGCTGATCCCAACCCTTCCTATTAATCTTGCAAGTGTAGCGAGGAGTGAAGCAGAATTTGAAAAGGTTGAACAAGTATGCCCTTGCAAATTCTGTTTTCTGCTTGCTTTCCCTTTTCAGGAAGCACTCAATTTTGTGCTCTAGCTTTCCTGCCTATGATTCTTAGAATCTTATTGTGGTTTAAGGGATTAATCTTGCCATGATTGCAGGCTGGAGAGAAACTTGTTCGTGTTGGCCAAGATACCCGCTTGAATTATAGAGCTATTGATCTGCGGACTCCCACGAATCAAGCAATATTCTGAATCCAATGTCAAGTTGAAAACGTGAGTCTTTGACCTTGTTTTTATTGACTGCTATCATTTATGCATTAATGGATAGTGCTATTCCAAATAGTGTGCTATGTGATCTATGATTCTATGGTTCAACTAGCACCTTGTGATCTGTCATTCAATAAAAGCTGAGTCTGTACAACCTTAATAATTTCATCATAGAATCATTATATTCTAGCAAAAGGCCCCCGTGTCTTGGGCACCAAGCTTAAATTGCATAAGCTGCTGCTGTTGTTTAGAGACTCTGCTCCAGTGATCCTTACATTTCTACCCTATAACTTGTGCCATGCAATTCTGTCTGGTTGCACTATTGCACAAATTGAGTTTAACATTTACTGTGAATTGTGGATTTGTCAAGACCATGCATATGTAGTGATTCATGTCTCCATCTTACATAATATACTAATATGTATACTGCTATGTGGATGCTCCAAGAAATGAATTTTTATTTTGTATATTCCTATATAATGTATTTTTTTATTGGTTCAAAAATGTAGATCAGTGTTGGATATTATCATATGCAGAAATTCAGGGAACTTTTGTTGTCAAATAGTTTTGTTGGGATCCACAGCCCAAAGCTGATTGCTGGATCGAGTGAAGGTGGTGCATCTGTATTCGAGCTATAGTACAATGGACAGCTTGCTTGTTTAGCACAATCTTCTCAGTTATACAAGCAGATGTCTATCTGTAGTGGGTTCGAACATGTATTCGAGGTTGGTCCTGTATTCAGACCTGAGAATTCAAACACACACAGGTATCTGTATGAGTTTGTTGGGTTGGATGTTGAAATGGAGATTAAGGAGCACTATTTCGAGGTAAGGAAGATTGTAAGAAAAATACTTTAGTTCATTTACTGAAATGATGATGACTAAGCACTGGTTTCCTTACACAGGTTTGCGATATTATAGATGGCTTATTCATAGCAATATTTAAACACTTGAATGAGAGTTGCAAGAAGGAACTCGAGACAATAAATAGGCAGTATCCATTTGAACCTCTGAAGGTACACATTCTTCTTGTTTTATTCTTCATATTATGTTATTATCTGGGTGCTGTAGCTCAAGCACAGTATGAGTGAAGCTGTGTACACTTGAATGAGAGTTGCAAGCAGGAACTCGAGACAATAAATAGGCAGTATCCATTTGAACCTCTGAAGGTACATATTCTTCTTGTTTTATTGTTCATATTATGTTATTATCTGGGTGCTGTAGCTCAAGCACAATATGAGTGAAGCTGTGTACGTTTATCACTCCTGTGTGCGCTTGCAATGTTTTCATGTTATTTGCAAATACATACTATCATGCGCTCAAAATTGATGCTTTGTGCGATGGTAGCTTATTGGCATTGCCTAACACATTTCCTACTGTTTGGAGGGAGTCTGAATCTGACAGTGAAGCATCAAATGTTAGCGGTCCTGATGGAGAAGATACCTCATGGATTTCATGGTATTGCAACCTAAGAGGGAATGAGTTCTTCTGTGAAGTCGATGATGATTACATACAAGATGACTTCAGCCTTTGTGGGCTTAGCAGTCAAGTCCCATATTATGATTATGCTCTTGATCTCATTTTATATATGGAGTCTTCTCATGGTAAATGTTCTCCATATTTACTCATGCAAATAAAAAACATCAAGGTGGATGTGTTTGGCCAAGAAACATTCGATGCATTTCTGCACTTGATCTCATTCATGAAGTTGGGTCCGTGTTATTTATTTGGAAACACAACGTTGGTTCAACTATAAATCTATAATGTTTGCAGCATTTCTTGGTTTCAGTTCCATAAACTTGGGGCCATGTTATTTATTTGGAAAGTTTCATAAACTTGGGGCTATGTTATTTATTTGGAAAGTTTCATAAGGGCCGTGTTATTTATTTGGAAAGTTTCATAAACTTGGAGCCGCGTTATTTATTCGAAAATGCAATGTTTGTTGTCCTTGGTCTCTTAGTTTAATTGAGGTTAAGTTACAGGTGCTGCGTATGTATCAATTTGCTACTGTGCGCACTGCTACAACAATTGCCTCATGTTGGATAGCATTTTTCTTGATAATGATTTGTTAGCTACAACAATTACCTCATGTTGTACAAAACTGAACTTTTCCTATTATTTGATGTTTTGGCCATTAATAGTTACAACAACTGTATAGTTGGAATATTTTGCCGTCGAATCCTACCATACCATTAACACCATCGAGAATCATCTCAAATATTATGCACTGAGGACTGGAGGTTGATCAATAGTTCAACTTCTGGGGTTAAATACATTGTTACTTCTATTTTTGCAGTAACTCAATAGTTTCAATTTCTATCCATGTAAACGCTACTGTCTCATGCTGTCTTGCAATACAACCAACCTAAAAAAAACTTCATATGCATTTTAATCAAATGGGTGATAAAATCTGTTTAGAAATTAGAATGGATATAAGAACCAGAGGTTCAGACTTATTGGAGGTTCAGACTTATTGGAGGTCCGACATCCCAAGCTTGTCTGTCTCTCTCTACCGTGAAGAGGTTCGAAAGAGAGAGGCCAAATTGGAGTTTCTTAAGGCAGCTTTCAGGCAATCAAAGTCAGGTAGTAGCCTCTTCTTGTTTGCTCCCGCTTGGTCATTGAGCAGTCAGTTGAGGTGCGATGAGCGGTTGAGTCACGCACTACAAGATGGCTGAAGGTATCTCTTTACTACAAACTGCCTTGCATTATATATTTCTATAGATTTTCGCATGTCTTGAACATTCCTTCCCAGAGTATTGTACTAGATTGGCTACTTTTTTCCCCTTTTGCTTATTACATCAACATATTTTGAGCTGATCACTCAGTTCATAGCTTTTTATATAAGTCGTATACATTACCTCTAGCCAAAACATATGTGCTGTATAAATATCATGTTTTTTTTACTTCAGATATGGAGTTAAAAATGGTGGAGGATGATATATTGCTGCAGATAAAAACGGTTGCTATGATCATTCTGAACATTCCTGGACTCAACATACAAATTATCGCTCTATACAGCATGCTGATTCCTATTTTGAGAAAATCCCTGTTAATTCCTTAATTTGAAAATAAACGACATGTCTTGCATGTTTCTTTTACATCTGATATAACTCAGAACCTCCACACTGATGATCTCTCTTTTGTTTCTAACAGATGCTTATTCATAAAAAAAAACCGGAGTACCAACCAAGACAGCATTTTCATTCCAAAGGAAACATGATTCTAGAGTCCCTTAGCTCCGAACTTTTTAAAGCTTTAAATACTTTACATACTTATTGATGTATATCCTCTGTTATATTGCTACATTTTCTTGCTCTACCATATTTTTATTCCTCACGAGGTAGATGTAAAGTCTCTGAAATTAATATACCAGATTGACAAAGCCAGATCAGGTTTAGCTATTCTTTGACCACACAGATGTATATCGTACCATTCCCGATCTAATTATTTTGCTTTCTTTCTATACATCGTCATACTGCAACACACACACACACATATATATATGCCCACACAAAACTCCCAAATCATCATTATATGTGGGATTTTTTTTTCGCCCGCGGCAACACGCGGGTTTACCGCTAGTAACTTAAATACACAGCCAGGTAAACACACGCACTAGTTGCACGATCCTACACTCACACTGCATGCGGCCTCTACATGCGCACGATCTATCTGACCGGTGACCGCGCCCACTACTCAACGAACTTGCAGCTAGCTAGCTACATGCACTCAACCAACGTGCTGCTACATGCAACTGCTTGGTCCAACTAAAGCTAACTAACACAATCTACTCCCCAAGACATGCTCTACTAGCACACTACCTAGGAGATGTAACGTGCACACGTGCACGTATACAGGTTCAAAATACATAATGTAAATACAATCTTAATGAGTCAAGATTATTTCCAACACACAAAAGGATAAGTAGCAAAGGTAGCACATATAGAATGGGATGATGCATACAAACCTGCATCAACCTCAGTCACCGGCTCGCCGCACAGGCGCACACTAACACCGCAAAATCCACAACTCATCCAACTAAATGAACTCTAGACAGACACCTCCAATTAAGATGCATCTAAACAAACAAGAACTGAAACATTCAATATCCAAATCCACACGCATACCACATGTTATCCTCACTTGGTCTTGCACGACACTGTTAGCGCCTTAGCGGGATCCCAGAGAAAACAATGGCAGAGGTGTCGAACCCGGAGCGGTGTGCTCAACTCTACAGAGGATCTTACGTGTTAGAATTTCCTGTTGCCTATTTTGATTACTGATTTCTACCCATCTCATTCAAGCAATCAATCCTAGCATCCTAGGTATCTAATTATTCAATGCAACAACATCATGCAGCGTCGGGTTAATTAACTACGCGAAGGAATCAAGTAAGGTTTGCGTTGGATCGAGGAGGAGGAGCACTCACATCGACCTGGCCCTTCTTGGCAACGGTGCTCCAGTCCTTGGCTGAGACGCCGCTGAGCCAGTCGAATTCGAACCCGATGATGGCGGGCGGGCGGTGGTCGGGCGCCCAGAAGCAGGCGAGGTAGTCGCCGGCCTCGGACGCCGTGAAGGCGAAGTTGCCCGACTGAACGTTCTCCGCGTAGTGCAGACTGTTGCCGTAGGGCGACGTGACCCGCAGCGAGATGCGGTGGGAGTCCAGGAGCTGCGCGGAGGGGGAGCCGTCGGGAGCCACGATGTGGTACTTGCCGACGGTCATGGCGCCGACCTTGATGTCGTCGGAGATGCACTTGGTGTGGCCCAACTGCAGGTCGAATCGCAGGGCGCTGACGGAGAGAGCGCCGGCGAGGAGGTGAAGAAGAGGCAGAAGGGATCTGATGACACGCGCGGCCATGGCGGACGGACGAGGCGGGGAGATCGGAGAAGCGCTGCGGTGTTCGTTCGAGTAGGGGGGAGGAGGCGCCGAGGCAGCGGAGCAGACCTGGCCAAATGGGCTGCCTAGCCCGGCACGGCACGGGTCCGGCTAGGCACAGTCTATTTAGGTAGGCCCGTTTCAGTCTGTGTATTATTCGTGTCGTGTTGGGTCGGTCCACGGGTCGGAGTGGTGGCCTAGGCACGGCGCGACGGGTATTTGTGTTGGGCCGGGCCGGCACGGGCCCGTTTACCCCGTCGGGTCAGATGGGGTCCGTTTGGCCTATCAGGACAAAAAAAAATCAAGAAATTTAGAAAAATGGGTAGAATGCAGAAGTAGACATAAAAATTAAAAAAATTGAGACAATCATATTGAAAATGTAATAAAGAGCTTTATTGATGTCCAACTGGCTGCCTCGTTAAAACCTTGCCAAGTAAAAATTCAAAATGAGAAAACCTTGGTAAAGAAAAAAGAGTACAGCCTATAGCCCTACAATTCTACATACATGATACATCTTTGTTCTATGTGTCGGTGTCATTGTCTAAGTATAGATTTTCGAACACCTCCAACAATTCTGGATTTTTCACAGAGTGTTGTGTTCGTCTTGTTCCCAATCCTTCATAGTTAGAAAGATTTCTACCATCTTACTTGTGAGACTTGTTCTTCTCTCCTCCAATATCCTTCTAGAAAGACTGAAAGTAGACTCGGAGGAAACCGTAGAGACAGGAATAGTTAACATATCACGTGCAAGTATGGATAGCACGGGATATGTTAACTTATGGGCTTGCTACCATTGCAAGATGTCAAAGCCTTCTGAGTTGAAATCCACCGTATCGCTGTCCAAATAGGTGGATAGTTCTCCGCTCCTTGTGGGTCTTGGTTGAGCAGGCATTGGTGTAGAAGAAGAAAAAGAACCACTGGACCTGAACCTGGAGGAAGAGGCACCGAAGATCGCGCCCCACATATTTGTCTTCCCACTTGAGGTGGGGGCTACTGGAGGTCGTTGCGAACGGACTCCTCGGAACTTATTTTCATACCTTTGGTAAACCTCATATAGCCGAGAACGAACTTACGCAAAATAGTCAAGTATAGTCTAGCCAGTAGCATCACTAAGAAGATTAAGTCAGATTACCAAATGCATCAATTTTAGCCCTAGGATCTAAAAGAAATGCAAATGCATATAGGTAAGGGATTTCTCTCCAATATTTAAGGTATTTAGATTTCATGGAAACAACAGCATCGCGTAAAACTATGTCATTTTCAAACATTTTCAATTGAGTAGCAATCCATAAAATAGTATGCACAATGATAGGAGATGTTAGATAGTACACAGCGGACAAAGCAACAGTTGCCTCATAAAAATTTTCTAAAAATGACAGTACCTTCTCAGCAATGAACCAATGTTGCTCAGTTAATAGCATAGTACCATCATTGCTAGGATAGTGCGTTTGAATAAATACAGAAAAAGTGCTCTTGTATGGTAAAAGATTCTTAAGCATGAGGTAAGTAAAGTTCCACCTTACCGGCATGTCCAAACCGAACTTTCTTGGGCGTACACCCATCGCCCTGCAGAAGTTCTTATATTGTGCTATTCTTACGTTAGAATTATTCAAGAAAGAAATCGCATCACGAAAAGATTTAATATCTTGACTCAACCTCTTCAAACCACATTTGACTATAAGGTTGATAATATGACAAGCGCATCGTTGATGTAGCAGGAAGGAATCGGCATATGTACTCAACACTAGAGTAAGAATGTCCATGGCCCTAGAGTTTGAAGCGGCGTTGTCTAAAGTAATTGCGAATATTTTGTTCAGAAGACCAAAGTCTTCCACGACTTTGATAATACTGATTCATAATATTCTTCCCGTGTGTGCTACATCAATTAATTTCAAACCTATAATCCTTTTCTCCATTACCCAGTCGTCATTAATATAATGCGCAACTACACTAAGGTAATCCTCCCTAGCCCGACCACTCCATATGTCCGAGGTCAGGGCCACCGAAAATGTGCACGTACTAAATCGTTCCTTTATTTTATTACGACGTTCATTATAGTATTTCACTAGATCCCTAATTGTTGTCTGTCTAGAAACGGAAGTAAATCTAGGATTATGCGCAGTCCTAATGTAATTTTGGAAAGAAGCAGACTCGCCAAAGCCTAACGGTAAATCCTCAGAAGCAATTAAATGACAGAGAGATTGGCGGGCTACCTGAGGATCGTAGTTCCAGCTAGATACCGTACCGTCGGGGTTGTATTGCAGCTGCGTCTACCTCATCGCCAATCCTTGCTTGGTTCGACACCTTGTAGCATGTCTAAGAAAGTGTCCCGTTCCACCTGTAGACTTTGTAGACAATTCATGGCCTCGACCTTCTCCCACACTCCCGATGTAGACGGCCTCGACCTTTTTGCTCTGGTTGCCATTGAGCCTGATGCTGACATGGACGCTGATGACGGAACTCCACCTTGCTCCTCCGGTGAAACCTCCGGTTGGTTTAAGGCAGCCGCAGCCGCAGCCGCCTCCATAGACGCAATTTCGTCCGATGAAAGTCCGAACTCACTAAGAGCAAAGGCATCGTAAGGATCGGCCATAATGAAAACGCAAAATCGAAACTAACACTATTACTACTTTAATCTTAGCATAACAATAATTAACAATAAAAGTATTACAAAAATAGTATTGTACCTCTTTATTTGACTTCTTGTCGAAAAATTGAAATTTCAAATTTTGGCACAAATTTTTGAATTTTGCCAAATAAGCTCAACACGGATTTGAATTTGCACAACACAATTTCAAAGAGAGAATGGAGAATGAAGGGGTGTTGAATGAGGGGTTATGGTGCCTATTTATAGGAAAAAATTCGGATTTTTTCAATTTTTTGCTATTTTTAAGCCCCAACGGTCAAAAGGGTCAAAAGTCTCCAACAACCGAAATTTTGGGCGTGCGTGCACCACGCCCACGGAACGCCACGGCCCGGCCCACTGTCTATCCCCGGTCCTGTAACCCCGTCCGCCGTCCCCCACTCCCCATCTCAACGCCCGCCCTGCCGCGTGCATCAGGCGCTCGACGACGACCCTTGGGCTCCTCGCCTCCCAAGCGGCGCGACCCCACCGCCTCCCATGAGTTGCTAAGATGACCTCGCCGCCTCCTTGCCTCCCATGCCCCGAGTAGTCGACCCCGCCGCCTCCTCCCTCCCAGCTGCCCCAGCGTCGTCGACCCCGCCTCCTCGCCTCCCCACGACGCCGCGACGACACCACCGTCGCCTCCTCCTTCGTCTCGCTTCCGGTCCGGTCAGCAAGACTGCACGCCTTGCCCTCGACAACACCGCTGTCGCCTCCTCCTCCGTCTGCTCTGGTCCGGTGCAGCACCGTGCTCCGCGTCGCAGTCTGGCCCGTCTCCTCCTCCCTCCGCTCCGTGATGCCCTCCTCCTCCCTCGGCTCTGGCCTCCGGCAAGACCGTCCAGCCGCCGCCGCTCTGGGCCTCCCTCGGGAGCTCCGGGCCCGCCTCCGCCTCGCTTCTTCTTTGCCATGCCGGGCGTCTTGGTTGGGCGTGCTCGAGCCGTGCCGTGCCTAGCATACCTGCACTTAGTGCTCGTGCCGCGTCGAGGTGGCGGCCTGCACGCACCGGGGTATCGTCTTTGAGCTAGCACGGCCCTTGAACGATCTTGGTGTCTGCGTGCTTGGGCCGGGCCTACAGTTCCGTGCTTCGTGGCGGCCCGTTTGGCCCGGCCCATTTGGCCAGCTCTACAGCGGAGTGTGGCACTTTTTCCTTTTTAATAAAACAATACTTTGGAACACTTAGCATTGATCTAGGAAAATAAATTCTATGGGCCTCCCTTTCCAAAGGCCCCTTCATGATCTCCATCTAGGGATGAAAACGGATCAGATACGGACGGATAATGGCTTTGCCATATTTTTTTTCATATTTTTTTCCCGAATCCGGATACGAATACGAATAATATCGAATACGAATCGAAACGGATACGGTCATGTATATTTTTTTCGAACATGAAAACCCCTTAAATTGTATGCCAGAAATTAACGAAAATATATAACTAGTTTATCTGATACAAACATTCATGAATTGTTCGTATTTTCAATAACCACACATAATATTGACGCTAGCAAGCTGCATTAACTAGTTCATCACAAACATAACACTTAGTTTAACATATTTAGCTCATAAGTCATAACTCCCAAAGTCACGAGTCATCACACATTCACACTTAGTTCATCACATACATGAAACTTAGTTCACACTAACATTGATCAGGCTGGATGGTTAATCTATACGCAAATGACTGTAACATTCAAAAGCATGTTACCAAAAAATTAATAAAGTTATTATTTTATTAGATTTTCTGAGATTTAAAAGAGTTTTCTTGGTTAAAAAGAAAAAATAATAAAATAAAGTCAATTATTTAATTTCCTAGTTTTTAATGTCAAAAATAAAATTTATTGAGTTTTCTGGGATTTTATTGGATTTAAAGTGAAAAAGGAAACTTTAATTAATTTCTTGAATTTTCTGGATTTTAAAAGGTTTTTCCTATTTTTAGAAATTAAAAATAATTTATGTGCAAAAATAAAAAAAACCAACTTTAAGTTAGAATTAATTTTATTAAGTTCAAACTAATTCAAGGAACTTCTATGATTTTTTCTAGAATTTTTTAACTCTATTTGCTATTTTCTAAAAGGCTATTTGATTTGTTGCATTTTTTGAAATTCGGAAATCAATTAAAATCTCATTTTTCACTTTTGGGCTGAAATCCGGATATCCAGACTCCGTCTTATCCGGATAATCCATATTCGTATCCGTATTCACCAGATAGCACGCCTAGCGTATTCGTTTCCGTTTCCGACAAAAAAATCCGAATTCGTTTCCGATTCGAAAATTATCCGAGAAAAATCCGATCCGAGATAATCCGAATCCGTTTCCGTCCGAATCGGTCAGAAACTATTCGATCCGTTTTCACCCCTACTCAATCCATTCACAACCCCCTACCCCCGATCCAACTGTCCGAGGGAGGGGCCTCACGTTGAGGCCCTCCCCTAGGGAATTCCTTTCCTTGATCTAGGGTGCATTTGGATGGATGAATGAAGTTGGGTGGAATGAGATGGTATAGGATGGATGAGATGAAGTGGAATGGGATGACACAAGTAGGGTGCTTGGTTGGTTGGACGTGATGATATAAGATTTTGTTTGGTTGATTGGATAGGATGATCCTAGATGGTTCAACTTGGTGTTTGGTTTGATGGATGAAGGTGGTTATGGTAATCCTCTCACTAGAGGTGGTGAGTTTACCCTTCAAATAGTAATTCTAGCAATTCTCATTATATTTGAGCAGTCGTAAGTGACGCAAGTGAAATTTCAGTTGTCCAAGAATGCAATCCTGATTATTTTTATTGAATTTAATTGACGTTTATTTTATTCATTTAAAATGTTTTTCATTTTTCAGAAACACCGAGAAATACTATAAAATTCAAATTGCTAAAAATGCAAGAATTTTCTATAGTAGCTAGGTCATGATTTCAGATGAATTTAAGTGAAAGAATTATTCCATTTGGAGTTAGCAAGTGAAAGTTATAGTAGTTTGAAAATTAGGTTTTGTAAAAAAAAAACTAAAAAATACACTTCAGTTACTATTCATCCGATTTTAATTATTTAGTTAAATTTTGTATAACAGTGGTGGAGATAAGGATTACATAGATAAATAGAGAATAAAATTATAAGACCAAAATAACTTGGTTCACCTCAATTGGAGTTCACATGAATTAGTTATGATTTTCGAAAGTTAAAAGCATTTTCTAGTGTAAAAATAATAATTCGATTTTGGATTAATTTTCAAAAACTATAATTTCTAGGACAGAGATAAGTTTGAAACCTATTCCAAATTAAAGTTTACTTAATACAAAAATTATCAAAATTGGTTTCACTTGATTTTGAGTTACTTTGAATTAGTTATGACTGTCCGAACAGGCCATCCGATTGGACGGTCTGATTCCAATCTGACGGTCCGAACAGACCGAAAATAGAATAACTTTGATTGGGTGAGATAAAATAGCAAATAAATTTCTAAAAATCCAAAATTTTTCAGAGGGGTTCCTATGCTAACCTAAAACACAAATAAAATTTTAAACCTCACTATTCATCTCTTATTTGCTTAGTTTAAATTCTGCCAAAGCAAGGGCTTTCGAAATGAGTTTGAATTTTCTGTGGGTTAACTTAGGTTCTAAAAATTTGGGAAAAACTATATTTATTCACGATAAATTTTATAGTATTTGAATAAATTATTTTACGGAGGTCTTTGTCAGGACTTATTTCTGTTTTCTTTGGAGGAGTTGATTTAGGACCCACTGATGTTACAAACCAGCATAAACGAGTGGTTACACAAATTGAATGTCACAAATTCATCACAGCGAATGTCACAAAACATCAAGTGATATCATCCATTTGAGCTGGGGAGAGTGAGCGTAGCGGGGCGAAGAGAGGTGAACCATGTGGTTTAGGAAATTTCGTCAAACGCTCATGTACATCATCTACACCAAATATTCTTGCCGATGGAACGAATGTAGGATCAAGCAAGGTAGTCAGAGTCGAGATCCCGAGTCGGATCGATTTGCCTCCGGTAGGATCGAATCGTAGAATCGGCGATTCTACGGATTTGTAAAAATACACATATTTAACATCTATACTA
Organism: Phyllostachys edulis; assembly: GCA_036346405.1. Lineage (NCBI taxonomy): Eukaryota > Viridiplantae > Streptophyta > Magnoliopsida > Poales > Poaceae > Phyllostachys > Phyllostachys edulis. The sequence goes on from CM070549.1 coordinate 68,843,893, forward strand.
TAAGTTTGTATGATTGTTATATGGTTTACCACTTACATGTTCCTTAAAAGTAGCTAGACATACTCCAGGAATAAAAAGAGCTTATCATTATCAAGCTCAAGATTGCTCATGCCATAATATAGATATTTGTACTAGCATTACCACACTGATACAATATTTTGCATGCTCCTTGTTTATTTATAGTTTCATTCTCGAAATTAATATCAACAAATTTTGCTCTAAAACAAAATATCGACAAAGTCGGCCTCTAAAAAAATTGCCCTAAGTCTCTACGAGTAGGATCGACAGTGAGATTTGGATCGACAAGCTGTCGTGGGTTAAGAGAACCGTAAGACTCTAAGAGTAGGATCGCGATCCTCCGACCTTGAGTAGGATCGGATCGGCATAAGACTTGGATCGACAGTGTCGTGGGTTCAATGAGAGTCGTAAGACTTTAAGACTTGGATCGCGATCCTAACTACCTTGGGATCAAGGATAACTGACTAGAGGAGGGTGAATAGGAGGTTTTTAAACTTTTCAGCAAATTAACAATTTTAGTCAATTATTAAGGGTCTGTTTGGTACAGCTTCTACTCCTAACTTCTCAGCAGAATCAAGAGAAGCTAAACCAAACACCCTTAGCTCCAAAAAAATAGATTCTGGGAGCAACGAGAATCAGGAGTTGTTTTATACTACCGATGGGGAGCGACCAAATCGCTGATTCTTACGGGGAGCCACGCATCCGAAATAAAACTGCCCTTGGAAAGTCATGTAAATTACCCGCACTTTGCCATCGCCTTCTCCTCCGCACGCCCGCACCAATCCAACTCCCGATTTGCTTTGGCGCAGAGTCATCCCTTCCCCCGTTTGCTTTCCTGCGCACGGAGAAGTCCCGGCGACCACGGTGAACACCGGCGAACACCGGCAGCCACAGCGACGTCGGTGACTTCCCCGGACTTCTCTCATCCCCTTAAGGTCAGCATCCGCCGCCGCCCTTAGCCCTATCTCCTCCCTCCACATGAAAACCCATGCCGCCGCCACCCTCAGACCTTCTTCTCGGCCGTTGTAAATGCGCCCTTATCGTGGTTGTCGCCCTCATCCATTGCCCCCGCCGAGCCCTCAAACTCCGTCAGCGCCGCCCTTATCAGAGGCCGCCGCCCTTCTTCTTCTCGGCCACCGCCCTCAAGCCCAATCAACGTCGCCACCCTCAGCCATTGCCTCCGCCAGGCCCTCAGCCATTGCCTCCGCCAGGCCCTCAACCAATGTTCTGAACTTCAAGAGTTCCAATCTGTTTTTTATCTCATATTATGATAGCTATGTTAGATATTGTCATATTGTTCTGAGCTGTTCTGTGGTTTCTATAGTTCTGATATTAGCATCACTTGAAAAATGACAGGGAGATCTTTTCCTCTCTTGCAGACCTCCCCTTCTGTAAATCACCGAGCAAAAGGGGACAGGAAAAAGGCTTCCTGTAGATCCAACGGAGGCCTCATTTTTTCATCTTCTTTAGGAATTCAGGTACTTCCTTTTCTTTTCCTTTTCAAGTATCATCATGGTTCACAAGTGCTGCCAAGAATTGGAACCTAGTTGTGTTTGATCTCTTTTCATTCTCACAAGGTCATGGGTTCTTGTTCTATAGTAATTGATTCTTGGAATGTCATGGGTGTAAATTTGGTTGCAGTAAGGCCAAGATATTAGGGATTTATCACAATGCACGAATGGGTTGCCATGTGTATCTGATGGTTCTGTGGTTTCGCTCATATTGTCATAGTTCATATAGGCGAGGCGTAAATCACATTGTTGCCATGTGTATCTGATGAGTTGTATGCTTCCAAATTCACCCTTCGCATGAATGCATGTGTATGAATGGTAGTGGTACCTAACATGTGTGTACAATAGTTCTATGCTTATGCCATGTTACTTCCATTGCTCCAGATGATCTACTCCGTGGGTGGCGGAAAGGTGGCATGCTTTAGCCATCAGATCTTTGCGTGGCGATGTATCTTGGCAAGGCCGAAATCATAATCAAGTTGCTTCATCTTGTGAATGAGCCCATGCCGATACTGCAAAGATGCTTTAGCCATCGCCTCAATTCGTGTAGTTGTGATTACTTTGCTATCATCTCATTATCCGGAAAGGCACAACAAAGAATTTCCCATCTTGATTCATCCCATATATCATCAATTAAAAAAATGTACACCAAACGCTTTATATATTAAATATGCATCGTATTAGTCATCATGTGGGGCCTAACCTAACATGTGTGTACAATAGTTGTATGCTTATGCCATCACATTAGGTCATTTTTTTCCGAGCAAATTGAGAATTTTCATGAATGGTTGTGCCGCTCGATGATGAATGAGCTAATTAATGGGGAAATGCGGATGGTCGATAACGCCGAGTGGAATGACGAGAACACTAGGATAGTGTGTCAATTGTTTGTTGAACAAGTAGAGGCAGGCAATCGCCCAAATACCCATTTGAATAACACAGGGTATACTCTAGTGATTGAAAAATTTGAAGAGAAGACTGGGCTGCAATACAAAAAGATACAAATAAAGAACAAATGGGATAAATTGAAGAACAATTACAACATTTGGAGGAAATTGAGGACAAAGGAGACAGGTTTAGGATGGGATCATGAAAAGAAGACAATAAAGGCCACCCCCGAACGGTGGAAGATCTTAAAAAAAGTAAGTCATTCATTATTAAAGGAATAATGTACATTCCTATCTCTATTATTAGTGCAGGTTTAACGTGCAGCATTTGGCATTGACAGCAATATAAAGGATGTTCAAAGTTTGAGAAGGCTGGACTTCAAAATGAGGAGTTGTTGTCCAAGATGTTTGATGACATTCGCAACACCGGTGAAGACCATTGGTCTCCTGCAATGGGAACATTGCCTGAAAGTCCTGTGCGTGCTTCGACAGTTGTTGATATTGAAGAGCTTGAAGATGACAAATATAATAGTGATCGGGAAGATGAATCACCAATTGGTAGAAAAGGAAAGAGAGCTTGCGGCTCTAGCAATGATAAGGGAAGAAACCAAAAGTGGTTACGTGGTCATGCAAGATCAATCGAGAAGAATTCTTGAGTGAATGAGAAGTCACATGCAACTTTTGAAGCATTTGCACAAAAAGAGAGGAAAACTTCGATGTGTAGCATCAAGGATGTTATGGAATCGGTTAAAGAGTGTGGTGCTATTAATGGGAGTAATGAGCACTTCATCGCATCGGAAATTTTCGTAAAGAAGGAGCAAAGGAAATGTTTATGACCTTGTGCAATAGTAAAGAACGATTTGAATGGCTCAAAAGGAAGTACGATGCCAAGTATAGCAAATAGAAAATTTATTGTAACGTTAGGATGATTTTGAAGACATTATTACAAGTAGTTTATCTTGTATTTGCTTTTATTATTCTTTATTTCTCTATTGGTTGTAAGACCTTTTTGGATTATAAGACATTTTTTCACTAGTTATATACTGTCATTTGGACCTAATGTATGCTCATGGATTTTTAAATTGCTATTTATATTGTTGTGTTTTTGTATGTTAATGTACAGATGTCGTCTTCTGAAAGCGATAGTGAAGGGAGTAATATATCAGATGAAGAACATGAGTGTGGCGTGCAAATGCTATGTATGTGGCAAGACATGTCAAGTCACCTCATTTAGCATCGCAATTATCGTGGATAATTATCACTCAACCTACTTGGACAAGAATGAGCCTAGGACTTCACGGCTTAGTGGAATGGGTTGGGTGAAAGAAACCTTGACCACTCCGGGAGAAAGCTACCACATGCTTCGTATGAATGCTACAATATTTTACAGTCTACATGATCTTTTGGTGAGTACATATGATTTGAAATCAACTACACATACAAGTTCAATTGAAGCACTAGCGCTTTTTCTATACATATGTGGCGGCTGTGAATCTAACCGAAGAGCGCAGAATCGGTTCAAGCATTCTGGGGAGACAATTAGCAGGAAGTTTGATGAGGTTTTGCAGTGTGTGGTCAGAATGTCCAAAGATTTTGTGAGGCCAAAGGATCCAAACTTCACTACGGTTCATAGTAGAATTAGAAATGATCGAAGGATGTGGCCACATTTCAAAGATTGTATTGGAGCTATCGATGGTACACACATTCTTGCAACTGTTGCTCCAGAAGATCTAATTAGATATATTGGTAGATCGGGAAGTGCAACACAGAATGTCATGGCGGTATGTGATTTTGACATGCGCTTCACATACGCATCTATTGGACAACCTGGAGCTATGCACGATACTAGTGTTCTTTATCATGCATTGGATGTAGACAAGGAAGTCTTTCCACATCCTCCACAGGGTAATTTTCTTTGTTTGTTATCATTTACGAATTTATGTACTTGTAATGTTCATGTATTGGATGTCGATGTACATGATTTTTCCTTCTTATGTTGTAGGGAAATATTATCTTGTCGATGCTGGTTATCCGAACAGGCATGGGTACTTAGCGCCATACAAGGGGCAAAGGTACCATGTTCCAGAATTTCGGAGAGGTGTTGCTCCTAGTGGTGAGAAAGAGAAATTCAACCATTTACACTCGAGTGTTCGCAACGTAATTGAGAGGTCCTTTGGTGTATGGAAGATGAAATGGAGAATTCTTCTTAAGATGCCGAGCTTTCACATGTCCAAGCAAAAGATGATTGTTGCAGCAACCATGGGAATCCACAACTTCATACGTGAACATGCTTCGCCGGACATGCATTTTCGTAGGTTCGATCGGGATCCTAATTATGTGCCCACAATACCATCAAGATATGCCAAATATGTTATTTCTCAGGATGCATCGGATGCGTCAACGTCGCAAACGAGTACTACATCCATGGACAGTTTCCGTGATGACCTTGCAAGTGCAATTGCTCAATCAGGATGATAGACATACTACTTGTGGATTTTTTTGGTCTTTTGTTATGACTTATTTATCATTTCAATACTTGTACGTAATATTATTTAATTATCATTTGAACACTTATACGATATGAATGCGATGTCTCCAGCTTTGTCTATCGCAGCGAGAAAAGTACAAAATTTGCTTACACATAGCTATAATCCATCATGAAGTGTAAATGCAATATAATATGTCATTGTGTACATATACAACGTATGTACATTCATATGGTCTAAACAAATTTAGGAAAAAAAATTCTATAATTTGTGTACAAATACATAGGAGAAAGACACAAATACAATTGAATTATTACAACCAAGGGTAACATGGTCTATTTGTCTCTAATCCCCCTCATATGGTTTTGGGAGCCAACCAACCAGCCAAACGCTTTTAACAGACAGCTCTAGATTCTCAGAGAAGTGGATTCTCAGAGAATCAGGAATAGAATCTGAAAAATGAGAATCTGAAGCTCTACCAAACAGGCCCTAACTTAGTCTAAACAAGATATAATTCTAGCTAAGCAATTTACCACAATAGACAAGCTAGAAATATAAATGCGGAAATGTAAAGACTAGAAATAACCACAATGACACAAGGAAGTTTTTCCCGTGGTATCGAAGACTTGCCGATCTTCACTAATCCACGTTGAGGAAGCTTGATCAACTCAAGCCGGCTCCACAAATTAAGCCTTCCCTCGATCACTAGTGGTAGCTCTTCTCCTCTCCGGATAGGCGAGCTCCAACCTTCACAAATGCCTGGGCCTTCTCACAATCTCCTTTGAGAAGATCACCGAACCAAACTCCAAGCCGTCTAGGAGACGGCAATCTCCAAGAGTAATAGAGTAAGAGATCTTCACTTGAAAGCGCTCTAATGCCACAATGATCAAACTCAATAAATGCTCTTGGAAACAACCTCAACTACCTTTGCAAAAGGAAATGAATGCTCTCAATGAGTAGGAAACAATGCAAAGGGCTCAAGAGATGTTAAATGAGGCTCAACAACACTTCTAGTTGCAGTGGGTGAGGTATTTATTGCCTCCACCCACTGCACTAGCCGTTGGGGCACGAAATCCCTAATTTTTCAGGCGCGGTCGGACCACAGCACCACCTTGATCGATCCGGCCTTTGCCGTAACGGTTGACTGTAACGCATTAAATGCACTGAAAAATAGCCATTACAGGGGTCGGTCAGATCATGGTGAGCGTCGCGGTTAGTCCGACCTCTGAAAACGAAGCGTTTTAGAGACTTTCTGGAAAATGCTGACCGCATTGAAGGACCGGAGGTGCGGTCAGTCCGCACTTATACCGGCGGTCAGTCCGGCCTGTCAAATTTCAACTGAAAACCTTCTCTGGAAAAAGTTGACCGCGTCCAAGACCCGGGGGTGCGGTCAGTCCGGCCAATGGCCGTCGGTTAGTCCGGTCCAGAGGAATTCAGCTGTAACATCCCAAACTTAAGTGTGTGTCTCAAATGTAATGAAAATGAGGATAAATTAAAACTTTTTCTTCAAATGGGAATGCTTGCCCAAATCTGTAATTCTTGCAAAGGAATTATAGAAAATCAAAACTCAAAAATCAAATTCTCCAATTCACTCCTATCAAAAACCTCCTTGGGAAATCTTGTGCCAAACCTCTGTAAATATTTTTCCCAAGTTCCTTGGGTGACTTGAAGCCCTCTGAATTTTCTCACAATTTTTAGAAATTGTTTGGATATTTTAGAGGCAGGTCAAACCAGTCAAAAGTCTGGTCAAACCCTAGTTTCTATCCTTCTGGAATTTATTGAGGGAAATATATTGCACAAACATCTCTGAAAATTTTATGGGAGGTTAATATGTTAGTCATAGAGCTCCTGTAAAAATTTCATAATTTTTAGAGTTGGTTTGATGCCTCAAATAAATCTCCAAAGTCTGCTGTACATTCTAAACTCATTTAGGGTTTCACTGTTGCTCGGGCTCGAGCCCGTGTCTGACTCAAGCCATCGGTCTTGGTCCAGCCACCTAGTTGCACCGAGCGGCTCGGGCGCGGGCGCTCACTCGTGGACCGTTGGATTCTCATCGTGTGGCCCACGACTGCATACCCCTTCGCCGCCTCTATCTATCCTCAGCCACTCGATCAAAATCGGAGGGCTGCCGCTTCGTCGTCCTCCTCCAGCTCGCGCGACGTAGAGCCCGCGTCAGCGCCATGGGCAGAGCAAGTCGTGGGGGCGCAGCGTCCTGTCGCGTCTTCGTTCTGGCCAACGGGACTTCGCATTAAATGCGCGCCGATCTGCACCGCCGTGGTCGCCGAGTTCACTGCTTCCATCGCCTCGTCGCTCTCTGGACGGTCGAGCACCCGAGGCTCCCTACCGTTGTTCTGTCCCTCCGTTGCTACTTAAGCTCCTTGGCATCCTCCTTGGGCTTCTTTCGACACCCAAGAGTAGCTCTAGCTAGCACCCACTCGCCTTCTTTGGAGCTCCAAACAACCATCGCGCCTCGCCGCCATTTTTGCCCGTGAAGCTCGTCGGTGAACTGGTGCTCTGTGGCGCCCTTGCTCCTTCTCTGTTTCCTTCCTTCCTCTTCCCTCCCGGAGTAAGCACCTAACTCCGATTGGTTTGCCTCTCCGTGGCGGCGAATTCGGATTTCTTTGCGGTCGTGAGCACCCTCTTCGTCTCCAACGACGGTGAGTGCTCCTCCTTCGATTCCTTCCTCTGGTAGCATCGAGGGAGGTGCGGAACCTTTCCGATGACGCGGTCTCCCGACGGCCCAGTCACTCTCTCCGCGTCTTCGTCTCCACTGCCGGCAAGCCTCTCCGCCGCCAGTGCTCCTCCGACCTCTCCTGCCCCTCCGCGACCTCCAGGTATGCTCCTGGTAGTCCTTAGTGGCTTTGGCACCCGCTGGTTTAGCCGCTGCGAGTGAATGTTGCTTGCTGCGTTTCGTAGCATCGCCGCCGCTCTCGCCGTCATCGCTGCCGCTCCGATCCACTCCAAATGAGTGTGAGTGGTGCGGGCGTGACCACGGTGCTATTGTGCACCCGTAGGTAACCTTGGCACGCGCCGCCGTGGCCTGTGTCGCCGGCGATGAGCCGTGGAGCGCGTCGGGGTCGTTGTCGGACGCGCCGTCGTCGTTTTCGGTCGAGTCGACGTGGCTCCTTGTGCGCCCTCCATTTCGTGGATGTGCGGCTTAGATCTCACCGCGTTTTGTTCTTTGTCCACTATGGACCGTCCGTTTCGCGATCTGTGGTTGAGATTCGCCGGACATTTGTAGTTCATCGTGTGGCGTGGTCGTGAGCCGTCCATCTCAAGATCAACGCCCACGACCATCGCCGCTCGCTTCGCGCTGAATCCAAACGCGTCGCGGTGGATTCAACGAGGACCGTTGGATCCAAGATCAACGGTCCCGTTCATCGCTTCCACGCGCGCGCTTGCGCTGTTCCGTGGTCGTTGGACCGTCCGATCCAGATCGACGCCCACAATCGCCCACGTCGATTTCAAGATTTAGAATTTCCGATGGATTTATTTATGAACCAAAAAGGTATTAATCTTTAGAAATGCATATCTTTTTCATGTTAATTCATTTTAGATGATTCCAGTTGTGTTAATCCTGTTATAACCTCAACTTTAATCTAAAAATGTTTAGGAGATTAATATGACTCCAGAAAAGCATGAAATTAGATTTTAATCATTCTCAGCTTTATTAATTGCAATAAAATTTCTGTTAAATTGAAAAATGCATAACAAATTCAATATAAATCCTTTTAGCTAAACCCAACTTTGTTAATTCTGTTATTACCTACACTTCAATCTAAAAATAGTTATAATTATGTTTTAGTTGCAATAATGTCCAGAATTAACTTTGACTTTGCATAGGCTTTAATTGTTTCTCTAAAAATCATTGTAACTTGTAAAATACATAACTAATTCTCTGTAACTGATTTTGGAGTGAATCCAAGTTTGTTGGATTCCTCCATTAATGAACTTGCTAGGAAAAATAGTTTTGAACATGTTACTGTGTCTAGGAGAAATAATTATGCATTATAATTTTGTTCAAGTTCTTGTCTTTAAAAATTGTAGAAGTTGCAATGTAACTCCAAAAGAGTTGAAACCACTTCCATTAGTCTTAGAATGTCATTACCTATCTACCGTAAAAATTTCATGTCCAGAAGACCCCTAGAAAATATTTTATGAACAGTAGCCCTTTTTAATTTAAATTGGATTTTTCTGGCGAATTGAATTGTTTTGATCATATCATTTGCATCAAGAGTCCAAATCGATTGATTCTTGTTTCTATATTCATGTTAAATCAATACCTTGCTGCTATAAAAATTTCAAATCATTCGGAGAACTTTTGCTGTTGGGTCTTTTTGCTTTTCTTTATTCTTATCGACTCTTTATCGCCTTTTCGTTAGGGTTCGACATTTGTGGTAATCCCGAGAACGATCCTCCGCAACAAAGTGACCCTCAACAGCCAGGCAAGCAGTTTGACCATGATTCATCCTATAATTGCAAGTCTATTATGTTGTTTAAACTCTATGTATGCATTGCTACTTTGTTTTAATTATGGTTAGTGGATCCTATAGTTGCATAATCTGTAGGAATACCATGTCTTTACTACCATGAGCCTAGGTTATTTGCTGTGATTGGAGTTCGTGGATGAACTCCTATCACTTAGTAGTTGTGATTTCAAATGCTTAGCAATGCTTAGATAACGGTAGAAATGGGCGATCATCGGCTTAGTCGATGGTCTTGATCACACAAATCTAAATATTACTCCTTTATGTCCAGCACTTGTGCTTTGTTAATTTGTAAAGTAAAAATCTGAAAATAAAAGATTGTTTAGACTTGGGCATATTGGATGAATGGTGTGGTTTTGGATTGTGGAAGTATGCCTAAGTCCCTAAGGACCGAGTTACTTGCGCCTCCGTCTTGAGCATATTATGTACTAACCACACGAGGGGAAATGGGACCCTCTTGACTAAGTACTTTGGAGGGTGTTAATTGGGGTCGCTCGGTTGGTGGTTTTAAAGATAAAATGTGTGTGTGTGGTGTGGGAGGAGCATTAGCTTCGGGTAGGTCGCCTAATGTCTCCTTCTCCCGTGGGTTGTGCGACTTCGAATTAGCATTGTCCATTGGAAATGTCTCGTAGGACTTAGCCGTGCCACTCACCTTTGGTAGTGTGCGTAAAGGAAAGGCGGCGGACGTGTGGGTACAGTGGTACACCTGCGAGGATAAAACTATTGAATAGCCTCGTCCCTAGGTTATGGACACGCTCGGATACGCCCGTGAGAACTAGACTACAACATTTAATTAAAACTTGACTTGGTTGGTATGAACGGAAGTTCATGCTATTGTTGTGGTGACTAATGGGTTAGTCACTTCTAGGTTGTTCATGTTGTTGTTATTATGTATTATCTCGTTGTTATTTCAACAATTAAAAATGCTTTGCCAAATTGCCTTCAATCTATTATGTTATTGCAAATAAATGTTGCTTTATGCTAAATGAGACATACAACCTCCACTTACATAAAGCGGCATGTAGCATATGTTATAGGCCTCGTTATCTTACACGTAAGTCTTGCGGAGTACTTTATGTACTCATCGCGCCCGTGGTTGTGGCATTTTTGTGGCTTTTGTTGCAGAGGAGAGGGTGAGATCCTAGAGCCTCACTTTTGTCCCACGTGTTGCGCCTTCTTCGACGGCTAGCTTGGCGGTCGGTCGATGCCTAGGGTTAAGGCACACCGATTGGCTTTGTGTTATAGCCATCTTTATGGCACTTTTGCTTCATTGTTATCTTTTAGAATTGTTGCTATTTGGCCTAAGGGCCCTCTTTTGTAATAGCTATTCCATATTAATATTAACTTCGGTTTGTTGCTTATGTACTATGTGTTGTATGGAATTGATACATTCTTTTGTTGTGAGGTATGTATCTCGCATTCGGGAGTATACATCTCTCGAGACCGGGGTTATTTGGTTGATAATACTAGGGTCAATTGGATGACTAAGTATTATGAGCCTAATAAATCCGGGTGCTCACATCAGCAAAATCAAAAACAGCACCTCACTGGAAAATGCTGACCGTGGTTTCTGGTCCGGCACTCCGGTCAGTCCAGCCAGTTAATGTCGGTCAATCCGGCCTCCAAAGAAATTTAGCAAATTTGAATTGAGGCCAAGCCAGAAACAAACCCAAGATTAAACCAAATAAGATTTGAGCAATTGTGGCATCATTCACTTTCAAGGTACTCAATTCTTGAACCCTCTTTATAGTACGGCTGTCTAGCCTATAACCCGGTCTTCCAACTAATTCACCTAAGACCGGTAAAATGAAAAGATCCTAAACTATTATACCTTGTCTTTGAGCCAAATGAACTTCATGTAATCCTTTCGCGTGCAATTCTCGGTCATCAAGAGCACCAATGGGACTTAACCTTGTACATACTCAATAAACACGTTAATCCCATATTCACATATTGTCATTAATTACCAAAACAATTTTTAGGGGCCTAGATGCTTTCAACGAAGCAGCGTTGAACCAATCGATCCGATCTACTGAACCAAACAGATGAACCTACCTGTTTCCCGAACCATTCGGTATAGGACCATCCCATCCCTTCATCCAAATAGACCCTTAATCATCGGTGGTGAACAGTGTCAAGTGGCTCCATGGTGGCGCAGTAGTGCCGTCGTAGCCAGATGAGTTGGCCGAAACTAGCCGATACTCGTTGAAACTTTCTCAAAAACTTTGATTGAAACTCGTTGAAACCTATTGAAACTTTTGTTTTGAAACTTGTTAAAACTTCTCAAAACTCTCCGACTAAAACTTGTTGAAACTTGTGTTCCAAAATCTGAAACTTGTTAAAACTTGGTTTGAAATCTTCTATAAATGCATGAAACTCGTTGAAACTTGAAACTTTCAAAATATTCTCACAAAACTTCTTGAAACATCATGAAACTTGTTGTTATACCGTTGCAACGTTGTAGCATTCCCTAGTTGCTTCTTTTTTTTGTATTTGTTTACTTTGGCTCACGAGAATTTGTTTGGAGTTGAAAATATTTGGAGGTAGTCTTGTTATTAAGCCTCTTTTAATCGTGTTGGATTACAAGGAAATACCAATGGTTTGACACTCGTCTCTAGTTTAACCAAATTACTCGTCGAGTTCAAGAAAAGAAGTTCCTTACTCCACCAAAACAAGAGTCTTTTCGTAACATCCCAAAATATGGTCCAATTAAAAATTGCATGAATTTCAAAAACTTGGTTGCATTTCAAAATTTTAAAAGCCTTGTCTTGCAAATTAAAATTTTAAAATAATTTTCCTTGTGTCAAGAATTCGGATTTACAAAAATCTAAAAGTTAATCGTGTACAAAACCATTTCCAAACCTGGACTCAAATTCAAATCAATTTTGAATTGCACACAAAAAAAATCAAATCGATTTCTTTCCCTCTTTCTCTCCCTTGAGCCGTTTCCGAGCCATCGACCCAACCCTTCCCTCTTTTTCTCCTTCCCCATCGTGGCCTAGCGTGCAGCCGAGGCCCAGCCATGTCGTCCCCCTCACTTCTCCTCTCCTTCCCTTCCCCCGAGACCCGTGTGAGTTGAGGCCGAACGCAGTGCAACAGCGCTAGCCCAACACCCTACCGCTCTCTCTTGCATACGCGATCGCTGACGATTGGGCCCTAGCCCTAGCTTCTTCCCTGTACCATCTCGCCTCGCTCTCGCCCGTTGCTGTCGTACGCATGTGCGCTGAGCGAGGCAGACATCGTCAGACCCTGCGCCTCGAGCCTCTCCCCTGCCACACCCTGCCGCGACCTTGTCACCTCACGAGCATGTCTTGCTCACCCGCGCGCCGCTCACAAGATCTCGCGCCCGAGCCGAACCATGTCATCACACTCGTCTCCTCTATATTTAAGTTGCGGTCGAGTGCGTCATCTTTCTCACTCGCTCCTCCTCTATGTTTTCTCCATCTCCCCCCTCCTCTCTACCTTAGGTGGAGGAGAACGCGAGTCACGCCGATCACCTTCCCCAATTCCAACTGCCTGCTTCGCCCGTCGATTTCTACCATTGAGGTGAGCTTCCACCTTCATTGTCTCACGCATCTTGGTCTCCTCGACCACCTCTTACTTGTGCTCACCTTGCCCTACTTGTTTCCTCAAACTAAGGGCTGAGTGTTGTCGCCATCCACAGAGATAATCGGGGCACGTCCACACCGTCGCCGACCCATTCTGCCTTCCCCCCGATGAGCTTCAACCTCGAAGCCCTTGTCTCCCGGGTTCGCTTTGACTTCCTCTCCCTAATGCACACATTCTTCTTCCTTGCCGTGCACTAGAGTCATCATAATGTGTCTTCCTCCTGGACGCCGGCCCAAAGCACGAAGACCTCACCACCACCATCTTTCCCCTTCCTCGCTTAGGCCCTGGGTGAGTCCTTCTGTCCCAGTATGCTCCAGCTAGTCACAAACTTGGTAGGCTAGTAAGTGAATCACCTAGATGACCATAGTGTAGCCGTGTCGTAGCACCTCGCCGCACCGCCACAGGCCGCTGTGGAGAGCTCAGTGCGTCACATCTCTTGGAGCACCGAGGGCATCCCTAGCTTCTCTTTAGCATGTAGATGGTAGTTTAAGCTTCAATTCCCATGTGTGTTAAATCGTGTTGGGTAGTTGCCTCTGCCTATAGCGTCATCCTTGTTGTAGCACCACTGCCTCGGTCCATCTCTCGCCGCGTCGTCACCACTGTTAGGGTCGCCTTGGACCCTACAACCCATTTTGGGGATCATGGGTAGTTACTGGAGCCTTCTCCGCTAGCGCCAAGCTTGGTCGAGCTCGACCATGCCTACTCTGCTTGCTCCTCTGTTCTGGGAGGAAGACGATGACCGTAGAATTGTTGACGTGTGGGCCTAGGGTAATTAAGTTAACCATAATTAGTTAGGGGTTAGTAGTTAATGTTTGTATGACATGTGGGACCTCGGTAATTAGGAAATTTAATTAAGTCGTAGGTTAGTGTACGTGTGTATGACATGTGGGCCCCACCCTTAAAACTCATTGCATAAACTTGGTCTGTAGACTGAAGCCGCTAACGTGTGGGCCCTCTGGCCCTGTGAACCGTCAAGTGGACCGAGTCCATGTGGACTACGGTCCCACCTGTTAGTCTCTCAGGTTTTCCTGAATAAAAATAATTAGAAAAGATATTAAAAACCCGGTTGGACCGATTTGTCAGCCACATATGCTTTTCCTGGAGAAAAATAATTCGTAAAAAAATAAAAACCCAGCTGGACCCCACCTATCAGCCGTAGTGGATTTTCTTATGAAAATTAATTGAAAAATAAAATGAAAATCCGACCGGTCCCACCTGTTAGGGATTTCAAATGTATTGGAATTTTCTCTCAGGTCAAACTTTGAAGAGCTCGTTCTTCCTCGTTTTAAATCCAAATGATTTTATTTTTGTTTCTAAATTTATCTAAATTGAAAACCTTTCCAACAATACAAAATCATATTTTTTTGAGTTCATGTGTATTTATTCGAAGTCGCCATTTTACGCCTAAATAGATTCCAACGTCGCTGAAAACTTCACCACTGCTTCAGGACAAGATCAAGACCAAGTGATGTCCACTGTTGAGCAAGACAAGTCCTTACAATTGATCATGTTGAATCTACTTTTCAAATGCAAATTACTTTGCTAAATTTAAAGTATTACTTGCATGCTTATTATAATTTATGAAATACTATGTTAAATATTGATACCTAGCTATGTCATATGTTATTATTTACTATTCTCCTCCTTGATTGTTGATATCACGACTACCTTGTCACCCTAGGCTAATTATCATAATAAACTTATCCTTGGTTAATTAAAAATTGGATAATGGCTATGCCTAGATATGCTTAGTGGTTGAATTAAATATGACACAAACATTATCATTACAAAACTTAGGATATAACATGATTCATAGAGTGGTAACATGGGTTACCACTGGAAACATGAAAATGTTTTACAAAATAGTGGAGACTTGGGCGAGTGGATGGAATGAGATCGGTGCAAGGGTTGCATGAGGGTCGAGTTTGTGGATTGTCGAGCCTGAGTCGATTAAGCATCGAATCATGTGCCACATTTTTTGAACTAATAATCGTGCAACCACAAGTCTAGTATGGGATAGACCTAGCTGAATAATTTACTGAGTCATGGTGCTATCGCCATATTGTGTGTAGTTTGGGTGGGTGATTGGGCCTAGGTTGTAGGAGGGCATATCTCTGGGTATGCACCCATTGAAAGTAGTGGTGGTACCTTGGAGTTAATGTGTTCAAACGCCCGAGGATCGAACCCCTTGGATGGTGTAGTGTTATGACAAGTTATTGTAAAGGCTTTGTTATGATCTTCTTAGTCGTACATCTATGGGAGTGTGTCGGTTGGACATTAATAGTTGATCATATATTGTGGGTAAAGTTGTATAACCTCTATAAAGAGTGTGTGTGTGTGTGTGTGTGTGTGTGTGTGTGTGTGTGTATTCGAATAGGTCATGCCCCCAGTCATAGGCGTGGTCCTAAAAGCCACACTGGTTAGTTTTGATAAAATTTTGTATGGGAACATATTAACTTAAAAATGGTTGGAGCAACGAGATAATGGTAGGTGGATGGAACCTTGACGTATAGAGTCAGGTGGATGGAACTTGATGTCTAGAGTCTGGGGGTTGGAACCTTGACGTCTAGAGTCAGGTGGATGGAACCTGATGTCTAGAGTCTGGGGGTTGGAACCTGATGTTTGGAGTCAGGTGGATGAAACTTGATGTCTAAAATCTGGTGGTTGGATCCTGTTGGACTGAAAAGGCGACTAGAGGGGGGGTGAATAGGAGCACGATCTCTTTTTCTCTTTGATCGAATTCAATACTATTTTCACTCCAATAGCTATGAAACCTATGAAGATCAATATACAAGCATAGCAGAAGACTTGTATTGAATCCAATCAAAACCCCAAAGCAAATAGACTAAAATCACAAAGAACTCGAATCCAAATGAGTTGGACGGTCATACCTCCTTGTACCTAGCGGTCTGACCTCTCCATAGGCGGTCTGACCGGCAAATGGTTGGCGGTCTGACCTCTAGCCCAATGAACAGTAAAATTAGCCTAAATTCAAAATAATAAATTAGTCTAACTTTTGATCCACAACTCCAAACTTCACGAAACTTAAAACATACCTTCTTTAGGATGTTAGGACTTATTCCAATCAACGATCGTGAAGATCATTACCAAAGTTCCGACCTTTTTCCGTTTGAGTGAAAGTTGCTTTAAAACCGAGTTAAAACCAAAATATGATCTAAAAACTTGCTCATGGGTAGAAGGTGATCAAGATAATCCTAGATGTATTCCCACATATCATAGCAAGCAGAATCCAGGCCAGAAACCAAAGGAAAACTAACGGATCAAAGAAAGCCCCAAAATCACAAAATAGAGAGCAAGAACAACAAGAGGCTCATCTTGAGGAATCTTGCTTGGATTGATTTGAGATTAATGTTGGTTTACAGCCACTCCATCCAAGAGGACAAAGGCTCAACACTTGAGCACACAATCAATCCAACTCTCTAGAACCCTAACCTCTCCACTTTTCTCTCCTAACCCTAAAACACAAACTAGGGTTTTAGATATATGGGTTAGGAGGTGCACAACTAGTACCCTTCCCTATTTATAGTAGAGGCTAGCTTCTAGAAGGATATCCCTAATGGGCACCCGTTAAGCCCACATACAAACGAGTTTCACTTACGCACGTATTTCAAAGCGATGTTTTCATCTTCTCTTGACCTAAACCACTTCTCCTTGCGTCGTCTTACACCGCGGTTTAGCTAAAAGCCATTAAGGCGGTATTTAGGTGAAGTTACCAAAATACCCCTTCTCGATCTTTCTCCAAAGACCGAGTCCAATCTTCATGAAGCAATCCCATGCTTCGCCACGTGTAGGTTGATCAACAGCTCTCTTCATGTCGGCAAGTCTCTCTCATCCGGCTCCCAATGAAACCACCATGGCACTTGCACCGACCCCACGTCGCTTGATGCAACCCGTCGCACCGAACTTCCCATTCGGTCATCCTAGTCCATTTTGCGCCATGCTTGAGTCTTCTGACTTCACCCGGCATCCTCGATCATTCTGAACCTCAGCTCTCCAAGCCTAGTCCCGATCATCCTCGCCGTTGATCGTCGTTGACCACCAAGCTTCCTGCACAACAATAGACAAAGAAATCGATTTCGGGAATAAATTCTTCGCAACTTGACCCATGTTAGTCAAAACATGCATCATGCAACACATATGCACTGAAACCCATGAACTTGACCAAACCAACAAACATCGCCGCCAAGTTGGCCGACAAACAAGTTAAAACTGGTCAGACCGCCACCCATGACCGGTCTAACCACCCTCTGGCTGGTCTGACCGCCACCTGGCCAGTCTGACCGCCCAGCAAGGGACTTAGCCAAATTTTCTCCCTCAAAATCCGAAACCTCTCTAAAAATTTCAAATGAATAGAACTTTTGACTCGAAGATCCAAAAATTATGAGACCATGTGTAGAAGAATCCCCTCTTGCATACACCTTCTATTTTTGGCCTAGCTCCAAACTCAAAAACACTTTTATGGCCGGTCAAACTGCCGCCCATTGGCCGGTCTGACCGCCAGCCATTAGACTCGAGGCTTGGCCGATCTGACCGCCAGAGGTGGCTAGTCTGACCGCCACCTTGGCCGGTCTGACCACCTGGAGCCTGACAGAACCTGAACTTTGCCGAAAATGAGTGTTTCGACAACCTTCAACGTCATTGCCAATTGTATCATCATCCTAAGATCGTGAGCACATCCTCGTGATATCCACAGAACCTAATGTCTAGAGTCAGGTGGATGGAACCTGATGTCTAGAGTCGGGTGGTTGGAACTTGATGTCTGGAGTCAGGTGGATGGAAACTGATGTCTAGAGTCGGGTGGTTGGAACCTGATGTCTGGAGTTAGGTGGATGAAAACTAATGTCTAGAATCTGGTGGTTGGAACCTAATGTCTAGAGTCAGGTGGATGGAGTCTAGAATCTGGTGGTTGGAACCTTGTGATTTAGAGTTGGGGTGGATCGACCCTAATGTCTAGAGTCAGGTGAATGGACCTGATATTTGGAGAAAGGTGGATAGAATCTCATGAGTGGTAATAGGTGAATGGAACCTTATTATGTAATAAAACTTACTTATACAAATGACACTTTGGTTTTAAGTTAAAAGTATATGTCAAAGGCTTGAAAAATAATTACAATATTTGAGCTAAACCTGCTTTGTGCTAAAATAAACATAAACACATCCTTTGGCAAGCCCAGCATATATGTATGCATTTGTGTGAGGACTTGTTGACTTCGTTCGTACTCATTGTTGCTCAAATATGTGGATTCAGACTGCGAGACTAAAGACCCGGTGTATGGATACTTCTATTCGTCCGGCTTTGGAAATAAATATGATAGCGATAACTAGGTCGTAGCCCCAGTCGATTGCCTATCATGGAGGCTCTTTTGGTTTATTTATCTTCCGTTGATGTTTACTCTTTGAACCTGATGGCCTATCGCCCCGTTATGTAAGAATTTGGCCTTAAGACTTATTTGTGATTCTTTATGTAATATCAAATACTCTTTTACTTAAGCGAACGTATGGATGTGATATTCATCAATATTGTACTGCATGGGTTAGCTACTGATCATAAGACTAGCTCGGCATACATAGAGGGTTTGTATGCAAATCCGGGTCCGACACTTTTTGGGGTTGCTGTCATTGTTGATACTAAGTCATAGCTGCCGGATACACTAGCCACCAGCCACAACTCCGTCAATCCGTATCTGGCTCCTCTCCCCTCTTCTCTAACGTTCTCGACAGCATTAAGCGGGTGGGACTCATTGATTTCCAAAATTAATTTTAGTTTTTTTTATTTTTTTCCCTAGATCAAGTTATTCTATTTTTGTTATGCCCCAACGAGTTCTCAATCAGATTTCCTTCACTTGTATGGGTTTTACCGGACTGACTCATCTGGACGATATGGCGACGCTTATGCCAGAGCTCAACAATCTTCTTATTGCAAGATCTGGAGTCGCCAGCAAAGAAGATAAAAGAAGTCCGGCATATTTACCGACTCAATGACTCGATGTAACAGGAGAGGAGAACATGTAGAACCTTTAATGTAAAAAGTTGGGACCGTACATACTTTATTATGAGCTATTAATATAAATCAGAACATCCATGTAAAAAACAAGTGGGTTGTGGAATAAGGGCACATGCTCTAAAATGCAACGTTAGTCAACATTTTTTATTGAAATCTATGTTTCTAAAACATAAAGAAAGTATAACACCATTGAGGTTCTCTTTGAGATAAATCTATTTATATAATTTACAAACGGTAAATCGAAATATTCATTGTGATATTACTGCCAGAGTTAAAATAGTTTGATTGTAGGCAATGGCTTGGTTAAATTACAAAAAAATATTGCATTCATGATCTGGGTTACTATCAACATAAAGTTTTCCACGCAGGAAAGATACCAACATAACAAGGTTTGTCATGTGCTCGATAAGGGAAAACTAGCAATGCTAGCGTCTCAATGCTACCAATCATCATTATCATCGTATCATGCGCACTCCATATGATAATTCGGTCCGGTAGCATGCTGGTTAAGGGAGCGAAATAGGATGATAGGAACATTCATTCTAGACCAAGAGCGTGCATTCTTCCCATCCAACCCAAGGCTCGTAACTAACCCACACTCCCACAAGCCATCAGACAGTAGTAGGAAGAAACATCCCATACCATCTATGGCACATGACCTGTTACAGCACCACATGAGGACTCGAACCACAGACACAATGGCTCACACAATGCAAAGCAACTTCTACTTGCTACCAAGGACAGCAGTGATGGGTTTTCTGGATTTTGAAAAGCAATCGTGGAATTTCTGAAGACTCATTATCATCGAATGGCGCTAAAAAAATACCACTGTAAATATCACATCAACACTCTTCCCATGTAAATGTTCGTCATTCGTGTCCCCAAACATATCTCTAATAATGACATTGGAATCTTCAGGCAGAAGCTCATTACACAAAACAACAACACTAAAGGCTAAAGCAAGCATACAAATACACAAGAACTATAAACTGAAATTCTGACACCACATCCTGCAATTTTGAGACAACCGGAGATTCCAACTTCATTGAGATCGACAGAATAGATGATGGAAACAAACGTGGAAATTTATTCAGTCATCAGCTCAAATATCAAAGTTCTCTACATGGTCCCAAGATAAATATGATCAGATAGATTTCCATAATGGGGATGCATCAGGCGCTTAGATCTTGTCAAGGGCCTGAACAATGTCATTCTTCAGGTCCTCAAAATCCTCCACTCCAATGCTGAACCTGATCAGGTTGTCCTTGATCCCATAGATGTCTCTCTGCTCCTTTGAATCCCTATTTATGAATCACAGCTCAAAAGTAAGCACAACTGAATGATATGATTCATTTTGAACGATTGAATGTGATAAATATATAGTTCATACCAGTAGGACATGATGGCAGGCTGATCAATTATGCTCTCACAACCCCCAAATGAAGGGGCGTGGTAAGGTATCTTGACAGAATCAATAAATTTCCTAGTAGCATCGAAGTCTCCCGCAACCTTAAACATGCAAGGAAATTTAGAAATTAAAACATGAGATATTGTCAATAAATTAGTACAATGGTACAAAGACAACAAATTACCTCAAAACTGACAACACCACCAAAGCCAGTCATTTGACTCTTAGCGATGTGATGTTCTGGGTGACTTGGCAAGCCAGGATAGTAAACACGTGCAATCTAGGAATATGAAACAAGAGCTTCAGTTAAAACAACAAAAACATGGACGGCCAGTAGTTTTGTACTATGAATAAAAGGAACACAGTTTACACGCCTTTGGATGTTCCTCTAAAAACTGGGCCATCCGCAGTGCAGTATTATTCTGGCATTGTACACGGAGATGCAGTGTCTTCATGCCTCGAAGGATCAAGTAGGCAGCATTCTGATATCACAATGCAAAGAAATATAAGAAACAAAAAAAATCAGAACATTCAGCAATGGTATATAAGACAGAAATAGAATGACATAGAAGAACACAAAGTATATTTGAGACTACTACTCAAATTGCTTTCAACAGGTTCAAGTCAACAATGGAGTAGAACAAGGATAACAATGTCAATAAAGCTAGACGTTCGGTACCTGTCAGATCAAGCTTCTGAATATGCGGAGTACCATACTAGTATATAATTAAGGAACACAAACTATAACAACAATCATTTCATTTTGACCCATGTAAAGCTTGACAATATCTAGGAGTGAAAAATAGAACTAGATGATTTTTACATATGTAGCTTCTTAGTATATAATTAAGGAACACAAACTATAACAACAATCATTTCATTTTGACCCATGTAAAGCTTGACAATATCTAGGAGTGAAAAATAGAACTAGATGATTTTTACATATGTTGCAGTGAAGAGAACAGGATATCTTTGTTCTTTCCGGTTTAATTTGCTCTATGGAGGCTTGCAGGACACCACAATATGAGGCTGGCAACACACAGGCATGGCGAAAAAGATTATAAAAGCTCCTGATATATAGTAATTTAACTTGCTAGACAGAATTAAACAATTTTCTAAGTTCTAACAATAAAAAATAGAAGCTTGTCACTACTGTGACTGCCTATAATGAATGCAAACAAGGTGCAAGAGATGGAGAGAAATTTCACCAATCAAACTTACCGGATTTAGAACACCACCAACTACATGGTGATAAATGCGGACTTTGGAAACTAGCTCATCCCTGCCACTGATACAGCCTCCAATAACCTAAAAAAACTCTCGTTAATGCAAATCTATATCTGTAAAGAGAGTAGAGGAAGTTTGGTCCATCAACTCACATCATTGTGCCCAGCAATGTACTTCGTTGCAGAATGAATAACTAGGTCAGCACCTAAAGTTAGTGCCTTCTGATTGATAGGGGAGGCAAAGGTACTATCAATACAAAGCAATGCTCCCTTGCTATGGCACATATTTGAGACGAGCTCAATATCAATGCATCTGAGAAATGGATTAGTAGGAGTCTCGGTGAAGAATAGAGATACCTGAACATAGATCATTAACAAATTAGGCTATTTGTTGATAAATAGATCTATGCCAACATTGGAGGTGTAAGAATAGACAAATATCACACTCACATTATTATTATCCAGTGCATTTTGGAGAGCATCCATGTCAGCAGGTCTAATAACAGTCATCTGGACATAAAGTGTATCACAAGATAAGCAACACATGGTAAACATTGCTATAAAAACAGATGCAACAAAGTATTCTCGCAACATTTCGAGATTAGTTAGCATTGTGTGGATCATGATTAATTAGTATAGACATCTGAAATCCTAGATCTTGAATGCAGTTCGCATTTCTGCATAATGTTTAATCCTTCAGTGAGTATCCTATGATGTGCAGTACATTTTAGGCTTCTACAAATTGCTTGCAAGCCACAAGCCCTGACAGCAGTTACAGAATCAAGTATTTGTATGCAATAGTACCGCAATGAATGCCTCTTATTGGCTCTCACACAACTAACTGGACTGTAAACAGACAATGTAATCATATTACTGAAACAACAACATGGGCATAAGGATAGCGCAAATTACCGAAATTCCCCTCTTAGGGAGCTCAGTCTCCATGTAAATTCTCGTCTTGCGGTAGCAATCAGTGGTGGTCACAATGTGCCCACCCGCTGGAACAAGTGCACTGAGCATAGCCACACTTGCATACATCCCTGACGCCACAAAGACAGTGGACTCAGCTTTCTCCAGTGCACTGCAGCATCAAAACTCACAACTATCAAAATCCCCACCCAATGCAACCAACAAGGCATCAAACATTTCATCCACAAAGAGACAGAATAAACACTTCACCTCATCTTCTTCTCCAATGCCTCCGTGGTCGGGTTCCCATACCTCCCGTACTCGAAGCTAGCATGCCTCCCCTCCTAACGAAAAGTAAGATTGGAATTTCCGCAATAGATCTATCAAATTTGACAACTGCATCACTGAATATTCATCAAAGGCAGGATGTTTCGAACCTTGAAGTCGATTAGCTCCTGCGTGTTGTTGAACCAGTAGGCGGATGTGTTCACTACTGGCGTGGTGATCGCGTCTGTAGCGATCCTTCTCCCCAGCCTCTCGCCTTTTTAAAATCAAATCAGCAAACGGATCAAAAACAAAAGCATGGCCGTAAGAAATAGTGCTAGATCTGACAGGAAAGAGGCGAGCGAGTGGGCTACCTGCGTGGACGGCGAGGCTGGCGTCGGAACCGAGCAGGGTGCGCTCGGCCAATGCGGCGGCTGATGGCTGCGCGAGCTTGGCGTTGGGGATTGCGCCAACCTCGGCCGCCGCCGCCGCGGAGGCGGCGGCGGATGCGGCCGCGGCGTGGGAGGAGGCGCCGCGGGCGCGGCCGCCGCCGCCGGAGTGGGGTGGGCCGGTGGGGCGGTCGGACCACGCGGCGGCGACGATCTGCGCGACGCCGATGTTGCTGCAGTTGCGGCGGGCCTTGGTGCTGAGCTGGCGGACGAAGTTGGGCGGGAAGCGGAGGATGGTGGTGGAGGCGAGGGCGCCGCCGGAGTCGGCGGCGAAGGACGCCGGGGAGGAGAGGGAGACGGTGGCCATGGGGGGCTAGGGTTTGGGTGGCGGCGCGGGGCGCTTGGTCTCGGCGGCTTCGGGGTGGGTGGCGCTCGTGTGGCCTTCCGAAATGGGGAGCGGCGTATTTGTAGTGAAGCCAGGTCGACGGCATTCCTCGGTTTGGTAAGTGCACGTTTATCGCTACGTGCACCAAGCGAAAACGAAATTAATTATGGGGAATTTGTCGCTTTGCCACACCTTACACGTGATTTCTATCGTTTATTAAGTTTCTGTTAATAGAACAAATGTCACATATTTTATGAGTCATTTGATTATTTACCCTTTTGGAGAAAAAATTGCCAATTTTGTCCATATCTTCTTATTCCCGCTTCTTCTTTTTGCTCTGTCCCTCACCTCCCCAATGACCATAGCCAGAGCTCGAGCCAACACCGGGGGCGCCAACCGCCGCCTCTGTCTTCCTCTCTCTCTCTCCCCATGGCTCGGGCAGCAAGGTTGCCAAGGCGACGCGGGACTCGACGAGGTGGCAATGTCGGCACAAGGTGGCCATGGCCGGGCGGGCGAGGCGAAGCTACGCCACCACCAGCGTCAATCCAAGCACCCAAATAAGTGAATCACCGCGTTGCCACGGCTTCTTCCAACCCAATCGCGGTCGTTTAATGACGCTTGCTTACCACATATAAGGTGTGGCAAAATGGCAATTTTCCCATTAATTATTTGCAACGTCCGTTTGTTCACAGATTTTTTTTCAGAAATCTCATATGAAATAGTTCAATTCTCAGATGAATCGCGAAATACTCCTGCATTCCAAACCAGCCTGAGCTTCTCTCAGTTCTCACCTTTCGGTTCGGCATGCGTCCCCTCTCCACTTTGGTTTGTAACGTGAACAATGTTTTTATAGATGTAGTATAAACGGTGCTCAACAATTAAACAAATGAGATACCACCAAAGTATAACTAATTATATATAACATTTTTCTCGCAAAAATCTATATAATTTTATTTGAATTATGAATATATGTGCATACATTAATAGAAATGCAAGAGCATCCTCAAAATTCTAATATATTGAAACAGTCTCAAACGACACACAGTAAGGTTACAGGTATGTTTGGTTTGTAACTTCACCTTTCGCTCACTAAAATTGATCGTCACAAAAGAAAACCTTAGTGAAATTGAGGCTATCAAATTTTGGCTTTACAACCAATCTTAGCTAGCGTTTAGCTCGTGTCCCTAATTTTAGTCTACGACGTTTACACCAAAGCCTTAGCTTATTTTCTTACTAAAAGTTTTACTAAAGTAAGACCGTGAGTAATTGGCTAAAGTTTTTGCTAGTCACTCTTTAGCAGCCAGGCTAGGCAAATTTGGTCAAAAACAAACGTACAGAGCATCTGATGAAGTTTACGGGAGAAGAAGGTTGGTGTTGTAGCAATAAGAGCCATTAGAGTGGCCAAACAATGGGATCCAATATTCCAATTGGCTGGCTAGTGGACTAAAACTACAAGAACACGGCTAGGCGGCGCGGCTTCAGGTTCCCTACATTGAGTCTATGCACCATGGTTGCCCAAAAATAACAGTGGTCTAAAACGGGCAGGACATAGTTTTTGTCTAATGTAGTACTGTTTGCACATGAATAGCAAATCTAAATTTCTCCGGATAACAAAGCTAAAAATGGCATCACGGACTCATCAGCAGACGAAAAATTAATTACGACTAAATTAACTACGACTAATCAACTACGCTAAGTAACCGCGACTAATTAATTACGAAATTTACGATGACTTAATTACGAATAAATTAATTACAACTAGATAATTATAATATAGGCCATCTGGACCAGGGGCGTGCTGACGAGGGAAGTCCCCTTCTCTAGAGCACTTACTTGGGAAGTCCCCTCCCTTGAGGCACGGACTTGACACATGTCGCCCACCGGTGAGTCTGTAGTGCTGTTTTTGATTTTGCTCTCCGAAGGGGCTAGATTTGTTATTTCACGTGCAAACAATGCTATATTAGCCAAAAACTCGGACAGGCAACGAGTTTTTGCTTTGACTCGCTTCTGCTTTGGCTTAGTCAGGCCCTCAGGGTGGGGCGGATTAGAATCAACTAGGCAAACTATGCTATGTCCGGTTGAGTTGAGTTTTAAGTTGGATGTATTCTCAAATATATTAAAAAGAATTCTTCAGTAAATTTCATAGGTCATGGTCGACAACCCACATCCACCGAGAAAAAAATTTCTACGACATGGGTGCCACATAGAATCATACGACACTACCCCTAGAATGAGGACATGTGGCAACCACGAATTCTCAAGCATCCCACCCTCTAACTCCCATTGTTCCATATTTTTTCTTCCCACGTTGCCCCTCGCATGATCCCATCTCGTCACGCGTTAATAATTAGGGTGAAACCAATCGACTTCATTGTGCCTTGGCTACTAGTACAACAACCGAACGACGAGAAGGAACACGAAAGGATCCATGTTCATGCCCCCCTTTGGTTGTCGTCTTGATCGCCAAGGCACAATGAAGTCAATTGGTTTTACTCTAATGAGTAATGAGATAGGATCGTCGGAGGGGCAACATGGGAAGAAAAATATGGAAGAATGGGAGGTTGAGGGTGGGATGTTTGAGGATTCGTGGTTGGTCATTGGTCAGTCCAGTGGGTCCTAGTTTTCGGGCTCTAGACCTAACATGAGACCGACAAAATAATTTGTAAAATGACCTTTTCATTTTTTTTTCTGTTTGGGCCTTCGGGTTAGGCCAGGCTTGATCACGGTATTTCAAGGTTTGACTTTTTCGGCCCCAGCCCAACCCTGGCCCCCGAACTAGCCTAACTCAATGTCTATGCACCTGGTGTATGTGATTTCTTTGGTAGTTTGCTTGGACTTATCAGGTCGCTCGACTATTGGGCCCACGCTTACGAATGCACAGTCACACAGAAAGGCATGAAGTGGGCAACAAAAAATGTCATTTTCCTCGCACAACTCGTCGGCTGACTTGGACTAAATCATTTTGGTTTATCTGTTTCTCTGCTATTACAAACGAATCCTTTACGAGCAGATTCATCCAATACGGATCCAAACCCTTGGGTATGTTTAATTCGAGGTCTGAGAGTCGTGTCTGAGAAAAAGTGGTGTTTGAGAATAGCCTGAGAAGTAGATGATTTTTGTTTGGTCAGGCAAACCTGACGATATGGTGTTTGGTTGATGATACGTGCTTGGAGATAAAAAGAAAGGAGATATAACTAAAAAAGAAACAAAAGATGTTGCCTGGGAGGCATTGATTTTGTACACCTGGTTGACAGGCCTGCAAACAAGCGAATCCCAGACAGCTATCCGATTGCTCCCCGGCCAGGCAAGCTCTCCTCAGGTAGCAAACCAAACACGCTCTTTGTCCGCCGATCGTTGCCAGCCACATCACACTGCTACCAAAATCTGGCCACAAATCGCTAGAACCAAAACCATACGACAAATCTAATCGCAGGGGCGGAGCTTCATGCAGGCCAACCTAAGCCACGTCCATCTCTGTGTGTATAGTTAAGAAACTAGCAGCTTATGCTACATATTAGACTAAATAATGATTAGTTTTGCTCCTTTAGTCCATCAATTTATAAGTTCAAAGCTTAGTTTTTAATGTTGATGTTCCATCTTTATAGATGGCCCCCTAATCTTTGGTCCAACTCCCCCGCTGTCTAATTGCAGGACGACCTAATTCTTTGAACGCACAGTACTGTAGGCCGACATCACAAGCTTACCAGTGACTCAATGAGATGGTCGGAGAGAGGGACCAGCAAGCCTTCTGGCGACACGAATCAGACCACAAAATGGTGATTAGGGGGCGCGTAACCTTATCAACTAATCGCGATTGTTTAGCGCCTGCTACGTCGTCTTGCAGGATAAAGACACTGCGTGCGTGTAGATCCAAATAAGCAACAAGAAGATTGGTTTCTGATGTATTCGTTGAACACATACACCAATCATGCAAAAGGCCTGGAAAAAAAAGAGGCCCTCGACGACCTGCTAATGGGGAAGCAAATTTTCCAGAGAGGCCTCTTTTCCCATCGTCCGATCGTCCTCACCCCTTTCGGTACTATTTACGATAGACAACATTCATAAGAGACCCTCACTGAGACCCCTCCCATAAAATTTGTTTTCTGCTAATGTCCACAAAATCTTACGCTGAAGTGACCGTGGATTCTGCGGATCTTGTCGTGACTGTATGTGTAGATCCGTCCGCAAGCGTGCTTCCATTTCAACGATGCCCCTCGCGCCAATCATTTTCACCGAGAAGAAGAAGAGAAGGGATGATTGAATTTCTGACACAAATAGCACCGTTGCGTTATTTTTTTTACAGCAATAGCGTCCCTCATAACGAAATAGCAAAATTGACGTCTCGACCACATGATCATCAGCTGAACTCAATGTGCACACGACGCGTAGTCTCGTCTGGCCCGTGCCCGGCTGGACACCCTCCACGTCGCCTTGTCCGGCCGGTGACCGGCCGGACGCCCTCCTACGTGGCCTCATCGTCTCATCTGGCTCGTGGCCGGCCGGACGTCCCGCAAATTAACGGACGGAAATTAACTAACGAATGAAATTACGGATTAGCTGGCCCAGATATTAACTAACAGACGAAATTACGGATTAGCCGGCCAGATGTCGCCTCCACCGGCCCGTGACCGACCGGACGCACATTAACGGCCGCAAATTAACGGTTCATGTCCGGCTCATGTCCCCTTTGCTTCTCTTGAACTATTATTGTAGTGTCTTTGCCTACTGTAGATTGTGTCCGTGCCTCACTTTGAATCTTATCATGGGGCTTCTTTCTACTATATCTTGTTGCAAATTAAGACCGTCTTAGGCTCCACCGGACACCGCCGGACGCCCCTGTTGACTCCAGTAAATTGATCGGCACAAGTTGTAAATATTGAATTTTTGGCTCAAATAGCACGTTTGTGATGTTTAATTACAAAAGTAGGGTCCGTCGCAACGAAATAGTAAATCTGAAGCCTCTCCCGCACGATCACCAACTGGACGTGATGTCCACACAGCACGTCACCTTCGCCGTCCACACAGCGATCGCAAATTACATTAAACAGTTAACAACCATAAATTACATTAAATAGTTAGCAACCGCAAATTAAATAACCATGTAGCCTCCTTCTCCAGCTCGAGACAAAGAGTAACGATAGATAGAGACAGATTAATTAATATATAATCTAGCATGTGGTACAATACACTATCAAATAATATCATCCATATTAAACTGATAAATTAACTAATATTGTCCTATTTGATTGGGGTACACGGGATAAATTAACAAAGATTGTCATATTTGTCCAGCGACGAGGATACGTGACTCCCAACTCCTGCAAGGGAGTAGTACACGGGGTTTAGAGAGTATGTGGGGTTTGGTCCATCCGTAATTTAATGTGGATGATATTCTTTAACATTGTATTGTACCTCATACTAGATTATATATATTAATTAATCTGTCTCTATCTATCTATACTCTTTGTCTCGGGCTAGAGAAGGAGGCTACATGACTATTTAATTTGTGGTTGCTAAATATTTAATTTGCCAACTATCTAATGTAATTTGCGGTTGCTAACTATTTAATGTAATTTGTGGTCGCTAATTACGTTTGCGTCGTTCAGCCGATCAGGGGACGGTGGAGACGACGTGCTGCGTGGACATCGCGTCTGGTCGGTGACCGAGCGGACGAGGCTTCAGATTTGCTATTTTATTGCGACCGTCGCTACTTTCATAATCAAACATTGCAAACGTACTATTTGAGCAAAAAAAAAAATCAATATTTACAGCTTGTGCTGATTAATTTGCTAATATTTACAGCTTGTGCCGATCAATTTACTGGAGTCAACAGGGGTGTCCGGCCGTGTCCGGTGGAGCCTAAGACGGTCTTAATTTGCGGCAAGATATAGTAGAAAGAAGCCCCATGATAAGATTCAAAGTGAGGCACTGACACAATCTACAGTAGGCAAAGACCCTACAATAACAGTTCAAGAGAAGCAATTTCCGTTAATTTGCGGCCGTTAATGTGCGTCCGGTCGATCGTGGGCCAGTGGAGGCGACATCCGGCCAGCTAATCCGTAATTTCGTCCATTAGTTAATATCCGGCCGGCTAATCCATAATTTCGTTTGTTAGTTAATTTCCATCCGTTAATTTGCGGGACGTCCAGCCGATCACGAGCCGGACGAGGCGAGGAGGCCACGTAGGAGGGCGTTCGGCCGGTGACCGGTCAGACAAGGCGGCGTGGAGGTTGTCCGATCGGTCATAGGCAAGGCGGCGTGGAGGCAATGTGGAGGGCGTTCGGCCGGTCACAGGCCGGACGAGGCTGCGCGTCGCGTGCACATCGAGTCCGGCTGGTGATCATGCGGACAAGGCGTCGATTCTGCTATTTCGTCGCGAGGGGCGCTACTTCTGTAAAAAAACAATGCAACAGTACTATTTGCGCCAAAAATTCGAGATGATTGGCCTCTGCTTTATTATAATTGAAATGCTAGCACCATGTGCCATCGATTTGTCGGAGCGCATGAGTGGTTTTGTATCTCGTGGAAAAAAAAGCGTCTATACGGATAAGCCAAAGTACCGGTCTATTCCTGTAGATAGCCAGGATTTTGAACTAAAATTCTAGTACATCCACAAGGATGAGCCGTGAATTTGGGTTTCCAAACAAAGCCTTAGATTGCATGAGGATGTGTTGTGCACTAAGCTGTTTTCTTAAGGGCGGTGATTTGTTATAACTTTATTTTTTTTTTTGAGCCGTGGAAGAATTTGTTTTCATATATAGGGTAAAAGGAGGACGTACATCACACACACGAAAGGCAGGTACAGGTGTCCGACTTTGCGAGGTTCTAGTACCTCACGGAGTGTAGATTGGCACGTATTTCACTGAACGCGCACACATCTATGTTCTCTAATCTCTAGTTAAATAAGGTGATCCTAGAGATTGAACCTGATGGATAGGAAAAAACGTCCTCCTCGGGTAGCTAAATTTTGAGTTGTGGCTGTATGCCATGCAAAACGGACATGCTGCAACTTTGGTGTAGAGTTGGCAGAAGGGGGGAAAGAACCAACAAGGCTTTGTAAGTCATGACGAGTTGATTCATGCGGCAGCGGCTGTCAAGAACCTGACAGGCGTCCAATTCAAAGACATGAATCAGATCTAAGTAGCTTAATTGTAAACGATTATAGGAAGAAGAGTTTGCCGCAAGCCAAAAGGTTGTGCCGGCCCTTCCTATTAATACTGCCGGATGGCCAATAGGAGATTACAACCGATTACAGATTGATTACAGAAGATTTACAAGATAAAATATAATCTCAACTACCATAATCTATGCAATGTACATACGGAAAGATATCGCTAACACTAATCAACTAACAACTAACAACTAACAGACGTTGTTCTTGTTCTTAAGAAAATGCCAGAAAATTCGGGAAATTGGTAAGGTTCTAATGATCAAATCCTACAGAAATTCGGGGGGGGGGGGGGGTGGGGGGGGGGCGGCTTGCAATCAGGTCCAAAATTTCCGATGGGGGTGCTCGAACCTCCAATCCGATTCGACTCCCTCTCCAAGGCCGTGTTTGGATCTCTCGTTTTGTGGAAACAGATTCTCCCACAACCGGTTTTAGCATTGTTTTAGAAAATCTTTGTTTGGATTAGCTAACTAACTCTTGAGATAAGTAAAACCGGTTTATTGTAAATCCATACTTTTGCGTTTTACTAAAACAAGCCGCCATCGCTTTTAGGCCAACCGATTTTACTCGACGCGTTTTCAACCATCACGAGAACGTGCGGATGAGCCGCTCTTTCAGTGCGATTCACGCGATGCAGCGTCTGCTGGTCGGTGATCGCACCGCCGCCACCACCAGTCGCCGACGGCCACCCATGAGCGTCTTCTACACCGTGTGGGTCACCGCCGGCGCATCGACTCAGCCATCCTCCGTCGCCGTTAAATCCGACGCGCCGCCACCGCCGTGCCCGCAGCCGCGGCGCCATCGTTCGACCACCGAACATCGAGTTCAAGGCGAAACACACCGAGCCACTCCTACGCCGTCGTTCCTTGGACAGATCAAGAACCTCATCGCACTTCCGGAGGAGTTCGTCGCCGCCTCAAGGCCCGCGTCGGCGTCCGGTGCAAAGACGTTCTAGTGCCTCTGGCGCACGCGTGGAAGAAGGTCACGGCGCGAGTCGGGCAAGAACGGGAAGAACGGCGCGGAGGCGGCGGCGGCGGCGGGGCGCTCTCCGGCGAAAACGGCGGCTCGGCGGCGCCCTCCTGCCGCCGAATCGTCGGTAATGGCCGCCGTGGACCTCGTGGTGGTGGTGGGAGGAAGTGAACAGATGTGAACACGAGGGAAGGAGAGGAGAGGAGAGGAGATGAGAGGAGGAGGAGAGAGAGGCGAGGCATGGGTAGTGGTGCATCGCCATGGAGCGGAGTGGTGTGATGGGAATGTGTGCTTTGGATTCTTCAACCTTTTTCTGTGACATGGAAATGATGGTGGTGCATTGGCTTGGCTTTGCCGCGCCCCTTTCGAGCCGGTGCCCATGGACGCATGAATGCATTTGAGTGTGGCTAGTCAGAGCTATCTTGTTGTTTACGCATCTCTCGCCTGGGAGCCTTCAATGGTGATCAACCAAGAGTTTCTTGGTAAATTGTACTAGCTAATGGGTCCTCAAATTTAGGTGTTGGGTTTAAGGCTGTTTAGAACATGAGAAAAATATAGTTTGGCTGGGTTGCGGCGACGAATCGGAGGGGGCGAGTTCCGTGAGGGGGCGAGGTACTCAGAAGGGGAAAGTAAGAGAGAGGTGAGTTTGTAGCAGTAGAGCGTACAGATGAGTCGATGCCATCCTGTATGTTAATCTACAGTAAAATACATTTTAAAGTATATCTTTAGCCAAACACAAAATTGGTGAAAACTTGTTTTAATTTTTTAGATCCAAACAAAGTAATCCATAAATTCATCCTAACAGAATAACAACTTAAAACCAGTTTTACTAAAAATTATCCTAAAACTAGTTTTCTTAAAACCCATTTCTTATTTCTGAGATCCAAACAACCACCAAGAGTTTCAACCCGATTCGGCAAAATCCATCCACAATCCGTGTGGGTTTTAATGCCGCCCAAGATTTGGTCCATATTACGATTCACCAACAACCTGCAGCCTCGAAAAAGTCGACTCCTTTCCAAATTCTCGAGCAGTACTAGTTAACCCACCATCGCCAACAACAATCACAGCGCAGCAACTCTGCCCAGGCTGGGCCGCTGCCATTGCGGTCGCGAGCAGGGAAGGAGAATAGGAGATGGTGCTGGAACTGGCGGTGCTACCAGACGACGTCCTCGCGTACGCCCTCCGGCGTCTCGCGCCGCGCGGCCTGGCCGCGTCCCGGTGCGTCTGCAAGGCGTGGCGCGACATCGTCGACGGCCGCCGGCTGCTGCGCCCCGACCTCCTCCCGCACACGGTGCGCGGCATCTTCATCAACTACAC
Organism: Phyllostachys edulis; assembly: GCA_036346405.1. NCBI lineage: Eukaryota > Viridiplantae > Streptophyta > Magnoliopsida > Poales > Poaceae > Phyllostachys > Phyllostachys edulis. The sequence continues at coordinate 68,876,954 of CM070549.1, forward strand.
ACTGCTATACGAGTCGGAGTTCCTCTCCCGCCCCTCGACAGGCCCCGCGATCTGCGGCAGGCTCGACTTCTTGCCCGATAAGGGTTCGGAGGTCATGGATCACTGCAACGGCCTCTTGCTTTGCAGTTGGAACGACTGCTATGTCGTCAACCCCGCGACGCGGCGGTGGGCACGCTTGCCCCCGCACCCACTGCCGCAGATGCGTGAGGACTTCCACTGGATCGCGCACCTCGTGTTTGACCCCACGGCGTCGTCTCACTACGAGGTGTTCCTAACCCCCCTCGCGCCCACGGCGACGGAATCGGAGTGGCCACCCGCGTTGTACATACTGCATGTGTTCTCGTCGACCACTGGGCGGTGGGAGGAGAGGCCATTTGTTCGGGAAGGGGAGGCCATGGGAATCATGGGATCGAGGTCACGGTTTTATAGGCTTCACGCCGTCTACTGGAGAGGAGCGCTTTACGTCCATTTCCAACCTTATTTTGTTATAAGGTACTCCCTCGGTTCGTGTAATGATATCATTTGGTTTTCACCCCGTGATTATGATTTAGTTTATGGTTATTAATGTCTCTGTGTAATGATTTGTTTTTTTTTGTGTGTGTGCAGGATATCCATGTCAAATGATAAGTACCGGGTAATTAAAGCGCCTGCAGGTATTGATCAGCTGGAGGGGGTACTAGGTCCTACACTTCATCTAGGAAGATCAGAGAAGGGGGTGTATTGCGCGGTAACTCATGACTGGCACGGGCTTCAAGTTTGGTTTTTGGATGAATCTTGCAGTAAAATGGAGTGGGTGTTGAAGCATCAAGTTCATCTTAGGACCTTCGCACGCAAGTTGCATGCACGTGAGGACGTTGATCAACAAATGGACGGATGTTGGATATTACAGGATATAAACTATCGATATCATAACTATCATAACGATGGTGACCACGAGCTACCCGTGGAAGAGAAATATGAATGGAACTCTGATGATGATAATGTTATTGACATTGAAGATAGAGCTGAAGGGGACTACAACGGATATATTGGTTTCCTTGGATTTCATCCTTTTAAAGAGATTGTCTTCTTGGATGTATCATTGTGGAGAGGAGTGGCCTATCATTGGAATAACTCCAAGTTTCAGGACTTGGGCAACTTATGCCCAAAAGATTACCACGAAATAGCCGGCCATGTGGCAGAAATAGAAGTGTCTTTCCCATACACGCCTTGCTGGATGGAAGAGTTCCATGGAGACTATGACTATTTGGATGTTCAACTTGAAGGTTAGCATGGAACAATGGAACAGATAGCATACTCATGTTTGAGGCCCTATTATTTTAATTTGTATACAGATTGATTTCTATTGCGAAATAATTTGAGTGGCTGTCTCCAATTTTGTGTTTTTATGAGTATTGTCAATCATGAAGATCTTATCAGTTCTTTTCTTAATAGCGAGAATCCTATCAGATAGTTTGTCATGTGAGTCCAGTTTATTATTCCTCCATTTGAATAAAGTAGCTCTGGACATTACCCCGTGTAGCTCGAACTTCTAAGAAAAGTTTAACTAACCTGGCCAACCCATATCATATATATTAGGGATAACTGATTATTTGCCACTGCAAAAAAGAACCTTCTAGGATTTGTCATACCTAACAATACAATCTATAATTTACCACTTCAAAAGTTGGTTACTTAATAATTTGCCATTTTATTCTTTTAATGATATTTCTTATGTTTTCTCTCTTTTTTCTCTACGTGAAATAATCTTATTGTCCCTCTCCAATGTAATAATCAATTACCCCTTTTAATATGGAGAGGTACCTAGAGTTGCAAATTATAAATTACATTATCAGGAGTGACAAATCCTAAAAGGCTCTTCTTTGTAGTGACAAATAATCAATTATCCCTATATAATATTATATCTCTATTACTATTGTAACCACGGATCGTTCTGTTTGCTTATGGTAAACAAAACAGGGTCAACAGTTCAACATTGTCTCTTTGCTAAAGAAAAGAAAACTGAAACCATCAAACCAAATTCAACATACATAAGCTCGAAAGCATCTAAAACAAAGAATTTCAATATTGTCTCCTAGGTGGTATGGATTCTGCTACTGTAACACGGATCTATCTGCCATCCAAGTCCTGCAGAGCAGTAATAAATTCATTTAGCACACACTAAAAGAACAATAATGTTTAAAGGCACAGGAGTATAAGCAAACAACTGGAATGTGTTTTTTTTATAAGGGAATATTTTTTATTCCAGCCTCTGCACAACAGGATACATATGGCTAGTCAGTATCAAAAGATGCGACCGCCGACCGAGAGTAACTTATTACAGCCAAGCCAAGTCTAAAAATTAAAAACAAAGCCTAGTACTAAACTGCCACCCATGGTTGGCATAAATCTCCATAACAGAAGTTTCCAAGCGTCGAGCCATGTCCTGAAGGATAGGACGATCCTCCTCCCTCTGCAACAGCGACCAGAAGTGAAACCAATAGGTACCTCTGAAGATAACCTGCATAACAGAAGAAACTCGTGCCTTGTCAAACATCACATCATTGCGGCTCAACCAAATAGCCCAACAAAGAGCACTTGTCCCAACCAATAAAAGATACATAAGTTTACGGTTAATCCCCACAAACCAATTTCCAAACATATGAGAAATACTTAAAGGCGGATTAAGGCCACTTGAAATATGTACCATGCGTCAAATAAACTTAGCAAAATGACAATCAAAAAATAAATGTTGTATTGTTTCATCCATACTACAAAAACAACATTTGGTACTACCATTCCATTGTCTCTTTGCTAGATTATCCTTGGTTAAGGTTGCTCCATTGAACACAAACCATAAGACGATCTTAATTTTTAGAGGAATCCTAAGTTTCCATAAGTCTCGATTAGTTGGAATTACCATACCATTAATCAACGCTCTATACATCGAATGGACAGAAAATTTACCATGTTGATGTAAAGACCATCGAAAGGTATCTTGGCCCTCTGTTAATTGAATGGAAGCTAATCTTAGGACCAACTCATTCCACGCAACTAGCTTATCACCGACTAAAGCTCTACGGAAAGAAATATGAAGAGGTACAGAACCTAAAACTTCTGCGACCGTAGCATGCTTTCTATAGACAATATTATATAAAGATGAATATAGATGACTAAACTTAGTTTGACCCAATCAAACATCTTCCCAAAATCTGATTTGAGAACCATTATGCAAGGTGAAAGAGCCAAGTCTTACAAATTTAGTCTTAACCTTCATAAGGCCTGCCCAAAACTGAGAGTCACCTGGTTTATATTTCACTTGTGCAATTGATTTATTCCTCAAATATTTATTACGCAACAGTTGTTGCCAGACGCCATCCTCATTAATTAGGCTAAAAAGCCACTTACTAAGTAAGCACTTATTCTGCAATTCTAGATTCAAAATACCCAAGCCACCCTAATATTTAGGAGTGCAGAGAATGTTCCACTTAGTAAGTCTATAATTTTTCTTATGCCCATCGCTTTGCCAAAAAAATCTAGATCGATAGTGATCCAATTTTTTAAGAATTCTTTTGGGCACTTCGAAGAAAGAGAGCATGAACATGGCTAAACTACTAAGGACAGAATTAATAAGAACAAGTCTACCCTCAAAAGATAGAAGTTTGCCCTTCCAACAACTTAGTTTCTTTTGAAATCTCTCTTCAACTACTTGTCAATCCTTATTTGATAACTTCTTGTGATGCATTGGAATACCTAGGTATCTAAAAGGCTGATTACCCCTTTCACAACCAAAAATCTGAGAATATGAGTTTGCCAAATCCTTTGCTTTACATAACAAAATAATTCACTCTTATGGAAATTTATTTTCAGCCCAGACAGTTACTCAAATACACATAGCAAGAGCTTCATGTTCTTGGCTTATTCTAAATTATGATCCATAAAAAGAATTGTATCGTCAGCATATTGCAAGATTGATAAGCCATCATCAACTAAATGAGGGATAACTCCTTTAAATTGCCCATCACCTTTAGCCCTTTGGATAAGGATGGCTAGCATATCCGCAACAATGTTAAACAAAATAGGGGATAATGGGTCTCCCTGTCTAAGACCTTTCTTAGTCTAGAAAAAATGACCAATGTCATCATTTACTTTAATACCTACACTTCCTCTTGTTACTACCTGATCTATCCAAGCACACCACAACGGAGAAAATCCTTTCATCCTAAGGGTCTGCTGTAAAAAAGGACCATTTCACCTTATCATATGCCTTCTCAAAATCCAACTTTAAAATTACCCCATCTACCTTTTTCCTATGCATCTCATGAATCGATTCATGTAAAACAACGACCCCCTCTATAATAAAACGTCCTGGCATAAAAGCAGATTGAGTCGGTCTGATCACATTTTGAGCTATTATAGATAATCTGTTAGTTAGAGCTTTAGTGAAGACCTTAAAACTCACATTTAATAAACAAATAGGCCTATACTACTGAATAAGAATAGCATCAGTTTTTTTAGGCAATAAAGTAATAATCCCAAAATTTAGACTGAAAAGAGGCAATCTCTTATTATGGAAATCATTAAACAAGCTCATTAAGTCCTTTTTAATGATTTCCCAAAAAGTCTGATAAAACTCAGCTGGGAAACCATCAGGGCCAGACGACTTGTTTAATTCCATCTGGAAGATCGCCTCTTTCACCTCTTTATCTGAGAAACATGCAGTTAACAACTCATTTTTCGCATTAGAAACGTGAGGAATATCATCCCGACAAGATTCATCCAAAGAAAAATGATTCTCCTCCGGTGACCCAAAAAGATCTTTATAATATTTAGTGATATATCTTTTAAGGTTGTCATTACCCTCTATCACCCCATCCTCATGTTCCAATTTAAAAATACGTGCCTTACGATGTCTCCCATTCGCAACCAAATGAAAAAATTTAGTGTTGTCATCACCTTGGAGCAGATTAGTTGTTTTGGAACGTTAGAGCCATTTAATCTCCTCTTCCCTTAGCAACTTGGTCAGCCGATCTTTAAGATGATGTCTTAAATCTAATTCATGAAGTTGTAAAGGCTGAAACTCCGCTTTTTTGTCTAAGTCGTGTAACAAGGACAACAACTGTTTCTTCTCTTTCCTAAAAGCACATAAATAATCATTCGCCCAACCTCTCAGATATTTCCTAAGCCTCCTAATCTTAGCCTGCCATTTATCTAAAGGCGAGACTCCACTAGTTTCATTTCTCCATACACTAGCCACCATGTCATAAAAACCCTCAATTGTAAGCCAACTTAATTCAAATTTGAACAACGGTTAGTTTCTACAGGGAGAGCTTTCCCCCGTACTAAGTAACAAAGGTGTATGATCTGGAATGTTTCTAGATAAAGCTTGCACTATAGACAAAGGAAATTTTTGTTCCCACTTAGTACTCATCAAAATGTGATCAAGTTTTTCAAAACTAGGAATAACATTAGAATTTGCCCAAGTGAATTGACGACCCGTTAAATCTAACTCTCTCAAATTCAAATCATTAATAATGGCATTAAATAAGAAAGGGTAGAGATTATCAAACTTATCATTATTCTTTTCTTTTGGACTCCTAATGATATTAAAATCACCACCAACTAGAAGAGGTAAATGTCCCATACTACAAGAATGCAACAATTCAGACAAAAAACTCTCCTTGTATTCTAGCTGCGCAGCACCATAGACAGCAACCAAAACCCATCGGAAACCATCGTCTTTATTCCTTAGTGTAAACTTGATATAAAAGTCCCCTTCTACCACACTTCCTATATCAAAAACATCTAAATTAATACCTAGCAGAATACCTTCTGAACGACCACGAGGCTCCGACCAATGCCAAAAGAACTGTCTACCACCACAAAAGGTATCCAGGCAAATATTTGAGAAATGTTTCCTACGAGTTTCGAGCAAATCAATAAAATCTAGGGTAAAGTCCATTTTACAACCTTGAACTATTTGAAAAGTCTGGATTTCAACCCTAAATTACAAAACCGGGTATAAGCCAACCTCTAACTCTCAAATCCGTTCATTTTACCCCCCTCAACCGAAACAGGGGCGGTTTTGGGTGACATGGCGCTGACGTGTCAATGATTTTGACACGTAATATTATTTTTTGATGACATGGCAGTCACTTAGCAAATAAAACAAAAAAAATACATTTACGGGCCCACATGTCATCCTCTCATTTCTTTCTTCTTCCTCTCATTTCAACACTATTTGACAACGCATGAAGCAGACACCAATCAGAAGCAAGCCAAGGCGGCAAATACAAATACAACACACAAACATCACGCGATAATCAGCAAGCAACAACAAGAACACAATAATATTAACTCACCACCCTCAAAGAAGACAAATCAACTACTTAACATTACATCCATTGTGCGCACATACTCATCCGATTAAGCTTATAACGATATTGAGCAACTACGTCATAGCGACAATTAATACGAAACATAAATCAAGATCACGGTTACACCTAAAGCTTACCACCGCCATCGACATGGCAAGAAGATTCAAGAACGGAAGCCGTCAAGCCCGACCGCGGACCTAACCTTAGCGGCGCCGCACGCCACGCTATGCATACCGGAACCGGCCATGCGGAGGGAGCTGGAGCGGCGCCCAATGGGTGCTTCTGGCGACCTTGGCCTTCTTAGGCGGTGGCACACACAACAGCATGCATGCTGGTAGCCTTGGCGACGCCTCGGCAAGGGGTCCTTAGGCTTATGGGGCGGGCGGCCAGGAGGTAGGACCCAGCGGCCATGGCTGGTGCGCTGGGGTCCTGGACTTGGGTGGGCGGCTGGCGGGCGCTGCGTCGAGGCGGTGATTCGCAGCGCCCGGGCGGCGGGAGCACTGGGGCCGTTGGCTTAGGCGGGCGGCATGGGAGGAAGCGGGAGGCGGGTCCGTGCAGCATGGCGACGGCAAGTGCGCTAGGGTCCTTGGGATTGGGCGGGCCGCGGGAGTTGAGAGAGAAGATGGAGAAGGATAAAACAGAGAGGATGCTGAGAGAGATGAGTGAGAATGAGAGGAAGAAAAAGAAATGAGAGGATGGCATGTGGGCCCGTAAATATTTTTTTTTGTTTTATTTGCTAAGTGGATGCCATGTCATCGAAAAGAATATTACGTGTTAAAACCATTGACACGTCAGCGCCATGTCACCAAAAACCGCCCCTGTTTCGGTTGAGGGGGGGTAAAATGAACGGTTTTGATAGTTGGAGGTTGGTTTATACCCGGTTTTGTAGTTTAGGGTTGAAATCCAGACTTTTCGAATAGTTCAAGGTTGTAAAATGGACTTTACCCTAAAATCTAAACTCTCTTCTTTAGAAATTTCAGATAAAAACCTATACTTAGCCAAGTCTCGAAGACCTCTGCTATTCCAAAAAACTCCTTTCATCTAGAATAAAGTTTGTTTTTTGGATGCAAGCCTCCCACGAGACCTATACCCTACCTTCTTTTTTTTTGAGGAGCTACATGAGGGGAACGGCTCTGTCCCTCCATAACATCATCCATAACTTCCTTCGTCAAGCCACCACATAAGTGACCAAGAGTTAAGTTATCAATGTCATTATCCTCAATTTCAGACTCCACCTCTTTATGTACTAAAGAAGACACATCTTTAATAATCGGAGTTAATACAAACCTATCCATTTCTACCTTCTTAATAAGCACTACTGAATCATCAACATGGTTGCCCATTAACACCCTAATGTTTTCAATATTATCAGTTATACGCTTATTAGAAAAAGAAAGAATGGAATTAAGGATCGTACCATCGCTGAATTCCAGATTACGTTTAGCGACCAGCTGGGCGGCACGCTCCACAGAGTCTTCATCCATCGAGTCTGCCCGACGCTTGCTACGTCTAGCCAGAGTTGCACTCGACCCACGACCAGCAAGACTAACGGGAGCAGACTGTCCCCTGCGTGGCCTTCAACCTGCATTGGATCTTGGACGTCCTGCCTCCAACCCAACAACACAAATGTCCAGCCCAGCATCTAGGACCGTCGCCCCCTCTTGGGCAGACACCAGCCCCTCAGAAACCTCCAAGCATGGAGAAGCTTCCGTACCTGATAAATCTTGTAACACAAAATTATTAGGAAAAGACCACTCCGCCTCCAGCGCCACCTTATTGACCACCTCCACTGATTGAACAACTTCAGACACTACACCATCCTCCTCTCCCACCAAAACCCCATCCACACATTCCAACAACAACTTATCAGTCGCTAAGTCCAGGATTTTGTCCACCATACTAAGCATTATTGAGTGCTACACCCTACCCTCCTGTGCCGACGACAAAATCTACCCCTGAGCCACCTGATCTCCAGAGGCCGAATCTTTAGAAAAAAAAACAGCCTTTTCCTTAGTTACCTCCCCATTCTTGGCCCTCTTGAAATCTCTGGATTTATTCCCCGGGTTCCGGTCTTGATCATTGCCATCATCCTCCTGATCATTGTCATCTGTATCCATCTGCACCGGAACATTGACCATAGTGTCTTGTTCCACTACGAATGTGTGAAGAACTCACATTACCATCAAGATTTGATACCGCATTCTCAACCTCTTTGGTGGAACCATATGTGACAAAACCAAACCCCCTTGACCTGCCACTCTCCCTGTCATAGATGACCCTAGCTTCCAAAACCTTTCCTTGCTCATTGAACAGGTTTGCAAGAACTGAGTTGTCAACGTCCAAAGAAAGGTTACCCACATAGACCCTGTTGGCTTCACCCCTGGGTGCTCTTGGTGAAGATTGCTCCCTGGGTGGTGCTGGCCCTGAGTTCACCCTCGAAGTTCTCCCATCAAGTACCTGTTTTGGAGATGAGATCAGCCACAAGCATACAGCTCCACAACCCAGTATATAACATTATACAACTTAAGTCCAGCAACACAAGCTCAAATGACTAACAAAGACTCTTATCTAAAACTCTAAATTGTACTCTGGAAGAAACTAAAGTTTAGCAATGCAGTACCAAGTAGACAAGAAGCAGCCTCAAACAAATCAGTAAAACCTCTAAAACATCAAGATCATAGCTTATAAACAATAGAGAATGAAATGTGAGAGTATAACATGTCTAGCTGATTCATCTACCAAAATGAAACATACAGATGTGTAAACAATGCTTTATAGGCATGCAAGCGTACTCACAGCCATTGAATTGCTCAACAGCAGCTTCGACTTCTTCGACAGTAGACATTGTCACAAACCCGAATCCACGGCTTCTTCCGGTCAATTTGTCATAGATGACCTGTGACAATACATAAATACAGTTTAACATGCCACAATTTTGAGAAAATCAATCAAAACTGGATGTAACTCTAATAATTGGCTAGCAAATGTTAACATGCACTATTTCGCAAGCCACAACTTATTGATACCAACTTATGAGCACCTTCTTGTGTTCTTACCCATCTTTATTGCCTAGCACAATGAACATTACTAAGATTTCGTTTAGCAGAACTTGTATATGCCACACGCTAGTCTCAGTTTATTGGAACAAAGGGAAGCCTTGAGGACTGAACACTGAAGAGCCCCAACCTTTTCCCCTCAGGTACGCGCATAGTTCATCTATGCGACCTCGTGAACTCAATGTAAACGATAACATATAAGAAAAATCAGTACCTAGAATGCAAAGAGGACCAAGAAACGGGCTACTCAATGTATATGTTATGAATATTGTGTGTATATTCAAGAGGGCCCAATGGGCAATATATATAGAGATGTACAAAGGGGGTTTCCATATACAGATAAGGAAATATAAAATAGTCCTATTCTAACACCTCCCTCAAACTCGTGGTAGATCACACACACTGAGTTTGGAGAGAAAATACAAATATTGTGCCCTAGTCTATGGCTTCGTGAAGAAATCAGCAACCTGTAACTCTGATGGCACAAATTGTAAAGCAAGAACTCCCTCCTGCACCTATGAGCAAGTGTATGAAGCATTCACACTAATGTGCTTGGTGAGCTCATGCTTCACTAGGTCCTGGGCAATACTGATAGCACCTGTACTATCAGACAAAAGAGTCGTAGGTCCCATCATAGGCACTCCAAAATCTGGAAGTAGCCACCTCAACCAAGTAATCTCTGCTGTCACTGCTGCCATAGCTCTCAACTCAGCCTCTACACTCGAACGGAAAACTGTAGTTTGCTTCTTAGTCTTCCAGGCAATCAGGGAGGAGCCAAGAAAAACACAGTAAGCAGAAAGAAAACGACGATCAGAAGGATCACTAGCCCAGGTCGCATCGGAGTACGTCTAAAGCTGAAGTGAGGTAGAGCTAGGGAAAAACAAACGACGAGGGATAGTCCCACGCAAGTAGCGAAGAACACGAAGAAGGTGGCTGTAGTGAAGATGGGTAGGATGAACTATGAACTGACTCAAAATATGAACAGTATAAGCAATATCAGGACGAATGCTCACAAGATACACCAAACTCCTAACAAGATGGCGATACCGAGTAGGATCCTCAAGAAGATCACCATCAGTGGCACGAAGCTGTAGGGATGGCTCCATGGGAGTCTCAGTAGTGCGAGTGTCAGTCATACCAGACCGATCAAGAAGATCCTGGACATACTTCTGCTAGGAGAGGTAGTAGCCCTCGGCATAGAAGGGACCTCAATCCCAAGGAAGTATGTAAGAGAACCAAGATCAGTCATCAAAAACTTCTCACTGAGATGATTCTTCACATACGTGATGAATGAGGAATCATCACCAGTGATGAGCATATCATCAACATATAGAATGTAACATCCCAAAGTTCTCATTACCAAAATAAAAATAAATAAAGTTATTATTTTATTGGATTTTCTGAAATTTGAAAGAGTTTTATTGCTTTTCTTGAAGTTCGAAGTTTAAAAGTAAAAATAAAATAAAATTTATTGAAATTTTAAAAGTTTTGTTTGATTTAAAAGTGAAAAATAAAAATTAAATTAATTTCTAGAATTTTCTCGAAATTTTAAAAGCTTTTTCCTAAATATTTTAAAGCCAAAATAATTTATTTGCAAAATTAAAAGCCAACTTTAAGCTAGACATATTATATTTAAGTCCAAAATAATTCTAGGAATTTCTGTGAATTTTTCTAGAATTTTTGGATTTTATTTGCTATTTTCTAAAGCTAGAATGAATTAATTGATTTATTTAAATGGCTAAAACAATTAAAATTCCGGAATTTGTATCGGGCCGAATCATCCTTAGCCCATCCCTGTTCATCGCGCGCGGCTCGTTCGCCAGCTCTTCCGTCGGTCCGATCCTCCCCTCCGCTCGCGACCGTCGGATGGAGATCCGACGGCCAGCACGCCCGCGCGCCTCACCCTCTCTCCTCCCTCTCGCTGCACCGTGGGCCCGCCGGCTTTCTTCTCCCCCGCGCCTATCTTCCTCGAGCAGGACTAGCACTACCGCCATTTTAATTGCGGGAGTTCACAAACCGCCGCCTAACCGCCTCATGAGACTCAAGCGACGTCTTGCGACAAACCCGCGCCCTCAACCACCTCCACTCCCCCACGTTCTCCCTCTTCTCCACGCCCGGTTCGCCCACGTGCCCAACCGCCGCGGCCACCACGACGCCCACGCACGATCTCCTCGCTCCGGCCTCCTCCGCCCCTTATAAAAGGAGGCATGGTGCGCCCCTCTCATCCCTCAGTCCATTCCCCTCACTCACCTCTCCTCTCCTCTCCTCGTCTCGCCGAATTTCGAGCTTTCGTCGCCGTCGGCCGCAAGCGCTCCACCGCCTATTGCGCCGCCATCATCGACTTCCCGGCCACCCCGACCACACCAACGGCATCGCCGCCACCTCGCCGTCCCCGTGCGCACCCTTCCCCAGCTCGAAGACCACCGGAGCCCGTCGCCGCCACAAGCCCAATCTTCACCGCCGCCTCTCACCTCGCCGTCGGCCACCGCCTCGCGCCCATCCACCGCATTGGTGAGCATCACACTCCCCATCTCCCCCTCTTCGCGTTGAGCCCCTCGGCGGAGCTCGCCGTGGCGCGTAGCGCCGGTGAGCTCAACGCCGAGAGCGTCACCGGCCTTGTTGATGTGGCACCGCCACGTGGGCACCACCTCATGCCCCGTTAGCGCCACATCAGCGAAATCGCCTACGTGGCATGCCTACGCGTCTCTGACATGGCAACCGAAAAGAATCCAGGCACTGACGTCATAATTCACTTTTCTTTAGAAAAATAAATCAAATAATTCCTTTAATTCTGAATTTCATCATTTCATGTGATTTAAAACTTCCAGGGGTTCGTTCTCCTTCTTACGAACTCCAATTTCGTCGATTCAAATTTCTAAATTCATCTAAAATCAAGATATAGCTAACTAAACTAAAATATTTTGATTTGGAGTTAGTTTGATTTGTCTTTTTGAATTTATTTAAATTTCATTTGAATTTGTCGTATTTTCGCGTTTAGACTTCGACGACTCCGGAGAGTTCGATCCTTCAGAGGACTTAGAGTGTTAAGACTTCAACAAAGGCAAGTTACACCATTGATCATATTGATCTTGTTATTTCAAATTATTTATTTTGTGTTTAAATTAATATTGCATGCTTATTTTTATCCAATTATTTAAATTCATGTTTTAAATCATAGTTATGCCTAAATCCTTTGTACTGCCAATTTTGACATTGAAATAAACCTACCTTGACACCTTAGATGAAAATTTAGTTTATGCGATAGTATGAACTAGCATTTTTTGGGAAAAATTATGCTTAGCCATGCTTAGACCTGAAATATTTGATTTGAAGAATTTTAGCCAAAAATCAAATGTTTTTTAAAAGTCTATGGCATTGGTTTGTCATAGAAGATTTTGCAAATGATTTTGAAAAGCAAAAGTAAAAATTGGTTTGGACCTGGGTGAAATGGAAGTTTGGATGGTGCAGGTTGATAAACTGGCTCAACCTGGTTAGGGTTGAGGCCCATGGGTTTTAGTGGAAGTCGCCTAAGTCAGTTGAGGACCGGCCTTTGAGCGTTCCTTTGCTATGCCTATAATGGGCTATGCCTCACCGTACAACCACATGTCTCCAGAATGGGGCGTGGGATCTGACTGATTAATTTGCAATAATTCATCGTGGTTGTGCCATCCGGTTGAGTGGGTAGTCATGTTACGACCTTTGTAGTCCCACCTGGCGCAAGAGGGGGCCCTGAACCTACGGATGGTTAGTCCAAAGGGGGCGAAACCTTAGCGAGGCTGGACTGCGGTGGGATGGTGCATTGTAAAGGCCTTGTCACGTGCTCTAGACTGCTTACCTAAGGTAGTGAGCGGTGGTATCGACGGATGCCAAACAAACTAGAGAATTCGTGTCATGTGGGTAAAGTGTACAACCTCTGCAGAGCGTAAAACTATTCGAATAGCCGTGTCCACGGTCATGGACATGTTGGCAAAGCCTCTCAAAGTTAGACTTTGGTTTTGTTTTCAAAATGATTTGACACAAATGATTTTGGATTTCTATCCAATTGGGAAATTTGGCGATTAGCCTTGTGACAGGAGGGTATCCTTCACCACTTATAATGAATGTTATCCAAACTGTAAAACTGAGTTTTGAGAAATGAATTTTAGCTATTGTATAACTGCTTTGAAAACTTAGTACATGTATTTGAAAGAAACTTGGCTTTACGCGAATAAACCATATAAGCCTTCCTTTGTGATATCCATGTATGCATGTCATTCTGTTATTTGATGGGTGTGACTTGCGAGCACGATAGTTGTGCTCATACTTGCTTTATGCAAACAAATTTCAGAGGAGAAGAACTTTGCTACCGGTGTGGATCATGACGACTAGGCCGCTACCCCAGTCGATTGCCTGTGGCAGATTTGCTGGACTCTACTACGTCTTCTTCGTCTTCCGCTGTGATATTTATTGTTGGCATGTAAGCCTTTCTGGTAATAAACTTATCTATTATTTATTTATGCGATTTATGGATGTTACCATTTCTGTTTACTGTGTGGACTAGCTACTGATCATGGGACTAGTTCAGAAATGCACAGAGGATTTAGGACTGTTAATCCCGGGTCCGACACAGAAGAAACAATGTCCTACTCCGAGATGAAACATGGACAAAAAAGAGTAGGATCATGGGAACTGATAGTAAAATCGACAGCAGTAATCACTGAGGTGGTGGTGGCAGAGGCGCACGAGGGAGCCGGTGGCAGGCGACGGCGACCAAGAGAGAGGGAGGCGGCCTAGTGCGGCTTTGACCACAGGAGGAAGACAACCAAGCGTGGCTGCCGGCCAAAGAAGAAATGGCCGAAGGGGGGAGCTGGGCCAGGGCAGCGGCTGGGCCGAGAGGGCCAAGGAAAAAGGCCGGGTGGCTGGGTCGGGGAAATGGCCAAGTGGGCCAGGAATGAGATGGGCCGGTGCCAAAGCAAATGGGCTGGAGCCCAAGATGAAATGGGGCTGAGCCCAAGAAAGAAAAGGAGGAAACAAAATGAGAAAGGGGTCCAAAACCGAAAACGAAGAAATTCAAACTTGAATTTGAATTTCAGAATTTGAGGAAGTTTGAAACACAAACCCGAGCTTAGTGGAAGCTAGAAGATTTGGAAAATAGTTTGTAATTTCAAATACGGACAAAGAACGAAAACCGAAAGGTAATTACTATTCCCATTTGAAAAACGGGACTTTACATAACGCCACACCCAGATGACTAACTTTGGCAAAATTCTTAATGACTACTCATTATGGGTATCAATGTCTTAAGATGCCAGGTCCCAAAGGAGTAATCACAATTCACTGTGATAAAAAGATGGCGCATATGTGTGACTGTCGATCCCTCGAGATGGTTGGTGAGATACCAACTCGAGAAGAAAGCAAGGGGCAGCCTTCAACCAAGCAGTCGAAGCATAAAGCTGCACCAAAGCTGAACGATCAGGTCAAAGAGATTCCTCTGGATCCAGAGGAGCCCTCGAAGACTGTTCGCATCGGGGATACTTTCGACCCCAAATAGGAAGACGCCCTCATCACTTTCCTCCGAGCTAATGCAGATGTCTTCATGTGGCAAGCATCTGACATGCCCGGAATCCCGAGGGAGGTGATCGAGCATAGGCTAGCCTTACAGCTGACAAGAAATTCGTAAAACAAAAATTACGGAGATTTGCACCTGATCAACGAGATGCTATCATTTCAGAATTGGACAAGCTACTTAAAGCAGGCTTTATAAGAGAAGTCGATCACCGAGAGTGGTTGGCCAACCCTATAATGGTTAGAAAGTCTACTGGCAAGTGACATATGTGTGTAGACTTCACTAATGTCAATAAAGCTTGTCCAAAAGAGGATTTTCCTTTACCTCGTATCGATCAGTTGATTGATTCTACTGCTGGTTGTGAAGTATTAAGTTTTCTATATGCATATTCTGATTACCATCAGATTAATATGTGTCTAGAATATGAAGAAAAGACCGCATTTATTACACTATTTGGAATACTTTGTTATGTCAAAATGCCATTTGGTCTAAAAAATGCTAGCGCTTCTTTTCAACGCTTGATGCAATCGACTTTTTCACCTCAACTAGGCCGAAATTTGGAAGTCTATGTTGACAATCTAGTCGTAAAAAGCATCAAGCGACTTAATCATATTTTCAATTGCAAGAAACATACGACAACCTCAGAAAGCACCGCTTGAAACTCAATCCTGAGAAGTGTGTGTTTAGAGTCTCTTCAAGCTAATTGCTTAGATTCCTAGTCTCTGTACGAGGAATCGAAACAAATCCTGAAAAGATAAATATCATTGTGCAAATGCGCCCTTCAACCACGAAAAAAAAGTCCAGAAACTCACAGGGTGCATGACGGTTTTAAGTCGTTTCATCGTACGACTGGGAGAAAAGTACGAGTGTTTCGAGTGGTCAGAAGAGGCAAACGCTACCTTTAGGGATGTCAAGAGGTATCTTACGAGTGCTCCTGTTTTGGTTTCTCTGAAACCAGAAGAGACGCTCTTAATTTATCTAAGTGCCACGCCACAGGCAGTGAGCGTAGTACTGATCGTAGAACGTGAAAACGTCTAACGACTAGTTTGCTACGTATGTGAAGTTTTACACGAGCCTAAGGAGCGCTACCCTTAGATCCAAAAACTTCTATATACTCTCCTCATGTCTTCGAGGAAACTGCGGTATTATTTTCAGGTGCACAAGATAATTGTGCCGTTTGAATTTCCCTTAGGAGTGATTCTCCAGAACAGGGAAGTAGCGGGACGCATGACAAAATAGTCAGTAGAACTTGGGAAGTTCGACCTACATTTCGTGTCCCGAATGACCATTAAATCCCATATCTTGGCAGACTTTGTCGCCGAATGAACAAATCCTGAACTTGTTCAAGATCCCCTGTACGATACCCACGACCAGTGGACCATGTACTTTGATGGGTCACTTACGTTAAGTGGCTCTGAGGGCTAGGGTGGTCCTGAAATCTTCTACAAGAGATACCTTAAAGTATACTATTCAATTCGATTTTTCTGTCACTAACAATGTGACAGAATGCAGATAATGTCACGTTATCAAGGGCTTAAAAGGAACGTACAAACTCGTTACATTATTTTGACCGTCAGCAATGACAAAAATCTGTTTAAAAAAACGATGAGCAACATCAACCACAACGCTCATCCAGGTAAATCACGTACAAACGATTTTAAGAATGTTCAGCTTCACCATAGCCCAAGTGATCAAATTGACTGGAACTAACTCTACCAAAATACACTTTCCTGGTAAAAATATAATACGAGTACATTGCATTTACATACATAGACTAGCAGAAACATAAAAGAATCGCAATACAACAGCTGTCCTGCTACTGCGCCTACTTCGAAGATAGATACTAAATATTTGACCGATGCAAAGTACGGCAGCAACGGTTTGCAACTCCAGGGATAGTTCCTTTTAGCCGCAAATAAATTCCGCAATAGCAGCATATTGTGTATGCTCCTGCATCTGCCTGGTTAATAAGGATAAAGAGAAGACTCCAAACACAAACGAACTAAAACTTGATAAGAATCTAGATCCTGTAAACTTAAGAACCTATATGTACAACCTGGAAAAGTTAGGAGTCTAGCTGCATTGTCATCAACGCACTGCAGGCAAAATTCGGCATACAGTTTGTTTATCCGACATGATAATGCACAATCACAATTTTTGTAACTTGCCAATACTTCTTTGAGCATTAGAGCAGCACAAGTAATTTTGTAGACACATTAGGTAGCATTCTATTCTTAGGAAATCAATGCATAGCTTATTGAGGAAAATATTCACCTCTTGATTTATTTAATATATGTTCTAGGGATGTCCACATGGTAGATTGTTTGCAACCTGACTTATAACTCAATTCAAGTTGTATCTTTACAACTCATTACTTGATGTCGAAGAAAGACGATGACCTAAGCGCTGATATAATATATTTGCTGATATAAGCGATGACATTATATACTTTTTGGCTAAGTATGCTAACACACGCGATGATATCACCTGGTTCGTTGACACGTGCGATGATATCATATACTTCTTGGCTAAGTATGTTAACACGTACGATGACATCATCTGGTTTGCTGACGTGTGTGATAACATCATATACTTCTATGCTAAGTATGCTGACATGTGCGATGACCTCATCATGATATTGACATGTATGATGATATTTTATAGTTTATCACATACGCGATGACATCCGTCGGTGTCATGTTGATGTAGAGTTATTCATATCTTCATGAGTTGTTTATGCTAACACCGTATATTTACTGATATAAACGATAACATCATTCACTTCTTGGCTAAGTACACAAAAATCCATCCACCAATCCGTGTGGGTTTTAACGCCGCCCAAGATTTGGTCCTTGTTACAATTCACCAACAACGTGCAGCCTCGTAAAAGTCGACTCCTTTCCAAATTCTCGAGCAGTACTAGTAACCCACCATCAGAGCAGCAACTCTGCCCAGGCTAGGCCGCTGCCATTGCGATCGCGAGCAGGGAAGGAGAATAGGAGATGGTGCCGGAACTGCCGGTGCTACCCGACGACGTCCTAGCGTACGCCCTCCGGCGTCTCGCGCCGCGCGGCCTGGCCGCGTCCCGGTGCGTCTGCAAGGCGTGGCGCAACATCGTCGACGGCCGCCGGCTGCTGCGTTCCGACCTCCTCCCGCACACGGTGCGCGGCATCTTCATCAACTACACCGTGCTAGGCGAGTCGGAGTTCCTCTCCCGCCCCTCGACAGGCCCCGCGATCTGCGGCAGGCTCGACTTCTTGCCCGATAAGGGTGCGGAGGTCATGGATCACTGCAACGGCCTCTTGCTTTCATTTGGACCGACTACTATTACTATGTCGTCAACCCCGCGACGCGGCGGTGGGCACGTTTGCCCCCCCACCCACTGCCGCAGATGCGTACGGACTTCTACCGGATCCCGCGCCCACTGTTTTACATGGATATCGCACACCTCGTGTTTGACCCCACGGCGTCGTCGCACTACGAGGTGTTCCTAACCCCCCTCGCGCCCACGGCGACGGAATCGGAGTGGCCACCCGCGTTGTACATACTGCATGTGTTCTCGTCGACCACTGGGCGGTGGGAGGAGAGGCCATTTGTTCGGGAAGGGGAGGCCATGGGAATCATGGCATCGAGTTCACGGTCTCGTAAGCTTCACAACGTCTACTGGAGAGGAGCGCTTTACGTCCATTTCCAACCTTATTTTGTTATAAGGTACTCCGTTCGTGTAATGATATCATTTGGTTTTCACCCCTTGGTTATGATTTAGTTTATGGTTATTAATGTCTCTGTGTAATGATTTGCTTTTTTTTGTGTGCAGGATATCCATGTCAAATGATAAGTACCGAGTAATTAAAGCGCCTGCAGGTATTGATCAGCTGGGGGAGCAACATCCTAAACTTCATCTAGGAAGATCAGAGAAGGGGGTGTATTGCGCGGTAACTCATGACTGGCACGGGCTTCAAGTTTGGTTCTTGGATGAATCTTGCAGTAAAATGGAGTGGGTGTTGAAGCATCAAATTCATCTCAGGACCTTCGCACGCAAGTTGCATGCACGTGAGGACGTTGATCAACAAATGGACGGATGTTGGATATTACAGGATATAAACTATCATAGCTTACAGGATATAAACTATCGATATCATAACTATCATAACGATGATGACCACGAGCTACCAGTGGAAGAGAAATATGAATGGAACTCTGACGATGATAATGTTATTGACATTGAAGATAGAGCTGAAGGGGGCTACAGCGGATATATTGGTTTCCTTGGATTTCATCCTTTCAAAGAGATTGTCTTCTTGGATGTATCATTGTGGAGAGGAGTGGCCTATCATTGGAATAACTCCAAGTTTCAGGACTTGGGCAACTTATGCCCAAAAGATTACCATGAAATAGCTGATCATGTGGCAGAACTAGAAGAGTCTTTCCCATACACGCCTTGCTGGATGGAAGAATTCCATGGAGACTGACTATTTGAATGTTCGACTTGAAGGTTAGCATGGAACAATGGAACGGATAGCATACTCATGTTTGAGGCTCTGTTATTGTAATTTGTATACAGATTGATTTCTATTGCGAAATAATTTGAGTGGCCATCTCCAATTATTTTTATGATTTGATACCGCATTCTCAACCTCTTCGGTGGAACCATGTGACAAAACCAAACCCCCTTGACCTGCCACTCTCCCTGTCATAGATGACCCTAGCTTCCAAAACCTTTCCTTGCTCATAGAACAGGTTTGCAAGAACTGAGTTGACGACGCCCCAAGAAAGGTTACCCACATAGACCCTGTTGGCTTCACCCCTGGGTGGTGCTGGCCCTGAGTTCACCCTCAAAGTTCTCCCGTCAAGTACCTGTTTTGGAGATGAGATCAGCCACAAGCATACAGCCCTGACGAAGCAAGACATCGACTGCGAGAGGCTTATCGTAGGGGCAGCCCACTGGCCCCACCAACCTGGCGAAACAATATCGAAGCTACAGGAGGTGCCCCAATGGCGGCCCAAAGCCTCCGGAGGGTCGCCGAAGGGTACCTCGACCCGAAGCCTCCGGAGGGTTGCCAAAGGGTACATGAGGTACCCCGAGGGCGACCCGAAGCCTTCGAAGGGTCTTCGACGGGTACAGGAGGTACCTCGAGAGCGACCCGAAGCCTCCGAAGGGTCTTCCGAGGGGTACAGGAGGCACCCCGAAGGCAGCCCAGAGCCTCCGAAGTGGCGGCCGGAGGAGGCTCGCGGGGCGCCCGAAGGGTGTCCGAAGCGGCCCTGTCTGGAGGAAAGGGAGAAGACAGGTGGACCAGGAGCTACGCCTAGGGGTAGGAAAAGACCCTGCTGTCCCTACACTAATAGTACATTTGTAGGGGTTTGTATGTAATCTCATGTACCCAGTTATTTGGCTATAAATAGCTCTCCCACTACTAGAAAAGGGGTTTTTCCCCACGGTTTAAAACCGTCAGGAAAATAGAAAAAACCGTCAGGTTTTATTTTCCTGACGGTTAACCGTCAGGAAAATCCCCTCAGGTCTGGGTGGTCGGGAAAATTTAATTTGTCTGACGGTTAACCGTCAAGAAAATATTTGCTGACGGGCGAAAACCGTCGAGAAATATAAACCTGACGGTTTTGCAATAACCGTCAACAAAAATTATTTTCGTGACGGTTTCGGCCCGTCAGGTTAATTTGTTTACATGACGGGGCGACCGTTACCGTCAAGTATATAAAACCTGACGGTTTTTTCCATTACCGTCAACAAAAAGCATTTTCGTGACGGTTTTGGCCCGTCAGGTTAATTTGTTTACATGACGGGGCGACCGTTACCGTCAAGTATATAAAACCTGACGGTTTTTTCCATTACCGTCAACAAAAAGCATTTTCGTGACGGTTTTGGCCCGTCAAGTTAATTTGTTCTCGCGGTGTCAAAACCAACGCCAAAATGACTCAGTTCCTGTCAACAAAATTATGATTCTGGCAGCCCACTAGGAAAAATTGTCAATTCACATATTCATACACATTCACACATCATATAATTCATAATACACATCCATACATCATATAATTCACAATACACATCCATACATTACTCCATACACAAATAAGAAGTTCAAACTTATCATTTCAAGCCCAATACCATCCATAAGGTTCACTTGTAGAAAGCAATCCGCACAAAAGACATCTAAAAGTCCACTACTACCACAATACACCTAAAGACTAATATCACATACAAGTCATGTAAGTACATCTAAAAGTGCAGCAATACCATGTTCAACTATTCAAAAGAGCTAGCAAGACACCATCAAAGTTCATGTAGACAATTAGTTGCATCCGTCGCGGTTGATGTTGTTGGTATCATCGTTGTTGCCGCCATTAATGTCAGCATTGCAGTTGTCGCCATCAGTGTTAGCATCGTTGCCATCAATGGCATTGTCATCCGGTGCTGAGCCCACATGGGAGGATCCAGTCCCAGTCCTGGTTGTATTGTGAACATTTTCACATTTCTGCAAGTGCAAGGAGAAAGTGTCAGGTTGAAAGAAAAGTTTGTTTAGATGTAACTTAAGCTCATACCACATGCTTTTTGAACTAGGCATATCGACTATTAGAAACAGCCAGTATTCAATGAAAAATAATATCAAAGAAAGTGAATATGCACCACAATGGTTATGAAAGTGAATATGCACCACAATGATTATTCACATAACTTTTGATGGTCATATGAACATATGATAGAATACTCCGAAATCAAAAGTTCAAAAATGCACTGAAAAGATCTACAATCTCCTAAGAACATACTGTCCTATCTATTGGTAGGATGCTAGTTAGGGATGCCAATCGGGCACGGCGGGTACGGGTAGTGCTCACCCATACCCATACCCGCGACCCCTATTTCCCCCCACGGGCATGCCCGCGAAGGACGACGGGCGAAGAACCTCGCCCATACCCGTCACCCGCGGGTACCCGTCGCCCGCGGGCATGCCCGTTTACCCGCGAACAATGCACTACCGCCCGTGGGTACCCATCGCCCGCGGGCATACTCATCACTCTGTAGAACATATGTCAAAATTAAGTGTGGAAACAGTGTAAATGACTAATCAATTATATGAGACGTGCAAATCGTATAACTTAGGCTGATTCATGAAGATGTTTCATCAACGACTGATGCAAGAGGTCTATTACAAAATATTACAAAATGCAAAGATTGGGTCCTGCCTGGATAGAGCACCCTAATATCTCAAATATTTTGTCGGGTATTGTGTGACCACATAAGAAAATCATACCAAATTAACTTGAATTAGACCAATGGTAAGTTAAGCCATGCAGACTTACCCCCACAATAGCACTTCTGCCTATGACATCAATTGTGGGCAAAATCCCACTGTAGCAGCAAAAAAATAGGAAATCAGATAATTAGAAATTAAATAATTTGAATGAGTTTTAGATAAGGAGAACATGGTATCTATAATTTGAAGTAAAGAATGGACAGTCTGAAAGAGAATTGCTGTAGTGTTCTTAACAGTTTAAGCAACAATAAATCCAGGTATACTACCCTAAAAATTAGCGGCAACTTCTGATAAGTGATAACTATCAAGATGTAACATAAAAGCAGTCCAGCATTGGTGGGAAAGTGGTCCCAAAAATTGGACACATTATAGGAGTGATACCTCTATCAGTACCGTAATAGTATATACTAAGACTAGTAAGAATAACAACAGTCTCAAAATTGTTTCAGGATGTACCCAGTGCTCCAACTGCTGCTTTGCCTCAAACAACTACCAGATTTACGCATGACACAAACAGAGCTAATATTACTAATATATATTATGTATGGAGTAACACTTACGCCAATGATTTTCCTTTGAAAGGAACTGGGGGAGCCACAGCTGACCAGACGCAGAATAGTATATGGATCTGGAAGGGGCAAATATCATTAGCAACGAATGGAATATCGGCAATTTATGTAGCCAGTAATGTGGGAAGCCTTTAGTCTAATACTAGATGGTAAGGATCTTACCAAGTAAAACAGAAAAAACCATCCAAACTTCAAAGCACTTTCAGTCCTGTAACATGCATTTCAATAACACAAGGTGTGAAGCATATGAAGAAACAATGTGTATAAATAACAAAAGCTTCTTCATATGCAGTAGACTGCCAGATGAAGTTTAGCCACTCACATGTTGCACCAACAAATAAACTATAAAAGTTTTGCAAGATCATCATCTATTTCTTGGATGTAAGATCATGGAAGGAATTCCATGATGCATATGAGGCTGATAACAAACAGAAGTCCGTAAGTAAAGAAAGAAGGGACCATAACAGCTTTGTTCAGAAATAACATGGAATGATGGAAACCAATAAAGTAGGCCAAAGATTATTACCAATAACACTTCTCGCTCGAGGCGTGCGCATCATTGTAGCTAGCCCAAGATCTCCGATCTTAACTTCTCCATGATTCCCATTAACAAAAATATTATCACACTTTAGGTCTCTGTGGATAACTGGAGGTTGGTGGATTCTGGGAGAAGGTTATTCCAAGAATTCACCATAACACACTTCGACATTGTTAAACGCAAGTGGCACTCAAAGATAGCAGGCCATCCGGAGGGCAGCAACGCACAAAAACAAAAACAACAGTTAGAAATCACAAGTACTACAACTATGAAGCATCTTCCTTCTTGCATTGGTACAAACCATGATACAAACTCCGAAGGACGATCAACGCATGTGAGTCACCTACTTCTACTTAATTTACAGATCCTTGTGATCCTCGAGCGTGACAGATTGCTAACACATTGTGCTTAGGATATAGTTTGTTGTACTCGTAGTAGTCTATGAGAATTTTACTTCCTGTAACCGGTAGAACAGGTACACAAGGAGCTCAATTTAGCTTCTGCTTGCTCCAGTTCTGTCCCCAAGAATTGTCTGTGGATCGAGGGTTGACAAAATTTGGGGCATTGACATACCACCAGATACAACAATCTCTGCAAAATAGTGTGCAGACATACCGCGTGTCATTCGGCAAAGCAAAAGTGCTCATCTCCATGTTTGGAAGCAGATTATCAAATGGGGTATCGAGAGGAGAGTCTGTGAATTACCAATGCCTTCACGCACAGAAAGATTTGGCCTTATGACATCCTTTGAATTAACCATGAAGATATCACCAATATAAAGATGGTTGGTTGGGACATAGACACAGTAAAGTTCCTCTTGACCAGAATAGCTCTGTTACAACATAATGATGAGATATATATTCAAATGAAGCAAGACTATATGCTAGCATCAGAAATAACGATAGAATGGGGAAAAAAGAACATATGACGCACAAGTGGCATGCGCTTAATAATCCACTCACCAAGGCTAAGGATAGATGCTCCAACCCAAGATGACATGAAGACTCCAATAAAAAATATGAAAGTAACAGAAGTGATGAAGCCAAGACCTGGGGATTCATCAGCAAAAGGTGGGAAAATAAGCTGGATAGACAACAAGGCATTCTTCTTAGTAATGATTAAGTTACAAAATATTATTGATTTTTCCTACATCGCTAACATGCCAAGATTCCCGTGATTCGACATAAACTAAGAATCTAATTTGACAGGTATACTAAAACTTAAACAAGTATGCACTCAATTATTAGGTTCAAGATATGCAAACTTTATCGCATGTAATATAAAACAACAATATGTAACACTATAGTGGACTAAAAGCTCCAAACCAAATACTGTAATGAAGGGCATCTTAGTGGACTAAAAGCCCCAAACCAAATACGTAATGAAGGGCATCTTTTGTTGAAGGAAAAGAAATTATAAATGATAGACAAACTATTCAAAAGTGATATTTAAATACAAAAAGTGGATTAGTTCACATACCAAATATGTTGATTCCCGTTGTGCATAGATTGGAGAGAAGAATCCATCAACAAAATGAATGAACCACCGGTGATGTAGAATGTTATTGCTATGGGAAAGAGAATTACAATCAAGTATCCCGGAAAAGAAAATGATCGAAAAATATCTTAGTATATGTAGTGGCATTTTTCAAAGAAAATTTCATATAACATCATTACAAAATGTCTTCACATGAAAAGAATTGTGTGTATAAATCCCATCATAAGAATTGTGTGTATAACATATTTCTTCTAAATCCAAGCTTTCATATTGCAATTGTTGGATAATCAAGAAAGGAGCTATCAGCAATCAGTAACTTAAAAAGGGGAGAGCAGCAGGGCAAGCAAGCGAACCGGCCTAGCCTTAAGGGTCGGGCCGAGCAAGACGCTGCTGGGAGGAACCGAGGCAGCGGCGACGCCATGGCACCGGGACCGAGGCGGTGAGAGCGGTGGCGCCGAGACTCACCAGAGGAGCTAGACCGGGCGAGCCGAGAGGAGGACGAGCCGGGAGGCGGCGCGACGCAGCGCCATGGGGAGGCGTGGGGGCGTGGAGGCGGCGAGGAGGCGTGGGGAGGCGCGGGGGGTGTGGGGAGGCTGCAAGGGGGAGGCGGCGGGGAGGCGTGGGAAGGCGGGGGCGTGGAGGCGGCGGGCGTGGGAGGCGCGGGCGTGGGCGGCGGGAAGGTGTGGGAGGTGGGGTGGCGTGGGGAGGCGCGTTGGCATGGGCGAGGCGGCGGCGGGGAGGCTGGGCGTGGAGGCGGCGAGGCGTGGGAGGCGCGGGGGTGGGGGAGGCGGCGGAGGCGTGAGGCGGGGGAGGCGTGGGAGGCGGCGAGGCGTGGGGAGGCTGCGGGCGCGGGAAGCGGCGGGAGGCGGCAGCGGCGTGGAGGCGGCGGGGAAATGGCTGTTGGAGCTTGAGCTAGGGATTTTGGGAGAGGAAGGTGCGGGAATTTTTTCAGTCACGCGGGATGCCAAATTTTTTTCCCATGAACTGCTCCCATGTTGGGCCAAAAATTAACTTGACGGTTCTCACCACAAGAAAATAGTTTTTATTGAGAGTTATATAAAACCGTCAAGAAAATTTTAATTTTGTTTGAAGGGTACTATTCCGCCACCAAAATAGTGAAACTTGACTACGGCAAGGGCCCGTCAAAAAATTGGTGACCGTCAGGTTTTCCTAGCTTTCTAGTAGTGTCCACCCCCATATAAGAACAAGGCTTTTTAAAGGCAGATATACAGTATATTTTCTGACAACCAATCCCTTCTTCGAGGACCCTTCGGATACCCTGTGTATACCAGGGGTCCCCTCTTTTTACTGTCTAGTCCTTTTTACTATGATAGCGGCCATCTCCAATTTTTTTAATGGTTTGATACCGCATTCTCAACCTCTTTGGTGAAGATTGCTCCCAGGGTGGTGCTGGCCCTGACTTCACCCTCGAAGTTCTCCCATCAAGTACCTGTTTTGGAGATGAGATCAGCCACAAGCATAAAGCTCCACAACCCAGTATATAATATTACACGACTTAAGTCCAGCAACACAAGCTCAAATGACTAACAAAGACTCTTATCTAAAACTCTAAATTGTACTCTGGAAGAAACTAAAGTTCAGCAATGCAGTACCAAGTAGACAAGAAGCAGCCTCAAACAAATCAGTAAAACCTCTAAAACATCAAGATCATAGCTTATAAACAACAGAGAATGAAATGTGAGAGTATAACATGTCTAGCTGATTCATCTACCAAAATGGAACATACAGATGTGTAAACAATGCTTTATAGGCATGCAAGCGTACTCACAGCCATTGAATTGCTCAATAGCAGCTTCGACTTCTTCGACAGTAGACATTGTCACAAACCCAAATCCACGGCTTCTTCTGGTCAATTTGTCATAGATGACCTGTGACAATACATAAATACAGTTTAACATGCCACAATTTTGAGAAAATCATTCAAAACTGGATGTAACTCTAATAATTGGCCAGCAAATGTTAACTTGCACTATTTCGCAAGCCGCAACTTATTGATACCAACTTATGAGCACCTTCTTGTGTTCTTACCCATCTTTATTGCCTAGCACAATGAACATTACCAAGATTTCATTTAGCAGAACTTGTATATGCCACACGCTAGTCTCAGTTTATTGGAACAAAAGAAAGCCTTGAGGACTGAACACTGAAGAGTCCTAACCTTTTCCCCTCAGGTACACGCATAGTTCATCTATGCGACCTCGTGATCTCAATGTAAACGATAACATATAAGAAAAATCAGTACCCAGAATGCAAAGAGGACCAAGAAACGGAATTTTGGGTACTATTGGCGCCATAGACCACTTTAATTCCTAAACTAGCCCCTCTATCCCCGAAATTCCTAATCTAGCCCCATCCTCACGCATGTTGCACCCCCGGGCCGTAGCAAGCATGGTGTTCCAGCACTTGTCTGCCGCCCACAAGCAAGATAGTGAGATGTCAGAGCACCCAACCGCAAAGATGCAAGGTGCTACATGTTCCCAGAGGAGAGAGAAAAGAAAAGAAAAGGGAGAAAAATCCGGAAAAAAATCCAAAATAAAATAAATTTAAGAAATTTAAAGAAAATTCCATAAAAATCTTTGGAACATGAATAGATTTAATAAAATAATTTCGAATTTGATTGAAGTTTTTTATTCATTTAAAATATTTTTCATTTTCTCAAATTTCCACTTAAGCTTTAATTAATCCAATAAAATACAGATGGTTTATTTTATTTTTTAAAAGCTTTCAAAAGACTATGAAAAATGGGAAAACTGAAAAGAAATAAAAAGAACTCACAGGAAATAACAAGGTTTAATTTAATTTAATTTGGGCTTGAATCGAGGTATAAATTATGAATCGAGCTCATGATTTAATTTAATTTGGGCGTACACATGTAATGTAATCACTGAGCATACTTTGTAAGAATCTTTATTTTTTTTCCATTACAGCTTCCTCCTAGAACTATTCTTATCCGGCTATCAATGATAAAAATAAAAACTGATCCAAAATTATCTAGCACCTAGTCCTTCAACTCTTTGGAAATAGTTTCTACAAGGTATGCCAAGAAACTTTGAGTTGCATTGTTTGATTTAGATATTAAGAACATACTTAGTTACTTACACATTTGGGTACATGGGATCGCATGCATTGTAGGTGGCATTGCACACAGGCAATCAAGGAAATTATTAAGAAAAATTCGGTCCATGCCACTGAATGGAAAGCACTTTTGGTATGTGCCACCCTTTTTTCGCTCATTCGTTCCATGCCACTGGGTCACAAATTTTCGTCCGAAATTGCCACTACCGTCACCCTTCGTTAGTTAGAGCCTGAATGGCGTCGAGTCAAACCCTTTGACTATGAGAAATGACCATTGGCACCCTCTGAGCAATTCTAAAAATGTCACTAGAATGTTGATGGTTTTGACAAATGCCATTGTGCCATGTCTATAGTTGGCGCCTAGGACAATTTTTTGCGGGAATTTCTAGCGCCACAAATTTTGGGCATGGCTATAAATCCTGAGCCGAATGGATGAGGGAGAGAGGGAGACTGTCGAACCCGGGAACGAAAGATCCCAGATTCTCTATGTTTCATATACTAGTCTAGGAACAACTAGTGTACACAGTCAAACAAAAATGATAGCAAATTCATATCACGCATTTATTGAATAATAATCAGAGTTTATTACAAGAAAGGCTTACAAGCCAACAATAAACAAACACAACGAAAGACGATGAAGAAGTAGTAGAGCCTGGCTAATCTGCCACAGACAATCGACTAGGGTAGCGGCCTAGTCGTTGTGATCCACACCGGTAGCGAAGTCCTTCTCCTCTGAAATTTATTTGCATTAAGCAAGGGAGAGCACAAACAACCGTGCTCCACAAGTTACACCCAATAATAGATATAATGCATGCAGGATAATGTCAAGGAAGGTTCATATGGTAATTTTGCATAAAGCGACATTTTCAAGTTTTAAATACCATTACTAAGTTTCAAGGCAATTTTAATCCATAGTTAAAATCAAACTTTTATGTTGATTCATCAATCTCAAGTGTAGGATAAACCTCTGTACACAAATGGTGAAGGACTAACCCCCTTACACTAGGCTTTCTGTCCAAATTTTTCACATGGAATAAACATCCATGAAATCATTTTTGTTAAAATATTTTCAAAACAAAACCATAGTCTAATCCACGAAAGGCTTTGCTCAGCATGTCCATAACCGTGGACATGGCTATTCGAATAGATTGACACTCTGCAGAGGTTGTAAAACTTTATCCACAAAAGATAATCAACTTTTAATATCCGTCTAACATACTTTTGAAGGTGTGCGACTAAGTGATTATCATAAGGCCTTTACAATGAGCCATTCTAAAGTAGTTATGCCCGCTAAGGTTTCGCTACCGTAGGCTTCGCACCAAACGATAACCCTCTTTTGTGCCATGTGAGTATTAACAATAAGTCTTCACAACACCCACACAACCGGATGGCACAACCATATTGAAACATTACAAATTAGTTAGCCAAGTATGTCCCATACCAGACTTTTGGTAGTACAGAAGGGTTTTACAATCCGCAGCTCGCAGACTGGTCCTTACATGACTGGGCAACTTCTAAAACAATCCCTGGGTCTCAAACATTAATTGGTTTGAGCCATGCATAAACTTGCACCCACCAACGGTCCAATTCACCCAAGTCTAAACCAATTTTATTTATTTTTTATGTCAAAACATTTTTCAAACATTATATGGTAAATACAATACCATAGTCTCAATTTTAAATCAACTTTGTATTTTGGCTAAATTCCCCAAAATCAACAATTTGGTCTAAGTATTGACTAAGCATAATTTACTAATTTATTTTTATTAAGGTGACACAGAAATGACAATTCAAACATCAATTTTGGCCATACAAAGAAAATAGAGTAACTAGAAATTTAAAACGGGAATTTAAAATATTGAACTATAAATAAGCATGCAATACTTTGAAACAGAATTTAAATAACTTTAAATAATGGGCTCAAATATGATCAAAGAGTGTAACTTGCCTTGCTCAAAGTCCTGGTAATCTAACCCTTCAGAAGGGTCAAGCTCTCCGGAATCATCAAAATATATATGCGGAACAATCCAAATTCAAACAAAATTCAAATAAAATTCAAATGAACTCCAAATTAAATAATTTTGGTTTAGTTAGCAAGATATAAATTTTATATGAATTTAGAAACAAGAATCAATGGAATCTGAGTTCATATGAAGGAGAACAAACATCCAGAAGTTTTGTTGTCACAAGAAATGATATAATTCCAAAAATATTGTTCACCCTCCGAGTACTGTTCACCTCTTCGAGTTCACGTGGTCGGAAAGAGATTTCGACTACCTGGTCAAAGGAAGGTTTCGACTGCACTGGTCAAAGGAGATTTCGACTACACTGGTCGAAAGAGTTACGACCACCTAGTCGAAGAGGTTACGACCACCTGGTCGAAGAAGTGGCGGCGCTCAGCTATAAGTGTCAGATCCCCGGGCATGGAATACATGTGGATATATCTTATGTGTATATTGTGCTAGTCTCAAGAATAAAGGCTAGCACACACATTCACAACATTTGGCATCACATTCATACATTCATAATTTAAAGTAAAGCAAAAGAGACAATCTACTTAAGTTATTACAACAGTTATTACAAACCACGGCCGACCGGCCAAACAAAAGCAGTCATCAAAGCAAGTAAAGTCGCAGTGGAAAGCATAGTAGTAGTAGTAGCAAAAGTCCAGCAGCATGCCCATCTGATCCCTCAGGCAACCAACAAGGAAACAAGGCCTAAGTAGACCCATCACCGAACCCCTCGGTGCCAGGTGCAAAGAACTCGTCGCCGGGCGTCGGATCATCTGCAAATTCTAAACCAACAACAACAGCAAGATTGAGTACTTGTGTACTCAGCAAGACTTGTAGTGTATCACAAAATTACATTAGATGCAAGGCTGTCAAAAGTATGGCTCTACTCTACAAGTTCTTTTGCTCAAAGCCAGATTTATTAGCAATAAACATAAGTAATAATTTGCAACAGAATTTGAAAGAGCAGTTCAAGAAAAAGTAAGTACAAGACAGTAAGTAAAGTAACTGAACAAGTAACAGCGAACACTCACAACCCTACTTAGTTGTAAGCAAAAATATAATCAGGTTTTGCCATAGAAATGGCACTGACAAGTTCATGTTCAACCATAGAAATGGCAGTCCTACTATAGAAATAGCAAATTAGTCATAGAAATGACAATCCACTATAGACATAGCAATAAAGCCATAGAAATAACAGTTAACTCAACAAATGAAAAACCCCATGTCATTACCCCAATCTTTTGTGACAAAACAGTTTGGAAAACAAAGCTACTGCCATACCAACCGCACTAAGCATGCTCATGACCGCGAGCGCGACTATTCAAATAGTTTATCACTCTGCAGAGGTGTACAACTTTACCCATAGTACGCAGTATTCCAGTTGCCTGAAATATCTCTATATCGTTGCTCACTGTCGAAGCTAAGCAACATAGAGTTTGCGACGCAACCTTTACATTATCTAGTCCTAACCTTGCACTAGCCCTGCGAATCATTATCCTCATCCGTCGAGATTATAATAATAGTAACACTGATAGTAACAAGGTAACACATCGAATGAGTAGCCTCACCCACCCGGATAGAAACCCGTTGAGTGAGTCCCTCACTTCACCTGGATAGAAACCCGTCGAAGTGAGGCATCCGCAGTTGTGTCGACATGCCGGTCCTTTGGCAATGCGGACACTACTTCTGCCTACTATCACGCAAGGCTAAGATTTCGATAACTTAGTTAGCTACGACCATCCCATAATAGCACATATGGTTGTACGATTAGGTCTTAATCCCAGATTTGCTGGCTTCAGTCCTTAATTGACTACGGGCAAGATCTCCACCCTATCTACTAGTGAGTTTCAATCCTCACTTTTTTCATAATACAACAATAACTTGCCCGTGTCTAAAGACTAAAGTTTTCATGTCATTTTCATATAAAATAACAGTGGTAACTCCTTTGGACATTTTGCAAAATAATACCAAACTCACAAATTAACATATTGTCCTTTAATCAATTTTTCAGAAATTCTATTGCTCTAGTTGCATTTGTGCAATGACTGCACTCGAAAATTCCCAAATGACATTACATATTGTCTAACCTATATTCTAAAGGTTACAACAGTAAGAGATCAATAATTCAAGGAGACATGTGCAGCAAGTAGGATTTACGCTACCAATTTCCCATTCATAGCATTTTTATACAAGAAATGCACGCATGCATAATAGGATTTGCAAAACAAAGTACAGTAAGTAAAATACTGGGATCAATATGATCAAAGGGGGTGCTAGCCTTGCTCTTGATGTTCTGGAGGTATAATCGATTGATCGTCGCAAGAATAACTCGAATAATCGACGTCTAAAAAGAGCCAGAAAAGAATTAAATAGCAACCAACCAAAAAAAGTAACAAAAAAGTGTTTTTACATATTCAGGTAGATCACGATTTTAGATGAATTTAGAGACTAAAATCACTAGATTTGGAGTTGTGTAGCAAAAGTTATTAAGCTTTTACTACACTCGGTTTGAAAAAATCCAGAATGAATGGAAAATATGTTTTCTAACGGAGAAAGCATATTCTCACGTCTGTTATATCGGAGTTTACACCTTCTAAAAAGGAAAACGTATTTCGTCTATCACTAAAAGTGTATTTTCTATTTTCCATTGGACTTTCGGTTAACACTGTCAGTGAGATAGTCCACGGGGTTCTCACTGTGCACTTAACCCGTGGGGCCCACATGTCATAGACTCAAGCGAAGTTAAAGGTTTGAGTTAACTTAACAGCTCAGTCCCAAATGTAAGTGACTCATTAGGATTAACTAAACAATTAAATGGTTAGTTAGCCTTAATGATGTGATTAGGCACGCTGATGATGTGCTATAGTGCCGTCATCGCGGTGCTACATGGTGGTGCTTCACGGCTACGCTGCTCGCCGGCGATGTGGGGCTCGGCGAGGCAAGTGAGTGCTCGAAATGGGATCTACATACTATTGCGCACCTGCCGGCACCGACGGCGTGGCTTGGGGTGGCTCAACGCGATGGCATGCCGGCGGCGAGTGGAGAAGCAGTTACTGCAAACGGTGACAGCGCAAATGAGTGACGCTCTTGGCAAATGAGTGCGCACATAAGCATCTAGGGACTACTAGCAGTGTACCAGAATAACGCGGAGTAGCTGAGGTGGTCTGAGCTGGGTTGTCGATGGTGAGGTGCGGCCGCGAGGTCGGTCACGTGTGGAAAAGAAAACTGGGTGAAGGAGCTTGAAGTCCAAAGGTAGGAGAAGCTCCCTGGTGCTCTGGCGATGCTCCAGGTGCGGTCGATTGGTCCAAAGCGCAGCTAATCACCGACGAGGCTTTAGCGGCGATTCCGGCCGAAGACGAAGAAGCCAAGTTGATCTGGGCGATCCTGTGAATGGAAGATCAAATTGAATGAGAGGAAAGACTCAAGGTGTTAAGGGACACGATATGACGTGAAGAAATCGACACCAAACCCTTCACGGCGAAGGAGACGAAGATGATGGCGCACGACAGTTTTAGGGTTTTCACTCTCCGAGCTCTAGGGCTCAAATGAGTGAACGAGAGGTGAAGTGATTGTGCGCACTGAGTTAGAAAAGAGAATGTGAAGCTCGAGGTGGCCTTTATATAGGCAGAGCAGTGGAGATGAACGAGGTGGAGCTCGGGCAGTCATGGGCAACCCGGCGGAGCTTCACAACGTTGTACGGGCAGGGAAAAGTTGGCGTAGGCAGGTATGGACATGACATTGAACGGCGATGCGGCGCGGGTGGTTAAGCTTCGGCAAAACCATGGGCTAGGATGTCAAAAAGGGTGGACGGCGGAGCTACACGCGCGCGGGCATGTGTTGGCGCAGCCAAGCACGAGGTGGAAGACGATTCCTGCGCACGAGGCCCACCAGTCAGCGACACAAACGAAACGATACGCGCTGCTCTAATCTCAACGGTCCGGCTGCAAATGAACGGCTCTGATTGATTGTGCTGTTCGGACGGTCCGAACGGCCCAACCAATCTAGACCGTCTATTTCGCCATCAACGGCTAAGATGAATGGGCTGTTCAAACGGTCCGAACGGCCCAATCAATCTGAACCGTCGATTTCAAAATCAAACGGCTCAGAGATGCTGGGTCCGATCCACTTAAAGGGATGGTCGGGTTCAACCGGACTGTTTGGACTCGAGCCCGAGGAACAGTACAGGCTTTTGGTTTTCGAATTAACAGCTGAATTCTTTGCCGATTTAATTCACCAACCAAACGAAGTCCAAAATTTATGAAAATTTTTGTGTAGACTACTGAGCTAGAGAAGTTTCTATAGTAAAATTTTCAGAGGTTAACACCTTACCTGAATTTTCTAAAAAATTCAAACATGGTGCTGATCCTAAGAGGTTGTAAATATTTTTCTAAGCAAAATTTCATATAGAAATTTTGTTGAATGATTGATTCCTGGGATAAAAAGCCCGAAACCATTCTCTTACTTAGAAAAATTTTACTTCATTTTATCTATTTCCTTTTTAGCACCTAAAGTTGTTCAAGTTTTATTTTTAAAACCAACCGAGATTTCCAAAAAGGCAAAGTTTAAATGCAAATGTTCAATGGAATTTTTCCTAATGCATTTATATTACTTAATCCCAAGATTAGGATTTTGGGAAGTTACAATAAGCTCGTCGGCGCCTCACGCCATGGCGAGCTACGTGAAGGTGAGCAAAAAGAAGAGGAGTTGACGCTGAATATTATGTGTTACCTTGCGGCAGCGGAGCACAATGGAGTGGTCGTCGGTGAGAGGTTTTGTGGTGGTGGAGCAGTTCGGGCTTGAGGCGGTACGACGTTCCGATGAAGCTTCGGTGTCATGGAGGTGTGCCTCGGATAGCCCATGGTGTAGCGATGAGGATGGTGTGGTCGACGGTGAAGGAGCGTCGCTGACGGCGAGGCAATTGGCGGCGAGAGCTTCGGCGGCCGGCGAACTAAACGTCGAATTCTGGCGGCTAGAAGCAGCGGAAAGCTACAAGAGTTGAGGGGATGAGATGAGGGGGTAGAGGCGCACTCGGGGTGCCCTTTTATAGTGCACGGGGGTGGCTGAACTGGCGTAGCGCCATTAGGGTTCGTTTCAGAATCAGCGGCGAGGTAAGGACTCCGGCGACGATACGAGATAGAATTGGGTTTGATTCGGTTGCGGGGGATAAGAGGATAACGATGACGGGGCAAGCGAGATGAATGCGGTGGTTTTGGTCGGATTCTAGAAGCTTTGAGTGAGCGAAAATGGCGAAGTCACGCTGGGGAAGAAAAGAGAGGTAGAAGATGGCCCTTATAGGTGGCCCTTGTGGTCAGAGAAAGAGAGAGAGAGAGAGTAAATGAAGGGACTCACGGGTGGGTTTCGTGTGTAATAGAGAGGATTTGAGAATGAGCGCGGGTGGGGCCGTGCGCACGTGGGAAAGGAATGTGCCGAGGGTACTTTGGGCCCAACGAGATTTTCGAATTTCTTTTGATTTGTTAATTTCAGAAATTGGGTTAAATCAAATTAGCTTCTAGAAAATAGCAAATAAATTCCAAAAAATATGGAAAGATTCACAGAAATTCCTAGAGTTATTTTGGACTTAAATAAAATATTTCCAACTCATCATTGGTAATTAATTTTTGCAAATAATTTATTTTTGTTTTAAAATAATTCGGGAAAGCTTTTAAAATTTCAGAAAATTCCAAAAAATAATTAAATTTTATTTTTCACACTAAATATAATAAAATCTCAAAAACATAATAAATTTTATTTTTGCCATTTAAAACTAGGAAATTCAAGAAAAGTAGGAAAACTCTTTAAGAACTCAGAAAATCCAATAAAATAATAACTTTATAAATTTTATTTTTGGTAACAGAACTCTGGGATGTTACAGAGACGTAATGGCTCAAACTGGAGCCATGAGCCAATGTAGCACAGGTAACTCGCAACAGCCTAAGAAGTCTATGTTCTGCTGCGATTGTAATAGCAAAACAATGAGGTACAAGTCCAATACATGGCGAACAGAATGCATGGCGATGGAGATCACCATGTGGAAGGGTCATACTATATCACAATGCAATTTAATTGTCTGTGAATGCTCTTATATTCCTGTTCATTTATTTCTTTGCATGTTATATAATTGCTTTAAGTGCTTTTAACATGGTAGAAGTAAAATTCCCTCACGTAATATTAAGTTAAATTGATGCCCTCCCAATTTGTTGCACCATCCAAAGTCATGTATTTTAATGGTAGGTCTTGCTAAAGCAGAGTGCCAATAATATTACTTGACTAGATGGGTTTGTGTCGGACACTTACACGCATAGCATTGGTTTAACTTGACAAGGTCATCATAACGGTTATGGACCTTGGGGCATAGGGTTGGGTGCCGGAGCAAAGAGATGTTGCCCAACAACAAGAGTCATATAGAGATGTGATTAGCAAAGGGTTGCTTACTATTTTCACTAGTCTTCTAGCAATGATGCCAAAGCTCACTAGTAGATTAAATGATTATGGATCTTGAATCAATAAAATGTCATAAGAGGGATATGATATTTAGTGAGAGTATCTTTATTAAATTGTTTAATAGAAGTTACTTGAACATATGTGTTAGCTTTGCTTATTTTATGTTGTAGATCATGGCACTAACTGCTGTACCTACATCCAGTTTTGTATTGCGTTCGATTCTTGATAAGGAAAAGCTGAATGGAACAAATTTTGCGGATTGGTCCGACAACCTAAGAATTGTTCTTAGGCACGATAAAAAGGAACATGTTCTAGATGAACCAATTCCAAATGTGCCTGCTGAAAATGCTGCTGCTACTATTAAAACTGCCTATAAAAGGGCATGTGATGAGTCCCTTGATGTTAGCTGTCTCATGCTTGCTGCTATGAACTCAGACCTTCAGAAGCAGTTTGAGAACATAAAGGCTTACGATATGATCGTAGCACTCAAAGGCATGTTTGAGACACAAGCAAGAACTGAGAGATATGATATCTCAAAGAAATTGTTTGGGAGTAAGCTAGCTGAGGGAAGTTCGGTGAGCCCTCATGTGATCAAAATGGTTGGTTACACATAGAACTTGAAAAAACTTGGTTTTCCATTTAGTCAAGAGTTGGATATAGATTTGATTCTTGCTTCACTACCTTCAAGCTATGGGTAGTTCATTCTGAACTTCCATATGAATGGCTTAGACAAGAATCTCACCGAACTGCATATGATGCTTAAGACTGCAGAGGACGGCATTAAGAAAAGCAACTGTCATGTGATGATAGTGCAAAAGAGTACAAGCTTCAAGAAGAAGGCTAAGGCTTGGGTCAAAGGTAAAGGCAAGAAAGTTTTGGATGAGATCCAAACCAACAAGCCTAAGCCCAAGAGTAAGTCTGGCCCGACTCAAAAGAATGAATGCTTTTACTGCAAAGAACCAGGCCATTGGAAAAGGAACTGCAAGAAATACATGGCTGATCTAAAACATAATGGTGGAACTAAACCCTCCACTTCAGGTGTTAATGTTATAGATGTTTTTCTTGCTGACTCTTCCGTTAACTCATGGGTATTTGATACAGGATCGGTTGCTCATATTTGCAATTTGATGCAGAGTCTAACAAAGAGTAGGAGAATTGCAAGGGGTGAAATGGATATTCGCGTCAGGAATTGTAACGTCCCGCTTTTCCTGAGTTTTAAAAAAAATTAAAAATAACCATTTGGTTTTGGTGAGAGTTTAAAGCTTAACCTGAGTTTTCAAAAAGAAGCTTTAATTGACTAACCTAAACTTGAACTAAATCTGCTCGGTTTCCTTTGGGAGTTTGTTGGAGTGTTCCTTTCCTCCTCTTGTGCTTTGTGTGCCTTTGGGTTTCGCTTCTCCTTCCTGCACCTCTTTGTGTCCGGGTGCCCTTCTCTTTCTTTCTCTCCTTGTCGGCCCAGCCTCCTTTGGGTTTAGACCACCAGTTTGTGTTTCAAACCCTCCGATCTTTGGACCTTTTCCTTGTGCCTATCCTCAGAGTCCAGACCTCCCTTGTTGAGATCTGGCCGTTAGGACCTCCTCTCTGAGATCTTAGCCGCTCAGACCTCCCCTTGTTGAGATCTGGCCGTTAGGACCTCCTCTCGAGATCTTAGCCGCTCAGACCTCCCCCTTGTTGAGATCTCGCCGTTAGGACCTCCTCTCGAGATCTTAGCCACTGCACCTCCCCTTGTTGAGATCTGCCGTTAGGACCTCCTCTCGAGATCTTAGCCGCCTCCTCCCCTTATTGAGATCTCGCCGTTAGGACCTCCTCTCTGAGATCTTAGCCGCTCGCACCTCCCCCTTGTTGAGATCTCGCCGTTAGGACCTCCTCTCTGAGATCTTAGCCGCTCGCACCTCCCCTTGTTGAGATCTCGCCATTAGGACCTCCTCTCTGAGATCTTAGCCGCTCAGACCTCCCCTTGTTGAGATCTCGCCGTTAGGACCTCCTCTCGAGATCTTAGCCGCCGACCTCCCCTTGTTGAGATCTCGCCGTTAGGACCTCCTCTCGAGATCTTAGCCGCTCGACCTCCCCTTGTTGAGATCTGGCCGTTAGGACCTCCTCTCGAGATCTTAGCCGCAGACCTCCCCTTGTTGAGATCTGGCCGTCGGATCTCCCTTTTGGAAATCTTGACCGCCTGTGTCCTCCCTTTGAGATATTGGCCGCTCAGTTCTCCTTTTGAGATCCCGGCACCAGACCTCCCTTGCCTTTTGATCTTGACCGCTCAGTCCTCCTCTTTGAGATCTTGACCGTTAGACCTCCCTTTTAGAGATCTAACCGTCAGACCTCCTCCTCGTCGTGTCTTTTGGACCTCCCGTCCATAGGACCTCCCCTGTGGTTGTGTCTTTGGACCTTTGTCCATAGGACCTCCGCGTTGTGTGTCTTTTGGACCTTCATCCCACAGACCTCCTCTTTTGTGTTTAGACCTTTGTGGTCTAGACCTCCTGCTATGCGTTTGGACCTCCTTTAGGTTCAAACCTCCTGTGTTGTGTTTGGACCTCCCTTGAGTTCGCACCTCCTCTTTGTGTTTAGATCTTTGTGGTCTAGACTTCCTGTCTGTCTCTCTGGATCTCCTTGCAGACCTCCCGTAGGATCTCCTCTGTGGATCTCCTCGTTGGACCTCCTCGCAGACCTCCTCCTTGTTCCTCCTCCTTGATCTCCTCTTTGGACCATGGACCATGCCCTTTGATCGGTCTCAGCACCTTTTGATCGGCCCTTAGGCGCCTTAAGTGCATTTGATATGGGTTGAGTCACATTAAATGTTGCCACTACCTTTGTACTCTTTTCTACTTTTGTCACATCCCTAGCTTTCTTTATCCTTTTTCGCACCTTGTGGCAAGGTGCCTTTGTATTGATGCCTTGAATCTGATCGCCCTTTGAGGGTGCTCCTATTCTCCTTTCTTTTAAATAGGGCACCAGGGGCCTCCATTTGCTCCCCTGCTCGTCATTTCTTCCCTTCCTCTTTTCTCTCGGTTCGAGGAGCTCTCCAAGCTCCTCCGGTTCGGACCTCCTTGAATCCGAGCCCTTCACTTCTTGGACCTCCCTCCCGTGGGATTTCCTCCTCTCTCGACCTCCTCCTTCCTCCTTGTTGGACCTCCCTTCGAGGATCTTTTCTTTCTGTTCTTGCTAGTTCTTTTCGGTTTCCTTTTTAAGCTGCTTTATTTAGTTGTTTTCTTTGCATCGTGTAGATTCCGTGGGTGCTAAGGAGCGTGAAGATCCAGCAGCCCTGGTTGAAGCTCAGCAGCCTACCATTGAAGGCAAGACATGGGACCTTTGACCATCTTGATCCCATTTGCAAAAGTATTTTGATTTGTTAAACTCGCATTGCTATTTGTATAAAATGGTTTGGGCTCTAGTTAAATACCTACTGGTTTTATGCCTCCTTGTCTATTTGGTAATCCACATGTTGACATGTTACCTTTGACAACCTTAGGATGGTACTGTTAGTTGGTCTTGTATTGCTATTGCCAACCTGGGTATCGTTCTTGCTTAGCCTTGCTCTAGTAGACGTTGGTCTCCTCATGAATCATCATAATTGCTTAATCTTGACTAATGAATTATGGAACTTTGGTTGGTGCCACTGATATGCAACTAGGGTTGAAGCCATAGTTGTGTTGTTTGTGGTGCAAGACTGTAACGACCCAACTCTAGGGCACCCGAGAGGTCCTCCAAGACCTCTGGGAAGTCCATCAGGACCCCCAGGAGGTCCACAAAGGACCTCTCAGACAGTCCACCAAGACCTCCCAGGAGGTCCAGCAGGACCTCCTGGAGGTCCAGGAGAACATGACCCGAGAGGGTCTTGGAGCCAGGGAGCACCCACGGACCTGCCACGGCCGCATCCAGGGAAGGACGAGGAGGTCTGAGAGCGCCCCAAGACCACCCGCAACCCTCCAGAGGAGGTCGTGGGGGTCCGGGACCACCTCAGAACCTCACATGTTTATCCCATCGTGAGGACATACAGATCCGAGCTTGCTCTGTGGTTCCTGTGAATCCTTAACTAGTCCCAAGGATCATGGCTAGCTCTTCACGTAATAATACAATGGTGGTGATATCCGCATGCATCTTTATTAAAGTAAAATATTTACAGAGTTGTTTACAAAGTGTCCTTGGGCCCAACATGAACACAAAAGAGCAAAGAGCGGCAGCCCAAAGAAAGACACCACGTAAATCGATCGGAAGGCACAACCTATTCGCTGATCTTCTTCACCGCCAAGGTCTTCTCTGCAAAGATTGTAATGAGCAAGAGTGAGCACAACAACCGTGCTCGCAAGTTACACCCGTGGATTAGCAAAATGACATGCATATATGGATAATCAAAGGATGGCATATTATGGTTAATTTGCACAAAGCCAATTTTCTTTCAACTGCCATTACTAAGTTCCAAAGCAGGTCCTTAAATAGATAAAATTCATTTTATCAAAGCAATTTTTAGTTGATAACATTCATCAACAAGTTGGTGAAGGATACCTCTCGACAACAAAGCTCCTCGCCCAAACCCATGGGATAAAATCCCAAAAACAGATTTGATAAACATTTCGAAAAACCCCAAAATTAACATCTAACTCGAGTAGCCTTTGCCAAGATGTCCATGACCGCGACACGGCTTTGAATAGATTTAACTCGCAGAGGTTGTGCACTTTACCCACATGACATGATTTCTCTAGTTTATTCAAGCATCTGTCAATGCCACCTCTCACTACCAAAGGTAAGAGGTCTAGAGCTCATGACAAGGCCTTTACAATGCATTGCTCCACCACACCTTTCCTTGCTAAGGTTTCACCCCCTATGGACAAAGAATCCAAATGAAGCCCCCTCTTGCACCAAAGGGGCACAGGGTCATAAAAGACCATCACCCCACAAGACCTCCCACACCTCCAATGGAGCAAAGATATGGTGAAGTTTTGCAAATTACTCACCAGTCCCACGCCCATTCTCGAGACATGTGGTTGCACGATTGTGGCATAGCCCATTATAGGCTTGGCATTAGTCGCTCAAAGACCGGTCCTCACATGACTAGGGCGACTTTCACAAACCCCTGGACCTCCACCTTTGCCAGGATAGAGTCCGTGCACAAACATTGCACCAACCAAGCAAACCATTTCGCCCCAGTCTAATTCCAATTTCATTATCTTTGCTTCCCCAGCAACACTTTCACATTCCCATGACACCCCAATGTCATGGTCAAAACATTTTAAGCAATATTTGGTCATGTTGGTAAAGATTTCCCCAAATCAATATTTTTGGTCTAAGCCTGACTAAGCACAAGTTTTTCAAATGGTTGGGCTCACACTATTGCATGACCCAAGTTTGATCTAAAGGTGACAATGAGTTTAGTCCAAAGTCAACAAAGGCCATACAAGGAAGTAGGCATAACTATGAATTTAAAATGTATTGAAATAACTTGGTAAAGATAGGCATGCATTAAACTTTGAAATTGAACATAAATAGATTGAATTATTGGGTGCAATATGATCAAGAGTGCAACTTGCCTTGCTCACTATCCCGAGATTCTTCCTCTTGTAACCCTCAGACTCCGAGTCTTCACAATCTACACGTGTAAAAGAGCAAATTCAAAGAAGACTCAAATAAAGATCCAACCGAGATCAACAAGAAACCGAGGGACCCCAAAGGAGTCCAAAACTTAATCAACAGAGAGGTCCCTATTTTAGAACAAAGTTCTTTTAGAAAAGGTTCAAGCTTACCAGAGGAGGTGGTCTTTGGCAAAAGACCCCAAAGGAGTGATTCAAGCAATAGAACAGAGATCCTAAGAAATGGTTCTTAAGCAAAGTCCAGAGGAAGTCCTCACACAAAAGCCCTAGAAACCCAAAAAGAAGTCCACCCGAGGAGGTCCCAAAGCACACCCACGACCAATTTCAAGACAAAGGGCAACACAAGAGCGGAGGAGATCGTCAAGGACTTACCAGGATAAGAAGAAACAATGGATGGAGGGAGGTCGGGAGCAAAGAAAGTTTTCCCCAGGAGCCACCGACGAGAGCCAAGATAACAGAGGGTGGAGAAAGGGGAGGAAGGTGATGTGGTAGAATTTCTTGGTCCAATCAGAATCAAGATGGTGAAGAAAACTAGAAATATACGGTTCAAGGATAAGTATAGAAATAGGTCAAAAGTTGGTAAGTGGCGAGCAGCGGTGTCACTACTACCCCGGGTAAAAGGTACAAGAAAGGACAATGTATGTTACTATGGGAAAGAACAAAGAAAAGTGTCGGGGTACGGATAAGTGACCAAATTCAAAGTAAACACCACGTATGTGGATACATTTAATGTGACAAGACATGCATTAAATGCCCAAGATATTAACGTGGCGGAGGAAATGAGAATGATTAAGACTGGCAGGTGGGGCCAGTCAACTTAGAAACAGTCGGGTCAAGAGGGGAGGTCTTGCCCATTGCAGAGGAGGTCCTTGAGGAGGTCCAAGGCTAAGAGGTCCTGATATACACAAAGGGGGTCCGAACGTGGAGAGGTCCAAATACACATGGAGGAGGTCCACGTGACTAAGGTTCGGACAACCAGGACTTCATCAAAGGAGGTCCCGCGGCTCAAGGAGGTCTGAAGGCTGAGGAGGTCCAGAGAACTTCAAAGAGATCCGTGGTTGATATTAAAGGCAAGTTGAGGTCCGGGCGGTTGGATCTCCAAGAGGGAGGTCCAACAGCCAAGATCAAACGTGCAGGGGAGGTCTGGGCCTTTGGATTCAAAGTGAGGGGAGGTCCAAACCGTTAGATTAAACGAAAGAAAGGTCCATGCGGAGGGGTTCCAAGAAAGAGAGGCCCTAGGGAAGATATCCACAACAAGTAGTCCAACAGGAGTTCGCAAGGATCAAAGCAACCCTAGGGAGGTCCTTTCGGCCAAGAAGAAATATCAAGGAGGTTCAAATGAGTTCGTAAGGTTCGAAGGTATACAAGAAGTCCACTGGAATACAAGGAGGTCCGAATGAAAAGAGGTCTGGGCCTAGAAAGGTGCCCAGGTAACAAGAAGTCTAGACTTAAGAGAAGTCTGAACAGAAAAGAGGTCTGAACCCTTAGAGATTCGAACCAACAAAGAGGTCTATAGTGATCAAACTCAAAGAGAAAGGTCGGGACATGAAGATACGTCCACGTGAGAAAAGGTCTGAGCCCCAAGGGAGGTCTAACCTTAAGAACCCCTGGGGAGGTCTAGGCCACAGAGAGGGTCTAAACCTACATATCCAAAGGAGATATGCTAAAGGGAAGTCTACTGAGCATACCAAATGGAGGTATCAACAACTCAAACCTCTCCAACCAAACCAAACTTAGAATTCTCATCAAAACAAAATATTTTTGATTTATTTTACACATTTAAAAAGGATTTAGAAAATCAAGATGTTACAAAGACCACTTTAAATTTATGTTGCGCCAGGACTGGGTGGTCTTTGGCCAGGTTGAACCTAAAAGTTGTTTTGCTCGGGCGAGTTGGCCAGAGGCGAGTAGTGGGTGCTCCAAGGGTTGTAGCCATGGAGTCACCTGGGTGATCCAAGGGTGGCAGCCATGGAGTCACCTGGGTGCCCCAAGTTGTTGCTGGGATCACATTTGGGTTGTGGAATGCCTCACCGAGCAACCATTTAAGGATCGAACCTTGGGAGCCATTAACTGGGCCAAACCGCAACCACATGTCCATTATGGGGTGGACCGAGTAATAACTGGTCTTGTTCTCGATTCGGTTC
Source organism: Phyllostachys edulis (assembly GCA_036346405.1). Lineage (NCBI taxonomy): Eukaryota > Viridiplantae > Streptophyta > Magnoliopsida > Poales > Poaceae > Phyllostachys > Phyllostachys edulis. Next base: position 68,921,061 of record CM070549.1, read on the forward strand.
CAAGGTAGAGGAGGTGTTGATGGAGCACCACGGCTTAAGAGGGGCCACCGGTGCTATACGCACACCATGATGGCGAAACCTTAATGTTGGTGACCGAGTCGAGCAGACCTTGTAAAGCCCTGGTAGTCTCCACTTGATTCGCATGTCTAAGGTAACGTGTGAAATATCGCGACTACTGTTGCTAGGGTAAAGTTGTGCACCTCTACATAGTGTAAATCTGCTCAATAGCCACGTCCTCGGTTATGGACATGCCCGGAGATTTCGAATGAGGGGTAGATTTCTTTTTGTGAAATTGTGTTCCTCCTGGGTGCTTTGGTGAGAGGTCATGGCTTGTGCCTCGAAGAGACCTTGGCCGGCTCCAGAGGGGTCATGGCTGGCTCACAAAGTGGTCCAGGGGCTGGTCTTGTGGTGCTCTAGAGTGGGAGCTCCAGAGAGGTTTGGGTTGGTGCCTTGGGTGTGAGTGGGTGCTCACTGTCCCCTTTAAAAATCAAATTTACTTATGTATTATGCTTTCTAACTTGAGCTTTGCAATCTATTATGTTATTTACTGTCACTTTGGCTTTACGCAAACTAACCATACAGCTCACTTTGTCAAGCCATGCATGATTTTTACTTGCATACCTTACCCATGGCTTGCTGAGTACATTCAAAGTACTCATTGGCTTGTGCCTTGCTGTTTTGATCAGCAGAGGTTGGAGTTCCAGGTGGTCCAGTGCCCTCAGGAGGAGCATCCTTGAAGGCCTTGCTTGAGGGTGACGCCCTCCACTTGGTAGCTTTGTGGGCTGGCCGAATGGACCTAGTGTTTATGTTTTTGCCTCCATTGTGTAGTTGTCTCCTTTTTGCTTTTAGCCTTTAGTGGCACCTCAGACAAACCTTGGCCATAAGGCCACTTGCTATTATATGTGTTATTTTGGTTTGTCTTCTTTAAGCTTGTTGTATGGATTTGATTACACTTGTGTTTGTTCTGCTCGAGCTAGCCAATTTGTTCCTGGGACTAGCTCGGTGCACAGAGGTAGGACCTCCAGGAGGTCCTACGGGACTTGGCCTGGGAGATCCTGTTGGACCTCTCTGTGATATACGCTGAGGTGCTCCTGGCGGGTTGTTGGCCAAGACCTCCAGGAGGTCTTGAAGACCTCCTGGGAGGTCTGGTGGCCAAGACCTCCAGGAGGTCTTGAGACCTCTGGGAGGTCCAGGCGCACCTCCTCGGCAGCGGCCGAGCGGTACTACTGCTCCTCCATGCGGTAGTACCGCAGCTCAAAAAAAATGGTCCTCCCGGACCTTTGCTGTATATCACAGGGTGGGACGTCACAGGAATAAAACAAGAGTTGTTGCATTAGCCGTCAGGACTTTGCCATTACTCTTGTTTTGAACGGGTTGTATATCTTAAATATTGATGATGCACCATCTATAATATTAATGCAAAGAAGCTTCGGCCTAATAATTTGAATTCCACTTTCATTTGGCATTGTCATTTGGGTCACATAAGTGAGAAACGCATGAAGAAGCTCCATGATGATGGAATGCTAAACTCATTTGATTTGGAATCATTTGAAACATGCGAATCTTGCCTACTTGAAAAGATGACCAAGACACCTTTCATTGGTCGGAGTGAGAGGGCGTCCAACCTGTTGGCACTCATACATACTGATGTGTGTGGACCAATGAGCACGATAGCTAGAGGTGGCTTTCAGTACTTCATTACTTTCACCGATGACTATAGTAGATATGGTTATATCTATTTAATGAGGCACAAGTCGGAATCCTTTGAAAAGTTCAAGGAGTTCTAGAATGAGGTACATAATCAACTTGGCAAGACAATCAAATCTTTACGATCTGAACATGGAGGTGAATTTTTGAGCCATGAGTTTGGTGATCATTTGAAACAATGTGGAATTGTTCCACAGGTTACACCATCGGGCACTCCACAATGGAATGGGGTGTCCAAGCGACGTAATCGGACCTTGTTGGACATGGTTCGATCAATGATGAGTCAATCAAATCTACCGTTGTATTTTTAGGGTTACGCTCTCGAAACTGCTGCTTTCACTTTAAATAGGGCACGATCTAAATCAGTCGCTAAGACATCATATGAGATATGGGCTGGGAAGAGTCCTAGTTTGTCTTTTCTAAAGATTTGGGGATGTGATGTCTATGTTAAACGTTTGACATCTGACAAACTCACACCCAAGTCCGATAAGTGCTTCTTTGTGGGGTATCCTAAGGAAACTAAAGGATATTATTTTTATAATCGGGTTGATAACAAAGTGTTTGTTACACGTAATGGTGTCTTCTTGGAGAAAGAGTTTCTTTCCAAAGGAGTCAATGGGAGCAAGGTGCAACTTGAAGAAATTCGGGAAGCATCTGAAAATGTTTCAACTCCCACTGAACCTCTACAGGACGAACAAAATGTTGTTGAACCTGTAGATGAGGCATCAGCCCCACAAAGATCAAAAGGCCACGTCAATTGCCTATAAGGTATGGGCATGACGTATTATTGTTGAATAATGACGAGCCTAAAACTTATGCAGAAGCGATGATGGACCCAGACTCTGAGTCATGGCATGAGGCCATGAGATCCGAAATAAAGTCCATGCATGATAATCAAGTTTAGAACTTAGTTGATGCACCTGATGGTATTAAGACCATTGAGTGCAAGTGGATCTTTAAGAAAAAGATAGATATGGATGGAAATGTTCACCTTCATAAGGCACGACTGGTTGTGAAGGGTTTCAGATAAATTCAATGTGTTGATTATGATGAAACCTTCTCTCCTGTCGCGATGCTTAAGTCTATTCGGATCATTCTAGATATTGCTGCATATTTTGACTACAATATATGGCAAATGGATGTCAAAACGGCTTTCCTTAATGGAAACCTAAGTGAGGATGTGTACATGACACAACCTGAGGGTTTTGTCAATCCAAAGGAAGCTAGAAAGGTATGCAAGCTTAATAAATTCATCTATGGATTGAAGCAAGCATCTCGGAGTTGGAACATTTGTTTTGATGAAGTGGTCAAAGGGTTTGACTTCATCAAGAACGAAGATGAACCTTGTGTTTACAAAAAGGTTAGTGGGAGCAAGCTTGTATTTCTGATCTTGTATGTAGATGACATACTACTGGTCGGAAATGATATTCCAATGCTTGAATCTGTTAAAACTTCATTAAGAAATAGTTTCTCAATGAAAGATTTGGGAGATGCAGCAAATATTCTTGGTATAAGGATCTATAGAGATAGATCTAAGAGGCTAATTGGGTTAAGCCAGGATATGTACATAGACAAAGTGTTGAAACGGTTCAACATGCAAGATTTCAAGAAAGGTTTCTTGTCCATGGCATATGGCATTAATCTTAGCAAGATTCAGTGTCCTATGACCACTGATGAGCGAGACAAAATGAGTAGAATTCCATATGCTTCGGTTATTGGATCTATCATGTATGCTATGCTATGTACACGACCAGATGTATCATATGCTCTAAGTGTTACAAGCAGATACCAAGCTGATCCCGGTGAAGGTCACTGGACAGCTGTGAAAAACATCCTTAAGTACTTGAGAAGGACTAAGTATGTGTTCCTAGTTTATGACGGTGTTAAAGAGCTTGTTGTAAATGGTTACACCGATGCAAGCTTCCAAACCGACAAAGATGATTATCGTTCGCAATCTGGTTTTGTATTCATTTCTAATGGAGGAGCAGTGAGCTGGAAAAGTTCCAAGCAAGAGACGGTTGCTGATTTTACGATGGAGGCCGAGTACATTGCGGCTTCTGAAGCTGCAAAAGAAGGTGTTTGGATAAGGAATTTCCTTGCTGAGTTGGGTGTGGTTCCGAGCGCCTCGAGCCTGATGGATCTCTATTGTGACAACAATGGAGCCATTGCGCAGGCTAAGGAACTTAGATCCCTGTAACACCCTAATTTTCAGACCCTTTTTGAAGATTTCAAAATAAAAAGAACCATTTTGTTTTGATGAGAATTCAAAGCTTAACTTGAAATTTCAGAATGGATTTAATTTGACTAACTCAAACTTCAACTAAAATCCCTTGATGGTTTGTCGAGTTTGTGGATCTTTGGTGATCTTCCCCTTTTCTGTGCTTGCTTCGCTTCCCTCTAGACCAAGCCTCCTTAGGTCTAGACCTCCCCTGAAGCTGGTACCTTCCCTGGTCTACACTTCCTTTTGTGGTTCCTCCCCAGGTTTAAACCTCTCCCAGTCTAAACCTTTCTTAAATCCGTTTGAGCTCACCGTCTGTATCTTTTGAACACCACTGTGTTCCCTTAGACTTACCTCTTTTGCTTTAATCCTTGAGACTCTTTCTGGAAGTTTTTGTCGGTGTTTTAGAACCGATCTTACGTAAAGATTGTTTGATTCGGGGGGTCTCCTAGAATAGAATCACGCAAAGAGATTGACACGGGTATTTTTATACAGGTTCAGGCCTTCTCCGGAGAGAATAACAACCCTACTCCTGTGTGTGTATGGTATTGAGTGTATTCTGAATAACCAGGAGAAAAACTAAGACTATTACAGATGATAGTACTTGTCTTCCTGATAGCCCTCGATAGCGTGTGTATACGCCTCGATTGCCATCTATACGCCTCGATTGCCCTCTCTCCTCTTTCTCTCTGACTGTTGCCTTTATATAATCGTGAAGGAATAGCCGTTTTCCCCTACTGAAGAGACGCCTCATCAAATCCAGTAACGGCCGCACATTTGCAGTAATCATCGGGCTGGTAACTCCTTCACGCCGCCTGGCAGTTACTCGTCAGAGATAATGGGGTATTGCGTGTTATTATTTCGCATAATAACAGCGTATATTGATTTTTTTGGATTCCTTAATCAATTGGACCCACTTGCCTGTAGGTTTTATTGATCATAAGGTGGTCGTAGCTAACTTGATCGTAGAAGAACTTACGACCATAAGATAGTCGTAGCAAGACTGTGACGACCCGCTCGGGACACAAGGAACCGGCCCTTTTTTTTTGAGCTGCGGTACTACCGCACAGAGGAGCGGTAGTACCGCTCGATGCATCTCGAGTGAGGTCTACCAGGACCTCCCAGGAGGTCTTTAAGACCTCCTGGAGGTCTTGGCCATTGTGCAATGAGCCAGTCCCAGGAAACCCATGCTGGCTCGCACAAACTGACAATGGTCAGATCAAATCCATACACAAGCTAAGAGGAGCAAGAGATAAAACAATATATATATTAAAGACTAGACCGGCCAAGCTTCTTACAAGCGGTTTGCCTCAAGGGCTACAACAAAAGAGCAAAAACAGCGGAAAGCAAAACGTCAACGGTTGGTCCAACCGATCAGCCCGTCGGCTATCGAGTGGAGGACGTCCCCTAGGTCACAAGGTCTCCAAAGACCTCTACTTCACTGAGCTTTGAGCTTCCTCTAACTTCCTGCAGCTGCTGATCAAAACAGAGGGCAAAAGCCATGAGTATATTGAATGTACTCAGCAAGCCGTAGGGAGTGTATGCAATAAATAATTATGTAAGGCTTGCCAAAAGAGAGCTGTAAGGTTAGTTGCACAAAGCAGTATTTGACAATAAGTAATAAGTAGATTGAAAAGCTCAAGTTAAAACATTAGTACATAAATACATTTGATTTCAAAGGGGTGGTGAGCACCCACTCACCTCCAAAGCCACTCTGAGTACCCACTCCAGAGTTAACAAAGACCAACCAGGAGGCCCTGGTCACACCCATGACCAGACCTCTCCCACGGCCACCCCGAGCACCCACTCCAGAGCTCCACAACCATTCTTTGGACCTCATCTCGAGCCAACCATGGCCCCTCTAAAGCCGGCCAAAGTCTCTTCGAGGCAAAGCCACAATCTCTTGCAGAAACGCCCAGGGACACAAATTCACAAAGCTACCCCTTGCACCATTTTCACCAGGCATGTCCATAACCAAGGACTTGGCTATTCGAATAGATTTAAAACTCTGCAGAGGTGTACAACTTTACCCGCAATCCACGGTCTCTCTAGCGGGACGGGTTCCGGAAAGACCATTACTCACTTCCGATGGTGAGCAGTCTAGAGAGCGCGGCAAGGCCTTTACAAAGCTTTGAACTGGCTCGGAGCTGCCCGCTAAGGTTTCGCATTCCCCCCCCCCTTTGGTCTAGAAGTCTGCAGGGTTATGGGGTGCCCCCTCTTGCACCAACGAATCAGCACGCTCCCCCCACAACAGCCCCAAGCCATCTCATTGCTAATTATTCAGCCTAGACCAACAGAACACAAAGTTAAGTCCTTAATTGTGCTCAGGCAAGACTTCCACAAACCCGTGTGCAAAGCACCCACTACTCACTCCCGGCCTTCTTGCCCAAGCAAAACCATTTTGGGTTCAACCCGGCCACTGGACCACCAGTCCTGGCACAACAAGTTATTAGGGTGATCTCGCACCACAATCAACACAACTTAGGCATCCCGCCATAGTCGCTAACAAAGGCAATCACCACGATTCCATAGATCATTAGTCAAGATTATTAATTGATGAAGCATGATTCACATACCCACGATTCTAAAAGCAAGGCTAAGCAATAAGAATACGGTCTCATGTTGGCTATAGCAAAAGATGCCAACTAAAGTATCCATCCTAAGGTGTCCAAAGAGTTCATGTCAACATGTTGAGTTCAAGCACACAAAGCAGGCATAATGTCAAATAGGAAAAATAGCTACTGCCCAAACCAGTTTCTATAAAGATAGCTATGCAAGTTTAGTAAATCAAAATAGCTTTGCAAAAAGGGATCAAGATGATCAAGGTCCACGACTTGCCTCTGTTGGAGAAAGAAAAAGCTTCGGCTGATGGAGCTTGATTCCTGAGCTTCTCAACGATTCAACCGAAATCTACACGTTCGCGAAAGAAACCAAATAAGCAGAAGGAACTCCAGGAAAACCAAAAGAACTTACTCGAAACCAAAAGAGAAGAGGAGGTCCATAGGGAGGAGGAGGTCCGAGAGGAAGGAATCCCACGGGAGGGAGGTCCAACGAGTGAAGGGCTCGGACTCAAGGAGGTCCGAACCAGAGGAGCTTGGAGAGCTCCTCAAAACCGAAAGAGCTAGGAGCAGAGGTCGAAATGAAGAACAGGGAGGTAGTGGGTGTCCCTGGTGCTCTATTTAAAGGAAAAAGGAAATAGAAGCACCGTAAACAGAAGGTGACCAAATTCAATGTATTGGTACAAAGGCACACTGCCACAAGGTACGAAAAGGGATAAAGAAAGCAAGGGATGTGACAAAAAGTAGAAAAGAGTACAAAGATAGGTGGCAGCATTTAATGTGACTCAACCCACATCAAATACACTTAAGACTGCCAAAGGAGCCAGTCAAAAGGTGCACAGACCAGTCAAAGGGCATGGCCCAAAGTGGAGATCCAAGGAGGAGGTCCTGCGAGGAGGTCCAAGGTGGAGGTTCAAGGACAAACAGGGAGGTCTGAGCCAACAGAGAGCTATCAGAGAGGTCCAAAGCCACCAGGGTCAAAACCCAAAGGAGATCTAGACCTATCGGGAGGTCTAGGCGCAAAGAGGAGGTCGAGGCCAACAGAAGTCTAAACACAGAAAAGGGAGGTCGAGACCACGAGGGTCTAAACACTCAGAGAAGGAGGTCTGGACCACAAAGGTCTAAACACACAAGAAGAGGAGGTGTAGACCACAAGGGTCTAAACACGCAGAGAAGGAGGTCTAGACCACAAAGGTCTAAACACACAAGAAGAGGAGGTCTAGACCACAAGGGTCTAAACACGCAGAGAAGGAGGTCTAGACCACAAAGGTCTAAACACTCAAGAAGAGGTCTAGACCACAAGGGTCTAAACACGGAGAAGGGAGGTCTAGACCTCAAAGGTCTAAACACAATAGCGGAGGTCTGGACCACAAAGGGAGATCCAAACCTCAAACAAATCTAGACCCCAAGGGGGTCTAAATCACAAGAAAACTAGACCTCAAAAGAGGTCCAAAGCACAAGGGGTAGGGCGCTCGAGGAGGCCCTAAGAGCTAAGAGGTCCTGACGGTCAAAATCTCCAAAAGGGAAAATCCGATGGCCAAGATCTCAAAGGGGAGGACCTGAACGGTCAAGATTTAAAGGTAACGAGGAGGTCTTGACACTCGGATCTCCAAAGGGGAGGTCCGACAGTCAAGATCTCAAACAAAGGGAGGCCCTGACGGTTAGATTTCCAAAAGGGAGATCCGACGGCCAAGATCTCAAGCCAAGGGAGGTCCGTGGAGACAAGGATACACGGGGAAAGGCTGAGGCCGTTAGATCAAGATCGGATGGCGCAAAACAAAGGGGCCGCTTGAACCGAGCTTAACGGGTCAATCAGACCAGTGCCGCCTCGATTTAGATCGGACGGCTGGGAGGGAAAGGGGACGTTCGGACCAACGAATGTGCCCTCAGGATCGGGCCATCCAAACAACGAGCGGTCCTTAGGTGATGAAGGCAAGCCTCAAGCGATGCACGATCAGGAGAGCCAACCGTGGGTCCAAGCGCTAGGGAGGTCTTGGACCTAAGGAGGTCGGGACCTTTAGATCCAACCGAGGAAGGATCTAGACGGCTAAGATCTCCAAAAGGGAGATCCTAACGGACAGATCTACACAAGGGGGAGGTCTGAGCGGCTAAGATCTCTAGAGAGGAGGTCCTAATGGCCAAATCTGATCAAGAGGGAGGTCTGAGCGGTTAAGATCTCCATAGGGGAGGTCCTAACGGCCAGATCTGATCAAGGAGGAGGTCTGAGCGGTTAAGATCTCCAGAAGGGAGGTCCTAACGGCCAGATCTGATCAAGGGGAGGTCTCGAAAGGCCTAAGATCTCCAGAGAGGAGGTCCTAACGGCCAGATCTGATCAAGGGGAGGTCTGAGCGGTTAAGATCTCCAGAGGGGAGGTCCTAACGGCCAGATCTGATCAAGGGGAGGTCTGAGCGGTTAAGATCTCCAGAGGGGAGGTCCTAACGGCCAGATCTGATCAAGGGGGGTCTGAAAGCGGTTAAGATCTCCAGAGGGAGGTCCTAACGGTCGATCTGGTCGGGGGTTCAGTGAGCACTGGATTTATTAGGCTCATAATACTTAGTCATCCAATTGACCCTAGTATTATCAACCAAATAAACTCGGTCTCGAGAGATGTATACTTCCTGCATGCAAGACACATACCTCACAACAAAAGAATGCATCAATTCCATACAACACATAGTACATAAGCAACAAACCGTGGTTAACATTAATATGGAATAGATATTACAAAAGAGAGGCCCTTAGGCCAAATAACAATAATTACAAAAAGATAACAATGAAGCAAAAGTGCCATAAAGATGGCCAAAATAAGAGCCAACCAAGGTGCCTTTAGCCCACAAGGCAATCGACCGACCGCCAAGCTAGTCGCTTCTCCCAACCACCAAGACAACAAGAAAAGTAAAGCCCTTTGGGCTCTACCTCCTCTGCAACAAAGTTGTTAAGCAAAGCAAATGAGTACAATAACTTGTTTATTGTACTGCAAGACCGACGTAAGATAACGTAACTATAATTTAGCTACATGCAAGCTTTATTTAAGTGGATGAGGCTTTGGACTCATTTTAGCATAAAGCAAGTTTCATTTGCAATAACATAGTAGATTGAAAGCAATTTGACAAAGCATTTTTAATTGTTGAAATAACAACGCGATAATAACATAATAACAACAACAAGAACAATCACGAAGTGACTAACCCAAGTCACCACAACAATAGCATGAACATCCATTCATACCAACCCATCAAGTTTTAATTAAAAGTTTGAGACTAGTCTTGAACGACCTTACCAAGCATGTCCATAACCTAGGACGAGGCTATTCAATAGTTTTATCCTCGCAGGTGTACCACTGCACTCCACACATCGCATCGCCTTTCCTTTACGCACACTTCCAAGGTGTGCTTTGCACGGCTAAGTCCTACGAGACCTTTCCAAAGGATGAATGCTAATTACGAGCTGCACAACCCACGGGAGAAGGAGACATTAGATTTACCTATCCTAAGCTAATGCTCCTCCCACACTATACATATACATTTGTTTTTGAAAACACACCAACCGAGCTCGCCATAATTAACACCTCCTAGAGTACTTAGTCAAGAGGGGTTCCATATGCCTCGCGTGGTTAGTACGCAAAAGCGCTTGGCTTAGTGACTCCAAGTACTCGGTCCTTAGGGACCCAGCATACCACCACATTCCAAAACCGCACCATCCATCCAATATGCCCAAGTCTAAATCAATCTTTTATTTTCAGCTTTTGATTTTACAATTAATCAAAGCACAAGTGCTGGACATATAGGAGTAATAATCATTTTTGAGTGATCAAGATCATCGACTAAGTCGATGATCGCCCCATACTACCGATAGCTAAGCATGTCTAAGCAAGAGGAAACGCAACTACTAAGTGATAAGAGCTCATCCAACGAGCTCAAACCACAGCTAATAACCTAGGCTCATTGGTAGTAGAGGATAAAGAATTCCTACAGATTATGCGACTATAGGATTACTAACGACATTTAACACAAAGTAGCATGCATACATAGAAGTAAAACAAAGTATTAAGCTCTAAAGTAATGGGACATGATGGGAAATGGTCAAACTGCTTGCCTTGTTGCTGTTGCTCAAATTGTGGCAGAGGGTCGCCTCGGGATCACCACAAATGTCGAAACCTAACGGAAAAGCGATAAAAAACCGATAAGAACGATGAAAGGCAACAAAGACAGCACAGCAAACGAACTCCAAATACCCTGAATTTTCTACAGCAGCAAGGATGATTTTAGGAAATTTTGCAACAAGAACCAATGGATTTGGATTCTCAATGCAAAAGATATGAGCAAAACAATTCTGCTCAGCCCTAAAAATTACCAAACTGCACTATTCACTAATTTAATTATGAGGCAACATTTTCTAGAAAAGTGGTGAGGCTGAGATTTTTATTGTAAAACCAGCACCTCATGAGATGAATAACACAATTGAGTTCATCTCATTTGGAGCTATTATGCACTTTATATAATTTTTCAAAAACAAGAACTTGAACAAAATTATAATGCACAAGTCCTCATTTCTATAACAGCAACATGCTCGTAACTAATTCTCACAGTGAGTTCATTATTAGAGGAAGCTAACAAAATTGGGTTTACTCACAAATAACCTACAGAGCATTAGTTATGGGTTTTACAAGTTAAACATAAATTTTGAGTGTATATTCAAAGGAGTTTTAAAACCTAGTGGCTAATCAGTGCTCTGAGCTGAACTCAACTTACAATCATTTTTGGATTAAAGTTAAGTTCAAGACAGAGCTAACACAATTTGAATGACCTCAAAAGGATTTAAAACGAAGAAGATATGAAATTCTAAAGTCTATACCTTATTTCAGTCTATAACTAAGACTTCACCGAATTTCTAAAACTCACAAGGGTATGGGAGGACGTGAGCCACAGATCTCAGATCCAACGGCTCAAGACCTCCCAGAGAACATCACACACGCCAAGACGTGAAGTCCAGAGGTCCCGACCTCTTAGCAACTCACATGCGCGAGGTGAGGGGAGGTCGTGGCCGAGATGGGAGATCCAACGACCACAACACGTAAAGGAGGTCCTGAACGGACCAGATCTAAAGGGAGGTCCTCAACGGTGAGATGACCTCGAGGAGGTCCTAAGCGATAGATCTAACATCACAGCACCTCCGTGGAGGTCCGGACGGCTACGATTGCGCAAGGAGGTCTTGGACGCCCAGATTTCTTGGAGGAGGTCCGACGCCCCAGAGCTCACAACCACGTGCTTTATGCGCACGCACGCGCACGCAAGCTTGGACAAGAGGTTAATGCGCATGACAATAAATGGTGGATTTAAGAACATCAAGACCCAACCAATGATTGCAAGATTGAGCAATTGATGACCGCATTAAACACGGCAAATCTCTGTCCTAAAACGACAACGGTGCCGCTGCGTCCGACAAAGACCCGAGCTCAAAGATTTGGTCATCGCCGGCGATGTAGACTCGCCGGCGAGAACTAAGGATATCCCCTGCAGCGCAATAGTGTTGCGCACACCATGGACTCATTCTCGACGGCGACGACGGCCTTTTAATCGCCATGGCGAGCCGAGAGGACAAACACAACCCGCACGGCCAAAATACGAAAATGCAAAATGGAGCTCCGCGACAATCAAGCGTGCAGCTAAAACTTAAGCTCCGCAACATGCATTCAGCGGGTGCCAAGATCTAAAGGACTAACAGGAGGTGTACCGGAGGTCCTAAGGTGCCGGGAGGTCGGGAGGTGATGACCGAGTTGGGGAAGGCAAGAAGCTTCACGCCCCAAGGCACCAGCCTCCAAGCTCGACTTTGTCCACCTCTCAAAAATGCCCAAACAATTCAAGTTAGGGTTAACTTCCAAGAGGTTTTCAGAGCAAAAGTGAGCAAGGTTTGAAGGAGGGAGCCATCGAACCCTTGTCTCACCGAGGAGCTCCAAGGACATCAACAATGGCAGCCAAGATGGGAGGTGAGTTTGGGATGAGGAGCTCACCACGCACAAGTGCAAGGCCGAGGTCAATTGTGTGCAAAGGAAGCCAAGGAGGATTCCTGTGGGTGACTTATAGACCGAGGTGAAGGTTAGGAGTCGGGCTAAGCTCCATGGTGAGCTTAGCCCACGGGTTGGTCCATGGGGTGGACAAGACATAAAGGTTGACAAGGTGACAAAGGCCGAAATGACTAATGAGGCGAAAGTCGACCAGCATTAAATGCGGTCAAGAAAGAGTCATATAATGTACCCCAAGGTCGACACGACATCGCACTTCTCGAGAGCTCGCATGCGCGCCAGAGGAAGGAGAAGAACAGGGAGGTCTTGGTGACCGCTGGATAAGACCTCGGAGAGGTCCTAACCATCGGATCCAATTTTTGAACCAAGAGGTTTTAAGTGGCCGGGAGGAGGTCCCACCACACGATCAAGGGGGGAGGTCGTGGCCCTCCGATTTCTTAATCGAGAAAACGCACGTGAGGAAAAGGGACAGAGGTCCAAAGCGTTGATCTCCATCCAACGGTGTGACCTCCAAAGTGAGGACTTAACCGCACGCGATCAAAAAGACATGAGGGGAGGTCATGGCCTTTGGATTTAAATCCAAGGGCACACAATGACCGGGGAGGTCTGATATGATGCGCAACAGGCAAGGGAGGTCAGGACCTTTAGATTTAGATCTAAGGGCTACGATCAAAAGAGGTGGAGGTCCCGAGCTTGCGCAACGCACAAGGAGGTCATGGCCTTTAGATTTAGATCTAAGGGCTACGATCAAAAGAGGTGGAGGTCCTGAGCTTGCGCAACGCACAAGGGAGGTCATGGCCTTTAGATTTAGATCTAAGGGCTACGACCTCACCAAGGCGGGAGGACCTTGCCGTGATGTTTTTCAGAGGAGGTCGTGGCCTTTGGATCTCGAATCCAACGGCCACGACCTCAACAAATGCTAAAAGGGAGGTCTCATTAGTTAGATTGAGAGGAGGAGGTCGTGACCATGGATTTTGATCCAATGGTGTGACCTCATCAAGGTGGGATGTAGACTTTGAGGTTTGACACACGTGGAGGTCATGACCGTGGATCTTTGATCCAACTACCGTGACCTCATGTAGGTGGGATGTTTGCTTAGCTTAATGAAAGGAGGGGAGGTCAGGCCGTGGATCTTGAATCCAAGGGCCAAGACCTCAACAAGGTGGAAGGTGGTTTTGAGGTTTGATAGCCAGGAGGTCGTACTTGCTGGATGTTAATCCAAGGGCTATGACCAGACAAGGTTGGGAGGTCCTTGCAAGTGTTGACTGAGAGGAGGTCGTGGCGGTTGGATGTAGATCCAACAACCACGACTGATCAAGGTGGGGATGAGGTCTCACGAGGTGCAGACATGGTTGGGCCGACCACTTGAACATGGCTAGCCCAAGGAACAAAGTAGGCTTTTAAATTTAGTTTCTAACAAATGAGACTTAACAGAATTGTTTGGGATAGCATTTCAACTCCAAAATTCATGAAATTTTTACAGGAGCTTGCTGACAAAGAGCTTAACCTTGCATAAAATTTTCAGAGGTTATTATGCACTGCATTTTTCTCAGGAAATTCATGAAGGTTGTTTAAAGGATTGTTTTGCCTCCAAAAATTATCAACAAGTGTTATAACTCATGATATTTTTCAGAGGGGTCCCACATCAGTTTTTGGACCAAGGGAAAATATTTCCAATTGATTGGCACAAGATTTAAGATGGATGGAATATGAATTTGACTTTTGGTCAACAAGAGCTTTGTGTTTTTGGATTACACAACTCTTGGACAAGAATCACATGAGATTTTAGGGTTTTTCAAGATGTGAGAAAAAGTTTTAATTTCTACATATATAATTATGCTTGAATAACCCTAATTATACATTTGGGATGTCACAAAATCTCCCCTTACAAAAATCTCGCCCCGAGATTTGGCTCACTCAGAAAGAAAGATGGATAGTCCGCACGAGACGATCTTCTTTCCCAAGTAGCCTCATCCTCGTAATGGTTTGACCAATCGAACTTTAAGGAACTTGATGGTCTTATTCCTTGTCCTTCGCTCGGACTCATCGAGCACGCCGAACAGGTGCTCGCGATAGGTCAAATCTTCCCGACATCGAGGGTTTCCAACGGAGCTTCCTCGCTTGGAACACGGAGGCACTTCTAAGCCGGGACACATGGAAAACATCATGTACTCCCACAAGTGCAGCCGGCAACTCCAACTTATAGGCAATAGCTCCTTCTTCTCGATAATGCGGTAGGGACCGACATATCGAGGAGCTAACTTGCCCTTGACGCCAAACGTTGATGGCCCTTCAAAGGAGAGACTTTGAGATAAACAAAGTCATTAGGCTCAAAACGTAACTCACGCCGACGGCGATCCGCATAGCTCTTTTGCTCGATTGAGCTGGCGCAAACGCCACGAATAAGCCGGACTTGGCGCCGGCCTCATTGATTGAGTCCGCCAAAGAGAGGTCTCTCACCGTCTCTCACTCAGCTCAACGGGTTCTACACTTTCTCCCGTGATAAGGCCTCAAAAGGTGCCATGCCGAGACCGGCCTCGAAAGCTATTGTTATAAGAAAATCTCGCGAATGGCAAGCATTTCTCCCAATGCTTCCCATAGAAAGGACACAAGCACGAAGCATGTCCTCCAAAACCTGGTTGACCTCTCGGCCCGACCATCGCTTGAGGGTGAAATGCCGCGGTCGAAAGCAAGACGAGTGCCCATAGCCTCTGCAAGCTATGCCAAAACGAGACGTGAAAAGGATCCACGATCCGACACAATCGTTTTCGCACACCGTGCAAACTCACGATGCGGGCGATATAGAGTTCCGCCAAAAGACCTACCCGGTTCGCCTTGACGGAAGGAAATGTGCCACCTTAGTCAATCGATCGATGACGCACCCAAATGGCATCATTCTTCTTCGGGGACGGGTAGACCGTGATGAAATCCATTCCGATCGAATCCCACTTCCACTCAGAATTGGCAAAGGTCAAGCACCAAAGAGACGCCGATGTTCGCCTTGACACGACGACACACGCCGCACTCTAAGAACGAACTCGCGATCTCCTCTTCATTCGGGTCCACCAAAATCTCTGGCGAGATCTTGATACATCTTTGTGGCCCCGGATGAATGGATAAAGGCGAATCATGGGCTTCATGGAGGATCAAATTCGCAACTCCATGTCCTTTGGAACCACAAGGCGCTGTCAACCTCACAACACCATGCTCATCCTCGTAAAAGCACTTGGTCGTTCCGCCTTGACATTTGCCTTAATGTGGCTCACTCCCAACCGATCACGAGCGGACTTGATCCGATCCACCAAGGTTGGTTGCACAACCATGGCAGCGAGAGATCCATGCTCAACTATCTCCAAGTTGAGACGCCGGAATGCCTCGAGAAGAGAGGGCTAATGCTCCTTGAGCACTAAGGCATTACAATGCGCTTTATGACTAAGCGCGCGGAATCTACATTAGCCTTGCCCGGATGGTAGTGAATACCCATATCATAATCCTTGATCAACTCCAACCATCTCCTTTGCCCGAGGTTCAGTCGTTGGGTGAACAAGTACTTGAGGCTTTTGTGATCCGAATACACTTCACAACGACACCGATTAGGTAATGTCGCCAAATCTTAAGTGCATGAATCACAGCAGCCCAACCCAAATCATGAGTAGGGTAGTTGAGTTCATGAGGTCTCAATTGCCTTGATGCATAGGCCACTACCTTGCCTTCTTGCATAAGGACACAACCGAGGCCTCGACGAGAAGCATCGCAAAAGATATCGGTCGCGATGGATATCGTGAAGAACAAGAACGGAGCGGTGGTCAAACGCTTGAGTATATGGAAACTTGCCATGCAAGCATCGCACCACAAGAACTTCTTGTCCTTCTTGAGCAACTCCGCATTGGCTTTCGCGATCTTGGAGAAGTTCTCGATAAAGCGCGATAATATCCCGCTAAACCAAGAAAACTCCGCGACTTCGGTGACCGGCGGGCGGACTCCATGAAAGAACATCGGTGACCTTGTTAGGATCAATAAATACGCCTCCGCGCGAAAGAATATGGCCTAAGAAAGCCACTTCCTTCAACCGTAACGCACACTTGCTCAACTTCACGACAAATGGTGCTCACGTAGCTTGCCTAACACAAGCTTCAGATGCTCGCATGTTCCTCATCGTTTTGGAATAGATAAGAATATCATCGATGAAGACCACGATAAACTTATCCAAATACTCCATGAATACCGAATTCATGAGGTTCATGAACAAGGCAGAGCATTGGTTGTTTAACGACATGACAAAGGTACTCGCAAGCCAGAAGCGAGTAGAGAACGCCGTTTTGGAATATCCTCAGCCGAATCCAACTCGATGATATCCCACTCGATCAATCTTGGAGAAAACTCGAGCTCCAGCTTAATTGATCAAGAGATCGCCGATGCGGGCAAAGGATACTTGTTCTTTCATCATTACTTCATTAAGTGGGCGGTAATCAACGACATGCGTAGTACCGCC
Organism: Phyllostachys edulis; assembly: GCA_036346405.1. Lineage (NCBI taxonomy): Eukaryota > Viridiplantae > Streptophyta > Magnoliopsida > Poales > Poaceae > Phyllostachys > Phyllostachys edulis. Next base: position 68,938,058 of record CM070549.1, read on the forward strand.
CTTCTTCTTTACGAAGATTGCCGGACAACCCCAAGGAGATGAGCTAGGCGGATGAAACCCTTCTTGCAGCTCACTTAATCGCTTCTTCAACTCTACCAATTCGCTCGGTGGCATCCGATAAGGCCTCTTTGAGATAGGGGCGTACCGGAGCCAACTCAATGACAAACTCGAGGTCTCGAACGGTGGCATCCTCGAAGATCAGCGGAAAGACATCAACAAAGTCACAAACTGCTGGGACTTCGCTAATATCTAGAGCGGCTTCGCTTCAAGCGCGAAGAGATGAGGATCTAGCAGCTTCGGCGAGAAGCAAACCTGCTCGCCGGAAGGACTAGATAGAGAGATGAGCCTCCTGGCGCAATCGATTTGTCCCATGTGCTGAGACAACCAATCCATACCAAGAATCACATCTAGACTCGCTGAATGGAGAAGGATAAGGTTCGCTAAGAACCCTACGCCTTCGATCTCGATAGGGACATCCCTACACTCAACCTCAGCCCTCAACTCCGAACCGGGAGAGCGAATGAGTAGCGGGACCGACAATGGAGAGAAAAGAAGCCTCCAACAAAGCAAAGAAAAGACTCGTAAACAATGAATGAGATGCTCCTGAATCAAACAAAACAAGAGCGGGATGAGAGTTAATGTAGTGTACCTAGCACGACGCCGGGTGCCTCCCGAGCCTCCTCTCGTGGTGATGGCGTTGACGCGACCACTACCCACGCCTTTGGGTAGCCGGACGATCTTCGGTCCCGAGATGCACCACCTCGCGCCCGCCCTCCATTAGGACGAGGGGTCGCCTCCTGCCTTCTTAGGGCATTGGTTCGCATAATGCCCTTCGTTGCATGAGAAGCATGTGACCCCAACCGCCGGTTATGGGGGCCGCTCACGACTCGCAGTGCACGTGATCGAGACACGGCTCGAAGGACGAGGAACAGGCAGTGACCTCGGGCGCCAAGAGTGAGAGTGGTACCTCGAGATCGCCTCAAGCGGGACGGAGGAACCGCCTCGATGACTTATGGGCCTCCCACTTCCGCTATGGAATCCATAAGCTCCTCGCTGAATGCTCATGACAATGGCCTTGTCGACCAAGGACCAAAAATCGAAAGTCGACAATGGATAGCTTGTCCTTCACTCTCTGACAAGCCACGCCTCAACTTGGTCTCGCTGGCCATATCAAGGGCCACATCCTCGAGCATAACGAGCTAGATGGTTGAACTCAGAGACATACTCCATGATCGAAGCTACGCCTTGCTTGAGCGCAAGAAACTCCCGCTTCTTGATCTCCATCAAGCCGGCAGGATGTGAGCCCGCTTGAAGGCAAGACGAACTCCTCCCAAGAGACGGTGTGATCCACGGCCGCATGGCGAGAAAGTTCTCCCACCATGACAAGGCTGCACCTCCACCGGTGCGATGCGAACAGCGCCTTCTCGTGTTCCTCGCATCGCTATGCCGAAGCTTCCGCCAACCAAACGACGCCAATCGCTCAGATCGAGCGGGTCCTCGACCGAAAAGGTAGGGGCCGAGTACGAAGAAACTCCGCGAGTCCTCCACGCTGCCGATGGGCATTCCTCGCCTAGATCCTCAAGCTCCGTAAGTGCAGCAGGTTTGCGCGATGACGCCCAAGAGAACTCTCCGGCCATCCGCGCGGTTGCGCCGATCCAAGAAGAACTCGCCATGGTCGGAGGAGGAGGAAGCTCCTCGTCCGACCAACCGATCGCCTTGGCCGCTACGAAAAGGCCCGCCATCCTGTTATAAGGAATTTTTGGTTAGCAACTAGACCCAAAACAAAGCCTTAAAGAAAGCAAAAGCGATCGACTAGGGAATGGAATATCACCCCAAACGAAAGCCAAAATCAGCGGTTATTTAAACTTTAAAAAGCTTCTAAAAGACTCTAAAACAGCCAAGAAACACCAAACGAAGGCTCAACTTCTCAACTCAACTAACCCGTATTGAATGAACGAGTAATTGGTCGAGAAGATCAAAAATCAGATTGTAGGGTGAGAGCTAATGCTACTAAAGAGCAAGGTTAAATCAGCGAAATAAGTGTTAGATACTTAGCTAACTAGTATCACATCTTACCCTTTTATTCCCACAAGTTTTAGTTGATTAACCTCTCATTATCTATCCTAATTAGAAACCTTTGAGACTGCTGTCCGGAAATTTGATGCTTGCTGTCCAGATTTCAGATCCAAGCTCCTTGTCGAATCACCGACTCCGAACTTCAAAACCTTGTAGTGGGCAGCTCACACTTCAATTTGCCAATCTCATTGGTTCTCCCAAAACCCAAAGGTTAATCGACAACAACTATTTTGTAGAAGGAAGAGAGGAAAACAACTTTTAAAACTCAAATTAGAGTGGGATGAGAAGAGAAAGCTAAGATAGGTAAGGAATAAAATCCGAGAATTTACCTAAGCTTTCAAAACTCATTTGATGCTTTGAAAATAGGTTTTCAAAATATCCTAAGGATCTACTGCTTACAAGCATTACTACGGTCATAACGGCTCGATACTAACTTTTGTGAGCACTCGATTTATTAGGCTCATAATACTTAGTCATCCAATTGACCCTAGTATTATCAACCAAATAAACTCGGTCTCGAGAGATGTATACTTCCTGCAATGCAAGACACATACCTCACAACAAAAGAATGCATCAATTCCATACAACACATAGTACATAAGCAACAAACCGTGGTTAACATTAATATGGAATAGATATTACAAAAGAGAGGCCCTTAGGCCAAATAACAATAATTACAAAAAGATAACAATGAAGCAAAAGTGCCATAAAGATGGCCAAAATAAGAGCCAACCAAGGTGCCTTTAGCCCACAAGGCAATCGACCGACCGCCAAGCTAGTCGCTTCTCCCAACCACCAAGACAACAAGAAAAGTAAAGCCCTTTGGGCTCTACCTCTCGCAACAAAGTTGTTAAGAAGCAAATGAGTACAATAACTTGTTTATTGTACTCGCAAGACCGACGTAAGATAACAGTAACTATAATTTAGCTACATGCAAGCTTTATTTAAGTGGATGAGGCTTTGGACTCATTTTAGCATAAAGCAAGTTTCATTTGCAATAACATAGTAGATTGAAAGCAATTTGACAAAGCATTTTTAATTGTTGAAATAACAACGCGATAATAACATAATAACAACAACAAGAACAATCCTGGAAGTGACTAACCCAAGTCACCACAACAATAGCATGAACATCCATTCATACCAACCCATCAAGTTTTAATTAAAAGTTTGAGACTAGTCTTGAACGACCTTACCAAGCATGTCCATAACCTAGGACGAGGCTATTCGAATAGTTTTATCCCTGCAGGTGTACCACTGCATTCCACACGCCGCATCGCTTTCCTTTACGCACACTTCCGAAGGTGTGCTTTGCGGCTAAGTCCTACGAGACCTTTCCAAAGGATGAATGCTAATTACGAGTGCACAACCCACGGGAGAAGGAGACATTAGACGACCTACCCTGAAGCTAATGCTCCCCTCCCACACTATACATATACATTTGTTTTTGAAAACACACCAACCGAGCTCGCTCATAATTAACACCTCCTAGAGTACTTAGTCAAGAGGGGTTCCATATGCCTCGCGTGGTTAGTACGCAAAAGCGCTTGGCTTAGTGACCCAAGTACTCGGTCCTTAGGGACCCAGCATACCACCACATTCCAAAACCGCACCATCCATCCAATATGCCCAAGTCTAAATCAATCTTTTATTTTCAGCTTTTGATTTTACAATTAATCAAAGCACAAGTGCTGGACATATAGGAGTAATAATCATTTTGAGTGATCAAGATCATCGACTAAGTCGATGATCGCCCAATACTACCGATAGCTAAGCATGTCTAAGCAAAGAGGAAACGCAACTACTAAGTGATAAGAGCTCATCCAACGAGCTCAAACCACAGCTAATAACCTAGGCTCATTGGTAGTAGAGGATAAAGAATTCCTACAGATTATGCGACTATAGGATTACTAACGACATTTAACACAAAGTAGCATGCATACATAGAAGTAAAACAAAGTATTAAGCTCTAAAGTAATGGGACATGATGGGAAATGGTCAAACTGCTTGCCTTGTTGCTGTTGCTCAAATTGTGGCAGAGGGTCGCCTCGATCACCACAAATGTCGAAACCTAACGGAAAAGCGATAAAGAACCGATAAGAACGATGAAAGGCAACAAAGACAGCACAGCAAACGAACTCCAAATACCCTGAATTTTCTACAGCAGCAAGGATGATTTTAGGAAATTTTGCAACAAGAACCAATGGATTTGGATTCTCAATGCAAAAGATATGAGCAAAACAATTCTGCTCAGCCCTAAAAATTACCAAACTGCACTATTCACTAATTTAATTATGAGGCAACATTTTCTAGAAAAGTGGTGAGGCTGAGATTTTTATTGTAAAACCAGCACCTCATGAGATGAATAACACAATTGAGTTCATCTCATTTGGAGCTATTATGCACTTTCTATAATTTTTCAAAAACAAGAACTTGAACAAAATTATAATGCACAAGTCCTCATTTCTATAACAGCAACATGCTCGTAACTAATTCTCACAGTGAGTTCATTATTAGAGGAAGCTAACAAAATTGGGTTTACTCACAAATAACCTACAGAGCATTAGTTATGGGTTTTACAAGTTAAACATAAATTTTGAGTGTATATTCAAAGGAGTTTTAAAACCTAGTGGCTAATCTGTGCTCTGAGCTGAACTCAACTTACAATCATTTTTGGATTAAAGTTAAGTTCAAGACAGAGCTAACACAATTTGAATGACCTCAAAAGGATTTAAAACGAAGAAGATATGAAATTCTAAAGTCTATACCTTATTTCACTCTATAACTAAGACTTCACCGAATTTCTAAAACTCACAAGGGTATGGGAGGACGTGAGCCACAGATCTCAGATCCAACGGCTCAAGACCTCCCAGAGAACATCACACACGCCAAGACGTGAAGTCCAGAGGTCCTGACCTCTTAGCAACTCACATGCGCGAGGTGAGGGGGAGGTCGTGGCCGAGATGGGAGATCCAACGACCACAACACGTAAAGGAGGTCCTGAACGACCAGATCTAAAGGGAGGTCCTCAACGGTGAGATGACCTCGAGGAGGTCCTAAGCGATAGATCTAACATCACTGCACTTCCGTGGAGGTCCGGACGGCTACGATTGCGCAAGGGAGGTCTTGGACGCCCAGATTTCTTGGAGGAGGTCCGACGCCCCAGAGCTCACAACCACGTGCTTGCGCACGCACGCGCAGCTTGGACAAGAGGTTAATGCGCTTACAATAAATGGTGGATTTAAGAACATCAAGACCCAACCAATGATTGCAAGATTGAGCAATTGATGACCGTGATTAAACACGGCAAATCTCGTCCTAAAACGACAACGGTGCCGCCGCGTGTCCGACAAAGACCCGAGCTCAAAGATTTGGTCATCGCCGGCGATGTAGACTCGCGGCGAGAACTAAGGATATCCCTGCAGCGCAATAGTGTTGCGCACACCATGGACTCATTCTCGACGGCGACGACGGTTTTAATCGCCGCATGAGCCGAGAGGACAAACACAACCCGCACGGCCAAAATACGAAAATGCAAAATGGAGCTCCGCGACAATCAAGCGCAGTGCTAAAACTTAAGCTCCGCAACATGCATTCAGCGGGTGCCAAGATCTAAAGGACTAACAGGAGGTGTACCGGAGGTCCTAAGGTGCCGGGAGGTCGTGGAGGTGATGACCGAGTTGGGGAAGGCAAGGAAGCTTCACACCCCAAGGCACCAGCCTCCAAGCTCGACTTTGTCCACCTCTCAAAAATGCCCAAACAATTCAAGTTAGGGTTAACTTCCAAGAGGTTTTCAGAGCAAAAGTGAGCAAGGTTTGAAGGAGGAGCCACTCGAACCCTTGTCTCACCGAGGAGCTCCAAGGACATCAACAATGGCAGCCAAGATGGGAGGTGAGTTTGGGATGAGGAGCTCACCACGCACAAGTGCAAGGCCGAGGTCAATTGTGTGCAAAGGAAGCCAAGGAGGATTCCTGTGGGTGACTTATAGACCGAGGTGAAGGTTAGGAGTCGGGCTAAGCTCCATGGTGAGCTTAGCCCACGGGTTGGTCCATGGGGTGGACAAGACATAAAGGTTGACAAGGTGACAAAGGCTGAAATGACTAATGAGGCGAAGTCGACCAAGATTAAATGCGGTCAAGAAAGAGTCATTATAATGTACCCCAAGGTCGACACGACATCGCATCGCCAGAGCTCGCATGCGCGCAGAGGAAGGAGAAGAACAGGAGGTCTTGGTGACCGCTGGATAAGACTCGGGAGAGGTCCTAACCATCGGATCCAATTTTTGAACCGTTATGTTTTAAGTGGCCGGGAGGAGGTCCCACCACACGATCAAGGGTGGGAGGTCGTGGCCTCCGATTTCTTAATCGAGAAAAACGCACGTGAGGAAAAGGGACAGAGGTCCAAAGCGTTGATCTCCATCCAACGGTAAGGACCTCCAGTGAGGACTTAACTGCACGCGATCAAAAAGACATGAGGGGAGGTCATGGCCTTTGGATTTAAATCCAAGGGCACACAATGACCGGGAGGTCTCGATATGATGCGCAATGTGCAAGGGAGGTCAGACCTTTAGATTTAGATCTAAGGGCTACGATCAAAAGAGGTGGAGGTCCCGAGCTTGCAACGCACAAGGGAGGTCATGGCCTTTAGATTTAGATCTAAGGGCTACGATCAAAAGAGGTCTTGAGCTGCAACGCCATGGCCTTAGATTTAGATCTAAGGGCTACGACCTCACCAAGGCGGAGGACCTTGCCGTGATGTTTTTCAGAGGAGGTCGTGGCCTTTGGATCTCAATCCAACGGCCACGACCTCAACAAATAGCTAAAAGGGAGGTCTGTTAGTTAGATTGAGAGGAGGAGGTCGTGACCATGGATTTTTGATCCAATGGTCGTGACCTCATCAAGGTGGGATGTAGACTTTGAGGTTTGACACACGTGGAGGTCATGACCGTGATCTTTGATCCAACGGCCGTGACCTCATGTAGGTGGGATGTTTGCTTAGCTTAACAAAGAGGGGAGGTCGTACCGTGGATCTTGAATCCAAGGGCCAAGACCTCAACAAGGTGGAAGGTGGTTTTGAGGTTTGATAGCCGGGGAGGTCAGGCGGTGCTGGATGTTAATCCAAGGGCTATGACCAGACAAGGTTGGGAGGTCCTTGCGTTGTTGACTGAGAGGAGGTCGTGGCGGTTGGATGTAGATCCAACACCACGACCGATCAAGGTGGGGATGAGGTCTCACGAGGTGCAGACATGGTTGGGCTGACCACTTGAACATGGCTAGCCCAAGGAACAAAGGTAGGCTTTTAAATTTAGTTTCTAACAGCTGAGACTTAACAGAATTGTTTGGGATAGCATTTCAACTCCAAAATTCATGAAATTTTTACAGGAGCTTGCTGACAAAGAGCTTAACCTTGCATAAAATTTTCAGAGGTTATTATGCACTGCATTTTTCTCAGGAAATTCATGAAGGTTGTTTAAAGGATTGTTTTGCCTCCAAAAATTATCAACAAGTGTTATAACTCATGATATTTTTCAGAGGGGTCCCACATCAGTTTTTGGACCAAGGGAAAATATTTCCAATTGATTGGCACAAGATTTAAGATGGATGGAAAATGAATTTGACTTTTGGTCAACAAGAGCTTTGTGTTTTGGATTACACAACTCTTGGACAAGAATCACATGAGATTTTAGGGTTTTTCAAGATGTGAGAAAAGTTTTAATTTCTACACATATAATTATGCTTGAATAACCCTAATTATACATTTGGGATGTCACAAAATCTCCCCTTACAAAAAATCTCGCCCCGAGATTTGGCTCACTCAGAAAGAAAGATGGATAGTCCGCACGAGACGATCTTCTTTTCCCAAGTAGCCTCATCCTCGTAATGGTTTGACCAATCAACTTTAAGGAACTTGATGGTCTTATTCCTTGTCCTTCGCTCGACTCATCGAGCACGCCAACAGGTGCTCGCGATAGGTCAAATCTTCCCGACATCGAGGGTTTCCAACGGAGCTTCCTCGCTTGGAACACGGAGGCACTTCTTAAGCCGGGACACATGGAAAACATCATGTACTCCCACAAGTGCAGCCGGCAACTCCAACTTATAGGCAACAGCTTCCTTCTTCTCGATAATGCGGTAGGGACCGACATATCGAGGAGCTAACTTGCCCTTGACGCCGAAACGTTGATGGCCCTTCAAAGGAGAGACTTTGAGATAAACAAAGTCATTAGGCTCAAAACGTAACTCACGCCGATGGCGATCCGCATAGCTCTTTTGCTCGATTGAGCTGCAGGCGCAAACGCCACGTAATAAGCCGACTTGGCGCCGCCTCATTGATTGAGTCCGCCAAAGAGAGGTCTCTCACCGTCTCGACCAGCTCAACGGGTTCTACACTTTCTCCCGTGATAAGGCCTCAAAAGGTGCCATGCCGAGACCGGCCTCGAAAGTCGTTGTTATAAGAAAATCTCGCGAATGGCAAGCATTTCTCCCAATGCTTCCTATAGGAAAGGACACAAGAACGGCATGTCCTCCAAAACTGGTTGACCTCTCGGTCCGACCATCGCTTTGAGGGTGAAATGCCGTCTTCGAAAGCAAGACGAGTGCCCATAGCCTCTTGCAAGCTATGCCAAAACGAGACGTGAAAAGGATCCACGATCCGACACAATCGCTTTTCGACACCGTGCAAACTCACGATGCGGCGATATAGAGTTCCGCCAAAAGACCTACCCGAAGTTCGCCTTGACGGAAGGAAATGTGCCACCTTAGTCAATCGATCGATGACGCACCCAAATGGCATCATTCTTCTTCGGGACGGGTAGACCGTGATGAAATCCATTCCGATCGAATCCCACTTCCACTCAGAATTGGCAAAGGTCAAGCAGCCCAAAGAGACGCCGATGTTCGCCTTGACACGACGACACACGCCGCGACTCTAAGAACGAACTCGCGATCTCCTCTTCATTCGGGTCCACCAAAATCTCTCGGCGGAGATCTTGATACATCTTTGTGGCCCCGGATGAATGGATAAAGGCGAATCATGGGCTTCGCAGAGGATCAAATTCCGCAACTCCATGTCCTTTGGAACCACAAGGCGCGTCTTAACCTCACAACACCATGCTCATCCTCGTAAAAGCACTTGGTCGTTCGCCTTGACATTTGCCTTAATGTGGCTCACTCCCAAACCGATCGCGAGCGGACTTGATCCGATCCACCAAGGTTGGTTGCACAACCATGGCAGCGAGAGATCCATGCTCAACTATCTCCAAGTTGAGACGCCGGAATGCCTCGAGAAGAGAGGGCTAATGCTCCTTGAGCACTAAGGCATTACAATGCGCTTTATGATTAAGCATCATCGGAATCTACATTAGCCTTGCCCGATGGTAGTGAATACCCATATCATAATCCTTGATCAACTCCAACCATCTCCTTTGCCCGAGGTTCAGTCAGTTGGGTGAACAAGTACTTGAGGCTTTTGTGATCCGAATACACTTCACAACGACACGATTAGGTAGTGTCGCCAAATCTTAAGTGCATGAATCACAGCAGCCCAACCCAAATCATGAGTAGGGTAGTTGAGTTCATGAGGTCTCAATTGCCTTGATGCATAGGCCACTACCTTGCCTTCTTGCATAAGGACACAACCGAGGCCTCGACGAGAAGCATCGCAAAAGATATCGGTCGCGATGGATATCGTGAAGAACAAGAACGGAGCGCGGTCAAACGCTTGAGTATATGGAAACTTGCCATGCAAGCATCGCACCACAAGAACTTCTTGTCCTTCTTGAGCAACTCCGCCATTGGCTTCGCGATCTTGGAGAAGTTCTCGATAAAGCGCGATAATATCCCGCTAAACCAAGAAAACTCCGCGACTTCGGTGACCGGCGGGCGGACTCCATGAAAGAACATCGGTGACCTTGTTAGGATCAATACCACGCCCCGCCGAAAGAATATGGCCTAAGAAAGCCACTTCTTCAACCGTAACGCACACTTGTCAACTTCACGACATACCGGTGCTCACGTAGCTTGCCTAACACAAGCTTCAGATGCTCGGCATGTTCCTCATCGTTTTGGAATAGATAAGAATATCATCGATGAAGACCACGACAAACTTATCCAAATACTCCATGAATACCGAATTCATGAGGTTCATGAACAAGGCAGAGCATTGTTGTTTAACGACATGACAAAGGTACTCGACAAGCCAGAAGCGAGTAGAGAACGCCGTTTTGGAATATCCTCAGTCGAATCCAACTCGATGATATCCCACTCTCGATCAATCTTGGAGAAAACTCGAGCTCCAGCTTAATTGATCAAGAGATCGCCGATGCGGGCAAAGGATACTTGTTCTTCATCATCACTTCATTAAGTGGGCGGTAATCAACGCGACATGCGTAGTACCGCCCTTCTTCTTTACGAAGATTGCCGGACAACCCCAAGGAGATGAGCTAGGCGGATGAAACCCTTCTTGCAGCTCACTTAATCGCTTCTTCAACTCTACCAATTCGCTCGGTGGCATCCGATAAGGCCTCTTTGAGATAGGGGCGTACCGAGCCAACTCAATGACAAACTCGAGGTCTCGAACGGTGGCATCCTCGAAGATCGCGGAAAGACATCAACAAAGTCACAAACTGCTGGGACTTCGCTAATATCTAGAGCGGGCTTCGCTTCAAGCGCGAAGAGATGAGGATCTAGCAGCTTCGTCGAGAAGCAAACCTGCTCGCCACGGAAGGACTAGATAGAGAGATGAGCCTCCTGGCGCAATCGATTTGTCCCATGTGCTGAGACAACCAATCCATACCAAGAATCACATCTAGACTCGCTGAATGGAGAAGGATAAGGTTCGCTAAGAACCCTACGCCGATCTCGATAGGGACATCCCTACACTCAACCTCACCTCAACTCCAACCGAGAGCGAATGAGAAGCGGACCGACAATGGAGAGAAAAGAAGCCTCCAACAAAGAAAGAAAAGACTCGTAAACAATGAATGAGATGCTCCCGAATCAAACAAAACAAGAGCGGATGAGAGTTAATGTAAAGTGTACCTAGCACGACGCCGGGTGCCTCCCGAGCCTCTTCGTGGTGATGGCGTTGACGCGACCACTACCCACGCCTTTGGGTAGCCGGACGATCTTCCGTCCCGAGATGCACCACCTCTCGCCCGCCCTCCATTAGGACGAGGGGTCGCCTCGCCTTCTTAGGGCATTGGTTCGCATAATGCCCCTTCGTTGCATGAGAAGCATGTGACCCCACCGCCGGTTATGGGGCCGTCACGACTCAGAGTGCACGGATCGAGACACGGCTCGCGAAGGACGAGGAACAGGCAGGTGACCTCGGGGCGCCAAGAGTGAGAGTGGTACCCACAGATCGCCTCAAGCGGGACGGAGGAACCGCCCCGATGACTTATGGGCCTCCCACTTCCGCTATGGAATCCATAAGCTCCTCGCTGAATGCTCATGACAATGGCCTTGTCGACCAAGGACCGAAAATCGAAAGTCGACAATGGATAGCTTGTCCTTCACTCCTGACAAGCCACGCCGAACTTGGTCTCTGCTTGGCCATATCAAGGCCACATCCTCGTGAGCATAACGAGCTAGATGGTTGAACTCAGAGACATACTCCATGATCGAAGCTACGCCTTGCTTGAGCGCAAGAAAAACTCCCCGCTTGATCTCCATCAAGCCGGCAGGATGTGAGCCCGCCGGAAGGCAAGACGAACTCCTCCCAAGAGACGGTGTGATCCACGGGCCGCATGGCGAGAAAGTTCTCCCACCATGACAAGGCTGCACCTCCACCGGTGCGATGCGAACAGCCGCTCGTGTTCCTAGCATCAAGCTATGCCGAAGCTTCCGCCAACCAAACGGCCAATCGCTCAGACGAGCGGGTCCTCGACCGAAAAGGTAGGGGCCGAGTACGAAGAAACTCCGCGAGTCCTCCACGCGGCCGATGGGCATTCCTCGCCCGCATCCCAAGCTCCCAGTAATGCAAGGTGTTATGCGCGATGACGCCCAAGAGAACTCTCCGGCCATCCGCGCGGCTTGCGCCGATCCAAGAAGAACCTCGCCATGGTCGGAGGAGGAGGAAGCTCGTCCCGACTCAGCCGATCGCCTTGGCCGCTACGAAAAGGCCCGCCATCCTGTTACAAGGAATTTTTGGTTAGCAACTAGACCAAAACAAAGCCTTAAAGAAAGCAAAAGCGATCGACTAGGGAATGGAATATCACCCCAAACGAAAGCCAAAATCAGCGGTTATTTAAACTTTAAAAGCTTCTAAAAGACTCTAAAACAGCCAAGAAACACCAAACGCAAGGCTCAACTTCAACTCAACTAACCCGTATTGAATGAACGAGTAATTGGTCGAGAAGATCAAAAATCAGATTGTAGGGTGAGAGCTAATGCTACTAAAGAGCAAGGTTAAATCAGCGAAATAAGTGTTAGATACTTAGCTAACTAGTATCACATCTTACCCTTTTATTCCCACAAGTTTTAGTTGATTAACCTCTCATTATCTATCCTAATTAGAAACCTTTGAGACTGCTGTCCGAAATTTGATGCTTGCTGTCCAGTGTTTCAGATCCAAGCTCCTTGTCGAATCACCGACTCTGTAACTTCAAAACCTTGTAGTGGGCAGCTCACACTTCAATTTGCCAATCTCATTGGTTCTCCCAAAACCCAGGTTAATCGACAACAACTATTTTGTAGAAGGGAAGAGAGGAAAACAACTTTAAAACTCAAATTAGAGGGATGAGAAGAGAAAGCTAAGATAGGTAAGGAATAAAATCCGAGAATTTACCTAAGCTTTCAAAACTCATTTGATGCTTTGAAAATAGGTTTTCAAAATATCCTAAGGATCTACCAAGCTTATGCTATTACGGTCATAACTGGCTCGATACCAACTTTTAGAGCACCGATTTATTAGGCTCATAATACTTAGTCATCCAATTGACCCTAGTATTATCAACCAAATAAACTCGCCTCGAGAGATGTATACTTCCTGCATGCAAGACACATACCTCACAACAAAAGAATGCATCAATTCCATACAACACATAGTACATAAGCAACAAACCGTGGTTAACATTAATATGGAATAGATATTACAAAAGAGAGGCCCTTAGGCCAAATAACAATAATTACAAAAAGATAACAATGAAGCAAAAGTGCCATAAAGATGGCCAAAATAAGAGCCAACCAAGGTGCCTTTAGCCCACAAGGCAATCGACCGACCGCCAAGCTAGTCGCTTCTCCCAACCACCAAGACAACAAGAAAAGTAAAGCCCTTTGGGCTCTACCTCCTCTGCAACAAAGTTGTTAAGAAGCAAATGAGTACAATAACTTGTTTATTGTACTCGCAAGACCGACGTAAGATAACAGTAACTATAATTTAGCTACATGCAAGCTTTATTTAAGTGGATGAGGCTTTGGACTCATTTTAGCATAAAGCAAGTTTCATTTGCAATAACATAGTAGATTGAAAGCAATTTGACAAAGCATTTTTAATTGTTGAAATAACAACGCGATAATAACATAATAACAACAACAAGAACAATCCCGAAGTGACTAACCCAAGTCACCACAACAATAGCATGAACATCCATTCATACCAACCCATCAAGTTTTAATTAAAAGTTTGAGACTAGTCTTGAACGACCTTACCAAGCATGTCCATAACCTAGGACGAGGCTATTCAATAGTTTTATCCTCGCAGGTGTACCACTGCATTCACACGCCGCATCGCTTTTCCTTTACGCACACTTCCAAGGTGTGCTGCACGGCTAAGTCCTACGAGACCTTTCCAAAGGATGAATGCTAATTACGAGCAAGACAACCCACGGGAGAAGGAGACATTAGATTACCTACCCTAAGCTAATGCCCTCCCACACTATACATATACATTTGTTTTTGAAAACACACCAACCGAGCTCGCTCATAATTAACACCTCCTAGAGTACTTAGTCAAGAGGGGTTCCATATGCCCTCAAGTGGTTAGTACGCAAAAGCGCTTGGCTTAGTGACCCAAGTACTCGGTCCTTAGGGACCCAGCATACCACCACATTCCAAAACCGCACCATCCATCCAATATGCCCAAGTCTAAATCAATCTTTTATTTTCAGCTTTTGATTTTACAATTAATCAAAGCACAAGTGCTGGACATATAGGAGTAATAATCATTTTTGAGTGATCAAGATCATCGACTAAGTCGATGATCGCCCATACTACCGATAGCTAAGCATGTCTAAGCAAGAGGAAACGCAACTACTAAGTGATAAGAGCTCATCCAACGAGCTCAAACCACAGCTAATAACCTAGGCTCATTGGTAGTAGAGGATAAAGAATTCCTACAGATTATGCGACTATAGGATTACTAACGACATTTAACACAAAGTAGCATGCATACATAGAAGTAAAACAAAGTATTAAGCTCTAAAGTAATGGGACATGATGGGAAATGGTCAAACTGCTTGCCTTGTTGCTGTTGCTCAAATTGTGGCAGAGGGTCGCTCTCGATCACCACAAATGTCTAAACCTAACGGAAAAGCTTATAAAGAACCGATAAGAACGATGAAAGGCAACAAAGACAGCACAGCAAACGAACTCCAAATACCCTGAATTTTCTACAGCAGCAAGGATGATTTTAGGAAATTTTGCAACAAGAACCAATGGATTTGGATTCTCAATGCAAAAGATATGAGCAAAACAATTCTGCTCAGCCCTAAAAATTACCAAACTGCACTATTCACTAATTTAATTATGAGGCAACATTTTCTAGAAAAGTGGTGAGGCTGAGATTTTATTGTAAAACCAGCACCTCATGAGATGAATAACACAATTGAGTTCATCTCATTTGGAGCTATTATGCACTTTCTATAATTTTTCAAAAACAAGAACTTGAACAAAATTATAATGCACAAGTCCTCATTTCTATAACAGCAACATGCTCAGAACTAATTCTCACAGTGAGTTCATTATTAGAGGAAGCTAACAAAATTGGGTTTACTCACAAATAACCTACAGAGCATTAGTTATGGGTTTTACAAGTTAAACATAAATTTTGAGTGTATATTCAAAGGAGTTTTAAAACCTAGTGGCTAATCTGTGCTCTGGAGCTGAACTCAACTTACAATCATTTTTGGATTAAAGTTAAGTTCAAGACAGAGCTAACACAATTTGAATGACCTCAAAAGGATTTAAAACGAAGAAGATATGAAATTCTAAAGTCTATACCTTATTTCAGTCTATAACTAAGACTTCACCGAATTTCTAAAACTCACAAGGGTATGGGAGGACGTGAGCCACAGATCTCAGATCCAACGGCTCAAGACCTCCCAGAGAACATCACACACGCAAGACGTGAAGTCCAGAGGTCCCGACCTCTTAGCAACTCACATGCGCGAGGTGAGGGGAGGTCGTGGTCAGTAGATGGGAGATCCAACCACCACAACACGTAAAGGAGGTCCTGAACGGACCAGATCTAAAGGGAGGTCCTCAACGGTGAGATGACCTCGAGGAGGTCCTAAGCGATAGATCTAACATCGCTGCACTCCAGGAGGTCTGACGGCTACGATTACAAAGGAGGTCTTGACGCCCAGATTTCTTGGAGGAGGTCCGACGCCCCAGTAGCTCACAACCACGCAGCTTGCGCACGCACGCAAGAGGTTAATGCGCCGCTTGGACAAGAGGTCCGCTAATGCGCACAATAAATGGTGGATTTAAGAACATCAAGACCCAACCAATGATTGCAAGATTGAGCAATTGATGACCGCATTAAACACGGCAAATCTCGTCCTAAAACGACAACGGTGCCGCCGTGTCCGACAAAGACCCGAGCTCAAAGATTTGGTCATCGCCGGCGATGTAGACCTCACGCATGAGAACTAAGGATATCCCTGCAGCGCAATAGTGTTGCGCACACCATGGACTCATTCTCGACGGCGACGACGGTTTTAATCGCCATGAGCCGAGAGGACAAACACAACCCGCACGGCCAAAATACGAAAATGCAAAATGGAGCTCCGCGACAATCAAGCTGCAGCCAAAACTTAAGCTCCGCAACATGCATTCAGCGGGTGCCAAGATCTAAAGGACTAACAGGAGGTGTACCGGAGGTCCTAAGGTGCCGGGAGGTCGTGGAGGTGATGACCGAGTTGGGGAAGGCAAGGAAGCTTCACGCCCAAGGCACCACCTCCAAGCTCGACTTTGTCCACCTCAAAAATGCCCAAACAATTCAAGTTAGGGTTAACTTCCAAGAGGTTTTCAGAGCAAAAGTGAGCAAGGTTTGAAGGAGGGAGCCATCGAACCCTTGTCTCACCGAGGAGCTCCAAGGACATCAACAATGGCAGCCAAGATGGGAGGTGAGTTTGGGATGAGGAGCTCACCACGCACAAGTGCAAGGCCGAGGTCAATTGTGTGCAAAGGAAGCCAAGGAGGATTCCTGTGGGTGACTTATAGACCGAGGTGAAGGTTATGAGTGGGCTAAGCTCCATGGTGAGCTTAGCCCACCAAGTTGGTCCATGGGGTGGACAAGACATAAAGGTTGACAAGGTGACAAGGCCGAAATGACTAATGAGGCGGAAGTCGACCATTAAATGCGGTCAAGAAAGAGTCATGTATAATGTACCCCAAGGTCGACACGACATTAATGCACCGCCAGAGTTTCAGATGCCATGAGGAAGGAGAAGAACAGGAGGTCTTGGTGACCGCTGGATAAGACTCGGAGAGGTCCTAACCATCGGATCCAATTTTTGAACCAAGAGGTTTTAAGTGGCCGGAGGAGGTCCCACCACACGATCAAGGGTGGGAGGTCGTGGCCTCCGATTTCTTAATCGAGAAAACGCACGTGAGGAAAGGGACAGAGGTCCAAAGCGTTGATCTCCATCCAACGCAAGCGACCTCCAAGGAGGACTTAACAGCACGCGATCAAAAAGACATGAGGGGAGGTCATGGCCTTTGGATTTAAATCCAAGGGCACACAATGACCGGGAGGTCTGATATGATGCACAACAGAAGGGAGGTCAGACCTTTAGATTTAGATCTAAGGGCTACGATCAAAAGAGGTGGAGGTCCCGAGCTTGCGCAACGCACAAGGGAGGTCATGGCCTTTAGATTTAGATCTAAGGGCTACGACCTCACCAAGGGAGGTCATGGCCTTTAGGACCTACGACCTCACCAAGCGGAGGACCTTGTCGTGATAAAGCCAGAGGAGGTCGTGGCCTTTGGATCTCAATCCAACGGCCACGACCTCAACAAATAGCTAAAAGGGAGGTCTGTTAGTTAGATTGAGAGGAGGAGGTCGTGACCATGGATTTTGATCCAATGGTCGTGACCTCATCAAGGTGGGATGTAGACTTTGAGGTTTGATTACACGTGGGAGGTCATGACCGTGATCTTTGATCCAACAACTGTGACCTCATGTAGGTGGGATGTTTGCTTAGCTTAATCAAAGGAGGGAGGTCGAGGCCGTGGATCTTGAATCCAAGGGCCAAGACCTCAACAAGGTGGAAGGTGGTTTTGAGGTTTGATAGCCAGGGAGGTCGTGGCCTGCTGGATGTTAATCCAAGGGCTATGACCAGACAAGGTTGGGAGGTCCTTGCGTTGTTGACTGAGAGGAGGTCGTGGCGGTTGGATGTAGATCCAACACCACGACCGATCAAGGTGGGATGAGGTCTCACGAGGTGCAGACATGGTTGGGCCGACCAAACTTGAACATGGCTAGCCCAAGGAACAAAGTAGGCTTTTAAATTTAGTTTCTAACAAATGAGACTTAATGAATTGTTTGGGATAGCATTTCAACTCCAAAATTCATGAAATTTTTACAGAGCTTGCTGACAAAGAGCTTAACCTTGCATAAAATTTTCAGAGGTTATTATGCACTGCATTTTTCTCAGGAAATTCATGAAGGTTGTTTAAAGGATTGTTTTGCCTCCAAAAATTATCAACAAGTGTTATAACTCATGATATTTTTCAGAGGGTCCCACATCAGTTTTTGGACCAAGGAAAATATTTCCAATTGATTGGCACAAGATTTAAGATGGATGGAAAATGAATTTGACTTTTGGTCAACAAGAGCTTTGTGTTTTGGATTACACAACTCTTGGACAAGAATCACATGAGATTTTAGGGTTTTTCAAGATGTGAGAAAAGTTTTAATTTCTACACATATAATTATGCTTGAATAACCCTAATTATACATTTGGGATGTCACATTTGGAAAAGCTGAGAGCTCATCAGCTCTTTGCCAAATTTAGTAAGTGTGAGTTTTGGCTAAAAGAAGTGGTCTTTTTGGGGCATGTTTTGTCAAAAGAAGGAGTGTCTGTCAACCCTAGTAAGGTTCAAGATGTGCTCAATTGGGAACCCCCTAGGACCGTGCCTCAAGTTCGAAGTTTTCTTGGCATGGCCGGTTATTACAGAAGGTTTATTGAAGGCTTCTCCCGGATTGCAAAACCTCTCACTCAGCTGTTAAAGAAAGAAAAGAAGTTCCTTTGGACCTCAGATTGTGAACAGAGCTTCCAAGAGCTCAAGAGAAAGTTGACCTCTGCCCCAGTTTTGGTTCTTCCAGATGTCAGGAAAGATTTCGAAGTTTTTTGTGATGCATCAAAGCAAGGACTTGATTGTGTTCTAATGCTGATGACAGAAAAGTAGTAGCCCTACGCTTCAAGGCAGGTTGAAGCCTCATGAAGCAAACTACCCTACTCATGACCTAGAGTTGGGCTCATTGTGGTTCATGCCTTAAAATTTAAACGCCATTACCCTCATTGGTAATAGGTGTGTGTGAGCACACCGGACATTTATTAGGCTCATAATACTTAGTCATCCAATTGACCCTAGTATTATCAACCAAATAAACCCAGTCTCGAGAGATGTATACTTCCCAGAATGCAGTATACATACCTCACAACAAAAGAATGTATCAATTCCATACAACACATAGTACATAAGCAACAAACCAGAAGTTAATATTACTAAGGAATAGGTTATTACAAAAGAGGGGCCTTTTGGCCAAATAACAACAAGAACTACAAGATAACAGCGGAAGCAAAAGTGCCATAAAGATGGCTATAACACAAAGCCAATCAGTGTGCCTTAACCCCTAGGCATCTGACCGGACCGCCAAGCTAGTCGTCGAAGAAACTGCAACACGTAGCACAAAAGAGAGGCTCAAGGAGCTCTCCTTCTTCCTCTACAACAAAAGCCACCAAAATACCACAACCACGGCGGAGATGAGTACATAAAGTACTCCATAAGACTTACGTGTGAGATAACGAACTATAAATAGCTACATGCAAGCTTTATTTAAGTGGATGAGGCTTTGGACTCATTTTAGCATAAAGCAAGTTTCAATTGCAATAACATAATAGATTGAAGGCAATTTGGCAAAGCATTTTTAATTGTTGAAATAACAACGAGATAATAACATAGTAACAACAACAAGATCAACTGGAAGTGACTAACCCAATAGTCACCACAACAATAGCATGAACTCCCGCTCATACCAACCATGTCAAGTTTTAATTAAAGGTTGTAGTCTAGTTCTCACTGGGGCGTATCCGGCGTGTCCATAACCTAGGGCGAGGCTATTCAATAGTTTTAACCTGCAGGGTGTACCAATGTACCCACACGTCGGATCGCCTTTCCTTTAGGCACACTACCTTTGGTATGCCTGACGCGGCTAAGTCCTACGAGACATTTCCAATGGACGATGCTAATTACGAGTCAAGAACTCCACGGGGGCGAGGACACATTAGGCAACCTAACCTGGCGCCAATGCTCCCTCCCAACACCACGCACACATTTTATTAAAACATACCCACCAACCAGCTCATAATTAACACCTCCCAAAGTACTTAGTCAAGAGGGTCCCATATCCCCTCGTGTGGTTAGTACGCAACATTGCTCGAATCAATGGTGCAAGTAACTCGGTCCTTAATGACTCGGGCATACTACCACATTCAAAACCGCACCATCCATCCAATATGCCCAAGTCTAAATCAACATTTTATTTTCAGTTTTTGATTTTACAAATTAATCAAAGCACAAGTGCTGGACATATAGGAGAATAATTATACTTGTGTGATCAAGACCATCGACTAAGTCGATGATCGCCCATTACTAGATTACTAAGCATGTCTAAGCAAGAGAAAACGTAACTACTAAGTGATAAGAGCTCATCCAACGAGCTCAAACCACAGCAAGTAACCTAGGCTCATAGGTAGTAGAGGATAAACACTCCTGGATCATGCAACTATAGGATTACTAGCGACATTTAACACAAAGTAGCATGCATACATAGAAGTAAAACAACATATTAACCTTTAAAGTAATGGGCGTTAGAGGATATGATCAAACTGCTTGCCTTGCTGTTGCTGGTCAATTTGTTGCGGAGGGTCACTCTGGGATCGCCACAAATGTCGAAGCCCTACGGAAAAGCGATAAAGAACCGATAAGAACGACGAAAAACAACAAAGACATCACAACAAACGAACTCCAAATTCTCTGAATTTTCTACAGCAGCAAGAGGGTGATTTTTAGGGAATTTTGCAATAAGAACCAATTGATTTGGATTCTCAATGCAAAAGTTATGAGCAAAACAATTCTGCTCAGCCCCTAAAATACCAAACTGCACTATTCACTAATTTAATTATGAGGCAACATTTTCTAGAAAGGTGGTGATACAGAAATTTTTACTGTAAAACCAGCACCTCATGAGATGAATAACACAATTGAGTTCACCTCATTTGGAGCTATATTGCACTTTCTATAATTTTTCAAAAACAAGAACTTGAACAAAATTATAATGCACAAGTCCTCATTTTTATAACAGCAACATGCTCAAAACTAATTTTCACAGTGAGTTCATTATTAGAGGAAACCAACAAGGTTGGTCTCACTCAAAAATAATCCACAGAGCATTAGTTACGTATTTTACAAGTTAAGCGTTGATTTAAGTGTATATTTAAAGTTGGTTTTTAAAATCTAAGGGCAAACTGTGCTCTGGAGCTGAACTCAACTTACAATCATTTTTGGATTAAAGTCAAGTTCAAGACTGAGCTAACACAATTTGAATGACCTTATTTGGGTTTAAAATGCAAAAGATATGGAATTCTAAAGTTTATACCTTATTCTCATTTTATAATTAAGACTTCAATGGAATTTCTTAAAAAGAAAACACACAAAGTCGGGGGAGGGCGTGAGCCACAGATCTCAGATCCGACGGCTCAAGACCTCCCAGAGAACAACACACACGCCAAGACGTGAGGTCCAGAGGTCTGGACCTCCTAGCAACGCATCATGCGAGGTGAGGGAGGTCGTGGCCTGTTGATGGTGAATCCAACGAACCACAACATGGGAGGGAGGTCCGAACGGACGAGATCTAAAGGGGAGGTCCTCAACGGTGAGATGACTTGAGGAGGTCCTACGCAGAGATCTAACGCCACGAGCACCTCCAAGGAGGTCCGGGCGGCCAAGATCGCCAAGAACGGAGGTCTTGGACGCTCTGATCTCCTGAGGAGGTCTCGATGTCGGCACCAGCGCCCTAACTCACGCTTGGACATGGAATAAATGCGCTGGGACAAATGAGGGAGGTCATGGCGCAAGATCTTAAATGCGCAACAAAGGGCGGATTAAAAGGCATTTAAGACCCACCCAATGATTACAATGATTGAGGTATTAAAGCGGCAATTCTTTGTCCTAAAACGACAATGAGACAGTCGGCCGACGTCCGAAAAGATTTGAGGACGCCCCACGGCTTATCGCCCGGCGATTTAGGGCACGGCGGCCAGCAAGAACGAGGGCACGTCGGGACCGCAATAGAGCGCATCTGTGGGCCTACTCTCAGCAAGGGCCGGCTTTTAAACGCCATGCCGGAGAGAGCAAGAATGACCAACCACCAAAGACAAAATGCAAAATAGAGCTCATGCGACATTCAAGCGTCAAGAAAAACTCCGCGACATGCATTCAAGCGGTGCCCAAATCTAAGGATTACCAGGGAGTTACACAGAGGTCCTAAAGATGCCGATGAGGTCGATGGCGGTGGCGGCTGAGTTGGAGAAGACGGGAGCTCCACCGCTTCAAGTCCAACCTTCAACTCCAAGCTTCAAGCTCCACTAGGCCACCTTCGCAAATGCCCCAACCAAAGGAAGTTAGGGTTGAGGTCGCAGAGGAGAAAGGCCCGATAGAAACAAGAGAGAGGGAGGAAGAGGCCATCGAACCCTTTTTGCCACCGAGGAGCTCCAAGCTCGACAATGGCCGTGGGAGAATTGGAGAGTCTGTGGATGAGGAGTCACCACGCACAAAGTGCAAGGCTAAGATCAATTGTGTGCAAAGGAAGCCAAGGGAGGATTCAAGGGATAACTTATAGCCAGGGGTGAAGGTTATGAGTGGGGCTAAGCTCCATGGTGAGCTTAGCCCACTGGTTGGTCCGTGGGGTGGCAAGGACATGAGATTGACAAGGTGCGCACTGAAGTGACGAGGAGAGGCGGAAGGTCCGACTGCATTAAATCTTGGTCGACAAAAGAGTCAAAAGGTACCTAGTGGCGGGCGTGCATTAACTCCATCGCCGAGCCTGCATGCGCGCCGAGGAAGGAGAAGAACAGGGGAGATCCTTATGGCCGTTGGATAAAACCTGGGAGAGGTCCTGGCCATCGGATCCTATTTTTGAACCGTTATGTTTTAAGTGGCTGGGAGGAGGTCCCAGCCACACGATCAAGGATGGGGAGGTCGTGGCCCTCCGATTTCCTTAATGTGTAAGCGCACGTGGGAAAAATGGGACAGGAGGTCCAAAGCGTTGGATCTCCATCCAACGGTGCGGACCTCCTGTGAGGTCTTAACCGCACATGAGCTTAAGAACATGAGGGGGAGGTCACGGCCTTTGGATTTAAATCCAAGGGCACACAACCAAAGGGAGGTCGAGGCTTTGCGTGAAGCGCGAGGAGGTCAAGACCTTTGGATTTTGATCCAACGGTGGTGATCAAAAGCGAGGAGGTCTCGAGCCTCAAGCGTGGCGCAAAGGAGGTCTTGAGCTTGCGCAACACACAAGGGAGGTCATGGCCATTAGATTTAGATCTAAAGGCAACGACCTCACGTCTTGTGGGAGATCGATCGCATAAGACAAGGAGGAGGTCGTGACCGTGGATTTTAATCCCACGGTGCACAACATGAGATAGGGAGGTTGAAGCGCTTGATAGCGCAGGAGGTCGTGGGCATTGGATCTCGATCCAGCGGCCACGACCTCGCTAAATGGGAGGTTTGCTTAGTTTAACAAAGGAGGGAGGTCATGGCCATGGATCTTGGATCCAAGGGCTCACGACCTCAACAAGGTGGGAGGTCTTTGAGATTTAACACGGGAGGTCATGACCGTGGATCTTTGATCCAACTGTTATGACTGTGAGGTGAGGAGGTCTTTGCGGTGTTGATCAAGGAGGAGGTCGTGGCGGTTGGATGTAAATCCAGCACAATGCGACCATCAAGGTGGAGAGGAGGTCGATGGGGTTGGGCTTGACCAGTTTGAATCTGGCTCGGCCAAGGAATAGTGCCAAGTTTTAAGTTTAATTTTCTAACAAATTGAGACTTTGCAAAATTGTTTGGGATAGCAATTCAACTCCAAAATTCATGAAATTTTTACAGGAGCTTGATGACAATGAGATTAACGTTGCATAAAATTTCCAGAGGTTATTATGCAATGCATTTTTCTCAGGAAATTTATGAAGGTTGTTCAAGGAATTGTTTTACCTCCAAAATTTACCAAACAAGTTTTACAACTTGTGATATTTTTCAGAGGGGTCCCACATCAGTTTTAGGACCAAGGAAGAATATTTCCAAATGATCGGCACAAGATTTAAGATAATTGGAAAATGAGTTTGACTTTTGGTCAACAAGAGCTTTGTGTTTTTGGATTACACAACTCTTGGACCAGAATTACATGAGAGATTAGGGGTTTTCAAGGTGTGAGAAAAAGTTTTAATTTCTACACATAGAATTATACTTGAATAACCCTAATTATACATTTGGGATGTTACAGTGTGAAATTTACACTGACCACAAAAGCCTAAAGTACATCTTTACACAAGCAGATTTGAATTTGAGGCGAGAAGGTGGCTTGAGCTTATTAAGGACTACAATGTGGAATTCACTACCACCCGTGCAAGGCCAATGTGGTGGCAGATGCTTTGCGAAAAAGTTTATGTCAATACTTTGATGATCAAGGAGAGCCAATCTACTTTGTATGAGGAATTCTTGAAGCTTAGATTTGAGTTAGTGGAAGAAGGGTTTTGGCACTCTAGAAGTGCAACCTACCTTGCAAAAAGCAGATCAAGGCAAATTTCAAGATGGAGATGCTAGCATCCAAGAGATCAAGACCAACATAAGAAAGGGAAGGTCAAGGTTTTCTATAGATGACCTAGGGTGCTTGATGCTGGTTTGATAAGAGGCTCAGGTGCCCAATAACACGGAGCTCAAGGGTATAATACTTAAAGAAGCCCATGAAGCTTTGTATTCTATACATCCAGAGTTACAAAAATGTACCAAGATGTCAAGGAATTGTACTGTGGTGGCGAAAATGAAGAAGGAAATAGCGATTTTGTAGCCAAATGTGACACTTGCCAAAAGGTTAAAGCAAAGGCACCAAAGACCGGAGGACTTTTAGTGCCCTTACCCATACCCGAGTGGAAGTGGGAAGAGATCGGCATGGATTTTATTCTTTGGTTTACCTCGCACCCAAGCCGGTTTTGATTCTATTTGGGTCATAGTGGATAGATTAACAAAATGGCTCACTTTATTCCTGTGAAGACTACTTATGCGGAGACAAGCTAGTAAAATCTACATGGCAAAAGTGGTGTGCCTTCATGGTGTTCCAAAGAAGATAGTCTCAAGCAGAGGATCTCAATTCACCTCCAAGTTTTGGCAAAAGCTACATGATGCCTTGGGCACCGAGCCTCAACTTTAGTACAAAGATACCACCCTCAAACAGATGGCCAAACTGAGAGAGTTAACCAAGTCCTTGAGGACATGCTGAGAGCTTGCGCTCTAGAAAGACAATCTAGTTGGGACAAGATGTTACCATATGCGGAATTTTCCTATAATAACAGCTACCAAGCGAGTCTCCAAATGTCCCCTTTTGAAGCTATTTATGGGAGAAAGTGTAGGACTCCCTTGTCTGGACAGAATCGGGTGAAGGCCAAGTTCTTGGCCCGGACCTGCTGAAAGAAGCCGAGGATCAAGTGAGATCAATTAGGGAGAAGTTAAAGACGACCCAAACTAGGCAAAAGAGCTATCTGAGATGTTAGGCGTCGAGACCTAGCTTTTGTCCCAGAGACAGGTCTACCTCAAAGTTTCACCTCTCAAAGGTATGCACAGTGTTCGAGTTAGTGGGAAGCTTGCTCCAAGATTTCTTGGACCCTTTCCGATCCTTGCCCGGCGAGGGTGAAGTAGCCTACAGCTTGGACCTCCCTCCTCGGCTTCTTGGAGTTCACAATGTGTTCCATGTGTCACGCTTGAAGAAATGCTTGCGAATGCCGGAGGACCAAATGCCTTTAGAAGCTGTGGACCTCCAAGAAGACCTCACTTACAGAGAGCACCCCATCAAGGTTTTGGACGTGTCAGAGAGAGTTACCAGGAGCAAGACCACCAAGCTATGCAAGGTGCAATGGAGCAACCACTCCGAAGCCGAGGCAACATGGGAACGAGAAGAGGACCTCAGGAAGGAGTTCCCCCACCTATTCCCTAGCTCGGCTGAATCTCTGGGTCGAGATTCCCTTAAGGGGTGAAGGTTTGTAATGTCCTGTTTTCTTTTAAGTCCTTGCCAAGTTTTCAAAATAAAAGCAACCATTTGGCTTTATTGAGAATCCAAAGCTTAACCTGAGATTTTTGAATCTAGAGAGTTCAATTGGAATTAATCAAACCTTAACTAAGTCGTTGTTGGTGTTCCTTGTTGGTTGTGGCTCTCTGTGGTGTCTTTGCCGCCCTCGGGTTGTGGTTCTCGAAGCCTTCTGTGTGTGCCCCGGTTCGCCTCTTCTCTCTCTCTAACTTCCCTTGTTGGTTTGAATCTCTTTGAGATCCGACCTCTCTCACCTCTCCTCTGCTCAAACCTCTCCTTGCTTGGGGTTTTCTGTCAGGACCCGGCTAGGGTTTGTGTTTCAAAACCTCTTGGCCCCCCAAGCCACGCTTGGTTTTGCTTCTTCAGACCTCCCTTGTTGAGATCTAGCCGTTCGAGACCTCCCTTGTTGAGATCTAGCCGCTTAGACCTCCCTTGTTGAGATCTAGCCGCCAGACCTCCCTTGTTGAGATCTAGCCGCTCAGACCTCCCTTGTTGAGATCTAGCCGCTTCAGACCTCCCCTTGTTGAGATCTAGCCGCTCAGACCTCCCCTTGTTGAGATCTAGCCGTTCAGACCTCCCCTTGTTGAGATCTAGCCGCTCAGACCTCCCTTGTTGAGATCTAGCCGCTCAGACCTCCCTTGTTGAGATCTAGCTCAGACCTCCCTTGTTGAGATCTAGCCGCTCGTCAGACCTCCCCTTGTTGAGATCTAGCCGCTCAGACCTCCCTTGTTGAGATCTAGCCGCTCAGACCTCCCCTTGTTGAGATCTAGCCGCTCGGACCTCCTTGTTGAGATCTAGCCGCTTCGAGACCTCCTTGTTGAGATCTAGCCGCTCGGACCTCCCTTGTTGAGATCTAGCCGCTCGCACCTCCCCTGTTGAGATCTAGCCTCGAGCCTCCCCTTGTTAGGATCTGGCCTTTAGGACCTCCTCTCTGAGATCTTAGCCGCGTGTGTTCTCCTTTAGTGGGATCCAAAGGTTCACCTCCTTAGGTCCAAGACCTCCTCCTCGGCTCTTGCTGGTCTTTTGTAAAGACCACCCTCCTAACCTTGAATATTCCTGTTGGTCAGGACCTCCCTGCGCCCTTTGATCTGGACCGTTGAGGTCCTCCCCTTTGAGATCTTGACCGTTAGATCTCCCTTTTGGAGATCTACTCGTCAGGACCTCCCTGCGCCCTTTGATCTGGACCGCTGAGGTCCTCCCTTGAGATCTTGGACCGTTAGATCTCCTTTTGGAGATCTACTGTCAGGGACCTCCTGCGCCCTTTGATCTGGACCGCTGAGGTCCTCCCTTTGAGATCTTGGCCGTTAGATCTCCCTTTTGGAGATCTACTCGTCAGGACCTCCCTGCACCCTTTGATCTGGACCGTTGAGGTCCTCCCCTTGAAATCTTGACCCTTAGACCTCCCTTGTGCAGGTCCGAGTGTCAGGGCCTCCTCGTTGTGAGCTTTGAGGACCTCTTGTCCAGGGACCTCTTCTTGAGTCCTTGGACCTCCTGTCCTGAGACCTTCCCTTTGAGTGTCTTGGACCTCTTGCCCAGACCTCAAGATGGTCTTTGGCAGGAATGACCCTTTGCGGTGGGGCCACCTCTTTGACCAAGGTGCACCCTTTTGGTCGCCCCACTTGCCACCCCTCTTCACCTTGTAATTATTGCTCTTGCCTCAGAACTCTGCGCATTTAATAGGTGTCGGGTCACATTAAATGCAACACATCCGAGGTACTTTATTTCAATTCTTTTGGGCAAGCCCGCCTAGTTATCCCGATTGCCTACACGTCATTGAACCTTTTTCTTGGTGCACTCCACCAACTCCAACTATATATAGCACAGGAGGCGAG
The DNA here is from genome assembly GCA_036346405.1 of Phyllostachys edulis. Classification (NCBI taxonomy): domain Eukaryota; kingdom Viridiplantae; phylum Streptophyta; class Magnoliopsida; order Poales; family Poaceae; genus Phyllostachys; species Phyllostachys edulis. The sequence continues at coordinate 68,965,765 of CM070549.1, forward strand.
CCTTTTAATCTTTTTTGCTCATTTCTTCCTTCCTCGCCTCCTCTGCTTTGGGTTCTTCCTTGCGCAAGACCCTCCTCAGAGCTCTTTGAGGCGGTGTTAAGCCTCTTGGTTTCCTTTGGTGAGTTGGTTTGAGTTCCTTTTTGGTTCTTTGTTGTTCTCTCGGCTTAGTGTGGTTTTGCTTATTTGATTCTCTTGTGAACGTGTAGATCATGAGTTCGAGGAAATCTTGGACCCAGCTCTTGCTGCAGAAGGCTCTCCACTGCTTGACCAAGGCAAGCCACAGGCCTCCTTTTGATCATCTTGAACCAAGTTTTGCAAATGTATTTCGGTTTAAATTATCCTGCATGGCTATGTTTATAAGAAAATGGTTTGGGCTATAGTTACTTACCTACTTGCTGTTATGCCTCCTTTATACCTTGTCTCCATCATGTTGTCATGTTCACCTTGTGAGCCTTAGGGTGGATAATTTTGGTTGGTATTCCTTGTTATTGCCAACTTTGGGACCGTATGTTGTATGCTTAGCCTTGCTTTAGAAACCGTAGGTGCATGAATCATGCCTCATCAATTAATAATCTTGACTAATTGAAATATGGAACCTGTGGTTGGTGCTATTGTTAAGCAACTATGGCAGGATGCCTAAGTTGTGTTGATTGTGGTGCGAGATCACATTAATAATTGTTGTGCCAGGACTGGGTGGTCTTTTGGCAGGGTTGATTACAAATTGTTTTGCTAAGGCAAGAAGGCAGGGAGTGAGTAGTGGGTGCTGTGCACACTGGATTGTGGAAGTCTTGCCTTAGCACAATTAAGGACTTCACTTTGTGTCTGTTGAACTGGGCCAATTAGTGCAACCACAAGATCATTTTATGGGAATGGTCTGGGCTGAATAATTAGCAATGAGATGGCTTGGGGCTGTTTTGGTTGAGCGTGTGATTCGTTGGCGCAAGAGGGGGCACCCCATAACCCTGTGGATTTCTAGACCCTTTGGAGGGATTACGAAACCTTAGCGGGCAGCCCTAGTCGGGCTCAAAGCTTTATAAAGGCCTTGCGCTCTCTCTAGATTGCCACCTTAGTAAGTGAGCAAGGGTGACCGAACCCATCCGCTAGAGAGATCGTGGATTGTGGGTAAAGTTGTACACCTCTGCAGAGTAAAAGATCTATTCAATAGCCACGCCTTGGTCATGGACATGCTCGATGAAATGGTGCAAGGGGTAGATGTTTCAAAAGCTTGTGCCATTTGGACACTTCCGCGAGATGCTTTGGCTTTGCCTCGAAGAGACCTTGGCCGGCTCGGAGGGGTCAAGGTTGGCTCGTAGTGGTCGTGGTTGGTTGGTCTCCTCTGGAATGGGTGTTCTCGAGGGTTTTGGGTGAGGACTGCCCACTGTGTGATCAGACCTCCCCAATTTTTGGTTGTGGCCGTGAGTTGGTGCTCACACCACCTTTTATTAAAACATCAAAAGTATTATGTATTATGGTTTTACCTTCTCGCCTTTCAATCTATTATTGCTATTATTGTCAAACTTGGCTTTGCAAAACTAACCATCAGACTCTCCATTGGTAAGTCCTTGCATGAATATTATTGCATCTTTGTTCCTGTGACTTCTTGAGTACATTCCAAGTACTCATGGCTTAAGCCCCTGTCAAAGCAGATTATGAGGATGACCAAGTGCAGGCGGTCGAGACCTCTTCGAGGAGGAGTTCTTCGACGACTAAGATGCCTAGGACGCCCTCCACTGAACGACTGTGGTGCTTGTTGGATGGCTTGCGTGTTTTGGTGTTTGAGCCCTAGAGCTCCTTGTGCGCCATTGTAAGTCCTCGTTGGTTTTGTAAGCCCTCAAGGCGCACCTCTTGTTAACAAGCTTGACCATAAGGTCCTATTATATAAGTTCTATTTGTCTCGCTTCATCTTTGTTTGACCTCGTGGTTGTGGTATTGGCTTGTGTTCTTGTGCGAGCTAGCTCGATTGTCCCGGGACTAGCTCGGATGCAGGCGGTGACCACTGAGAGGTCCTCTGGGACTTAGCCTCGGGAGGTCCCGCGGACCTCTCTTGGTGATGTGCTGGAGGTGCTACTGAGCGGTGTGGCGGCCACGACCTCAGGGAGGTCCTCAAGACCTCCCGGGAGGTCGATGGCGACCAAGACCTCCAGGAGGTCCGCAAGACCTCTGGGAGGTCTGCGCAGACCTCCTCGGAAAGCTTCATGCGGTGCTACCACATCCTTCCGTGGTGACTTCGCAAAAAAAAAAATAAAAATGGTCCTCCCGGACGCCTTGCGGTACATCACGGGGTGGGTCGTCACCTTTGTTTTTCCTCTCTGTGTTCATCCTTCACTCTGAAAAATTGGAACCACCAGTGACCGCTTGATCCTCCGTCTTGTTGTCAGTTGAACCGACAAGGGTGGTAGCAAAAATCTTTACATTGATCCTTGAAGACTTATGCTATCGGGGTTGAATTACAGTATTACCTTCTTTTGAGGAATACATTTAGCTCCAACAAGGATCTTTGGTTTAGAATATTTTGAAATCAACCATAAGTCTTCAATTCTGTTTTTCATCGCTTTTGTTGCCGATCATCAGACAACATGCACAAAGAAGCTCTTGATCTCTAATTTTTGTCACCTAGTGCTAATAAGTGATAGGTTAAGTTACTACCCTACTTAAAGATACTCTCGACTTAAGCAAAGAATTTTATTTATGTATGTATAGCTCAATACACCATTCTTTTGTAATCTATTCCTTTTCGGTTTTCAAAACTTGAGACTATAGATCCATATTAAACTTCAAAAATTTGATAATTAGTATTACCTAATGTTAAGTTATAAGCCAAACTTTTGGTTTTATTTATTTAGCTATAACTTAACCGAAAACATTATTCTCATAAAGCGACAAATTTATGCTTCATGAATGATCCTATTTTCGATTTTCTAAAAATCTAAAACTGAAGCTCTAAGCTGAACTTTAAATCGTGTCAAATTGTAACAATAAATGTTAAGTTAGTCTTTTAGTTTTACTCACTTAACTGAAACTCAAATAAAAATATTATTTTACTCATCCTATAATGTTGCGGCAACTTTTCTTTTGTAATCAACTCTATTTCTCAGTTTCAAAATCTGAGACTGAAGTTTTAGATTAAAACTCAATTCTTGGCAAGTAGTATCAACTGAGGTTAAAAATAAGATATTATCCTTACTTGGGTTAGATATAACTTAAGCAAAAGTATTATGCTTATAAATCAACAAATTCTTCTAACTTGTCCTGTTGTAGAATGCCTGAACTGACAGTAAAATGACTAATCCTCTTATACTAAGTGTTATGCTTAATTATTTGATCACTGAAAATTTGATTAGTAAATAGATAATTGAATTGGCTACTGGAAGGTTGAGTTGGTAAAAGCCTAGATTAGTATTTTAGTATTTGAGCGATGTCAAGGCAATTAGCAAATAATGTTTAATTTAGTAAAATAGTCAATTATAAGAACTATAACCGCACTTTGGTTGAAATAATTGAGCAGAGGAGTCATTAGTAAACCAATTGTCATACTACTAATTCATTCATTAACTAATTTTGTGAATATCAATTAAGTCAATAAATTGGAAGTTTAAATTAACAGAAGATTAGCTAATAGAACTTTAATCTTGAAAAACTGCAATTATATATATGCATGAATAGTAATCTAAAGATGTTGATTTTGTAGGTAAGATTATAGCATGGTTAATCCAATAACTAGAAATATTCCCAATTCATCTAGTCTTTCGAACACTTAACCTATCTAATAGAAATGCACAAATCTGAAAGCTAAATATGAAAATCCACTTTGAAGTTGAATTTTCAGAACCTTAATAGAAGTCAATTAACTCACCTGTTATGAAATGTAACTAGTAAAGAAGGATTTAATGCTTTATGTTGTGTGTAGCTCAGAGATCACTCCATTAAATCAACTTGTTAAAAGGAATCAATTTTGTTAATAAGCTAATGGCAATGTTACTTCAAAGAGTTAGGCGCGCATAATTCTAATTGGTCTTTTGGTCATCACCTAGCAAGCAACCTTCTAGTTCAAATATAGTGAAATTAAGAAGCTTAATAAATTAGTAGTAGTAAATCTTTTAATGTGTTTAAACTAGCCAACTAATTGGAGCTTAACTAAAATCAATGTTGTTGTTCAACCTTTGGCCAAATGGCGAGAGGTATAATGTATTTCGAAATTTTAATCCTAGTGACCTTTAAATCCATTTAAGCTTTAGACTTTAAGTTAACGAAGCTAATCATCCAAAGAATAAGCACTAATTTGATTAACCAAAACAAACCTAGCCAAACTAAAACCCACGAAACTGTTGTCTTTCCATTGCTGTGTGAATAGTATCTTTGTAATTGATAAGATAATGAAATAATCTATTCTTTTGAAAACTTACTAAGATTTTCGAAGATTAATTGATAAGAAATATATATAAGAGGATTAATTTTGACTGTATGATCATCGTGAATGTATACATAGAATACCTAGAGAGTGTTTGTGAGTACTAGGTGTTCTGTTAAGGAAAACAATATCACCTAAACTCTAGATATCATCAGTTATTATGATTACCCCAGAAATTGAATTAACTTTAACAAATCCATAAGAAGTGAACTTCTATTAAACTAAAATTCTATATCCAAATGCATCTAAAACAATAACCTCATTAATATGTAATTATCATGCATTTTTGAGCATTTTGGATTTCTCGATGTTATTGGTGTTTATTAGCTATCGTATTTTCTCTCTAGATTATAAATTGCTGGAGTGAATATTTACGCCTACAAGAGTGAACAAGTGGACTTACCTTAAGGCAAGCATCTTCTCTGCACCATATTGATCCCAATTTTGGGCTGAGATTTATAAAATACAAGTGATAAGCATGCATGCTAATTCCTTAAAAATTATTTGTGACATGTGTAGTATCTAGTTACAACCCATAACTTGTGGCTTACCTTAAATTTGATCATACACTCAAATTAAGGTATTGTTTGTATTAAAATACTTAGGCTAGAAATTGCTTAGCCATGCAGCCTTTAGAACGGTAGTGCTTGGCAAGATTATCTTGTCAAGCACAGGAAACACAAATGAATTTTCCAAAGATTTGTTTCTTTATTAGTCTCTTTAAATGAGAAATGAGTTTCAAACCCTTCTTGCTAATCTAATTTCAAATCTGGACAAGTGGATGCTAGTGGTGGTGCTAGTAGTGCGAGAATTGGGAAATGTGGTTGTCTTGTCCGGATTGATTAAGGACCCAACATCATACCGATGATTCAAGCCCCAACGTGCTTCCACACGCAAAGTGTATGGGCAATTTATTTGGTCAAGTAAAGGGTTAATACTATTGAGTTGGAAACAGGAGAGTAAGGACATGTGTATTGATTTCATATGGCATAGATGCTTAAGTCTTCGGCCGTGTCGTATGCCATGTGGAGTTTATATTGATATCGATGTTCTTAGAAGGGTAAGGGCGAGATGCGTTCCATCGCATGTACGCATTCTTCAACCCATCTGCGGTCTAATATGTGTGGTTAACACGAGTTTGCATTTAATTGATTGGGTCGACATTCCGGTACAACATGTGGGCCCCGGTTGAATATATGCTATCGATTCGTTGTTTAAGCGGGATCGATCTCACATGGGTCATCCAACTCAATAGTGTCAACTTGTTGAATAATACCAAATCTTAGTTTACGGCCAAGATACCAAAGGCAAGGTGCTATTATTCTTCTAGACTTACGGGCTAACTAAGTCGTGTGGGTAAAGATGTACATCCTGCAGGTTTAAAACTATTCAATAGCCGTGTCCCTATTCATGACAATGCTTGAATTTGATTAGCGTTGTATAGATTTTACATTCCAATTTTATTTGGTGGATGGAATTTCGGTTATATGGTTAAATGTGTCTTGGTGTCTTTGGTGGTATAACACAATCTCATTATTGGTTATTGTTTATGATTATTCTTCATTTACTTACTGTTTTAGTCCAAATTGATTTATTAAATTGCTTTGTGAAAATTTAGCAATGGTAGGTTAAGTTGTATTGCTTTATGCAAAATTGAACCCTTATAACCTTCCTATTGTTAATCTTATGCATATATCAATTCTAATCCTTTGTATAGGTTCTAGTAAACACTTCATTTTAGTAGTTTATGTAAGTCTTGTTGAGTACCTTCCGTACTCAGTGGAAATTGTCCACTTGTTGCAGGTGAAGATGTTCTAATTAATATTTCAAGTTGAGACGATTGCGTTGGTTCTTCGGCTTTAATCCCAGTCAAGTTGCCCTTGGGTTGTGGCGCTCCACTGGAAAGTTACTTTCTTATTTCTTCTTCCGTTTCTTGTATATTAAGTGTTTCATTGTGAAAACTTTCTCGATATATATTCTAGTCGTGTATGCATATTCTAATCGGGTATGCTTGTGATATAATGTTGTGAGGATATGTGTATGTTAGCATTGATTCGAGAGCTAACATGAGGCACATATCCTGAACCCTAATGTTGATTTGTAACTTGTTAAGAATTATGCTTCTAGTATAATTTTAATTAAGAACTGGTTGTTCTTGATTAAAACTTATGCTTTAAGTATGATTCTTAATTGATATAAATTTCAATATTAGGGTCCTTACCCGTATTCTGCACTTGAGCGCAGCTTGGAGCACTCATGTATTTAGCAAACCCATACTAGACTAGACATTGTATTTGATGTTAACCTACTAGCAAGGTATAGTGCAGAACTTATCAAAAGACATTGGCAGGGAATAAAGGACATCTTCCGATAGGGAAGCAAAGATCTCGACCTGTTCTACAGAAATAACCAAGACCTAACTATGATCAAGAGGCAGAATCTGCAATTTTGCCGGACCAAGATACAACTAAGTCGCAAACAGGCTATGTATTCCTATGTGGTGGAACTGCAATTTCATGAAAATCGTCTAATCAAAGTCTTGTATCAACTTCGACGAACCACTTGAAAATCATAGCGCTGTACGAGGCCTCGTGAGAATGTTCTTGGCTTTGGCGGATGATTCACCACATCCAGCAGTCGTGTGGATTGAATACCGCGCAAACCCCTACTATTATCTATGAAGATAATGCAGCTTGTGTTGCACAAGTGCAGATGGGTTATGTGAAGAGTCAACTCACAAAGCATATCAACCCCAAGTTCTTATATGCTCATGAATTATAAAAGATAGACGAAATTAAAGTACTATATACTAAGTCATGTGAAAATCTTGCAGATTTATTTACTAAGTCACTTCCAACGTCTAGCTTTGAAAGATGCATCTGTGGAATTGGAATGATGAGACTTAGAGAAGTGCATAATTCAGAGAGAGAATCTTCACGAACTCATTATTAAAGGTTGATTACGAAGATCGAGTACCCAAAGAATATCCTGGAGATTAAATGAAATTGGATGGATTATACTTTTTTTTCCCTTACGAGTTTTCCTGAAGTTTCTCGGCTAAGGTTTTTAACGAGGCAAGTCGTGCAACGCAGCAGAACGCATGCCATGTACTCTTTCTCTAAATTTTTCCCACTGGATTTTTATGAAGTTTTTACGAGATATGAATATACCGGATAAGTGCCCAAGGAGGAGTGTTAAGAAACCGGGTCTAGGCAAGAGAGTCTGACCGAGGCGGGCCTCATCCACCCAAGAGCCTATATAAAGGGAGAACCCCAACCATTGTAATACATTTTATAGAAGAGCATAAAGAAGCGAGAAAGTCCCCTACATATCTCTGTGTTTAATCTATTATTTTCTTGTGTTCTTGCATTGTTCTTATGATTTTGAATTTGTCTATAAGGTAATCGCCGACTAACTCACCATGACATTCCTCAACAGAAATATGTCATGTTTTGAAAGGTATCCCAGCAATGGTCTAAAGACGAGGAGTTGTGGCGGGATTTATTTCCCATGAGATTGGTTAGACCTGCACGTACGGCTAAGGATGCGGAACCAGAACTGTTGCGCAAAAACAGACGAAACCTGGGGCATGAACCGCATCTGATCCCTTCCTAAGGAAAGCACGCTTCGCCGGTGCTCAAGGTGAAGTGGACTGTACTCAAACGACAACCGTAAAAGAACAAGAAGTTGGCGCCTTGACCGGACTTCATTGAACCAAACTAAGCTGAACCCAAAACTATAAATACGAGCCGTCCGGCTCGGCTTTCTTTTTTAGGCAAGTATAGATATGTAATTCATAAGTACATGATATTCCATCCATTTGCTTTCTCTTCCAAATCAGTCAAATTCTGAGCCATTGAGTCTAAATTCAACAACACAGCTCATTCCCCTCCTACTATATATTCTCCCATTTTAGCCATCACCCAGCGCCGCCGCCTCACCGTTAGGCGACGCTTGCCGGCCCTCCACCTGCGCCATCCCTATGTTGTTGTCGCCTTCAGTGCCGTGACTGTGATAACTCAAAAAGGAAAACAATCTATGGCGGAGCAATGGCGTGTTCGCCGGAGGTGGCACTAATCAGAGACGGAGAAGAAGGCACAAATCTTGAAGCACAACCCAAAGCGAGAAATTGGACTGAAATCTCAAGGGGGCGCAACTGCATGATTGATTGCAGGATGGATGGATGCACCACTGCACTGCACGATGGAACGATGGATGGATTCCTGATGGCCTGGCCTGACAGTGTAGTGTGGCACGTGCATGCCGGATCTCCGTTACAAATTCCCTCCGCTTTACCCAGCAAAAAGCCACGCATCCACCTGGCTGCCGGCCCCGTAATTGTTGGCTTTGTTCGATCGATCGCATACAGTAGCAAAGTCGCTACTAATAATGGAGTGAACTCGATCAGTTAACTACTAAATAATAATGATGGATTACTAGCTAGTTTTTTTCCGGTAAATACTAGCTAGCTAGTTGGGTCGCCTGCAGTTTGCCCTGACCTCGCCGGCCGCGTTGAGCGCGCTCATCCTGAGCATGGAGCTGACGAAGGCCCTGAAGAAGGCGTCCTGCGAGGCGGCATAGAGCGCCACGAAGGCGCTCGTCTTGGGGTGCGTGAGCAGCGCCTCGTCGGAGGAGAAGAGGCCCCGGCCGCTGAGCAGCATCCGGTAGTAGGCGTTGTCGAAGGCCGTCGACGTCGAGTCCATGGCCGACCCCGCCGCCCTAGCCGTGTTGTTGGCCGGGCACGCCCTGCGGAGGGCGGCGGCGAAGGACGGTTTGAGCGCCGGGTCGAAGCCATTGACGTCGTTCTGCCGGCCGCCGAAGCCGTGGATGCGGTTCTGGAAGGAGGAGCAGTGCGCGAAGCCCAGCGTGTGGCCGCCCGACAGCACCACCAGGTCCTGGTCGACAGCCCGCGGCCGTGGAACGCCTGCTTCAGCTGATCGAAGCTCGCCGTCGGCCCCGGCAGCGTCGTCGTCTCGTTCGCCAGCGATACCCGTCCGTCACGCCGCCCCACCGGCACCGACCAAGACGGACCACCGGACTGCATGCTCGCAATCAATCAATTACATGTGACTAGCTAGGCCAGTAGCTACGCGCATCAACCGAAAGTAGTAACAGAGAGAAGCTAGCTAGCCTACCAGCGCGACGGCGTCCCTTGCGGCGAGCGCGAGGATGTCGGCGCAGGAGACGACGCCGGGGCAGAGTGCCTCAACGGCCTGCTTGGCGTTGTCGATGACGTAGAAGGCGTGCAGCGACACGTTGGGAGGGCCGTCCTTCTCCGCCGTCACGTTGCCCGTCGAGTCCAACAGGACAGAACCGTCGCAGCTCTACGATATATACATTAATCCATTAATTAATTTGGATTAATTGATAGATCGATTTTGAAAGCGAGGAGGAGGAGGCTAGCTAGGCTAGGCACGTACGTACCCTGACGAAGCAGTCGTGGAAATGCATGCGGAGCAGCGCGGCCGGCACGGTCTGGTCCTTGGCCATGGCCTGCTTCACCGCCGTCGTCACCGCCGCCTCCGCCTGGGGGCACCTCTCGTCGTAGTAGTCCAGGCTCAGCGCCTCGCCGCCGCCCAGCAGCAAGACCGCAATTAGTATTATTCCGCACGCCCAGGCCCAGCTGCGGTGGTACCGGCGGTAGTGCTGCAGCTGCGGCGCCATTGCCAGCTGCATACCTCTGCTAGCTACTAGCTGGTTACTAGCAATTGCCAAGTGTTACTATACACACACACACACATGGATCTGCAACCAAATGTGGGATGGGTCGGAGATGATAGCTAGTAGCAACTGCGGCAAATTTGTAAGTGGTAAAGAAGAAGAAGATGGACGGGTGTGTGTGTAGTGTACATATGGTGAGATTGATTAATTTGGTGAGTCCCGAGAAGAATACATATAGGAAGGAGTACGTGCGTGCTAGTAGTAGTATATTGCGCACTTCACAAGACGGATGTGGTCAGAGGGAGATGCGATATGTGAGAATATCTATAACACTTTACGTCATTTGTTAAAGGGATTGTCACATCAGCATTTAGGTGATGTGAAGGAGAGAAAAAGATGAGAGAATATAAGGTTGTTTCTATAGAAAGAAATCAGCAAATTGTTAATACCGAGACATAAGAAACAACAAAATACTCTATTCTAGACTTACTTGTTACTTAAAAATGCGCTTTATAGGTTCCACTGCTCCAAGCAAAATATTCAATTGGATCACTTGTGTAGCCCGACTTCATTATTGATATGATAAATAAGTCAAAATATGTAAAGGGCATATCTCATGCACATGGAAGATATTGGCGAGCACATGTACGACATCGGTTCAACACGAAGTACGGCCAGATTCCATGAGCCAAATCCCACCTCTCACTTAAGTGCTGAGGGTTTTCAAAAACCTCTGATGAGGGTTTTTCAAAAACTGCGGCCAGTGGGAGGTAGGATTTGACTAATCAATCAGGCTATCTATTTCGTGTTGGACGGTCCGGATGTGCTCTGTCCATATGTTCACCAATACATCTATGTGCATGAGATATGCCCTCAAACATGTATGCCACAAAGTTGTACTTCATTATTGATCATCAAGAATCATACACACTTTAGCAATTAAAGTCTTAGACATAAACTCAAGAAACACTCTATTGAAAGACTTGTTTCTTTTTATTAGATTAAGTACTCTCTCTCCTCTTAGTAACAAACTAAGAAACAAACTATTGTAGATGCTCTGAGCTGCTTCGGCATCTATCGCATCATCGCACGGTGAAAACGTATCATCTAACATTACATAGCAATGTCACGGATGAATAGTGCCGTGACATTGCGTATGGGCTGTCAGATCGAAAATGAGAGGCCTAGATCGAGGCGCGATCGCTCCAAAAGCATCGTAGCAAAGCGCCACGCGCCTGCATCGCTTGTTTATGAGCACCGTAATATCACTGCGTATTGCGTTTAAGCCGTTTTTCCGAATCCAACGATACGCTGAATGTTATGATACTGTTCACCGTAGCGTTCCAATTGGAATGTGAGAGGATGCCAATCCTCTCGCACGGTGGTTATGTGGTTAAGTGGTTACAAGTGTACGAAGCCGGATATATTGCACAGAAAGATATATTAAATATAGATAGATGCCTGACACCTACCAGACCATGCATACAAACACAAACTTAGAGCTATGACGTACCAACGAATGCCTGCTGCAACCTGGCGTTATGCGCTCGCATACGCCGAACCAAGGCACATGCATGTTGCTGCACTCCGCCCCCCTCTCTCGCTGGTGTGGAGTGCGGTTGGTTGGTTGGTACTGGATCAACCAGCCGGACCAACCGCCCATGTATCACTATCGATCTTGTTATTAGCTAACTAACTGGCTAAGGCGTCAAGGCGAATCTTTTTTTTTTCGACGGAAGGAGCTATATTTCATTACTCATTAACAGGGTGTTGTACCAATTACAAAGAACGTCCAGCACTTATTAAGCCAAGTGCACCGTTGCCTATCAATGAGCTGCTAAATTAGCAGTCCTATGGGTACAACAAATACTAAATTCAGAGAAACTCCTGCTTAGCTCTTGATCTCGGTGAGAATCGAAGAAATCTCGGCACAACGATGTTGAGTATGATGACTTGTATCATAATCTACTGGTGACTTGAAGATGTGTGCTACAAAAGAAATTTAGATTTCGATCCTAATAGGATTATGACTCCTACTTCTCTTTAGAGTAGGATTCCTACTTCGCTTTGGAGGAGAAGTAGGGGACTATATAAACCCACCACGAAAGTATTATAGGAACCATAAGTCAAGCAAGAGAACACATCCAAATTAGGGGGTACTGAGAGGATTAGAGGCTAGGTTATTCTTTAAGACTAAATTCTTGTATAGGGCAAGGAAGCAAGGGTCCAAAAGGTTCGGAAGGGTTGTGAGAGAGCCGACAATCCTCAGACTTTTTGGGTCGGCTTAAGGAATTGGTGGTGGCCACCAAATCATTCTCTCTCGTCATGGTTGCTTCATCATTGTTATTCAGTCTTCTATGAGATACATCTACTTGTTCTTTATATCGCACCGCCGCGTCTTATTATCACCTAAACTCCTATCCGATTCAAGAGCTATTGCATATAAGAAGGGGTATCGAGTATAACAAGTGGTATCGAGAACAAGTGGTATCGAGCCAAGACCTGGATTAATCTAATTTGTGAGAAAAGACAACAAAAGCGTCAGGTGGCACAAAAATCAAGATCAATTTCGATGATGTGGAAATTTGACTATTCTCTAGTGGCACAAAATCAAGATCGATGTTTCATGTGTGGAATCAAGTTGAGAAATTTGGCGGTTCTCCGTGGCACAAAATTAAGATCGATGTCGATTTATGTAGAATCAAGTAGAGAAATTTGATAGTGGACGGAATTTCAATGTGTGACAATATGTGGTGAAGGATGTCCTTATCCAGCAGGGGCTAATCGATGCTCTTGAAGGAGACAAAATGCAAAAGACATCCGATGAAGACTGGAAGGTGATGGAGCGAAAGATTGTCAGTACAATTCATCTATATCTCTCCGATGAGGTAAAATACTTGGTGATCAAGGAGAATTCGCAAAATAAATTATGGAGTAACTTAGAAGAATTGTATAAGGCAATCGCTGGCAAATTGGCGGGTTCTGAAGTGGCAACTATACAGGTTGCACATGGAGGAAGGCACACGGTTCGTTGACCATCTAAATGTCTTCCACAAGCTCGTCACGCAGCTGATTAGTGTGGATGAGAAAATTGAGGAGAATGATAAGGTTGTCATACTGGCATTATCTCTACCACCACCAAGAGAGGAATTAGTGATGAATATTCTCATTGGGAAAAGCACTTCTACTTCAATGAGGCAATTGCATATCTATTGGAGATAGAGTCATTGAAGAAGCCATCGGAATCTTCATCCCCGTGATCAGCGCTGCTATCGCCATAGGTGTTGCAAGCAAAAACAAGAATCACACGAAGAAGAAGGGCAATGGCACACGCATATGCTATCTATGTGACGAGGAAGGCCATATGATAAAAAGATTGTCTCAAGTTTGGAAGCAAATAAGGGGTACATGCTCACATAGAAGGTAGCGGCGGATGATTTGGACATACTTGTCATCAATCAATCAGATACTTCTCATGGATGAATATTAGATTGAGTGTCATGTTCTCCACATATGTTTGTTGACGGAGATGTTTGACGAATGATCTCTACGCCCGTCGGATGGAACTGTCCACTTAGCAGATTGGAAGGAGTATGCAATTACTGAGGTAGGAGCGATTACATTGGAGATGTATGATGGAGGACATCGCCATTATTGAAGTTCGATAATCTACTATATGTGAGATCGCTTGAACTCGAAGGTTGTCAGGTATCACTTCGAGGTGGAGTCAAGCAAGTTACATGCAAATGGCAGGTAACCCTGAAAAATATCTGGAGCAATAGAGGATATCGATTGATAAGTAAACCTAAAGGAAGGGCAACTAATGGGTGGTGCTGGATAAAAATCTCGCCAGAGAAGGAAATTGTTTTGTTAACAGTAAGTACTTAGATCTCATCCGCGGTTATGTGCAAAACTGCAAAAAAATGGATGCAAAAATCTAGTAGTTGTAAAGGCGAAGGTCCGAGCTGTTGGAAAAAGGAAAACATGGTGGGACACTTGGGAGTACGTATTTCCACTTCTAGCATAACCACTTAAATCATATGATGATACCTCTTGTAACACCCCAATTTTCATAATCGGGATGTTAATAGTCAATTTGGCGATCTAATAAATATTTGACTATGTTTTAAAAAATCATATGTTTAATTAAAAAGATTGCTTTTAAAATCAAATCGAATTAATTAACATGTTGCATTTTAGTTAGATCGAGTTGTTTAAAAACTTTCATAAAAGAAACAAAATATAATAATATTAAATCGAATTGTTTGAAAGAACGCATTTAAATTAAATTATTTCGATTTCTTGTTTTTGCATGCATTTGAAAAATGTGTAGTCATGCACTCTTCGGTCAGCATTTTGTTTTCTAGTTCAACCGACAAGAATGCCTAGTTCATTTGTTCTTTCATGAGCTCATGTTCTTGCCACCTTCTCTATTCCCAATCTCACTCCAAAAACCAAGAATCCCTCTATGCATGTCATACCACCACGATCCTCAACACTCAAGCATTCCATTTACGTGATTCGCTCCATGCGGAGACCGTTAAATACGTTCTAGAAAAGCGCGGAGTAAGGGCGGTGGAGTCAGAAGCTGACCGCAAGAGAACTTATGTGTGGCGTGTGTGGCGCTGGCGCGATAGTAGCGAGGTTTAACCGGAGCCATGCCTGAGTCGGTGGCGTGGAGGATCGTCGACGAGCAACGGCTTGGCGAGTTGCCATGCATGCATCTTTGTACATGTGCAGAAGATGCGAGTGAGATGACGGCCAGAGAAGGCAAGGCTCGGCAGTGGCTCAGTGTCGCATGACCCACGTGGCGGCCAAGTGGCATGAGTGGCTCCATAAGGCATGCATGCACACACGCCCCGTGATGCATCGCAGAGCATCAGCATTACATCTTGGTCAGAGAGTTATGGTGCGACAAGCGTGGCTCACGGGAAGCTGGCGAAGGGAGAGAATAGGAGCTCTGAGGGAGGTTTCGGAGAAGAAAACTAAAGGGAAGAGAGCACCTGGAGGAGAAAGAGAAAGAGAGGATGAAGGAAGAAGAGGATGTTGGTGAGAGAAAAGACAAGCAGTGTAGCTGTCCGCTAAGAAAAGAATGGAGAGGAAAGAAAAGGAAAAGAAAAGAAAGAAAAGAAAACTAAAAAGAAAAGAGAGAAAAAAAGAAATAGTAGAAAGGATGTGGACGAGATTGGCCTGTGATGGCTACTGTGAGCGGACGTTCCCGGCGATTTACTACAAGTGAACACAGAGCGCGGCACAAGTTCGGCGATGACTACTGGCGAACATGGATGAAAGCAGCCAAGCGAGTAACCGAACCGTATGTGACTATGGCGGGCGTGGACGAGTGGCCGAGAAGATGATGTCCGTGGTGATTACGCGCCTAGTGCCCAAAGAAAATTCTTAACGATAATTATGTTATCTGCTTATGATAATTAGTGATCTATGTTTGCATAATCATCATAAGCATGCCATTTTACTATTCATGCATGTTTATGTGTAAAATTTGTTGGTAGATTAAGACCGGTGTAACTCTCGGTTATGTCTTAATGGTGCGTAGAGGCATGATCATATATCAATATATTGGTGAATGTGAATAATTAGATTATTGTGGTGAAATGTGTGTATTATTGATCGGTGGATACTAGATTAAATATACATTGGAACAATTGATTGGATGATATTATTTGGAGTCGCATGGAAATTGGTGGTGATCTTTGATGATAAATTAACTGGAGGTTTTCCTTCACGTTGGATTAGTAATTTTAGGAGTTAGGATGCGTAAGGATTTTATAATTTATTACTTAATGGATAGCTAATGTGATGATATTGAGTAAGATATGGAGGTTGAATCAGATGATTTATTTAATCATGAGTTAATTGACCGGATGTCTTAAGTAATATTTATGTAAGTCATAGATGCTAGAATTTGGAGAAGGTAGCAATGGATTATTTGGCTATGGATAAATATTTGGATTGCCATGTAATTAGTAGATAAGTCATATGTCTTTAGAGTTGATGGAATTGTACCTTTTATTGGATTAGTAGATAAATGATTATTAGTGTTGATTGTAGAGGCGCATATGTGATTGGATTGGTAGATGTCATACTGGCTAGTACAGGGATATGGATATGAGTTGATCAATTAGTGAGCTATTAAATGTTGGATGTGCAATTAAATTGTAAAAGCTCATTAGGTATCAGTTAGTCAAATAAACCTCGGTCGGTGGAAATTTTGGTGTATGCGATTATGATTTGCTGAGGTGAGACTAGTAGAGTTATGTCGGTGTTTTAGAACCGATCTTACGTAAAGATTGTTTGATTCGGGGGGTCTCCTAGAATGGAATCACGCAGAGAGATTGGCACGGGGATTTTTATACAGGTTCAGGCCTTCTCCAGAGAGAATAACAACCCTACTCCTGTGTGTGTATGGTATTGAGTGTATTCTAACAATCGTGAGAAAACTAAGACTATCGAGATGATAGTGCTTGTCTTCTGATAGCCCCATTCGATCGCCCTTTCCTTCTCTAATTGCCGCTTTATATAGTAATGCGTGAAGAGAGGCGGTGCTTCTGGAGTGGCGGTGCCTCATCACATCCTATAATCATGCGCATGTTGGCGCAGAATCACTAAGCGTATTAACTCCTCCCGCGCCGCCAACTTGACTATATATCGGAGATAATGGAGCATTACGTACTATTACTATGCAGAGTAACAAACAGTATGATGACCGCTTTGAATCCCTTAATCAATTGGACCCACTCATCAGTAGAGTTTTATTGATCCTAAGGTGGTCAGCTGACCCGGTCATAAATTTAACCATTTATCATAAGGTAGTAGTAGCAAGACTTCACGACTATGGGATAGTCGTAGCATAACTATTTACTATGGGGGTGGTCGTAGAAGAACTCAATACCACCTAGTAGGCTCCTCCTTATAACATTAAAAGGTATACTCGAGTGACCATATGACGCCATATTTACCTATAATAAGAATTATAGATAAAAGATAAAATGAGGATTATTATATCCTCGCCATCTAGCCCCCCAAACCTTCAAGTGAAAGCAACTTACTTGGTAAAGGAGTTATAGATGGTCTTACTACCACGAGAGAATTAAATGAAAGATAGTCGAAGGAAAAACTCTTCGACATTTGTGTACTACTTTGACCGTAAATATGCTTGGTCAAGAAGATTGCTTACGACTATCAAATAGTCGTAAAACACTCCTACTGACGCCAAAAGGTGGTCGATGAGTATGGTGATCGGAAGAAAAACATTTTGATTAACATTTCCTTTGGTAAAAAAGGATCTAAACAAGGAAGTAATTTTTGCTTGAGGTGTAACGCAAACCTGATTTTCTTGAACGGACACGTTAGGGAATTTCAAAGCGACACCTGCTAGCTTTGTCAGGTTGAGCGCCTCAAAGCGGTGGCAACCTTTAGAATGCCACGCCTTTAGCCCAGGTGACGGTTATAAATACTACCGGGGTAAGACTTAAGTTCATACTTTTCCCCAAATCGCTTCATTGCTCATCAAGTTCTTGTCTTCTCCACCAACTCAATCAAAATCTCCCCTTCCGAGAGAAATGGCCGGGAGAGTCTCCGGAGTGGACCTAGCCTGAGATGGATCAGTGAAGATGCAAGCCCTTATCAGTCAAGGGGAAGATTCCAGAGAGTTCTCGTGGAGTGGTTCGGTGGTGTATAGCAAAGAATGGCCGTCGGGGAGGATGAACAAATTTCGCTTCTTCAAAGGACAGTGAGTGTGGTCTTCGATTGCCCATTACCCTTTCACACTCATACTCGAAAGCATTTTGGGGTGGAATTGGTAAACCTTGGTCCCAATTCCATCACAATGCTAAAGCTTTATTTGTGTATCTATGTGAGGCGTGCACTCGAATTCAAATGGACCTTGAGCTCTTTCAATATTTCTATGGAATGGTTCGTCAAACCGAATAGCGGGGAAGTTGGTCTCTGAAGCTCCATGACGGAAGTCGAGGAGTATATTCAGATGTTCACTAGGTCTTCGTATCGTGATGGAGGAAGAGGTGGTTTCTACCGAAAGTTTGCATATGCACCTTACTTTTCGAGGGAAGAGTGCATTAAAAGAAACCTTCGTGGGATTTGATTCCCTAGGATATCGGTCGAATTGCTCCCTTACATTCAAGCCATAAAGGACTTAAGAGAGGGGCTAACCTGATGGCATGTGGTGAATGATTTCATCACACGCCTAATTAGCCTTTGAAGAAACGAGTACCTCCCATGTGGAGGTACAGGCTAAGAGAGGAGACCTAAGTGACTACGAGGAGGGTAAATAGTTTTACGACTTAACTCTCGGCTTGGTCTTCTTCAAAAATTGTCTAATGAATATTTTATATGCCTTACACAGATCTTTCACAAAGTGGAGATTGACTTTTCGAAGTCAAACTTCGCTTGTAGACCTCCACCACCTAGGTGTGGAGTTCCTCAAATCCTTATGTTTTATCCCATGAGAAGAAAAGACAGAGCGCCTAAAGGTAATCAAAAGTTGATTTTATCCTTAGGACTTCGTAGTCGTGATAAAGAACTTACGACTAGGTAGTGATCGTAGAAAATCTTACAATCAAGGAGATGTCGTGAGGCTTAATGATCGATTACAGTCGTAGAAAATCTTACGACCGTTAGTGATCCTTCTTTTTACGTTTTCTTTTTGAAAATAGGCATGGAAAACCGCCGAGGATGTTGAAGATCCTAATCGAGCAACCATTGGTTGCCGTGGTGATAAAGGACAAGGACTCGGCTCCTCCGAGCTAAAGCCGCCGACTTACAAGGTAGCTCGAGAGGGAGGATCAAGCTCAAGTCCCCATTTCGACTCAAGTCCTCAAGAAGGTCTCAGCAGACGCACTTCGGCCACAAACAGGTTGAGGTCAGAACCAATCAAGTCGAGGAGGATGAAGAACCTCTTGGCGCCAAGGTCCATAAAGCACAAGGACAACGCCACAGCAGGCCGAGACCACTGCAACAGGAGGCCGAGGAGGTCAAAGAACCTCTTAGGCGTAAAGCCCACAAGGCCAAGGTACCTTTTATTATGACAAGAAAGTTTACAGCCTTCGCCACTTCTAGTTTTGTCAAGCAACCAGAAAGGAGAATCGAAGGAGTTTATGTCTTTTGTGAAGGACAATGTCGATCCAAAGGGAGCTCACTGTTGAGGGTGCGCCGCTTTTGGAGTGGTTGAGACCGATCTCTGGCCTCCTGGAAAGTCGAGACTGAGAGATGGTCCTCGTTTCAAGATCCATGCATCAGACGTGGTCGGGCTCTATTCTCCAACTTGAGCTACAACCAGACGTGGTCGATAAAAGAAGTCGAAGAAATCTTCCGTCGAAGATAACTCCTAAGTTCATGATA